>OX940976.1:45548470-46148470 GCA_954871275.1 Leptopterna dolabrata | reverse complement strand
AGAGAGACAAAGAGATCGGCGACTACCAAGCAGGCTTCCGGGCTCCACAACAGACCAAACAGACCTGATGTTTAAATTACGGACCATTCGCGAAAAAGGAACTGAGTACGGCATTCAAACCCACCACGTGTTTGTGGACTTCAAAGCTGCGTACGACAGAATATTTCGGGATGAGCTCTACAGAGTTATGATTAAAATGGAAATTTCCCCAACTTAGTTCGCTTGATTAAGATGACCATGTCCCATGTCCACAGTATGGTGAAGGTACAAGGAGACCTGTCAGAGCCATTTATGTCCACGAAAGGTGTCAGACAAAGGGACGCTCTGGCGAGCCTGCTCTTCACGTACGGCCACCTCAAGGGCTATCCCTTGAGGCGGCCGTACGTGAATCTGGTATACAGACACGAAGCGCAGTTATAAACCGCAGTGTGCAGCTTCTCGCATATACGGTCGATATAGATGTGGTGGATCAAACTGTCAAGACAGAAGCTTTTGAGGCCTTGGAAGCAGCTGCAGGGCAAATGGGTTTGGTGGTGAACCAAGGAAAGACCAAATACATGATATGCCCACCCCTGTAAAGCAGTTCAGCCAGTTCTATCTCGATTGGTACCTATACGTCCCTAAGAGTCCAGGAGTTTGTTTACCTTGGTTTACTTGCAACATATGATAATCTCAGGAGCTCAGTTGGACAGCAGCTGCTAATCGGTGCTACTATCGACTTCTGAGACAGCTAAGAAGCCGGCTGGTATCAAGGAGAACCAAGTTGACGCTATACAAAACTCTCACAAGGTCGATTGCTACGTATGGACTGGAGATGGTGCCCACGTCCGTGGCTGACGAAGAAAGACTCCTGGTTTTTGAAAGACTAGTGCTACGCCGAATTTTGGGCCCAGTGTTAATAGCCAGAACTTGGCGGAAAAGAACCAACCAGCAGGTGTACAGCCTCTATCAGGAGGCCAGTATTGGGCGTGTGATTAAGTTGAACAGGTTGAGATGGGCAGGCCCAGTGGCTGGAATGAGAGAAGAGGAAACACCAAGGAAGATGTTGGAGGCAAGAGTATTTTCCACGAGAAGACAAGGAAGGCCGGGGATACGGTGGTTGGACGGGGTTAACCAGGACGCGTCTGTATTGCTTCGGACTAGTGACTGGAGGGGGACGGCGCAGGATAGACTGGCCCGGAGATGGCTGTTCGTGGAGGCCAAGACTCGCTAGCGGGTTGTCGAGCCATGAAGAAGAAGAAGAAGAAGGCAACAACTGATTACGACAAGCATGACTTTACGAAATCGAGATGGTTGTTCTGCGATATTTCATCACATCTGAATTTCAGTTCTTTCATTTCCTTTCATCGATTTCGAATAATTTCATCTGAAGAAAGAGCGTTATTTTGGATTTTGTTGATACGTACTTTTTACCTAGTTCGTTGTTCACGGCCAAATGAATCATCCAAATTAGGTGTAATTTTGGGAATATGTCGAGCGTCTTCCTACATAGGTTCAGCGACCACCAGAATTCTGAAATGACTGCGTAACGTCCGGGTAAGAGGCGGGAGGTTCTGGGAGGGGGGGGGGGGGGGAATGACGCATTATAGGAGACTGGTGAGGTCAAAAATTGTTGACCATAAAAAACGCGTGATCTACGCGAAATCGTTGGAACGCCATAACTATTCGGAAGAAAGGAATCAATGAGATGAAAAATGATGAGGGTAGGAGCAGTTTAGCCTTTCACAACATTCATCAAAATCCAACTTGTTCATATCCACACTTGCATAAGTTTCCCCATTTGGGTACACACTGACAGCCTAGTAATTTCTGAAAAGGGCTGCCTAAGCGTAATAGAAGTATCGAGTAACTGAATATTCGAAAATCCGTTATCAAGAACCATTTCCTAGATAAAAGGGAACTCTGCAGCGGAACACGCAAAATCAACTTATCGATCTTTGAAGCGGATAAGGCCGCCCAGTCGGAGGAATTCGATATCCCACGACGACTGACCATTAGGTTGGATTGTATAAACGTGACGTCACGGCTCCACTGCAGGTCACCGGACGGTTCAATAACCGCACTCCTCTGACGTACCATTCCATTTACAGCAGGTACATTAAGTATCGGCTGCAAAATTATTTAGCGTGGGTTACAAAATCCACCGTCATAATATCGTCAGGGAGGGATGATGTAGGTATGCACTAAAAATTATTAAACTCTAATCGTTATCCGAACACTAAATCGAGAGTTACGATTAATTAATTCGAGTTGGTACTCAGGATTTATTAAAATAGTGTACCTTTATCGCAGATAAAAAGGCACAGAAGTTCACCCTGGGACAGGACTACATGGCGCGGCGCAAAGGTCTACCTAGCCTTCAAGACCGATTGGTTGTGCAAGTCTTGCCTATACGTGTTAATTCACAAGGAACTCTCAGCAGTACTGAGTTCCAATGTTATTCCAAGATATTCTGTGTTAAAAGGAAGGTAACCTTTTGGTACAGAGCTTTTAGTAACATGACTATTTTTATTACCCTGATAAGAAAGAAGACCTATATCCATGAACAAAAAGTTCCAGTCGTGCAGCATTGCTAGAAGAGCGAATTTTCAACGAAATATTCGTGCTAACGTATAAAAAGATGATATAGCGAGAAACCACACCACTTTTCGTAAAATTATATAACTTTTTCGTGATTTCAGCCGTTTTTATCGATGTTCGACTCCCTTCTAATTTGAACCACTCTTTTTTGGGAATAATATTGTTATCATCGAAACAGTCCCTCCGTCCTGAATCACGACCCACACAACGTCAAGCAAATTAATATTGATTTTAGCCCCCCCTCCCCGAAATCCAAATTTGACTAATGAAATGGTATCTTTCTGTCTTTAGTCACCCATCCATTCCACATTCAGTAATTTTATACTAATTGTTCGCAATTTTAGCCGTTTTTACCGAATTTGATGCCAGAACACTCAATTATGACCCCCTTAGAATTTTTTTAAATTGTTTATCTTCAAACTTTTGTTTGACAATACGAACGTTCTGGCGAAATATGGAATAACTGTTATCACGAACCCAAGGACAGATATCGTCTGGAGTGACATATAAAAATAAGCATATATATATTATATTTCTATATAATTTTTGTGAAAATGCAGGGATGAACTCAAGATGCTGAGAAACGGATCTGTCCATTAAAAAAATTTCAAAAATTCATGTACCGAAAATATTGGACCCATTGCAATAGCTTCATTTTCTTCGAAAATTCGCTAAAAGAAAGGTAGGTACAAAATGTAGCTCGAAAATTCGTTATATAATGGAACTCAGATAGGAGATGGGGTTTACTCGACCTGATCCCATATGTACACGTGCCACACTAATGTATGGATGTGGATATGCAACTAATTGAAGTTATTTTTGCTCCCCAAACGATTTTGTTATTCTAATTACAATCTTCCCCAATGCTGACGGTCTACTGAATTTTTTCCATCCCATTTCGAGCAATTCTCAGAAATTAATAGTAATGAAAAAATACATTTCGACCTGTTAAATGAGCCTTATGAATATTTTCAACTATTGAAATCGTATTTTTCTGTCAAGACTTTCTGTCTTTGAATTTGAGAATTTCTGGCGGTCTGAAGCGATTTTCGGTACATCAAACTCAAGTTTATATCTATATGAAAAATTTGCCCCTCAAAACTCACCCAAAAGGCTAAATTCGGAATTTTTTATACTGTAGCCAACGTCTTGGGGTATGGTATAAATAGTGAGATGAATTACCTAAATAAATACAGGGCATTACAATCATCCCATGAGTAAACTTGAAACAGAGGAACTACAATATATTCACGGAGCTTCCTAAATATAAGAAAGTAAGATTTTTATGAGTCCTAGGTGAAAGAATTTACGCAGCTTCAAGTTTGTCCTTTTGGTTCACTATTTTCAATGATTAATCTCTGGAATCGACAATGAAAAAAATTTAAACCCCCTCAAAATTTGATGGAATCCGTTACATTGGTACGCAGAATCTGAAAACTGGAACGAAAAAATATCTGTCGGTCCGCCGTACGCCGCGCAGTCTCCCGTATGCCCACCGTACCTACTTGGTGTTTCTTAGTTACCATGAACGAAAATTAATGTAATTTGGATTGTAGGTCCCGTTTGGGGTCCAGTTGGTCCGAGAAGCTCGGCGTTACTGTCAGTCATCTCTAAGGCGTGAAAAATAAGGACTGAAATTTCCAGGGCGCCGATATCTCGAATTTTTTGCGTTTTTAAATAAACTGATCTCGAACTTGGGAATTTTTTTAGACCACCCGGAGCATTGTACGTCCAGCCGTAAAAAAAATTAAAAAAATTAACTTTCTTCAAAATTTTATGGTTTCCGTTTCAAGGTACGTAGAATCCGAATGGCCTAGCCGTACTCCCCACTGCATGTACAGCCGTTCGTCTGCAACGAAAATTTTGTCAACAACGGTATATCCAGCCCAGATACCATTGCTAGGGAACGCGAGATTATAATCACGGACGACTGTATGAAGTCGAGTTGGTTGTTCTGTGATATTATTTCATTTGAAGAATGATGGCCCTTTTGGATTTTTTTTATAGGTACTTTTGCAACTTGAACAAACGTTATGCTTCATGAATAACAACAAATAATCAACGATTGAATTCTTGGACCACCGCATATTTATGGAACTGTAATTGCCCGTATTTTCTGTATCAGCCTTCTACAAAAATATGCAATTGAAAGCCTATTCACGAAGCAAGTCGTGTAGCAGCTACCCATTGAGTAAACAGACAGCAGAATGAGGTCTTAAAAGTACAATAACCCGGCGTGACATAGTTTTCATCGCACGCTAAACTACATCAGAATATTCAATAGGATTGTATTGCCTCCGCATGACGAACGCAAGCTATTAGAGGCTATGAGCCCACGTGTCTCATCCAAAGGTGTTTAGCAAGTAGTGTGCCCGACTAACGTTTTCGTTTAACAACCACACACGCGACTGATTGCATCCCTGACGACATACGAGGAAAAAATACGAAAAAAGTTCCAGCTATGCACGCAAGACCATGCATGAGCAAGACCATACGAGCACATTTTCAAATACTGTGATTTTTAGCTCTTCTGATGGTTTCAAGCAATTTCTGGCCCCAATTCGACCCAATTTTCGGAATCTTGAAAACATATAAAACATTTCTAAATGATCACGTACTTTTATATTCATTCTTTTTTCGAATCTGAGAAGATATTGATTCTTACCAAAAGGACATATTGATTACTGACCAGCTGATCGTTCACAACAATGAGTTGCTTCACCAGGAGGACCTGAGACTGCGATCAATCGCCCAAATCAACCACGTAAACCTGTTTTTTGTTTGTTTTTTTCCCTTGCTTTTTTTTACACTCTGCACATTCTGCTTGGCTGTAAGACAGGATTAGGGTCAATTTAATTGGCTGTGACCTTGAATTTATGAAAAGCTTTCCCAGCAGTAGTCCGGTCACCCGCGACTATTTTGTAGGTTCCACTTCGGAAAATCCTACACCCACTAATCGGGATGTGTAAGATGCATTCAATTCCACAGTTAACTCCCAACCTTTCACTCACTTCTGGGATGCGTTCTTTGGGACACGTTCACCGTTCACCAGTTCAACAGAGTCCCTCCAATTATCCCGCTTTAAAAAACCACGAAAACGGGGTTTTTAGGTTTGCTTCAACAATAATATACCGAGTAGTTATACCGACACGTATACTTAGCTCGATATACTTTTTTTTTAAACTATTTTAGGTAGGTACCTATAATACACATGCCATATTTTTCAGATTCTGCTATGGGGATGGACGAAAATATGAAAAATTTTGAAATACACAGGATACAATGCAAAATCATTACTTACACATTGGAAAATTACTAACTACCTACATA
Source organism: Leptopterna dolabrata (assembly GCA_954871275.1). NCBI lineage: Eukaryota > Metazoa > Arthropoda > Insecta > Hemiptera > Miridae > Leptopterna > Leptopterna dolabrata. The sequence goes on along the minus strand of OX940976.1, from coordinate 46,142,560 downwards.
ATGTTTTACAATTCGGAGTTTTTACCGCTAATTTCAACCCTAAAATATCTGTATTTTTCAGTAGCTTCTATCAGAACATTAAAATAAAACCACCCGCAATTTTTTTCGAAATATTTTTGTTGGAACAGAACAAGGTGAAGGGTGCAGCACTTCGCAGAAAGGTAGACTTGTGAACAATGTGTAGTACATAGTATGTACTTAGTGAACTAAGGGAGGAAACATGCGAGCGGGAAGGGAAGAATGATGGGAACGGTAAGGGGGGAAGGGAGGAACGATATGAACGTTGATGAATGATGACTGATTGAATTATTGAATCCCGCAAATTTGTATGAAACTTTAACTCCCGGGCCGGCTCCAGTACTCGCTTTATGACTTTCCTGGGGGGAGCTCGAGGGAATTGACTATAGAAAATAGTGATCTACGCAAAAGGGGCATCTATACAGATTAATAGTAAACCGCTGTGTATTGCGTGGTTTTTTTTTCGAATAAATTTGGATGAATTGTCAGTGGAGAAAGTATTAATTCCTTTGGAAATTGTATGAAGATGGCTTTAGAAAGTATGAATTTAGTTTATGTTTTTCAAGGAAAATTATGAAATCGGTTGGGAAAAGTGTGCATTTCACTGGAAGAATCTGCAGGTACGTACACCGGAAGGAGGATGGGATGAATCCTACGAATACAACAATGTTCCAATAATTAAGAAAACGAGGGCACTTCGGTAGAAAATTGGTCATTACCTCAAGGAGGGATCTGATTGATGAGAACCGCTTCAAATCAACACTTTAAATAATGAAGAGTCGTGTACCACTTGAACGTCATGACGGGCAACTTGAGGAGCAACTGTGAAGTGGCACTGACACGCGTGACGTCACAACAAACTGTTTGGTGAGCCTACCGCGAGCCGACTGAGCGGCCCTTTACCCCCACCAGGCTCGAGAGGAGGGGAAAACCCCCCGAAATGCCACCCCGCCGCCACCGACCGAGGGGCGATCGCCGCCCTCCAGCCAACACCCCCACCCCTCCACCGTTCCCGCAACCATCGAATTCATTCGGGAACCCCCCCCCCCCCCCTCATAGGTTTCAAGGTCACGTTCCGCGTCATCAGCTTCCGACGCGGCACTCGCACGTCTTCCGATCATCAAGACATGACAGCTGGGTTCACATTGACGCGTAAAACTCAAATGCGCTACTTACTTTGATTGGCTCATCAGCTTTGCGCTCTTTACGCGCGACGACTCCTGAACCAGAGTGTACAAAACCAAAAAAATCCAGATATTTACACGCGGTACGGATCTGCGCGTGGGGTTCTGCGGCGGTAGGAGCACAGGCTATAGCTCGACGATTACGCGCTTTACGTCCGTAACTAAGGTTTTAAGGTTTAAGGTCCCAGTTTTTTTTTGTCATCTCTTCACAATCATACATTTTTGTATACATAATAATTATACAGTACATTTATACATAATAAAATAGAAATGAGAAATAACTCTTCTAGTTACGTACAGAATCTTGTGTATAGAACCTTGGGGTCGACTTCATGGGTGTGGCCACTGTGGGAGCTGGCCGCGTGGACCTTGGTAAGGCTTTAGCCAGGATCACCAAGGCTACGCTGAAGCCACAGCAGCAGCTGCGCCTCCTTCGCACGTACCTCTTGCCAAGGCTAACCTATGGGCTAGTCTTTGGCAGGCTTACTGCGGGGAGGCTGCAGAGTGTTGATCGTGAAGTTCGCTCTGCTGTGCGCTCTTGGCTGAAGCTCCCACCTGGTGTCCCCAGCGCCTATATCCATGCACCGGTGAAAGCCGGTGGCCTTGGCATTGCCTCTCTCTCAGCAAGCATCCCATCTCTTCGCCGCCGCCGCCTACTAGCTCTTCAGGGGTCAACCTGGGAGGTCGCCCATGTTGCTGCTGACCTCGACTTTGTCAGGCAACAGTTCACATGGTGCGACAGAGCAACACCATCTGCTCCTAAGCCCAGCTCACCTGCTGAGTTCACGACTGCACTGCGTGAGTCAGTAGATGGTAGAGAGCTCTGAGGTCCCTTTCTCATCCCAATGGGTGGATTGGGCTTCGGAGGGCATAGGGGCCCGCGACTACAGAAACTTTCATGCCGTCTGTGTGGCCTCACTAGCCACAGCGGTAAGGTGGTCCAGATGTAGTCGCGGGACTGTTAACACCCTTTGCCATGCCTGTCGGGGTGAAAATGAGAACGTCTATCATGTGGGGCGAGTATGTCCCCGAACTCATGGTGGCCGCATCCACCGTCACGATGCGGTTGCCAGGCAGGTGGCAGGTGCGTTGTCATCTAGCGGCTGGGATGTTGAGAGGGAGAGGCTGTACCATGTGCCAGGTAGCAGTGGGTTGAAGCCGGACATGGTTGCCATTAAGCCTGACGGGTCTGCAATTATCCTGGATGTCACGGTTGTCAATGGCAGGGAGGACATGCAGCAGGCCTGGAGGGCTAAGAAAATCAAGTACAACAGAAATGATTTGTGGCAATCAGTGTCCCGGCACAAGGGAGTGGCGGCTGATAACATCAGGGTACTGGCAGCGACCTTGTCATGGCGCGGGGTGTGGTGCGGGAGAAGTGCCATGGAGTTACGCGAGCTGGGCATCTCTGCGGGAGTACTCCGTGGTATCACCACCCACGTCTTGCGCGGTTTGTATCTTAACTGGTGGTCATTTTATAGGGGCACTTCCTTTCATCCCACTTCCTCGTCCCAACTTCCTTTATCTTCCTTACCCCCACGGGCCGGCATCGGGTAATGACCCTGGTCTCCCCATTATTTGACTAATTTATTTATTTGTGTTTTATGGTGTGCCCCCTCCGCCTTTGAGGGGAGTTTCGTAAAAAAAAAAAAATTACTTTAATCGATTTACGGGTTTACGCACTTTACGCGCGACGACATGTAAACCAGTGTCAAAGTTTGAAAAATGTAGATATTTACACGCTTTACGGATCTGCGCATGGGGTTCTGCGGCGGCAGGAGCACAGGCTATAGCTCGACGATTGCGCGCTTTACGTCCATAAACTAGTGTTGTCCATGTGAACAGTTTGACGTTTTTACGCGCTTTACAAGAACGTTTACGGCCTTTGCGTTTTACGTCGATTACACGTCAAAATGTGAACCCACATAGACGTAAAACACGTAGAACTAAAACGCGTAAATGAATTTGATTGGCTCACCAGATGTGCACTCTTCACGTGCGACGACTTTTGAACCAGTGTCCAAGACCAAAAAAATCCAGATATTTACACGCGGTACGGATCTGCGCGTGGGGATCTGGGCAGACGGGGGCTGGAGCACGGGTATATCTCGACGATTACGCGCTTTACGTCCGTAACTAAAGTTTTAAGGTTTAAGGTCCCGAAGTAAATCACTCGCGAAGAAATCATGGAAACCCATTTCAAAGAAAAACGGAGTTATTGAAAAAATAGTCTATTTCCACTAATACACGGAAAACACAAAAAACACTGTTATACCGGTTTCGGTGATCAAACCAACGTCAGTAACACACAATAACTTAGTTACTGACGATGGTTTGATCACCGAAACCGGTATAACAGTGTTTTTCGTGTATTAGTGGAAATAGACTATTTTTTCAATAACTCCGTTTTTCGTTTAAGGTCCCAGTTTTTTATTGTCATCTCTTCACAATAATACATTTTTGTATATATTTATTTATTTATTTGTTTGTTTCAAAAACGGGCACTGCCCAATTGATGAGAATCTCACTTGGAAGGCCCTCATCGAGTATGTGATAGAAAAACTGAAAAAGTATATTTTTGTATTTCATAGTTTGAGGCATATATTAACTGAAAAAAATATGAAAATTGTATATGAATGTTTAGTTCAGTCGGTGCTTCAATATGGGATTGCTGTATGGGGGTGAACTTGTCATGCTACTTTACGGGAACTCATAACATTGCAAAAATGTATTTTGAAGGTACGTCTTAACAAACCTATAAGGTTTACTTCCGAGGAGACGTTTAATCTGGCTAAGGCCTTCACAATTTGGTAACTGTTTGTGAAGAGCTTATTGATGTTTTACCATAATCACCATATTGTTTCATTATTGTTTCAGAGGACAGGCCGCATAACTATATGACGCGCTTTCGTTTAAAGGGAGATGTGATAAACCCTCGCCCGAAGTCTCCGCAATCCATTATTTATGTAGTACATAAAAGTTTGCCCAGTAATTTGAAATCGTCCAGCGGTACTTCAACGGATAAATATAAGAAGTTGGTGTGCAATTGGATCCGAACTGTAGGCCCCTACATTGAGTCACTAATTATGAGCATTTATGTGCAGTCTATAGAAGACAGCTTATTTATTTATTTTACTTATTTTAATTTATTTATTAATAAACTGAGAGTGACATATTTATGTTTTGATCGATTGAACTCATTGTCAGCAATACGGGCTTGCCCACCAGCTGGCAATTAAGTTGAATATGTGTTGACTGTAATCATTGTACCTGTATTATTTTGTTTTCAATAAATTAAATTTAAAAAAATTACAACGGTGGTATTTACATTAGTAGTACAATTTAAGTAATAAATAACATACAAGTTGAACAAAAATAACAAAAGTGTGAGGTGTGGCAACAATAACATAAATAAGTATAATTTACAAGAGGTGATGCTTGACAGCACGGATGGTAACAAGAGGAACTATAGGCTGAATTTGTATGCGATATTTTGGGGGATGGCATAAAACATAACTAGAGAGTATGGTGGTGTAATGGGACACGGCCAGTCTGAAGGAAGACAATGAGGCTGGAGCACGGGTATATCTCGACGAGTACGCGATTTACGTCTGTAAACTAGTGTTGTCCAAGTGAACAGTTTGACGCTTTTACGCGCTTTACAAGAACGTTTACGGCCTTTGCGTTTTACGTCGATTACGCGTCAAAATGTGAACCCAGCTTAATCGACGTAAAGCACGTAGAACTCAAACACGTAACTAAATTTGACTGGCTCACCAGGTGTGCGCTCTTTACGCGCGACGAATTTTGAACCAGAGTGCCCAAGATCGAAAAATCTAGATGTTTAGGCGCTTCTCGGATCTGTGTGTGGGGTTCTGTGCCGGCTGGAGCACGGGCTATATCTCGACGATTACACGCTTCACATCCATAACTAGTGCTGTCCACGTGAACGGTTTGACGTTTTTACGCGCTTTACACGAACTTTTAAGGCCTTTGCGTTTTAAGCGCTTTACATCGGTTACACTCAATTTGAACCCAGCTTTACGCGATTTAGAGATCTGCGCGTCGGGTTCTGCTCAGGCGGAGGCTGGAGCACGGGTATATCTTGACGATTACGCGCTTTACGCCTGTAACTAGTGTTGTCCATGTGAACGGTTTCAAGTTTTTACGCGCTTTACGCGAACCTTTAAGGCCTTTGCGTTTTACGCACTTTATGTCGATTACGCTCAATTTGAACCCAGCTTTACGCCCTTTACAGATCTGCGCGTGGGGTTCTGAGCAGGCGGAGGCTGGAGCACGGGCTATATCTCGACGATTACACCCTTTAAGTCCGTAAACTAGTGTTGTCCATCTGAACGGTTTGACGTTTTTACGCGCTTTACGCGAACGTTTACGGCCTTTGCGTTTTATGCCGATTACGCGTCAAAATGTGAACCCAGCTTTATGCGCGTCGACTTTTGAGCCAGAGCATCCAAGATCGAAAAATCTATATAGGTATTTATTTGCGCGATTTACGGATTACGCGTGGGGTTCTGTGGCTACTGGAGCACGGGCAGCATGAAGGTTCGCGTAAAGCGCGAAGAAACGTCAAACCGTTCACATGGACAACACTAGTTACGGAAGTAAAGCACGTAATCTTCGGGCTACAGCCCGTGCTCCAGCCGTGGCAGAACCCCACGCGCAAATCCGTAAAGCAAGTAAATATCTAGATTTTTTTATCTTGGACAATCTGGTTTAAAAGTCGCGCGTAAACAGCTTAAGCCTGATGAGCCAATCAAATTCAATTACGCGTTTGAGTTACGTCGATTACGGGTCAATGTGAACCCAACTTAAGTGAACCACCGAGGTTTTCAATACTCATTTGAGCCGAAGGTTTTGTCACAGGAAACCTCTTTTTTTCTAATCAATGAATTATTTTGTGAATGTTTATTCACAAAATAATTCAAGTTACAATCAAACAAATACTCATATGACATAAATATACATCAGTTATATCTTGTTCCGGAAAAAGGAAAACTTCCGAATCCCACGCATAAAACTGAAGATGGTTTAAACACCAAAAACGGTCCACTATAAACAAGATTATCAGCAGAAGAGGTCACCATCTTTCCTTCCTCACCTCATTAAGAGACTTCCGCTCAATCGGCCCACCATCCATTTAATCGCTGAAAACTGTCAAAAAATCGCAATATTACTTATCTAAAAACCTGCATGATCGACTAGAACTTTTTTGCTGATTGGCAGGTAAAGTTGTTTCAATGAAACGAGGAAGCTATGGGCCTTTTCACTTGATTGTAGGTAGCTCGTTATAAAATCGCTATCATCGAACTAAAAAATAATATATATACTCTCTCTCATCCATCGAATCCATCATACAGCGAATTGTGAAGCTTCATCTTCGTCCTCTAATACCAACCGAATGCTCTAATCGTTCCCTTACTCATTTTTGTGGACGTAGAAGAAGAAGAATATCAAGAATAATAATAACAGCAGAATGATTCGCATGAAAACAGTTGAACTGGCGAAATGGTAGTACGCTGACCTTCCAAAATCAGCTGGTTGATGGTTTTGATCGTCGATTTGTCTCTTTTGATCATTGATTTATCTTAAAAAGAGGTTGCTGGAACCCGACACCGGTGTTAACACCTGAGGAGATCTTCGGTTTATTAAGTAAGCGTTGATTAAAAACTTAGGTGAAATCGGCCCTCAATGAACAGGGAGGAAACCGAGAGAGGACGGGCTCGAAACAGCCATGAGTGTGCACTGCCGACCAAAGACAAGACCCGGGGAGCATCATGTGTTTTTTGATGGCGAGGTGAAATTTAAAAATAAAATAAAATCGCTGCAAAGTCCTTTTCACATGGGTTTATTATTCTACTGGACATACGTACAGAAATTTTGGCTGTTCATTTATTCTTTCCTCCGTGTGCAATTATTGAAATGGCTATTTTTGATGGTTCCACCAGTTTTGGCCCCCAAAAACACGAATTAAGGCTCGGCTTTTCCTTTCAACAGATTATTTTTGATCATTGATAGTATCATTTAATTGCCTTGATTCACCTGTCCATACAACTTCTGGTGTTATACAAATGTATGGTGATTTCAGACAATTTTCCATGTTTTTGACTCATAAAAAATGTATTTCGGGAGCTTAACCCTCGTTAAAACCTCAATTCTTCACTCTTCGGTCAAAATCAACCACATATTCGGTCTTCTCGCCGTAAAAAACATGGAAAACGATACCTCACAAGCTCATGTTCGCTAAAATCTCAAAAATCCTTCTAAAACCCCTATTTTTACACTCATTTTTCTCCCATATCACCCCTGGGAGTATGCCGATCGGGCTGCCGTTTTTCGGAGGACAACTAGGAGCCAAATGTGTTCCCAAATGGGGACCCGAACTGTGTGCGGAAAAACGACGATTTTAGACCAAAATTTAACGTAAATTTAACTTCCTATGAACCTCAATTTTCCACTCATTGGTCAAAATCCACTTCATATTCGGTCTTCTCGTCCGAAAAACATGGAAGACGATACCTCAAACGCTCATGTTACTAACATGTTACAAAAACACAGAAAGTACCTATTTTTTACACATTTTTAGACGGCGGACGGACATTGCATTTTTGGAATCTACGCACCTTGAAACGGAAAAGAAAAAAGTTTGAGGGGGTGTTATAAAAATGTTTTGCTGAGCGAATACATAGGTGTATTATTCACAGAATAATAAACCAAAATTTTGAGGGGATGTTATAAAAATTTTTTGCTGAGCGATTACATAGCGTATTATTCACAGAATAATAAATCAAAAGGAGAATAAGACCGAAAATAATGGGAGGATACAAAAAAAAGAGGGAAGGATACGAGGCAAATGATACAGTAGAGAAGGATTGGCCGACCTCCAAAAATAACATCTCTGCGGTTCAAACAAGACAAACATAGCAGAGGTTACAATGCAGATAAACAGGGAAGAAGCGTTTCAAGGTCAATGGATCTCGGGATGGATTTCTGATTCATTCCGTTCACTGAATAATATCTGAGAAATTTTCGGGAATGAGAAATCAAGGATTGGGTTTATGATTATTACTGAAAATGGGATTATTGAAAAAACGCTGCGAATTATCAGAACACACTGTTTACTGTGCTGGGATACTGTTTGTTATCCTCCTGTATAGATACAGCGCCCCTTCTGCTTAGATCACTGTTTTCTGTGATCATTATGTGGTCATTTGTGGGAAGCACCCTCGTGCTTCCCCCAGGAAAACCACAAATCGAATACTGGAGCCGGCCGGTCAATTACATATGCAGAAAACCCAACTTCTACCCTAAGCACAGTTATTTTTCACTTCGGATTGATATATTACCCTCCACTTTGGGAGAAGTCGCTAACACAGAACACCTCTAGAAAATATTGTATGAGAAGAAACAATCGCGAAAGAAAACGCTCAACTGTATCACCGGGGATTCTAACTTTAGAGGGTTGACAGTGCGAACCCAGAAAAACTTATCTTACCAATGAATTTCCACTTTCCACACCACCCGAAAAAGAAGTTCGTTGGAAGTACTTCTACAACATTGACCCTAACCTAAAATGTCTGATTCTACCGTTATTTACCAGGTATCTGGATGGAAAAAGACGCAATAAATATTCGCTATCAATTTTTTTTATATTTTTTTAACCTCTTTCGATGAGAACTAACTCCTTTTACTCAGAATTCCGACTGTAAGGAGAGTAGGGAGTGGTCCTAGAAAGGTTGTGGTACCTAGTACCACAATATTACCTGATTGTACACTACAAATTCATTGCTATCACCAGATTTAAAGAAAGGCAGAAGAGCAAGAAATGCATATCAAGAAATTTCAAGGCAAAAAAAAAAAAAAAACGGACGGCGGGATGGTAGCATACCGCGCGACGGATCATTCAATAATGATACAAACATAATGGTGTTGAAAATGGCACCGCACTACTCTTACTATGGGTGGAAAGGAGGGTGGGGTTTTTTCGAGCCTCGTTGCTGAAATACGACAAAGTGGAATATTGTCTGTACCCAGTAACGTTATAATTCATACCCAGCAGTCCTCAAGAGGCACCCTGTCAAATTTCAAGTTCATAGCACGAAAGAGAGAAAATAGGTCGCTCAGCTAATTATGGTGGAGCAGGTCAAGGCATTGGTCCTCAGGAGCCCCAGAGAGGGTTACCGCATTGGATTGTAACAAACAACAAGCTGCGAGAAGCTGATCATCTAACCATCTGAAATCGAAGCGTATCTATGGAAATATGACTCCGCCAGTTTTGGTCGTACAGAAATCGTTCCCCTATCGTTGGAAAGCTCCCGATTTATCCGACATTTTTATGTTCCCCATTTTTAAGAAATTTCGACGCTGACTAAACAACAGGCATAGATCCTTTGCCGTTTCAATTTTGGTTTACTATTTTCAATAATGAACCATTGGAATCGGGCATGAAAAAAAATTCTAACCGCCTCTCAAAATTTGATGGCTTACGTTTCAAGGTATGTAGAATCCGAAAATGCAATACAAATATTTCTGTCTGTCCGCCGTACGCCGTACTGGCCACTTTTCTTAGTTACCATGAAACAAAATTGATGAAATTCGGGTTATAGGTTCCGTTCGGGGTCTAGTTGGTCCTCGAAGCTCGACGTTACTGTCAGTCATCTCTAAGGGGTTCAAAATAGGGGTTGAAAATATTTCAGAACGCCGTATCTCGAAAACTTTCGATAGAAGGGTATGGTTTTTTTTACATTATTAAATTTGTCTTGAGCTAAACAATTTTTTGAGAACACCCGGAGCATTGTACGTCCAGCCGTTCGTGTGCACCAAAAACCTTCGTCAACACGATCGTGAATCAAACGGTGTAAATCCGGCCGGGATGTCATCGCTAGGGAGCACCTTCCTGCTTATAATCAAGGGTGGCTGTATGAAGACGAGTTGGTTGTTCTGCGATAATTTTCATTTGATAAGTGATGGACTATTGGATTTTGTTGGTAGGTACTTGTGAAACTTGAACAAACGTTGAAGTATTACTGATGGGTAAATTATTACACAATGGTAAATTATTACACAATGGTAAATTATTACACAACGGCAAATTATTACAAAATGGTAAATTATTGCACAACGGTAAATTGTTACACAACGGTTCATCTACCTACAAGGAGCTGGATTTTGTTGATCGGTACTTTTGCGACATGAACAACCGTTGAAGTATTATTGACGGGCAAGTTCTTACACAACGGTTCATTATACTTGACCACGAGGGTAGGTATTGACCACAGAAAACAGTGATCTACGCAGAAGGGGCATCTATTTCACTCCACATCAACAATTTTCCTTCAGAACTTCATTATTTGCATTTCTTTTTGCCATTTTAGTTACTGTTTCTCATCGACAGAATTATTTTAGCAACACTTAACTCGTGTCATCACTAGGGACGCGCTAACAATCGGGAATTGGCCCGAGATAAAATCATTGCTAGGGATCACCTGATTATAATCAAAGCGTACGAAGTCGAGTTGTTGGTTCCGTGATATTATTTCATTTGAAAAATGATGGCTGTTCTGGAGTTTGTTGATAGGTACTTTTGCTACTTTTGGTTTATTATTTTCAATAATGAACCATTGGAATCGAGCATGAAAAAAAAAATTCTTACCCCCCCTCAAAATTTGATGGTTTACGTTTCAAGGTATGTAGAATCCAAAACTGCAATAAAAATATTTCTGTCTGTCCGCCGTACGCCGTACGCCGTACAGGCCACTTTTCTTAGTTACCATGAATGAAAATTGATGAAATTCGGGTTATAGGTTCCGTTCGCTGTCTAGTTGGTCCTCGAAGCTCGACGTTACTGTGAGTCATCTCTAAGGGGTTCAAAATAGGGGTTGAAATTTTCAAAACGCCTATACCATTTTTTTTACGTGAATATTTTTACGGTTTTAAATAGTTCTTGAACTTGCGAGTTTTTTAAGACCATCCGGAGCGTCGTACGTCCAGCCGTTCGTTCACAGTAAGGCCCCGAAGTTTGCACCGACAGGCATTTTCGACTCCAGTGTGAACGAAATTGTATACAATTCAAACCAAATCTCGTAACCAGAGACGCGCACACAATAGGAAATTTGGCGGAGATGAAATCATTGCTAGGGATCACCTGATTTTATAGCCGGAGTATGAAGTCGAGTTGGTTGTTCTGTGATATTATTTCATTTGAAAAATGATGGCTCTGTTGGAGTTTGTTGGTAGGTAGTGAAACTTGAACAAACGTTGAAGTATTATTGATGGGCAAATTATTACTACACGATGGTAAATCATTACTCAACGGTAAATTATTACACAACGGTTCATTATACCATCTACGTAGAAGGGGCTGGAGTTTGTTGGTAGGTACTTTCGCAACTTTTTTCACTCCTCATCAACAATTTCTTTTCAGAACTTCATTATGTGTGTTTCTTTTTGTTAGGTACTGTTTGTCATCGGTTTTCACTCCACATCAACAATATCCCTTCAGAACTTCATTATTTGCGTTTCTTTTTGCCATTTTAGGTACTGTTTGTTATCGACAGAATTATTTTAGCAACATTTAACTCGTGATTTAGTTAGGTACCTAGTAACGAGTACGGGGTTAGGTACTAACCTACGGAGGATCTGCGATCTACATAATATGTATAGAATGGTACATATTATGTAATATAGACGGGTTATCTATACAGAGAGCTGAGATGTGTGACAGAAGGGTATTCTGTACAAAAATAAACCGTTGTGCAGGGATTTGCAGCGCTTTTCATGACGTTACGCTAGCAAAGCCAAAAATGTCCTGTCAATCATTACTGAATGATAAAAAAATGTTAAAGAAAATGTGACTCCTTAAGGATTCAAGATAGCTCATTATATTTACTATAGTGCTTACTCCTTACCAACAATTAAACTAAACTACGTTATTTCGAAGAGACAGAATTGAATGGGACGACGAACAACTTCAGACCAATGAAAGCAGATTAGACAGTTACCTCATTCAACTAACATAATTTAATTTATAGCGCCCAGAGGAGAGAAAAGGAGAGCAACTTAAAACTGAACGACACTGCCCTGACAGATATGATTTGCGATACTTGACAACACTCAGAAATTCAAAAAGGAATGAAGCGTTGGCTACGTTTCCCAAAGAAGAACAAGGAAGGAAAACTGTTTTAATATTACAACGGTATCTCACTGCTTTGTGCATTCTATGATCAAGATCCTACCAACCATTAAAAATCCTGACAAAGTGTGTCGCAGACGGTTAGTAGTGCGGTATTATGGATGGCCCAAGGCTGACGATGGGAAACTCTGACCTACATGAGCTTTTGATCGGTTTAAGGCCATTAACAGTGAGAACAGATATAGGCTACAAAAAGTCAATAAGAGGAATAACGGAGTCCCCAAAGCTGGTCTACATTACATTTTTGGAATCTACGCACCGTGAAACGTAAAAGAAGCAATTTTGTGGGGGTGGTATAAAATTTTTTTTCTGAGCGAATACATAGGTGTACTATTCACAGAATAATAAACCAAAAGCAGTTTCCAGTGAAAATAATAAATCTTATAATCGGTATTTGAACGGTCGTTCAACGATCTCTAAACGATCCCTAAACGATACAAAAACGATCCCCGAACGATACTTGAACGCTTCTTTAGCGTTTCTTCAACGCTATGAGAAAGTTTCTCGTACGATGATTGGCCGAGCAGCAAACGATAAAACGGATTCAGATATCAACTGTCCAGAGAATCAGCTGGCACAGAATTAAGGATCAGAACTTCAGGTGCCAGAAGGAAAAGCGTGTTCCATTTTTCTTCGATTTTAGCCGTGGGGCTCTAGGTGGCAGCAAAGGGGAGTTTTTCGGAAAATTCTAATGAAACTGTAAACTTTCACTCTGAGTTGGAAGATCCTTTAATTAGGGATGGAAAACCTGAAATTCTTATACGGAAGACCTCGAATTTAAACTCGAATTGCTGTATAAAACTCCGACTAGAGTTTGCAAAACTGGCGGCTTGTAAGCATCGTGGGTGGATTCGAAGTTCCCTGAACACCCAACTTATAATTACGCCATTGGAGGACAGCGAATTATTGTTCTTCGCTACCCCTCAACGACACCCACCATCCCCTCAGTCCCTCGCCCATCACAACCCTCACCACCCGAAGAGTCGGGTAATGGATGCCAAGAGCCCGGCAGTAAACACTCCTCCGTCAGCTTTTCAACGTCATTCCCCACGTTTAATATTAACGTAAAATCAACCTTGTCTCACGATGATAAGTCAAAATGAATATCAAGAACCGTCATTCATCACTTCAGCCCTGTCGAGTTACAACGTAAACAACTTTAATGATCGTCCAAAATCCATTTTTCATTCTGTCATTATACACTCATTACGAACAAAAATTGATTAGAGCAGCCATCGAGAGCTGTGTGCGGCCGCCGTGTAATACGTGAAATCTAATTACAACACCGAATTTCACTGCTCGGTGGACATGGAACGAAAAAATGAATACAAATTGTTGGTAGGGTGTTCCAATTCCAAAATTTTCGCTTTTTTTGTGGTAGGCACCCAATTATTACGAGGGACGGTCAACAAATAAGAATACTCGCACAAAAAAAAAAAAAAGATGAAAGTACCTATCCAAGTCCCGAACTCTTCCAACTCAGCACTGCAGTTCAAATTAATTCGGATTTTTGTTCAACATTTATGAGAAATCGAAATAATCATCTAGTCGTAACCAACAAGTTTTTTTTTTTTGAAAACCCCGAAGATTTGACGAATATGGAAATAATGTAAAAAAGCTACAAGATTTCCTCAAAACTTGCACATAAAAACTTGAAAAAAATGTACAGGGGAACTCGTTCAGCGCGAATGTCATTTCTCGACACAGTTCTAGACATACGGTACCTATGTATCTACAGTACCTTTTTTGGTTCATTATTCTGGGAATAATACACCTATGTATTCGCTCAGCAAACATTTTTATGAAACACCCTCAAAATTTATATGTTTTACGTTTCAAGGTGCGTAGATTCCAAAAATGCAATGCTTACCCATGCATGGGTTGGCCATGGACGGTTGGACCGGTGTACCACACACCTTATGGGGTTGAGGAGCACAGAGCATGAGGACTTGAAGGCCACTAATCGAACTAGTTTTTCGAGTAGCTGAGGGCTACTAGGTCAAACCGACAGCGGGTATTAGTCAATTGCATTTTCTATATTACTCAATTACCTATACTTATTCGTGATCATCAATCACACTTGTTTCTTATTCACTTCAAACAACGAACTTACTATGAGTCCACTATATAGGCCTATGCTGTCTCGTAAGCATGAGCGTCTTCAATCAATTTTCACAATTTCGAGAAAAATGAAGTTACGTTAGATATGCTGGCAAGAAAAATAGCTCAATACAGCGCAACTAGATAGGCAAGTCTTGTTGATAAAGTGATATTGCATGTAATTAATTGATGTACTGATGTATGATGTAAAATTGTAAGTGATACTGCACGTTATTGTGACTGCTTTCTAGTAAATATGCAGTCTCAGTACTCAACGTGAAATGAATAAAGATAAATATCCAGAAATATGCGGCAAATGAAAGAAAAATTGTAGTTTTCATGCTGTCTGAAGAAAACCCCCTAAGGAGTACCTACCTAATACAGTTCGGACACAGGATCACCTTCGGCGTTACATTCAATGCTCAGTATGCCACAATACGACAACAGTTATTGATGTTCGACAAACAGAAACAAAACTCAAAATACGTACCATCTTAAAAGTTCCAGTCATGCAGCATGGCTATAAGAGCGAATTTTCGAAGAAATAACCACGTTCCTTAATCTTCAAAGTGCTCCAGTTTGAGAACGGAATGAGATATCGCAATTCTGATTTCACCATCGTGTTCAGCGTACAAAAACCTTTAAAATGAGGGGTCACTTGTTAAAAAATAACATTTTGGGGATTTTTGGGTAATTTTTGCGCACTTTAAATGCTCTAATTTGAGAACGGATCAAGATATCTAAAATCCGATTCCACCATCGTGTTCAGCGTGCAAAAACCTTTAAAATGAGGGGTCACTTGTTGGAAAATAACATTTTGGGGATTTTTGGGTAATTTTTGCGCACTTTCAATGCGCCAAAACCCTCCTTAGAGTAGACCAATTTCGCCCATCTTCGAACTTAGCCTTTCGATTGCCAAGATAGATTTTTTGTGCAAATTTGAGCTGTTTATCTCAATTCTATCGAGAGTTATCGTCTGGAGTGACACATATATATATATATATACATATAAAAAAGTGTTAAATTTCAGGAATCGTTTTAGAATGGTCTGAAACGGATTTCTATGAAGAAAATTTCCAAAAATTTATATTATTTAAATTTCGAAGCCATTGCAATAGCTTCATTTTCTTTGAAAATTCGCTAAAAGTTTGCCATCGATGATTCACAGAATATCAAGGGGTTGTCTGACCTCGGAATTTTATCTAAAACTGTCTCTAGCCAATATGGAATAAATAAATAACGTACACAAGAATTGCTCTGTAATAAACCCCAACCCGACCTCTGGTCCTCGGCAATAAACACCCTGTGACAATGTAGAAATAAAAACATCGTGCATTGGTGGTATGAGAATAACATTGGATAGGATCGTAATTGGGGTTTTACAGTTATAATTGGGCAGTTTTGAGCTTTACTTTGTAGCCATAAACAGGCGGTTGAGCCAATTATGACAAAGAGAGAACGAGAACGAAGCAATCAGGATAACAAAATAAGGAGAACACTAAAATAATTTCCAAAACTGAAAAAGGAAATCACGAAATAGAACAGGGAGGGTCGAGTAATCCTCTGCCAAAGTAAAAAATGAAATAGCATTCGGATAAAATAAATTTAAATACATCGGGCAAAGCAGAGGTGCCCTCCGTAATAAATGTGGCTCTTAACCCCCTCATGGGGTTTCCACATCTGTGCCCCATACGCTTCCCGGGGAGGATATATGGGTGTGTGTGTGTGTCTGTGTGTGCTTGACGTTGGTCGTCTATCGTGTGTCGTGTATCTCGTAACCTCCCCCACCCCGTCATCCGTGCCTCAGCTGTATATCGCTTTAAAATCGTCATCTGCTACATAAATTGATAATAAAGATAACGGATAGCTGCAAAATATTTTTTAGTCTTGAATCAGATTCGAGCTAAGCCATTTCAGGAATTAATTGATTCATTGACCCTAGCAAATGTTTAATGCTTCGATGTATAAGGACACATACATCTTCCACCGGATGGACGAAACCTAATGTTTCATGGTCATCACCATAATTCACTACTAAGTTTGCGAACCAATACATCAGAATAAACCTCCACCAGAACGAATCTCTGTAATGATCAACTTTAACAAAAAAACTTTTTCTCACGAAGAACGCGAAAGGTAATCGATGCCTCATCCAGGCTTGCTCAGCAGAACTTCGAGATTTACGATGCCAAATGCTGTTCAACAGCTATGTTCAAAGGATGAATTCCCAGGATAGCCCAATAATTATTACAGTTGAGATTGCTGAACAGTAAAGTTCTCGAAAGAACTCGATGGGGTCATGAGCAATCTACAATTCAGTATTAACTTTCCCAATGGATGGGATTCGACCTACTTACGTTCAAACTGAATGGCTCCTCAAGCAGAACTATTCACTCCGACGGTTCCAAATCTGGAGAGAATGTCGCGCATAATCACTTGGAGTAACGGAACACATGCGGAGTGTAGGCTACCGAGTGAAACATCAAGCTAAACAAAAATTCGGACGAAAAGGGAGATTATAGACACAGGAGAGGGACGTTACTGGGAAGGAGGGAAATGTTTCGACTTGTTTAAATAATAAAAACAATATACCTATCCAACTCACCCGTTGGAAAAAAAAGGTTTATTATTTACCCTTCTGCGTACATCACTGTTTTCTGTGGTCAATACCATCGAGCCCCCCCCCCCCCCCCCCCCCCACAGGAACGCTAAATCGAGTACTGGAGTGGGCTCCGGAATTAATTATTTGCAGATAATCATGAAGCATAAGGCAAATAATAAACCGCTGTGTAATAATTTACCTGTATAGGTGCCCCTTCTACGTAGATAGTATAGTAAACCGTGTAGTAATTTACCGTTCTGTGATAATTTACCGTTGTGTAATAATTTACCGTTGTTTAATAATTTACCCAATAATACTTCAACTTTTGTCAAGATCCGAAAGTACCTATCAACAAAATCCAAAATATCCATCGTTTTGCAAATGAAATAATACCTATCACAGAATAACCAACTCGACTTCATACAGCCATCCGTGATTATAATCAGGTGAGCCCTAGCGATGATATCTGGGCCGGATTTATACCCTTTTCCGTGCAAACGAACGACTGGTCGTATAATGCTCCGGGTGGTCTCAAAAAATTCTTCAGTTCAAGATCAATAAAAATGTTTAAAAAACCATATCCTTCTACTGAAAGTTTTCGAGGTACGGCGTCCTGAAAATGTCAACCCCTATTTTTCACCCCTTAGAGATGACTGACAGTAACGCCGAGCTTCGAGGACCAACTAGACCCCAAACGGGACCTACAAACTAAATTTAATTAATTTTGGTTCACTAAGGTTGGTTCATCAAACATGGTAACTAAGAAAATTGCGAAGTGCGGCGTACGGCGGATAGACAAAATTTTTTTATTGGATTTCGGATTCTACATAGGTACCTTGAAACGTAAACCATCAAATTTTGAGAGGGGGTTAAAAAAAAAAATTTCATGCTCGATTCCAAAAGTTCATCATTGAAAATAATAAACCAAAAATCATGTCCTGTAAATTACTGGAAGTAGTATTTTTGTTCTGAATGGCTAAGGAAACCTGGAGCTTGTTGGTTTGAGCAGCCCCTCTACTAGTCTCTACCATCATCATTCCCATTTCACAATCCTCCCCTCCTTCCACTGTATGTTTGTCAAGGCCTACAAAAGCCTTTGAACAGGGTGTTTTTTTTTTTGTTTTTTTTTTTAACTATACGGCAGATCTCGTTATTTCACGAGCTGAGGACCGAAGCTAACAGTATCTGATTGGGACCACAAGGGCGGAAGGGCAGAACTTTCCAACAACCTTGAATTATCAGAATAGGCGTCGTTATCTTCTAACCCACTCACTCCCTCCCACCATCGATCCATTATGTAAATCTTGATTATGGTAAATGTGATTTTTACACTCTTTGATGGCAGGTATGGTTTCCTTTTTCTGTATTCATACTGTTCTTGTTAATGCGTTCACCTTCATCACGACATTCTATTTTTTCACCCCCTAGTATATTAGCCGTGCTTTTTTTTCAAATATACTTCAAAGGGACTGTGTGACAAACCGATATTTCAAGGACCAACAATCTGTCCTTACCTCCCCTTTAACACAGCGTTCGATAGAAAAGTTGAAACGCTGGACATGAAAAGTGAATCTGCAGAGGATCTACCGAGATTCACTACTAGAATCCACATAACCTCGTCATCAGTCAATCGTCGATTATTAACGAACGAGTAGATGTGAGTAATTCGCTCAATGTTTGTGGACAGACCACTGAAAACAAGAAAACTGGAGTGAGTCAGACGATTCATCAAAAAGATATAAGGTTTTTGGGAGAGACAACTTTATCATAGACCGAATATTTCTTCGCGAATGACTTAGTTAAAGGAAGAACTGTTGTCAGAACGACTCGAGCTAACATTTAGCTACCTTCTCTAGAACATTTCTCTACCAAGTAATGACTTTCTCACAAGACATAGGTAATAATGCTGCTCAAATAATTATGGTACTTCATCATTATTTGAGCAGCTTCGCCATTTATTCATATTCACCAAACGTCAATGATAATTTACCAATCATATTACTAAGGGCGATGGAGTGGAGAGCTCGAGTGGTTAAGATGGAGATGAAATGTACAATAATTGTACATTATTACGTGTATTACAATTATTGTAATACACAACAACAGCAAGTTAGTGAATAAACAGGGGTCCTCATGGTTACGAAGTTTACGACGTCGAACGTGTTAAATGTGTTACACTTCGAGAAAAACAATAGAAAAAATTAAAATTATTACTCAACGGTTTATCATTTACCAGTATAGATGCACCTTCTGCGTAGATCACTGTTTTCCGTGGTCAATACCTACCCTCGAGCTCCCCCTGGGAAAGCACTAAATCGACTACTGGAGCCGGCCGGGCAATTACAGTTTCATAAATATACGGTAGATTCAAGAACTCTATCATGAAATATGTTGTTGTTATTCATGAAGCATAACGTTTGTTCAAGTTACAAAAGTTCACGTTACCAACAAAATCCAAAATAACCATCATTTTCTTCAAATAAAATAACAACTCGAACTCGATTTCACGCAGCCATGCGTGGTTATAATCAGGTGTTCCCTAACAATGATATCGTCATCTGTGCTGGATGTATAACGTGTCATTCACTACCATATTGACGAAGCTTTTCGGTGCAAACTTCTGGGCCTTACTGTGAACTAAGACTGGACGGACAAGGCTCCGGGTGGTCTCAAAAAATTCCTCAGTTACAGACCAATTTAAAAATGTTTGAAAAAAAAATACATAACGGCGGCCTGGAAATTACAACCGCTATTGTTCACCCCTTAGATATGAGGCAGTAACGCCGAGCTTCGTAGACCAACTAGACCCGAACTATGATCCACATACCACATTTCATTAATTTTCGTTTATGGTAACTAAGGAAAGTTGTTTTTTCTCATTTTTGGATTCTACGTAGGTACCTTGAAAAGGAAACCATCAAATTTTGAGGGTGGAGGGTGGAAATTTTGGGTTCAAAAAAATTGCATGCTCGATTCCACAGGTTCATTATTGAAAATAATAAACTAAAATCGACTCTTCTCGAGGATACGATATGTTTGCGAGTCAGGGGTATGTTGAACGTTGAATCAAAACCATGTTCAAATCTTTTATCATACAAAATGGCGAAGAGTGAACAGCTGATTCCACGATGCCGTGAGATCATGTCATTTTTGTATACCATTATTTCGTAGTTTACCTACCTGTGGCTCATCATTGGCATAACTATTAGTAAATTAGTATTAGTAGTAGATACCTAGCTAACTACTCAAACGAACAGCATAACCTGCGAGTGAAGTGCTTACCTTGTTCTATTGTTGTACTCTCTTTATATTATGTATCTTACAAGATTAGCATAGCAGAATTAAACACAGGGGGTCCATGATTCCCACCGTTTACGACGTTTTCAATTAAACAGATTTACATAATCCAGAAAACCACGAATACGCATAATAATACTAATTGAAGTATGGGTTCCTATGGTAGTGGAGTTCTCTATTCGATAGCTTCTTTAAAGTTGAGATCACCATTACAGAATGAATGAACTTTCTTTTTTTTCTAATTGTCAAGTCTGTGTGACTTAAAATGTGAGTAAAACACCCACACTGTGACGTTTGAGTCCTTTGAACGAAATTCCTATAGTTATTTTACCTGTGTATGGGAGAGCCAGCTTCCAAGCAGAAATAATATATGGAATGAGTGATGACCACATCCCCATTCACTATATCCCTACTATATTATAAAAACGGATCTCTGTGAGTGAGTGAGTGAGTGAGTGAGTGAGTCTGTCTGTCTGTCTTCCCACGGCCTAACGGCTCGACGGATATCGACCAAATTTGGCACGAATATCCAGTAGGCTCCCAAGTTGTGCAACGTCGCATTTTTAATTCCCTGACCATAGCGGAACTATGGTCGACCATGGTCAACTTCGTTAATTGAAATGGTAACCCCTATTTTTTATCGCGTATTCGTAATCTACGTGAAATTCTATCTACGATCGACCCTTCGGACTACCCCCGCGGTCGACCATAGCGCATCCATGGGCCCCTCCATGGTCGAATCCCGAATTGCTCAACGGATATCGACCAAATTTGGCACGAATATCCAGTAGGCTCCCAAGTTGTGCAACGTCGCATTTTTAATTCCCTGACCATAGCGGAACTATGGTCGACCATGGTCAACTCCTGAATGGCTTGACGGATATCGACCAAATTTGGCGCGAATATCCAGTAGGCTCCCAAGTTATGCAACGTCGCATTTTTAATTCCCTGACCATAGCGGAACTATGGTCGACCATGGTCAACTTCGTTAATTGAAATGGTAACCCCTATTTTTTATCGCGTATTCGTAATCTACGTGAAATTCTATCTACGATCGACCCTTCGGACTACCCCCGCGGTCGACCATAGCGCATCCATGGGCCCCTCCATGGTCGAATCCCGAATTGCTCAACGGATATCGACCAAATTTGGCAGCAATATCCGGTAGCCTCCCAAGTTGAACGTAGGCGCATTTTTAATTCCCTGACCATAGCGGAAATATGGTCGACCATGGTCAATTCCTGAATGGCTTGACGGATTTTGATAAAATTGGGCACAAATACCCGGTAGGCTATGGGATTTTTCCGTCGTTTGTTGGTTCCACGATACTGCGTACAGCGAATCTCGGATAGCGAGCGAAGCGAGCGGTCAGGCTATATTCCAATAAAATAAAAGATCTGTTCTTGATTTACTATTCAGTTCTCACCACTCGAAGAGGAAATAGTTGATTCTGATCGGAGATGGTTCCAATCGCAAAATACATCAGTGTCCGGAGATGAAACCCCCAAACTCCAGGGGTCGATTAACTGCAACTATTTTGCAACAAAACAATTTTCTTGAAACTCAATTTTTCGATTTCTCATTCTGCCCCAAGAGTAAAATGGTATATATTGCGAACAACCTACACCAACATAACATCATCTCTCAGGGTCAGACAAGTACCTAGAACATGGAAAGGAGGTCTCTGCTCATCTTCGACACCGTAATGTAAGCGGCAAATTTCAAAGTTGTAAGCAGTAGGTACGATAAATGTTGTTCAACCAAGTTTACGAGTCATCAATAATTATATTAACAAGGGTGATAGAGTGGACGGATTGAGTGGTTAAGATTGAGAAGCAAGTGGGAGAGTGTGGCGTTATCACGGTCGACAGAGCTTCCCTTCCACCCCGATCCACCACAACCAGTTCACCGAACAATAGCGTACTCTGATAAGGTGCTGGAACCGCCTCCTGGAGCCACCCACCACTTCAAGCGGCTGCTGTCCTCATTCTGAGGTTGACTTGCTCTTGAAGAGTCCGCTTGAAGAAAATGATACGGCACCCCTGATTATGTGCCACTTTCATTCGACTTTCATTGCATTTCTCCAAGTCTGGCTCTGTCAATGCAGCGCTTCATCTACTAACCTCCCTCTTTAGAGGATACTGGTTAAGTACCGCTAAATCCACATTATTCATCATACCTAAGATGAACCTGAAACCTCCTCATCCATCCCTAAAATGTCTTAAATCCACAAATTCTCATCTTATGAGGGTTCTACCCGCTTACAATATTCTATGGATAGCTTTGAATCCGTCTCGTGTTCTGTTAAAGCAGCTCGGTCCAGCCCGTGATAGCCTTTACTTCAAATTCGCAGCTTTGTTTTACGTTTTTAAGCTGATGAAATCGAGCTGGTTGTTCTGTGATGTTATTTCACGCTTTTAAGGTGAGAAATCGAATTGGTTGTTCTGTGATATTATTTCATTTGAAGAATGATGGCTCTTTTGGATTTTGTTGACAGGTACTTTTATAACCTGAACAAACTTTATGCTTCACAAATAAGAACAAATTATTAACGATAGAATTCTTGAATCCCGCGCCTTTTTATGAAAATATAATTCCAAGGCCGGCTCCAGTACTCGATTTAGGACTTTCCTGGGGGCACGATGGTAGGCATTGACCACAGAAAACAGTGATCTCCGCACAAGGGGCATCTATACAGGTAAACAATAAACCGTGGTGTAATCATTTTCAGCGTTTTTCCTAGCATGTCCCACTTCATAACCAGTAGTCGAATTAAAAGGTGGTATTTATTTGGATTTTTATCTCGAAGATAAGGTTTATATTTCCAATGCAAAAAATGGGCAATTTTATTAGAAAATAAAAATAAAATTCGTTCCGTAATTAGCTTTTTTATACTGCGGGTTAGTGGGTTCTTAAATTGTGGTACATACTGGATAATAGTTTACTTCAACAGGTGTTTCCGACAATTGAATAATTTCAATGCTTTTAGATTAATGGAAATGTTACAATTTCAGAGAAACATCGAAAATGTTGAAATAAACATGAAAAATTGTACAGGTAAGATAGACGGGAGGAATGTGAGTAAGGAAGGCATCTCTTGAGTATCACTACTTGATATTCGACACTCACTCATTTCTTATGCATGTACAATAATGTATTACTGAGAGTGATGACAGCTTTTGACTTCTGAAATTGAGTAAACAACCACAGTGTAAAATTTTCCACACTTTCCATCGTATTTTAATGTATTCTGGTGGGCTCAGTATGTAACTAACTGTTTCAGGAAGTAAATGAAACGTTAAGAAAGCGGAACTTCCACGCAATTCACAGGACCCTCCGGTGTAGCAGGTGAAAGGGCTGATGACGTCACAGAATATCGAGCGGCCTTCCTCGCACAGCTCTCTACTTGGGTCCTTCTATTTATAACAGACTCTGGTCTGGAAATGCCCTTTTCTTCCCACTGATTCCAACAGGCTCATTCCTCATAATCTCAGCCACCCAGGAGGTCTCAATCGGTTTGTTCGAAAGGATACGGTAGAACGAGAAAATAATATAATTTTAAAATGAAGGATATCACAAAATAACTATGATGAAACAGCTGAATACCTACGCTTAATGTGATAACAGCCATGGGATAGTTCAAGCTATGGTTGCTACTTACCAAAATGAAAATTTAGACACCTAAACGTAGTACGTAGGACGATCTGATGATAACGGTATTTACCTTAATCTATCGTGTAAAATGAATCGTGGCGTTATACTATTACACTATTATATATATTATAATTTATTTAACTTTGCATTATAATTTACGCGGTAGTTTAAGGTAAATAACGTTACCGTCATATTATGTAATACACAAACGTTGCATTTTTCCATGAAAACAAAAAAGCGAACTACCAGGTAAACGGCCGGTTTCAGTTAATGAACCGCCGTTATTAACAAGGAATAATGAGCTATTCAAACAGAGATGAGTTATACTCTGAAGGAGGTTCACCGCGATTGGCAACTGAACAGGGAAGAGGAAGGGAAGGAAACAGAGAAGTGTACCGATGTTTGACAAATGTGATGTAAATGTCTGAACATACAAGTTATTCATAATGGCTGCATAAGAAATTAATGTCAATAAAAGGGGGGAGAGTGACCCCCACCTGGAGTGACAAGACGTTAGATATAGGAGAAACCTTCGGTTATAATTATAATAGTCTGGTGAAGAATGCAAGAGGAACTTTTGATTTCTGGGGAGAAAAATGTTTTACCTAACGGAAGTAAAATCACAGCTTCCGCTCTAACTCTCTTCCGAAGGGCAATAGGACAGAGAACGTCTCGCGGGACACCCTGTATAACATAGGTAGTACTTACATAAATATAATATTGCAGTGTGTTTCAGGCGTTCGAGAATGGAAAAGGCAACCGAGAAGAAATGAAAGAGATTGCTTGAGAAAAATAACATTGAATTATAGTTAAATTATTATAATAAATAAATAAATTATTATAGTTAAATTATAAATAAGTTAAATATAGTTAAATGGTTGCATATGTGCAGCAAACTATTGCCTATTACTATAATTAAATACCAATTAAATTATTAAATTGAATTATTGTTAACTATAATATTATTGTTACAATTCAACAAAAACCAATTATAAATTATGTTGACTTCATCAAAGTGCCTTAAAATTTTTAAATTATCAACCCTATATATTATGTAGCTTGGCATAATTTATAAGAGTAAACACCCTTTATAAAATCTGTGTAAGTAAACTGAAATTACATAGGAAGGTAATAAATTAGAGAATGTCTTCATGAGTAGGTAGGCCTACCAACATTTCAGTGGACGTCCCTCCACCACCAACACCTCAAACTCATATTTGACCGTACCTTCTGCTGATTTCCCGGTTTGCCGAAAGACCAAAACCAAGTGAACCCTAATTAGGAAGAGCCACGTCTCTCAGGTATATAAGCTTTAGAAAGTGTAAAACTGGAGTGTGTGGGAGAGGAGTTGGGTGTATGAGAGGGGTGTAGGAGATTTATTTTTAAAAAATTCATTAAAATTGATAAAATTTAGGGAACATTGAGGATGGTTGATGGGGGAGGGGGGGATTTGACGCCATAAACCATTTTGCCTTGCGTGGATATAAATATAGTGTAGCTGGATCATGGACTGGAAATCTTATAGACTTAATGATGAAGAAAAAAAAAGATGAAAGTAGATTGTACTAGGTCATATTTGAGTTTTTAGCAGAATGAAATCGCTAAAAGTCGTCAAAATGAGCTACGCCACGAATTTAGAAAATTCGCTCATAAGGTCATACCGATTGCAGGACTGGAACTTTTTCACCATAAATATAAATTATTAGGTAAATCTCTGCTCATTCGATGAATATTTATTAGGGGCGACAATGACGACGGGTAAACAAAACAAACAAAAAGGATTCCGGAGGAGCAACTCTAGCTCCTCGTAGGAGAAGAAGAGGGGAACCTCTGAGAGAGCTCCTCGGAGGGTAATTGCGATAAAATGTAGTTTCCCTTGGTACGATGAATCAGATAAATTGTCAGATTACATGTCGGACAGAGGGACTAGGATCCGACTCGGGGACGAAATGGCCAGCAAATGAAGGGTGACGTCATACCAAATATGTAAGCAAAGCGCTCGAGTACGAAGACGAGTCTATTACACGCTTAAAGAAAGCTGAACCAGTGGATGAAAGCATCGAAAGCAGGAAGGGCAGTAATAGCTATTGAAATTAACGGAGTTCTTGACAGATAGACTATTATTCGAAGCGCTGATCATAACTATTAAAAGGAAAACCCCTATCCTTGAAAGGAAACCTGAATAGGTTTTTTTTCAATATTTTTACTGCCTACCTACTTTAAATAGTCATTAAGAATGTAGATAATTATAAAGTCATCTACTCGGTTCACACGAACGGCCTTATCAGGTGGAATAAACCGGTTTCCGTGAGATCATCGAAGTTAACCGGGGGCGATGCAATGAGTAGCCAAGAGCGAAATGATCAGATCGAATTTTGATCCTCAATTGGAGGACAGCTGATCCGTCGGTGATGCTGGCAGGGCAGTCGGACGAAAAGCCCCAGCCCGGAATGGCTGTTTCCTTTACTTTTACTACTCGATTCAATTTTCCTCGCTCGTTTCCCAGGTATCTCACTGGCTAGGACTTTTCAACATGAACTTGCTTTTGGCTATGGAGGTTGAGGTGATTGGTAGGTGAAGGTTTGGATAGGATCGAAGGAGGTCTAATGCCCCGTGGTTATCACCACAGAAGGTGCTAGAGGAGAAGGAGGCGTCCCGCGGTTATCACCACAGCAGACGCCAGGAAGGAGGAGGCTAACACCCCGCGGTCATCACCATTGCAGGTGCTAGAGGAGAAGGAGGCGTCCCGCGGTTATCACCACAGCAGATGCCAGGAAGAAGAAAGCGAATACCCATGGTTATCATCACAGGGAGTATTCGAGAAGGGACCACCCCGCGGTCAGCGAGTGCAAGGAAGGGTAAGAGAGAGAGGGAGTGAGAGTGAGGCGGTCGAGAGAGAAGTCGTAAGTCGGAGAGTGGTCGGTCGAATGAAGAGCTGGGCGAGCCGGGCGGTATATATAGGCGCCTCCAACTCGCCCCCTGTCTGTTAGTGGTCGTTATTGCGACAGTTGAGAAACGTTGGGGAGCTCGATGGAGGGGACCCTTCTCCTCCTTTCCCCGAGGCGTCGCTCCCTGCTTTCACAGAAGCGAGGAGAATCCATTCCCGTTAATTAAATCTATAAGTCTTTGGCTGTCATATACTCCCACCATTCATACTGGTAGTGAATCCTTTAGCCAGCAAATCAATTTGGGATAAGAGTCCTGGGTTGCTTTAAAACCTCGAACTAGGGGTGATATTTCTCTGTAGACTCTAAACCCAGCCTGGAAGAAAATTTAATCTCGCTCCTCTCAGTGAGGTGAAATACAATACAGCTGCACAATGTAGTACATATATGACCTGACCGAAACCTATAACCACGTAGAGAAAATTAATAATAATATATATTCCACAATTTAGAAAATTCATAACGAAAAAAACGAGTTTCTTTGTTTTATGTTCAGTGAATTCGGACTACTCTTGTATCTGCCTAGTCGCATACCCAATTAGATTCACTGATGCATATTTCCGTTTGAATTGGAACTATTCAAAGGATTAATTAAAATTAACCGATTTTTTTTAATGTTCCGGAAACATTTCGGAAATATTTTCATGTTTTTATCTTTCCGGGAATTTAAGAACTCTAAACTACCCTGATGAAAGATATAAGAAGCAGTATGAAAGCGTTTAAAATATAATTATACGATCATGGCGACCTGGGAAAAAGATGTGGCGAGCGAGGGTTTGAAAATCATCAATACATGATGGAGAGGACGCATTTCGTATGGTAATGTCGACGAGGTTAGGGCACCAGCGCCTCTTCCAGCTCCTGTGATGCTGCATATTCGCGAGGGATCCATCATAGAAGGGAAGACAGGACTGTCGGTTTATTAGAAACTCGAGCCATAAATTCTGCGGGACCCAAAAATGATGTGACGTGTTCGAACGGCGTCAATAGTTTATTGAGAACTCAGCGCCTTCCACGTGTAGATACGTTTCATGGTGGACACGTGGAATATCGTCTCTCTACTGTATACGGAGTATCGTCTTTACATTCTTGCAGTATTAGAGGATCACGACGGGTAGGTATTCTCGAATAGTTTAAACCGTTCTTGTATGATTGATGTTCTTTCTCCTGTTCCCGACACAATGTTGATTATTTTAACGGGAAATAATTTCGGAAACTGCGCCACAAAAATGCGCTACGGAAGTGGGTTCACAAGGTAGGGCTTGCCCTGCGCACACTCGCCTTTTGCTTCCCCACTTATAGAGCTTTCGCCTTCGGGCTTTACTGGTTCCCCCTTCACTTTCCTTCCACTACATACGTGGTCTTCCTCATTCTAGAGCATGTACCATGTTTCATAGTTTCATTTGAAGTAATGAAACAGGCATCATCCGGTGTCAAGGGGCGGAGCGATTTTTTTTAAAGAGAGATAGGGATGAGGCTGTATCAATATTTCACATTTGCGCACAATTCGATGAGGTGCCGAGTTCGATCGAGCGTTAAAAGATGGAACTTCGGGAAACCCTTGATTCAGGAGGAAACATATTTTTGTAGCATCCATGCCTTGAAACATCAAACAATCAGCAATCAAGAATAATGGAAGGAAAATCAAGCAACTTCCGACCCACGGGCGTGACTCATTCCAGCAGGTCTCGAGATGACAGGGCACAGTAGAAAAAAACCTATTGTCAAACATATCGTAAAATGGTACACGAATGGTCCCGATTGGTACAGAGGTCCCTGTATGAGAAGTGCATACCCCCAAGCTAGAGACAGCGAAAGGTAGATTAAAAACGCTACAAAGTCCTTGTCGCATGGATTTATTATTCTATTGGACATATCTACAGAAATGTTGGCTGTTCATTTATTCTTTCATGCGTAATAATCGAAATAGCTATTTCTGATGGTTTCCATTAATTTTGGCCCCTAAAACACAAATTAGGTACGCTCCTTTTTTTTCTTTTTTTTAAAATTATCTTTGATCATTGGTAGTGCCATTTAATCGTCTTGATCCACGTGCTGACACTTTTTCCAGTGTTATTATACAAATTGATGGTGATTTCAGACGATTTCCCAGGTTTTTCACTCATAAAAAATCAATTTTGGGAGCTGAACATTTGGTAGAACTCAATTTTCCACTCTTTGGTCAAAATCGACTTCATATTCGGTCTTCCAGTCACCAAAAACATGGAAAACGATATCTCAGAAGCTCATGATACCAACATGTTGCTAAAACGCAAAAAGTACCTATTGTTACATGGGTCATTTCAAAATTTCGGTGCATTTTGGGCCTCTAATTTTTTCAAGATAAAATGTGAAATATGTCATTGTTTTTTTCACGTAGCGTATCTTAGGGTCGTCCTAGTAATATCCTACAGTGGGCACACATAATCATCGATATTTCCAGAGATAGGCCAATAAAAAAAATTTTAATTTCTAGGGAGTGAGAATCAAGTCTAGGGAATGAGAAAAGAATCAAGTTATCGTCTTTAACGCATTGGAATCTCCTACAAAACATAGCGTTCTTTATGTATTCGATTGAAAATGGAAATCACAAGCAGTCTCGAAAAATAAGCTCAATATCTTACTTAATTTCTATTAGTCTTTAACATTATCTTGCACTAAAAGTTGGAACCGAGTGTTTTGTTCATCAAAAATGTAACAGTCTTCCTGTATCTTCCATTTCAACACTAGACTTAGACTAGAAAACAACACAACAAAATGAGATTGCTGTTTACTACTAGGTTTACAGTTTATAAAAATTATCACAAAAATTATATTATCACAAGTCTTTTTCAATACTGTTTAGGAAGTTAAATCACAATAAATGAACTTTTTGTTGAAAAAATAAAGAAAGAACATTTGCTATAATATAGTAGTATGTAACTAGATACGTACCTAATACAAACATTGCTGTAAAATAGTGTAAAATTAGTAGTAGGTAAATTCAATTAAATGCCATCAAAAGTTCAAAGCTCACTGACATCGATTTCCCAATCAAAGCTATACACTACTTTTCGTCTTAATCATGATACGAGGGGTAGGAAGAACATGTAAAACGTCGGATGGACCAACTTCACAATGGACAATTTTCGTAGGTTCCATTTTTTTGGGCCAAATTCTGTTCAATAACGGAAATTAACACTTATTTACCACGTAATGTGGTTTTTACGTTGGACAGTATAGGCAGAACACGAGTGGGAAATATGAATTTCAGAGTTCCCCCTAGAAATAATGACGTATTAAGTAAATCGCTGAGTAGTTCAACTCAAATCCCGCTTGGAGTGCTAGTTCAACACTAAACGATGTACATTGCCACACCGGATGGATGGATGGGACCGCTAACTTACAAATAAATTTAAAAGTCCTCAAAATCAAACCTAAGGGAGGTTCACAAAAAGTCACAGCAAAGGTTCTTGGAGGTTTCCAGAAAGGTTTGCCATTTTTGGTTTATTATTCTGTGAATAATACACCCATGTATTCGCTCAGCAAAAAATGTTTATAACACCCCCTCAAAATTTTTTCTTTTCCGTTCAAGGTGCGTAGATTCCAAAAATGCAATGTCCGTCCGCCGTATCATCACGTGTACCGGCTTCATTTTCGGTCTAAAAAAAAACGTTCATTCGCACACATGCTCCATTTGGGCCCAAGTTGTGTACCGAAACTTTTCAGCCCGATCGGATTATATCCAGGGGAGTTATGAGAGAAAATGTGTATAAAAATAGGTACTTTTTGTGTTTCAGTAACATAGTAGTAAAATGAGCTTTTGAGGTATCGTTTTCCATGTTTTTGGGGACGGGAAGACCGAATGTGAAGCCGATTTTGAACAAGGAGTGGAAAATTGAGGTTGTACCAGATGTTCAGCTCCCAAAATTGATTTTTTATGAGTCAAAAACCTGCGAAATCGTCTGAAATCACCATCAATTTGTATAATAACACTAGAAAAAGTGTCAACACGTGGATCAAGACGATTAAATGGTACAATCAATGATCAAAGGTAATTTGAAGAAAAAAAAAAAAAGGAGCGTACCTAATTCAAGTTTTGGGGGCCAAAATCTGTGGAAACCACCAGAAATAGCTATTTCAATTATTTTACATGAAAGAAACAATAAATAAACAGCCAGCATTTCTGTAGGTATGTCTAATAGAACAGTAAACCCATGTGACGAGGACTTTGCAGCGTTTGTTCTAGTGTTATTATACAAATTGATGGTGATTTCAGGCAATTTCCCAGGTTTTTTACACATAAAAAATCAATTTTGGGACCTGAACATTTGGTAGAACCTCAATTTTCCACTCTTTGGCCAAAATCGACTTCATATTCGGTCTTCCCGTCCACAAAAACATGGAAAACGATATCTCAGGAGCTCATGTTACCAACATGTTGGTAAAACGCAAAAAGCACCTATTTTTACACACATTTTCACTCATAACACCCCTGGGTATATTCCGATCGGGCTGCAAAGTTTCAGGACACAACTTGGGCCCAAATGGAGCATGTGTGCGAAAGAACGAATTTTTTAAGACAGAAAATGAAACCTGTACACGTGATACGGCGTACGGCGGACGGACATTTGCTGAATCTTCGCACCAGCCAAAATTACTGTAGGTATGTCCAATAGAATAATAAACCCACGTGACAAGGACTAGGCAGCGTTTTTTCTAGTGTTATTATACAAATTGATGGTGATTTCAGGCAATTTCCTAGGTTTTTTACACATGAAAAATCAATTTTGGGAGCTGAATCTTTTGTAAAACCTCAATTTCCGCCTCTGGTCAAAATCGACATCGTCTTCTCATCCCAAAAACCATGGAAAACGATACCTCAAAAGCTCATGTTACTAGCATGTTACTAAAACACAAAAGTACCTATTGGTTTATTATTCTGTGAATAATACACCTATGTATTCGCTCAGCAAAAAATTTTTATAACACCCCCTCAAAATTTTTTCTTTTCCGTTTCAAGGTGCGTAGATTCCGAAAATGCAATGTCCGTCCGCCGTACGCCGTATCACGTGTACAGGCTTCATTTTCGGTCTAAAAAAGTCGTTCTTTCGCACACATGCTCCATTTGGGCCCTAGTTGTGTCCCGAAACTTTTCAGCCCGATCGGAATATATCCAGGGGAGTTATGAGTGAAAATGTGTATAAAAATAGGTACTTTTTGCGTTTTAACAACATGTTAGTAACATGAGCTTTTGAGGTATCTTTTTCCATGTTTTCGAGGACGAGAAGACCGAATATGAAGTCGATTTTGACCAAAGACGCGGAAATTGAGGTTTTACCAAAGGTTCAGCTCCCAAAATTGGTTTTTTATAAGTCAAAAACCTGGAAAACTGTCTGAAATCACCATAAATGTGTACAATAACATTGGAAAAAGTGTAAACAGGTGAATCAAGACCATTAAATGCCACTACCAATGATCAAAGATGATCTTAAAAAAAAAAGCGTACCTACCTATTTCATGTTTTGGGGGCCAAAATTGGTGGAAATCATCAGAAATAGCTATTTCAATCATTCCACATGAAAGAAACAATACATTTAACAGCCAACAAAAATCTCTAGAACTCCAATAGAATAATAAACCCATGTGACAAGGACTTTGCAGCGTTTTTTTACACACATTTTCACACATAACACCCCTGGGTATATTCCGATCGGGCTGCAAAGTTTCAGGACACGACTAGGGCCCAAATGGAGCATGTGTGCGAAAGAACGAATTTTTTTAGACAGAAATTGAAGCCTGTATACGTGATACGGCGTACGGCGGACGGACATTTGCTTAATCTACGCACCTTGAAACGCAAAAGAAAAAAGCTTTGAGGGGGTGTTATAAAAATTTTGGCTGGGCGAATACATGGGTGTATTATTCACAGAATAATAAACCAAAATATTGCTTCAAATGGGCTTCAAACTACTATTTTTCCAAGAGTTCTTAATAGTTTTCTCGAAGAAACATTTTTGACAAAAATTCCCCGCTGTCATTTTTGTTGACAATAAAATCGGACTTCGCCTTACAGTTACAGTTACGCTACAGTTAGTTCATTTTCCGGTGCCATTCTGAAATGGATGCACAATAATTAATAATTCAATTTGATCTGTTCCCCCAGAAGTGTCAGTACTCAAAAACGCTGCAAAGTCCTTGTCAGATGGGTTTATTATTCTACTGGACATACCTACAGAAATGTTGGCCGTTCATTTATTGTTTCTTTCATGTGCGATAATTGAAATAGCTATTTATGATGGTTTCCACCAATTTTGGCCCCCAAAAACACGAATTAGGCTCGGCTTTTTTATAAACAGATTATTTTTGATCATTGATAGTACGATTTAATTGTCTTGATGATAATACTTCTAGTGTTATTATACAAATGTATGGTGATTTCAGACAATTTCCCAGGCATGTTTTTGACTTATAAAAAATGAATTTCGGGAGCTTAACCTTCGTTACAACCTCAATTCTTCACTCTTCGGTCAAAATCAACCTAATATTCTGTCTTCTCGCCCTAAAAAACATGGAAAACGATACCTCACAAGCTCATGTTCACTAAAACCGCAAAATCCCCCGAAAACCCCTTTTTTTACACCCATTTTTTCCCATAACACCACTGGGTGCTGGGTGTTGCGGAGCACAACAAAGACCCAAATGGGGACCCAAACTGTGTGCGGAAGAACGACGATTTTAGACCAAAATTTAACGTAATCTTAAGGCTGAAACTTTGTTCGAACCTCAATTTTCCACTCGTTGGTCAAAATCGGCTTCCTATTATTCGGTCTTCTCGTCCCAAAAACATGGAAAACGATAGGTACCTAAAAGCTCATGTTACTAACATGTTACTAAAACAAAAAAGTACCTATTTTTATACACATTTTCACTCATAACACCCCTGGGTATATTCCGATCAGGCTGAAAAGTTTCGGGACACAACTAGGGCCCAAATGGAGCATGTGTGCGAAACAAATAATTTTTTAGACCGAAAATGAAGTCGGTGCACGTGATACGGCGGACGGTGGACGGACATTTCATTTTTGGAATCTACGCACCTTGAAGCGGAAAAGAAAATTTTTTGAGGGTGTGTTATAAAAATTTTTTGCTGAGCGATTGCATAGGTGCATTATTCACAGAATAATAAACCAAAAGTGGTGATGGAGGGGCGGATACCATCGCTGATGGTCGTCCATCCGTAGACGTTCCTTTAAAAATGACCTTCTTTGGCCGGCATTTTGACCATCTGTAG
The DNA here is from genome assembly GCA_954871275.1 of Leptopterna dolabrata. Classification (NCBI taxonomy): domain Eukaryota; kingdom Metazoa; phylum Arthropoda; class Insecta; order Hemiptera; family Miridae; genus Leptopterna; species Leptopterna dolabrata. The sequence continues at coordinate 46,108,278 of OX940976.1, read as the reverse complement.
CGACCCGTGGCCATCAGTTAAGGTCATGGTTTAACGGGACGTCGCGTCGGCTTTCACGGAGGCGCCTGTGGTGTCCGTGAGGCAATGACGTTCCATCGCGTTCCGTGTGCGCTAGTGAACACGACGGATGTACTCCGTGGTGGGTTCCGTAACGAACAACCATCCGTCAGGATCACGGAGCCACTCTTCTGGCGGAGGGTCGTCGTTCCGTAAACCATTGGTTATGACAAAGGACGGGTATGAGGGGCATCCGTTGTTTGTTCATCGTCCGTCGTGTGCCCGTAGATCTTGTTGTCATTACGGAGGGGTATAAAGGTGGCTTCCGTCGTTGGAACGTCGTCCGCAATCCATTTTTGGTGAATCGTTGTCATTGAGGAGGGGTGTAATTGTGGTGTCCGTCCTGCAATGTCGTCCAGTGTGTCCGTGGTTGACAGTTGTTATTAAGGAGGGGTATAAAAATGTGGCTTCCGTTGTGGGAACACCGTCTATACCAGTGGTTCTCAACCTTTTTAAACCTGTCGCCCCCTTTAGGAGTTGAATATTTTTGAACGCCCACCTAATTTGAAAATCCTTAAGTTTGGGTATGGAAAATGGGGGGGGGGGGTTCCAAATAGTAAAATTCTAATTTTAAAGGAATAATGTAACTGAACAGACCATTAAAACAGAACGTAATTTACAAAAATAATAGAATTTGTTATGCATGTAATACAACACACAGCTGTGTGTGGAATTTTTGTGGTTCAGAGCCATTATTTTTTTTAAATGAGGTTTAATGTTAGTGAGATGAAGGCGCAAGTCTCATTTACTAGATGTCGAGCCGATTTCTTTTAACATGGGCCTACCGGCCGAAAAACGTCACGTCATGAAAAACGTCACTGAAGTGACTCATTAACTGTTTCGAATTTCTCTCGCGACGTTCTTCCTTTTCACCGTCGTTTCTCCGTTGGTAGGTAGGTACCAGACATTCCGTGGAAATTTTGAAGTGGTATAAAAATGGGTTGTGAAAGGAAGGTTCCGACACAACTTTCAACCAGTACGGTTGTGAAATTTTCTGTCGTTTCCCGGAAAACTCACGGGTATAAATGGATTCTAACATCAGGACCTCCCATTTAGGATCCCCTACAACACGGTGCAAAAATTTCCATCAAAATCGGTCCAGTCGTTTAGACGTAGGGCACAACTTTGAACCTTGAATCGTCTCATTATCGGTATTTTGGGCAAGAACACGTACACACCATGTTTCATAGTTTCATTCGAACGAACTAAATCACTCGCGGCGGAATCGTGGAAACCCATTTCAAAGAATAAAAACGGGGTTATTGAAAGTTTGTATCAGCGTATTTTTCGTGTATCAGTGGAAATAGACAACCTTTCAATAACTCCGTTTTTATTCTTTTTCATTCGAAGTAAGTATAGAGGCATCATACGGAGTCAAGGGGTGGAGTTTTTGTTGTTGTTATAATATTAAGTAAATCAGTAACAGTAATGAACCCTCGATCGACAAGGTAGAAGAGGGAGGCAATTGACAGTTTTTTTAACGACATTCCGCACTCCAGCGCAGAGGTAACTGATACAAGCTTGAAGCCGAAATTCCGTGAGCCTACCATCATCCTGGAAACTGGCTTTCTACGTCTCACTAGTTGAAAGTTCAGTCAATATTTCCTGAATCTCAACCTGTTTTCTCAATGTGCGCAGAGGATTCATGACCCATTGAGGACACCCTACTGTTGGCTCCCCTCAAAACGTTCGGAAAAGGTCTTATGCAAAGACTCCAGGTGTTCACAGTAAACTGTTTCATCAAAGAGATTTCAATATTCTTATGCAGGATACTATTCACTATTCTTATCCGACAGGATTGAAAACTGGCAAATCAAAACTTCGTTGCGGCCAAAACTCAGCTCGCAAGTGAGATTATTTTGGAAGGCAGAAATAACAGATTTAGTTTTTATTAAATTGAGTTCATCACCTTGAAGTTGCGAATTGATTCCATTGAATTTGGCGAATTCATCGGTCAAGTAAGCAACATCGATTATAAATTGTAGCTATCGGCCTCTCAGATGCACCTAAATAAATCTCAAGCACTGAATCGAAAATATTCCTGAACCTGTTGAAGTGTTCAGGAAGGTGCTCACCGCCCCCCTACCGCCCAAAACAAGTTCGCCGCCCCTCAGTACCCCTCTACCGCCCCCATGGGGGCGTTATCGCCCCCGTTGAGAACCACTGGTCTATACATTTTCCGTAGAAGGCATATAGTCACGGACGGGCATGAAGGTGTCTCCCGTCAAAGGAGGCGTTCCTTTGACGGGACTTTGGCGGTCCATGGACGGCGTGTCCATGGCACATCCGTGGTTGACAGTTTGTTATATGGGAGGGGTATAAATGTGGCTCCCGTCGTAGGAACGCCGTCCGTAGTGTGCCCATAAGAGCCACTTGTCGTCATGGACGGGCGTGAAGGTGTCTCCCGTCAAAGGCGGTGGTTGTCAAAAGCGCGAGGTGGTCCAAAAACATCTAAAATCAACTTCATCGAAGAGATCGAAGAGAAGAAAGATTAGGTCCATAAGTGCCACTGCTTCCTGTGTCAAAAGCGCGAGCTGGAGCCGTTACTTTTACTTACGTAGGTACTGTTACTGTTTCTTTTAACAAATACCTACCTACCACCTTCTACTGTACCTACCTGAATCAAGGAAACAGGAATAAAAAAATCAGAAATGTGAGAAAAAAATTATATATTAACAACTTTTTTGTCATGTTTTTACCCTATCAAATATAAAGTTGTTATATGTTGACAGAAATTTTAAATATCAAAAGTATCAGCGCAAACGCACTGAGCGGAGGATGAATACTAAACGATAAACCCCAGGAACAATGACAGTGTGAGTGTAAGTGGGAGTTATGTAAGTAAACTGAGTAGGTAAACATTTCAATTAACAGAGACCTGGGTCTTGGTCAAAAGTCGCGACTCCTCAGTTCGGCGACGATCAGCGATAGGAGCCTCAGCCTAGGAAAGGCGTTATCTGCTTCAAGAACTGTTACTTTATTCTGTTATAGTGGCTCGCGCTTTTAAATCTAAATACTAGCAGGGAACCTCACGCTTTTAAACATGAAAAAATTTGCGCTTTTCAAACGAATTCCAAGGGAATTAGCGCTTGTGATACCCACCCGGCGGGCGAGCGCGCATTTCTGTTCTGTGAATAATACACCTATGTATTCGCTCAGCAAAAACTACAATAACACTCCCACAAATTTTTTCTTTTACGTTTCAAGGTACGTAGATTCCTAAAATGCAGTTTCCGTCCACCGTATCATCCATATATCTACTTCATTTTCTGTCTGAAAAATTCGTTCTTTCGCACACAGGCTCCATTTGGGCCCTAGTTGTGCTCCGAAGCTCGGCCGCCCGATCGGAATACACCCAGGGGTGTTACGGGGGGAAAAATGTGTGCAAAAATAGTTATTGTTATACACATGTTCTTTAGGGTGAGAAGACCGAATATGAAGTCGATTTTGACCAAAGAGTGAAGAATTGAGGTTGTAACGAAGGTTCAGCACCCAATGTAATTGTCTGAAATCACCATAAACTTGTATAATAATAGAACTAAAAGTCGTGTTAACAGGTGAATCATCGCAATTAAATGGTACTGTCTATGATAAAAGATAATTTGCAAAAAAAGAGCCCAATTTTTGTTTTTGGGAAACGATAAATGAACACCCAACATTTCTGTAGGTCCAGTAGAATAATAAACCCATGTGACAAGGACAAGGCAGCGTTTTTCTCTTTTTACATCGCTGTGCGCTGTTGACGCGGAACACTACACAACGCAACTGTCTCGTCGTTGCCCAGCTGAAATGTAATCACCCACTCGCCCCATCGAAGTAGCTCGGCCGAGTACTCCACCGACTACTCGGTCGAGCTACTCGGTAGGCTACGGATCCTCGGACGAGCGGCGGAGAGACGTGTACTTCCTTTACCGCTCCGACGATCGGTTAGTGGGAGCCACTGAGGCAGCGGACGTCTCTCAGCCATCCTCAGTAGCTCGTCCGTAAAGGGTGCTCTGTAGATGGTTACGTACCCTTTACGGACGATGACGGAGAGACGTGCACTGCCTCGACGTCTCCGTTAACCGGTTGACGGAGAGGTGAATGTAGTACACGTCTCTCCGTTGCTCGTTCATAAAGGGCCCGTATGTTTCTACAGGGGCATCATCAACGGAAAGGCAATGGAGGGTTGTGCTTCCTTAGCCTGTCCGTTAACCGTACGCCGTGATTCCCTACAATCACGGATCATTGAAGGAAGGGCACGGAAGCATAAGGACAGTGAAGGGTGGGCTAGAGAAAACCTATATAGGGAGAGTCCAAGGATATTCACGGGAAAATCATGGATGGGCTACGGGGAGGCGATGGAGTGTTACGGGTTAGTCAAGGGTGGGGCTATGACGATCCGTAAAAAGTCACGGTACAACCACGGGCGTGCGACGGAACATTGAAGGATTAACAACGGAAATCACTACACTTATACGGGGATTTTCGGGGTACTCCCGTGAAAATGATCATCCGTTGATTTTGCCGAAATAGTAGGTATACCACGGAAACCACGGGTGTTTCCGTTGACGATCCTTCAACAAGATAGTGGTTACGGATAAATTTATAGAGTGCATCCGTGACCGCATAATATTTACGGATGCACCACTTCTGAGGGTGATTCCGTGAACTATCATTTAGTGCCAATCTACGGGGGCGCTTCCGTTGTTGACATTTTATGTCTTTACTTTGCTACATCTCGAAAATGAAACGCGGGACATGCAACGGAGACATGCAACGGAAACAACGTCACGGAAATATTTCTGATGATTTTCGCTTACAACCGATTCGTTGCTACGGAACTTTATCTTCGCCAGTTATCATCGTACAAAAATCGTTCACCACTCGTTAGATAGCTCTCGATTTACCTAACCATACTACGTTAACCACTGCGGACTGCGTGGCCAACAAGCTGCGGTTTGAGCGTGATTGTTTAAATGAATGTTTACGTACATAATACAGTGGAGTCCGGCTAATCCGAACTAATTGGGACTGAAGGCTGTTCGGACTAGGTACCATTCGTTGGAAATCTTGACCAAAACAATTAAGTACGAAGTACTTGGTGTGGGTGCGGGAGGGGGCGCTAAGACATAAAATGTCCCTCGTGGTTGCGTACTTGTACGGAAGCTGTACCCACCGTTTGTGTTTTCATGCTCGATTCCAATGGTTCATTATTGAAAATAATAAAACAAAACAAAATTCTAACCCCCCTCAAAATTTGAAAATTTACGTTTCAAGGTGTGTAGAATCCGTTTAGGATTGTTGCATTACCTACTTATAACATCGGACGAGGTATCCACGAAAAGTTGAATTCTTCATCCTGGTCTTGAGCGCCAAATCAAAATTACCTGTGAGTTTATATTAATGTTGTAGGGTTTTTTTACGGAAAACACCCCTTTTGGTTTATTATTCTGTGAATAATGCACCTATGCAATCGCTAAGCAAAAAAATTTTATAACACCCCCTCAAAATTTTTTCTCTTCCGTTTCAAGGTGCGTAGATTCCAAAAATGCAATGTCCGTCCGCCGTCCGCCGTATCACGTGTACAGGCTTCATTTTCGGTCTAAAAAAATCGTTCTTTCGCACAAATGCTCCATTTGTGCCCTAGTTGTGTCCCGAAACTTTTCAGCCCGATCGGAATATACCCAGGGATGTTATGAGTGAAAATGTGCATAAAAATAAGTACCTACTTTTTGTGTTTTAGTAACATGTTAGTAAAATGAGCTTTTGAGGTATCGTTTTCCATGTTTTTGGGGACGAGAAGACCGAATATGAAGCCGATTTTGACCCAGGAGTGGGAAATTGATGTTGTAGGTACCAGATGTTCATCTCCCAAAATTGATTTTTTTATGAGTCATAAACCTGGGAAATCGTCTGAAATCACCATCAATTTGTACCATAACACTAGAAAAAGTGTCAAGACGTGGATCAAGACGATTAAATGGTACTATCAATGATCAAAGATAATTTGAAAAAAAAAGGAGCGTACCTAATTCAAGTTTTGGGAGCCAAAATTGGTGGAAACCACCAGAAATAGCTATTTAAATTATTTTAGATAAAAGATACAATAAATAAACGGCCAACATTTCTGTAGGTATGTCCAATAGAATAACAAACCTAAGTGACAAGGACTTTGCCGCGTTTTTTTTTTTCTCTCAGTGTAATCAGGATAGTATTCGTACTTCGATTATTCCAACCCCAAGAAAAACTAAATCACTAGCGAAGCGTGGATACCCATTTCACAATAAAAAACGCTGCAAAGTCCTTGTCAGATGGGTTTATAATTCTACTGGACATACCTACAGAAATTTTGGGTGTTCATTTATTGTTTATTTCACGTGAAATAATTTAAATAGCTATTTCTTATGGTTTCCACCAATTATGGCCCCTATACACAAATTAGGTACGCTCCGTTTTGTTTATTATTCTGTGAATAATACACCTATGTATTCGCTCAGCGAAAAATTTTTATAACACCCCCTCAAAATTTTTTCTTTTCCGTTTCAAGGTGCGTAGATTCCAAAAAAGCAATGCCCGTCCGCCGTACGCCGTACGCCGTATCACGTGTACCGGCTTCATTTTCGGTCTAAAAAAGTCGTTCTTTCGCACACATGCTCCATTTGGGCCCAAGTTGTGTCCCGAAACTTTTCAGCCCGATCGGAATATACCCAGGGGTGTTATGAGTGAAAATGTGTGTAAAAATGGGTACTTTTTGCGTTTTAGCAACATGCTGGTAACATGAGCTTTTGAGGTATCGTATTCCATGTTTTTGGGACGAGAAGACCGAATATGAAGTCGATTTTGACCAAAGAGTGGAAAATTGAGGTTCTACCAACTGTTCAGCTCCCAAAATTAATTTTTCGTGAGTCAAAAACCAGGGAAATCGACTGAAATCACAATCAGTTTGTATAACACTAGAAAAAGTTTCAAAATGTCGATCAAGACGATTAAATGGCACAATGGTCAAAAATAATTTGAAAAAACGCTGCAAATCCCTAAATAACGGTTTGTTATTTTGTACAAAATACCCTCCTGTTACAGATCACAGGTCTCCGTATAGATAACCCTTCTATATAACATATATGTACTATTCTACACATACCTATTATGTAGATCGCGGACCTCCGTAGGTTAGTACCTAACTCCGTACTCGATACTAGGTACCTCCCTAAACCGTTGTGCAATAATTTACCTGTATAGGTTCCACTTCTACGGAGATAGAATAATGAACCGTTGTGTAATAATTTGCCCATCAATAATACTTCAACGGTTGTTCAAGTTGCAAAAGTACCTACTACCTATCAACAAAATCCAGCCCCTTCTTGGTAGATTAGCCGTTGTGTAATAATTTACCGTTGTGTAATAATTTGTCGTTGTGTAATAATTTGCCATTATGTAATAATTTACCCATCAATAATACTTCAACTGCCGCAATAATGCTTCATAGGTACCCCACCAATAAAATCGGTTTCACTAACTATCAACAAACTCCAATAGAGCCATCATTTTTCAAATGAAATAATATCACAGAACAACCAACTCGACCTCTTAGGTACCCCATCAATAAAATCGGCGCGTCCCTGGTGACGAGATTTCTTCTGTTGTATACAATTTCATTCACACTGGAACTGGAGTCGAAAATGCCTGTCGGTGCAAACTTCGGGGCCTTACTGTGAATGAACGGCTGGACGTACGGTGCTCCGGGTGGTCTTAAAAAACTCGTAAGTTCAAGAACTATTTAAAACCGTAAAAAGATTCACGTAAAAAAAAGGTATAGGCGTTTTGAAAATTTCAACCCCTATTTTGAACCCCTTAGAGATGACTCACAGTAACGTCGAGCTTCGAGGACCAACGGAACCTATAACCCGAATTTCATCAATTTTTTTTCATGGTAACTAAGAAAAGTGGCCCGTACGGCGTACGGAGTACGGCGGACAGACAGAAATATTTTTATTGCAGTTTTGGATTCTACATACCTTGAAACGTAAACCATCAAATTTTGAGGGGGGGGTAAGAATTTTTTTTTTTTCATGTTCGATTCCAATGGTTCATTATTGAAAATAATAAACCAAAAAAGAAAAAAAAAGTAGCGTACCTAATTCGTGTTTTGGGAGCCAAAATTGGTGGAAACCATCAGAAATGGCTATTAGAATTATTTCACGTGATAGAAACAATAAATGAACAGCCAACATTCCCGTAGGTTTGTCCAATAGTATAACAAACCCATGTGACGAGGATTTTGCAGCGTTTTTTTTTTTTTTTTTTTTTTTTTTTTCAAGTTATCCTTGATCATTGGTATTACCATTTGATCGTCTGACGACCAAATCGGTCGTCAGACCAAATGGTCGTTTGACCATTTGACGTTCTGACACTTTTGGTTTATTATTCTGTGAATAATACACCTATGTATTCGCTCAGCAAAAAGCTTTTATAACACCCCCTCAAAATATTGTTCTTTTCCGTTTCAAGGTGCGTAGATTCCAAAACGCTGCAAAGTCCTTGTCACATGGGTTTATTATTCTACTGGACATACCTACAGAAATGCTGGCTGTTAATTTATTGTTGCTTTCATGTAAAATAATTGAAATAGCTATTTCTGGTGGTTTCCACCAATTTTGGCCCCCAAAACTTGAATTAGGTACGCTCCTCTTTTCTTTTTTTTTCAAATTATCTTTGATCATAGATAGCGCCATTTAATCGTCTTGATCCACGTGTTGACACTTTTCCTAGTGTTATTATACAAACTGATGGTGATTTCATACGATTTCCCATGTTTTTTTACTCATTTTAACAAAAAATTTGGGAGCTGAACATCTGGTACAACCTCAATTTTCAACTCCTTGGTCAAAATCGACTTCATATTTGGTCTTCTCGTCCCCCCAAAACATGGAAAACGATACCTCAAAAGCTCATTTTACTAACATGTTACTAAAACACAAAAAGTACCTATTTTTATACACATTTTCACTCATAACACCCCTCGGTATATTCCGATCAGGCTGAAAAGTATCGGGACACAACTAGAGCCCAAATGGAGCATGTGTGCGAAAGAAAGAATTTTTTAGACCGAAAATGGGACCGGTACACGTGATACGGCGGACGGACATTGCATTTTTGGAATCTACGCACCTTGAAACGGAAAAGAAAAAACTTTGAGGGGGTGTTATAAAAATTTTTTGCTGAGCGAATGCATAGGTGTATTATTCACGGAATAATAAACCAAAAGCGAACATAAAATTGTCAACAACATTTTTCTTCCTCACTCCCTAGAACAAAAACTCACTCCCTAGGTTCACTGATTATGTCAGTGCAACTAGGGAGTGAGTGTCTAGGGAGTGAGACTTCAACCTTTAACTGCTTCCAGTATCTGGCAGATAATTATTTTGGTGATTTCAATTAGCCCCTACTGCTTATCCCCACAAACAACAAATGAAAATACAGTCCACTTTTGTTTAAAGCATACCTTCACTGACATATGTTGTGCTAGGGAGTGATAATCAATAAAAACACTCTCTAACAACTTGAGATTGGATGTTGAACTGATGGAAGACAAATCACTATTAATCACTGCTGAAACCAGGTACTGGTAGCCATATTGAATCAGTGTTGCCACAGGCTTCAAACAAAAAATAATTCGCTTTTTCCAAGGGCTGGCAGAATTTTTCAAAAACTTCTGGGGAGTGAGGTAGAAACTGAGTGACAAGCATAAAACTGATGTAAACTCGAATGTGTCATCGTATTCCTTCTTTATGATCATATTCAAATTGAGTAACATATCCTCCAGTGGAAAAGACTTCTCTTTGGTTCAACAGGGTACAATAATTTGAGATAAAATTACCTAAACCTGAGAAACTCTTGGTGGTGACAGCCTAGGGAGTGAGGAATTGTGTGTTTACATGCATACCATCCTGTAGATAATTAACATTTTTCATGTTGAATATTGTGGGTACGAGTGCTGAAGGGTCTGCGATTATTTAAAAAAAAAAAAGTATGCTGAAAGATATGAATTTGTTGCCATCACAGCCTCGTGACACAAAATGCACCGAAATTTTGAAATGACCCACATATATTTTCACTCATAACACCCCTGGGTATATTCCGATCGGGCTGAAAAGTTTCGGGACACAACTAGGGCCCAAATGGAGCATGTGTGCGAAAGAACGAATTTTTTAGACCGACAATGAAGCCAGTACACGGCGTACGGCGGACGGACATTGCATTTTTGGAATCTACGCACCTTGAAACGGAAAAGAAAAAAGTTTGAGGGGGTGTTATAAAAATTTTTTGCTGAGCGAATACATAGGTGTATTATTCACAGAATAATAAACCAAAACGAGGAATGATGTGAGACTGAGGACTTGAGATATTGAGAGTATTCTGAGGAGAACATGAGAATGATTACGAACACGTTAGTGCAGAAATAGGCCCCTGGCGTTAACTAAAATATCAAGTGTATCAAACCTGATCGGATTTTTCGAGATTTTATAGCAAGATAATTATTATTTACAAGGACCTAAGCTAACCGAATATAATCATCAATCTCAAACAAACAGTTGATAAACTTAAACTGCTCAAATTATGAATAGTAACACGATTGCGAATACTCCCGGGACGAAATGTACGTCTATCCCCAAATAGAGTTGGAATCCTCAAGTAACGAACCTCTGTAACAAATAGAACTACCTTAGTTGTTATTCAAAACCATTTTCTTTTCAGTAGTTCAACTATCGGAAAACATACGAGTAATATAATATTAGGCCGAATCATGTCAGTCTGAGGTGAATATCGTCCGAACAGCCAAGGGTGTGTATCAAATGTCACTATAATAATTACTGATGTAAAAACATTTTTACCTATTTACATATAACGTTGTAACTATTGTAGAACCAGGAAGTCGACCGTGTAGTTACATACCAAATAAAAACAGAAAATTGCATATAATTTATGACCAAATGAGTGCATTTTCGAAGTACTAACTAGTTTATCGGTATTTGGGTAACAAATACATTTTTTTGTTTTTCATGGGTTTAGAAACTTAGGACATACCTGAAGTTTGTCCATTTTGTTTCCAGATTCTGGAGGTGAATACCTAAGCCAGTAAGTGTGTTAACTGTCAATTTACTCAAACATCAATTTCCCACAGTTTTCAACAAGAAGGAACGAAGAAAAATAAACATCTACGGATTCTACAAGTACCTACTGAACTATAAATAAATTATACACCTACGACGCTTCATCTGAATACAACTCCCTCCTTCTTTCTCCCGTTTTCAATGAACACAGCAGAGAGCAAATCAAAACACAATGGTGAATCAGAGTTTGAAATACTCGTATGACAAGAGCAAAATATACCCAGTAGTTTGAAAAACATCTCACAATCTCGCGGGTACTGATAAACTATGAACAAGCTTATAGGCAGATTGGTAGTGGTTAAAAATTTGGACGTTTTTCAGTATAATAAATAATCAAATAGCGGCTTGATACGAAATTATAATAATTTATGAAAGAAACGTTTGTAGCCACTCAAAACTAGCGCAGAACGTGCAAAAATTCGCTTGCTGCTTGTTAACATTCATTACTCATACATAACCATATAATCGTACATAATTTCCGCAGCTTTAGGTAGTGAGACAAGAAAGTAGTGAAGCAAGGTAAGAAATGGATAAAATTGGCTCGTATCGGCTGTCTATAAGGGTCTGCGCCCGCAACAACCCACACAACTAATATTATATTAGTATTCAAGAGCGCTTAATCCTATTTTGAGTTATAAATGTAAAATTCCGACCCGTGCCCCAAGAATTAGGATAAGCAAGTACCCGCTTGAAAATCTGTGATACTAGAAACTGATTACCAAGCCCTTCAAAAATAATAGGTCCATTGTATTATCATCTCAATTAATAACTTCTTCTACTTTCTCATTAAGACTCTATGGGAAGATGGGATTAATTACTAACGATAATAAATGGCGGGATGAAGAAAATGGTCCATTAAAATAATCTATTATTCATTTTAATATTTTTCATGACGATATTTCGCCTCATCCATCGACGGTTCAATAAAGTTCCCCATCACTTCTTTCATCTGTCCGTAGGCGCCTCTACGTGTCATCAGAAAGAACGATGATCTTCCCAGGAAATTATGAGGGGGGTTGGAGGGAGTTATGAGAGGTTAGTAGGCGGTCCCCCCCCCCCCTCCCCCTGCCACGCCAGACTCGTTCACTATAACACTAACGAGGTTCGAGTGGAGTCTCAACTTCGGAAACAACAGCTCTCGAGAGCACTCCGACCCGCGTTCCTTTGGAATGAAGATAATTGTGATACTCCACTCAGAGGATCGAGTTTTTGAGGGGGGGATTTCAGGAGCCATTCGGAGGCTCATCCGCTGCGGGCGTTCCCTCAAGTGAAGGCGCTCCCTCAAGTGCGGCGCTCTTCTGAGGGAAGTCCCAGGTGTGGGCGTACGAATGTCGCGAGAGGGTTTGAAAGCCCTCCGTTATTACGGGTAAGATCTTACCGCTGAAGGCGATCTCAATATTTCAAGGAAAGAAGGGAAACAAACGCCTCAGGGCCACTACACTACAGGGATTCCCACATAGGCCCATTATGACAGCCGACCGCGACCTCAACCGTACTCCCCAACAGTTTTCCAAAAATGAAAATACTTTCTTACCTTCATCAGCATCAGGAACATCAGGATCAACATCAGGAAATTTCAAATGAATTTCAAAGTAAATCGAATATATCTCAGATTCAACGTTTTCGCAACACCACTCGATGTTAATAGAACCAAGTCGATACCTTGACGTGGCTACACCACCAGTAGAGCAGAGTGTAGAAGAAATGAAGTGGGGAGGCAGACGTCAGAACCCACTAGTCTCGTTCTCCCAGCTAATCGATGAGTTCATAGTCAATTAACAGATAAATAATTGTAGATTCTTAACGTAGGCGGTTGGTCCCGCCTCAAGAGTATATAGTATCAATGATATTACCTACACCCTAGGAATAATCCCTTAAATATTTTTCTGGAGCCTAGATTTTTTGGGTACTAAATATATTGAAATGATTACCTAATTACCAGAGAATTATTATATTTTCTCACGCTTTTTCCGTTACTATATTTAACCATCTAAGTGCGAGGATAATATCACTCTACAGCTTTGACAAGCAGGTTGTCAGTAAGAGTGTTGAAATGAGTCGTAGGTTTGCTTACAATGGAGTCCGCTATTTTTCTCGTTGTGTGTATTTCCGGGCTCTTTGAAGAGATTATGCGAAGCTGACAGTCGTATCAAACGTGAAATTTAACGCATACTTCGAAAATGGGGATATATAGGTAAACAATGGAAAACTATTATACTAGTGCTTTTTGAAGGAAAAAATCCGAATCAGCTTCTCCACAAAATTTATCATGTTTGATTTTTTTTTAAATTATTTACTTATGTTTAATAAGTGTGTTGTGAATTTTGTTACTCTGGACCACCCAGTAGAATACATTTCTTTGATTAGAAGGGAACATCAGGGCAATATTGATATAATTTGAGCCAACACTTATATGGGGACCTGAAAGGCTACTGGGCTGAAGGGACTGTGCCTCAAATGATCTAATAAAAACTGACACTGATGCGTTCGTATTTTACCTAATCAACCTAAGGGGCGAGAGCGCCATCTCCCACAGAGGGGAACACACGAATCAAAATGCGAACGTCAACAAACACAATGAACAAAGGCATACAACGAAGAAAATTAGGTGGAATTTGAGTCATAATACAAGTAGACTAGGAACAGATCGTTTCAAGCTGATTCAGCTTGAGAGACACTTGAACTAATGAGTACATGAATGCACCGTATTGTTCCTACCCAACCTAGATTCCGGATTTCCATAGATACAGAATGCAGGTTTACTTCTAAAAATAAGCGGCTCTCATCATCAGTCCACTCGAACAACGAGGTTTATCCTGGAAAACAAGTCGCATTCTGGTACATCTCATAAATAAAGAGCATGGACTACATTAATTTATTTAAGTACAGAAACACTAGAGCTGGTATAGGTTTTCATAGATGGAGATGTGAGCAAGTAAGCAACCAATGAGACCACTGGACCCAAAAGACGATGAACTGAAAAATTACCTACTTAACTGAAGACAGATAATATTGCAGACATTTTAGTACTGAAATATATTGGTTTCATCGTTCAATTATTAACTTTTACTCGCGAAGTCGAGTGGAGAATATTTACCAAAAGAGACTCACCGTATCAGCGCCTTATATCACTAAACACGTACCTACCTGAAACAACAAACAATTACAAGGTAAACATTAGTCATATGGTAATTAAAATAGTAAAGTAAATAGCCATTCCCGGCTCTTAGGTATAGGATATTATGTCCAACTGCCTTACAGGCGTTGCGGTCGTGAACAGCTTACGCTTAAGCTGATTACGGTTTTTTGGGCGATAAGATCGTTAACAAAATATTTTGGATTCCATTTTGGGGTTTTTTGAAATCGGCGTAAAATATCCTGTATTTAGTATTAACTATACGAACATGCTTAACTTTAGGAAAAAATGCTCGAAAAGAGCTGATTTGAAGGGAATGTGTGCAATCACCGGTCCCGTACGAATTCAATAAAAATCGATAAGTAAATTTCGTCTCCGCATCGCAAACGTGCACAACATCGTATAACAAACGCATAACTTCTGCTCTGACCTACCGATTGTAAAGAATTCGGTGATTAAATTCATTCATGAAATTATTTGCGGAAGTAAATACCTAAATATGAATTGGTTACAGATGGCTGCGTATGCCTAATCGAAGAAATTGTATCGCTCGTACCTATATATATAATGGATGTTTCTGAAGGATGAATTTGAACATTCACTAACGGCTATTCAATTTGTATTAGCATTGTGATTGCAGTCAAGTGTATTGATTACGAAAACGACAACCTACTTACTTAATTTACTACACCTTGTCAGACAAATACCACGTGTCTTTTCACACCTTAACATTTCCTAAATCGCTGATGTCTCAAGACAAAGAATTGCATTCAGGTACCGGCGCGTTCGGCGCCTGCCGACGATGTCGCGTGACCGGCGATGTCTAGCTTAAATATAGACGTCACAGTTACAGGTTTCGCCATCGGATCGGATGCTCAGCGTAAATAGATCGCTGCTAGTTTACGAGCACCGTGTATATCCACCCCATCAGACACAACATGGGTCGCGAACATGGAGCAATGAACCGTCAAGGGCGGGTTATAAGCCTCCGCTGCTCCTATGGGGATCGCCCTTCGACTCGTAAATTAAACTCATCCGGGCATTTGGGATGTGCCTGGAACGTCTCCAAAGATTTGAAAGAAACAGAACTTGTTCGTCAGTAGGTAAAATTTGGTATGGATGCTGTTAAAACCGTTGGGGAGGAAAAAAGGTACGTCATGCAGCATGAATTGATGAGCGATTCTTTAAAAGGTGCGTATGTCTTTCGTTAAATCTACTACTTGATTTACTTAAATGTTTAAAAACCGGACAACTTATTGACCCCTTAAGGTTATTTCTATTCAATTATTTATTTATAGTGTCAAATTGCCACTCTTTTACTATTGGTTTATTATTTTCAATAATGAACCTTTGGAATCGGGCATAAACAAACAAAAATCCCCCCCTCCCCCCCAAAAAATCTGATGATTTACGTTTCAAGGTATTTAGAATCCACAAATGCAATAAAAAAAATTCTGTCTGCCCGCCTTACGCCGTATATTGCACTGCCCTTAGTTACCATGAACCAAAATTGATGAAATTCGGTTTGCAGGTCCCATTGGAGGGTCTAGTTGGTCGGCAAAGCTCGGCGTTAATGTCAGTCATCTGTGAGAGGTTGAAATCTCCAGGACGCCGTTATCTCGAATTTTTTCAAGTTTTTAAATAGTTCTTGAATCTGGGAGTTTTTTTTTTTAGACCGCCCGGAGCATTGTACGTCCAGCCATTCGTTCACAGTAAGGCCCTGAAGTTTGCACCGACAGGCTTCGTCAACAGGAGAGTGAATCAAATTTTACACATTCAGCCTAGATATCATTGCTAGGGACGCCGCAACAATCTGGCACCCAATATTAGGGAGTTGTTGGTCGTTTCCAATAGTTTTCAATGGATATTTCAATTGGAACTGGATTTTAATTGGAATTAGATTTCAATCAATCAATCAATTTATTGAAATTTAATAGTTTTCAATGGATTAAATGCAATTCAATGCAATAAACTGGCATAAGATCATTGGAAGAAGATGGTCCGCAATGAATTTCAATCAATCAATTTATTCACAAACTTTCCCACGCATTTTTATGAAACTACAATTTCCGGGCGGGCTCAACTACTTGATTTAGGGCGTTTAGGGCGGCACATAAAACAGTGATCTACGCAGAAGGGGGCATCTATACGGTTAACAACGGTTTCTTACACAACGGTTTATTATTTACCTTATGCTTCATGAATAACTACAAATAATTAATGATTCGATTCAGAGCTTTCCTGGGGGGAGCTTGAAGGTATTGACCACATAAAACGCTGAAGGGGAATCTATACAGGTAAATAATAAACCAATGTGTAATAATTTGCAGCGTTTTAAAAAAAATATATAACGGAAGTTATTCAATTTTTGAGCAATTTTCAAAAATTAGAAAAAACTCATTCTTCGACAAATACCTACAATTTTCATAACTGACATTATCTTTCAGACAGTTTTAGAGGGAAATATCTACTGTGTGGAGAAACAATCCAACAGAATTGTTGCTTTCAGCCGTTTGAGGCGATTTTCCTATTTTTCGTCCCATGCTTTGTCGTCCAAAACTGCTCAGCTTCGATATCATGATTATGCTGGTAAATACCACGCTTCACCGAAATTTCGCTTTTCAGCGAAATTTTGGAGAAGCTAATCAAGTGCTTTCGATATAAGGACAATATCATTAGGTCGTCGATAGAATGCGGAGTTATTTTCCAACTAGGAAAAATCATATCAACCGTACATGGTATGAGACCATTGGTCCTTCAAGACATGAAACAATATTTCTACTGGTGCCACGAATTAATGAACAAGATTAGAGTAGTATATTAATATATGCGAAATTTATAACGCAAGGTAAGACCTTAGCAGCTGCCCGCCGACATTCCTTTGATGCACCGACACCCCGCCCTCAACGTCACCTATATAAAATTACGAGGCCCGGATGTCTCAAGGCTATACAAATTGGAAAGTATACCAAATATTATATTTAGAGCTGGACGGCAGACTGCAGTCGACGGCGTGTTAAATTGATTTCTGGGGCGTATATCAAAGTCAGGGAGAGGACTCGAAGCAGGATAATATAAGCATGAAATTGGGAACGCTCGCGAATTCTTGATCTCAGTGTTACTTCAAGTTAATTGGTACGATCGTGGTCGCTGACTCTTTGATCTGAGGGGAAAACACCAGCAGAGTATAAATAACGCGGAGGGCTATTGCATAATTATGCTTCCAAACCACAGGTGATGTTTCTATAGCATGGCGACCATGAGCGACATGGATATTGTAGAAATATATCCACAGTGAGCATTGTCATTCCGGGGTTTATACTGGTTTGTTGCAAGCAGTGCCAACAGCTTTTGAAAATGAATACATCCATGTTCAATGGAAGCGAAACTGTTAAGATCTGTATAGATTAATTTTGTGTACAACTGTAATGAATCACAACATAAACCATGAACCACCAATAATTCGGTACATGTCTTTAGACTGTATGTCTTTGGACTGGGTAAAAAATTCAGGAAACCGAAATGTGTTACGGCCTCAATGAGGAGTACCCACGTACTTTTTTTCATTTTAAAGTCCAGATTGAGGTGGGTGAGTATCTCTTCACTTCAAGAGCGTTGTTACAGAGTGGCTATAAATTTAAATAGTTTCAAACGAAGTTGAATGAAGAAAAAGTCGTTAACCAGCTGAAAGTCATGTTTTGCGAAAGATCCAAACTGCGGTGCACAAGACTACTCTTCCTTCTGCGTCAGAACAACGGAGGGGTAGTTAATAAACGGTAACTATTAGGAACAAATGTATTTTACTGTTTAGGTGTTACTCCACAATTCTTCCGAGAGCGTGAACTCATACAGTTTTGCTTCAAAATCACGTTTAGTGATGAAATCGACAATGAACAAATTCATGCGATGTTAATTTGCTGGCCTCTTCTTCTACTGACGGAAAAACTCTAGAAATATCTAACTGCATGCGTCACTGTCCTCGTGTCGAGCATCGAACTTCGATGGTCTCCAGGAGTGTTTCTTGCTCAGATATTCCTCACTACCATTTAGTCGAAATCCAGGGATGGGTTCTGAATGCTTTGGAACGAGAAAGCAAAGAAACATTTTTCAGGAATTCACTAACTTGGTAGCATTTTTGGAGCCATTATTTTCATCGGAATTGCGGCATGCATAAGTATCATTTTGTGTTCTTAAATTATTTTGTTCTTGGGAAAACCTACTGAAATTTAATAAATTCATCCAGATATGCTTTTAACTACGATTTTGGAATTCAGAAACCCTTAGGAGAGAGGAAGAAATTTCCTTGGTTTTCAAGAATTTGGTCTGGCTCTGGTGGTTCATAGTCACCTTCATATTAAACTACACTAACATGTGCGCTTTTCAACACATCAGCAAAACGTATTTACTATACAAGCGGATACATAGGAACACGGATATGTCTTATGGCCGAGTAAGGGTAGAATTTAATCACAATCACATTCCTACGTATCAGGAATGGTTTGCCTGTACAAGGTAAGGATCCAGAGTAAGAGGAAACGAGGGCAGATATTTTAAATGTGTCGGTCGACCGCCCAAATATGTTCGCACTGTGTACCCTGTCACGACGACGTCACCACAGAACACCACAGAAATAATAAGTTTCAACAAGAACAGTAAAGGAATCGACTTCTATTTCACAGGAGCTCAAGCGCAATACAATTCGGAATATTGGTTCACCGCCTCCCCCTCAAAAGCATCCCTGGTTACCACATTTGATTGTAGTACACAACTATCTGCGCATCTAGCATTTTCATTTCGTGAATTATTTTTCCTCTTGTTTCGTAGTGAAAATGATTTAAATTTGAACTTGAAGACTGTAAAACCGAATCGAAGAGTTCCTTGAGCTTATGTGAAAGAAGAGTAGGTAATAAAGTAAAAGCATGGACGAGTTGTTTATCAAGTGCACATTAATTTGGTTGGAGAAACCTGAATACAGAAATTCAGGCGGAAAGGGTTGGGATTTCAGTTGTGATGGAGGAGGGGAGTGGATTTCACAAAGAATAATCCCGTGTTTGTGAAGAAGGGACGAGGGGGGAAGGGACGTATGGGACAGGGCCGGGAAGGGACTTTCTGGTGGGGTCCCAGTCCCGCTGCCGCCCCCGTACGGGGGCTGTTATCGATTCACCGAGCCCCAGCGTTGCCAGCTCCTTCCTCTCCCTTTTGTACCGACATCCTCACAACCCCGCCCGACACCGTCAACGGTGTTCCAACGGCCATCACCATCACTTTAAAGGCCTGAGACTGGCTGGAAAAGTGACGTCACATCTCGGGGGAGACCTAACTTGGGGGGGTATTTAAAATACCTACTTTTAACAATCAAATTCATACATTTCTATACGTTTCGTAATTTTTTCAAACAAATTCATTAACTTATTCAGTGTGTAAGTAGGAAAACAGAAAACTTGTCCATAAATGTTGTACCTACTATTTTTAGCTGCACAGATAACCCTACGGTCAAGTGCATTTTTGGCTTATTATTTTCAATAATCAACGTTTGGAATCGAGCATGAAAAAAAAAATATAACCCCCTCTCAAAACTTGATGGTTTCCGTTTCAAGGCATGTAGAATCCGAAAATGCGATAAAAAAATTGCTGTCCGTCCGCCGTACCTCGCACTTCTCTTAGTTACCATGAACCAAAATTAATGAAATTTGGTTTGTTGGTCCCGTTTGGGGTCTAGTTGGTCCGCAAAGCTCGGCGTTACTGCCAGTCATCTCTAAGGGGTGAAAAATAGGGACTGAAATTTTCAGAACGCCGTAGCTCGAAAACTTTCAATGGAAGGGTATGATTTTTTTAACGTTTTTAAATTGATCTTGAACTAAAGCATTTTTTGAGACCACCCAGAGCACTGTACAACCAACCGGTCGTTTCCACTGAAAAGCTTCGTCAACATGATCGTGAATGAAACGGTATGAATCCGGCCCAGATATCAATGCTAGGGATCACCTGATTATAATCATGTAAAATGACTGTATGAAGTAGAGTTGGTTGTTCTATGATATTATTTCACTTGAAAAATGATGGATATTACGGATTTTGTTGATAGGTGCTTTCGAAACTTGAACAAACGTTATGCTTCATGAATAACAACAAATAATTAATGATCGAATTATTGAACCCCGCGCATTTTTATGAAATGTAATTCCCGGGCTGGCCCCAATACTCGATTCAGGGCTTTCCTGGGGCAGCATGACCGTAGGTATTGACCACAGAAAACAGTGATCTATGCAGATCTACACAGGTAAATTATTACACAACGGTTTATTACACAACGGTTTATTACACAACAATCTATTATTTACTGATTATCTACGCAGAAGGGCAACTATACAGGTGTAATAATTTGCAGCGTTCCTGTACGCAATACTCTTGAAATGCCCATAATATACAAAAGAAATTAATTGTTGAGAAGTACATTTAAGGATAGGTGAATTACTTAAGTTCCAGGTCATTCTGGAACTGCAGTAGACCAAAAGATGTTTCTAGGTAGAGAACCTACTACCTAAATTGTGGATTTTGTACTAATACATCTACCACGAACAGAAACTAGAAGTATAAATTTCGAGGTGATTGAAGGATGACGCCGGGGCGGGAAGAAAAGCTTGGCGTACCCTCAGTTTCAATTTAAATCTCGAACTACTTTCGGTCAATTGGTCTCCTCGGAGCAGGAAGAGTTTTTAGTGTTAGTTAATTCTATTAATTTAATACTCATATATTATCTATTATTTAAGCTTTGCGATATGGTTATTACAATATTGTAATGACGGATTGTTACAGATAGGTCGTCCAGAAATATTTACTGTTCCAAAAGTTGAATGGTTTTTAAAGAGTTCATATACAGAGTGTATCATATAAGGTGCGACATATTTCACCCACGGGTTCTACAGGTAATTTCAGACAAAATGTGCCGCTTTGACTTTTTTTGGCAGCTTCTTTTCCCGGCTTTCTAACAATTTAAGATTCTTTCAGTTTACCGACCTTGTCTCACTAAAACGGCCGAAAGCCCCTTCGAGTACGTTGTAAAATCAAAACTGAGGGTACCATTGGAAAGACCGTTTAATTATACCATCTCATCTTCCTGACACCAAATCAAAATTTTTTCAACTGGATTATTGGGTGAAAAGTTAATCTAAACAGTGACATTCGTCAAATTTTGGAAATTTCCTTTTTTTTTTTAAAGCATGTCAGATTAAGTGTAATGGGGAAATTGTCTGTGCCCGTGGCCCTAAAACATGGCCCAGGATATCAGGATTTTATGTTTACAGTGGAATTTCGAAATAAAAATGACGTCTAAATGCGAAAAACAGGGGTTTTTTGGTAAACTCGAGGGTTTTTTTAATGAATAATGACCCTCTCATGAAGTGAAGAGCTTGGGGTCGACTGTTACGTACTAATTTTTCACGCTCAATCGAATGGTGACACACGCAAGTATCCTCGAATGCTCAAAAACTGAGTTTTCTTATCTAATAACCCTTACTTTGACGTAGGGGGATTGAATAAAGGAAATGTTTGAGACTTGCACTGAAGTCTAAGAGAGAATCACGACCTCTTGAAAGAGGAAAAAATTGTGCAACTTAATACTGTAAAAACTGTTCTTAATCAATTAAACCGTTCTTTTCGAAGAAATATAATGATGAAACTACCGAGTGATTAATGAACGCTCACAGATTGAGAATCATCTCCTACTTATCTCAAGTCGATCAAAAAAGAGATCTCAACCCTAGTTTCGTGTTCAATACTACACTAAGTAATGATACCATGAATGATTATTCTATCACGATCACGTGTACCTAATCCATAATCTCATAAAAGAAGAACATCTTAGAACTAGAAGGGCGAAGAAAATGGTGACAAAATTCAAGTCTGGGGGCCGAAAACTCAATTTTTGCGCAGTCGAGAAGACCTGGGAGTGTCACGTGAAAAATTACGTAGGTATGCCCCAAACCCGTCACTTCATGAGAGGGTCATTAACATGTAAAACCCTCGATTTTACTGAAAACCCCGGTTTTTCACATTCAGACGTCATTTTTAAAAATAAATCAGGAGTACCCTGACTTCTGCTTATGTTGCCTTCCCATTTTCAAATGAAAGTAGGTCCCAATCTAAGAATTTTGAGACCAACCGCACTATCCTACGATGAATGGTTCGCTTTCAGTGAGCTTTCAATTTTTCGGCAACAAGCGACGTTCTTGCACCCTACCCGCCAGGGCGGGACCTTCTTGCCCAGTGTGACGTCACTTGCTGCAGGAAATCTGAAAGCTCATTGAAAAACAACTATTCATCGTAGGAGAGTTGGGTTGGTCTCAAAATGCTTAGAATGGAATCGAATTCCATTCGAAAACATAAACAGAAGTCATGGGTAGGTACTCCTCATTCATCTCGTGTCAGCATAAGTACAACAGTTCCGCGGCTGTCCGGAGGGTGAGCACTTTATTTGCTCACGAGCTCTCGTTCCTAAGGTATCCTCAGTTTTGATACTCCAATGTACTCGAAGGGACTTATGGCCGTTTTAGTGAGACAAGGTCGGAAAAATGAAAAAAAAATCTTAAATCGTCAAAAAGTTGGGAAAAGAGGGAGCAGAAAAATAGGAAGAAGAAAAACCCAAGACACTTTGTTCGTAGAACCCGTGGGTGAAGTATGTCGCACCTCATCTGATACACCCTGTATGTTCAGACACAGTCATGAATTAGGTATGGTCGCTGAGAGAATCAAGCTGTGTTCGAAAAACAAAATAACAATTTATGACTCTTTAGGCAAGTTGTAGCTGTTCTTTGCATATAATCAAAAATATATATCTATTACGGAATATGTATGTATAATTAGAATTAATAAACAAATCTGATACACTTGGGGAACCAACCAAGAATAGGGACTTCCGTTCATACCGAACAACATAATTGCATATATAACATAATTATGATTTATTATAACTTACTTAACAATAATTACCTACCTCAGCTTTAAGATATCATAACTATAAAAACATAAATTAACGACCAAACTCCTTTAACTACTTGACAAAAAACATAAATTAACGACCAAACTCTTTCAACTACTTGACAATATTAATATAACTACTCATGACCTCAGTCATCGAAAAGAACCCCATACCCCACAACCACATTATAACATCGATGGCCGACTCATGTTGACTATAGGCAAAGGACAACGGACGAAGGGCTACAAATGTCGCTGTGTGATCCTACTTTTCGAACGGGTAATTGCCAAACTTCACTCTTACACCAATTAAGCACCAGTTAAATACTGAACTTAACGACTGCGGATCGGCTTGCAGGAGTTGTTTTGGTTTGGGGTGGCTTCCCTCGAAAGATGACGTCACTCCATTCCTCCTGGTAGGTTTTGAGGCCTCACAAAGGAGGCGATCCAACAGCCCCCTGTTCCAAACCGCTTCCTCCTGGCGTGCAACTTGCAAGACCGAAATCATAAACCGGTGGGTGGTGGAGGCGCATCGTCATGGTGCTCTCAATGGGATTAGACGTGCAGGGTGCACCTCTACCCTCAGTTCTCCCACTAACTCAATTAATGAAGGAGATTTCACCGTCTTTACAGCTCCACCTCGACCGGAGCTAATGCGAAAATGATCTATATTTTCAGCACAGCCGACAAAATCTCTCCCCTATGAGATAAAACGTTTATCTTCCGTTCTCATGGGAGATAGTCTCTCGGAAGCCTATTACCCGTGATCACAAGCCATAAAACAAGCACCTGCCGCTTCAAAATGGGCTCATCACCGCTTCATGGCCCTGTCAACGAGTCTCATTTCTCCACAAAGCACTTGAATGGTGAGCTCGAGAGACTGCGAAAAATCCGAAAAGAAAGGTCAGGAAGCAGTGAATTATTAGGAGCAAGTAGGTTTTGATGGGTCTTGTAGGTACGCACGACTGATTTTTTAATTTCATCGTCCCAGTTCAGACCCAAGATAGCCAACGTTAACACACCGTTTTGAAACATTTGGATAAGGTAATCTGCATCGGTTTTGGGAGATTACGCCATACAAGTTTAGAGGATTTCATACCGATCGGAGGAATCATCATTCAACCAAGTGGAATCCTTGTAACAGCTACAGTCCAGTTTCTATTTGATCAAATTCGTCAAATTTCAAGGTGTCATGCAAATAGGATCTCGAATAGTGCGAAAATTAAATTCCAGTTGAAACCCTAACTTTCCTTCCGTGGATACCTCGCCCAATTTTTCCCAGGCGTGGTGTGTGACGCACTACAGTAAAAACTGTAGATACACCACTCAGTTCGTACTGCACCGGAGAAATTCGCAATCGGAGTGTTTTTTTTTTTATAGTATAGATAGATATAAAAAAGCTGCTTAATCGAAAGTGTTGACTGCTTACTGAAACCCCCTCCCCTCAAAGGTTTTTTTCATGAAGACCGGAATGTAAATGAAAATTGATCAAAACGTGAAGACAACTTTCTACGATCATTGTTATGTGTATTATGAAAAAAATGTTAAAATAGAAACCAATACCAACGGGATGGGAAAAGTATCTTTTAGGGACGGTTACCCTAACTTGACACTCGCCGTGACTCAATTCAGCATCGGACCCGCTAGCTGTGCCATTTTCCAAGCCACAGAGACACAGAAGACACACTGAGGGAAATAGGTACTAGTAACAAGGAATTCTGGTAGATTATTTCGCTGTCTGGGAGTTTTTCCCATTTGTGGGAAGCCTGCCCCCTTATCTGACAGGGACTTTTCCTTCTACCTGCACACTCTTGCAATTCCATGATAAACTATGTAGTGCGTAAGCACACGGTAGATAGATAGCAACAGGAAGTTGGCAAGTAGAAAATTTGGTCTCAGAACGCTTCCCCCAATAAAAGTCTTGAGCTACGGCGCGCGGCGGGCGTTTTGAAAATTCCAACCCCCCTATTTTCCACCCCTTAGATCACTTACAGGAACGCCGAGCTTGGAAGACCAATTAGACCCCAAATGGGACCTAAAAACCAAATTTCATTCATTTTATGGTTCATGCTAAGAAAAGTGTCAAGTAGGGCGGACGGACAGAATTTTTTAATTCTATTTTCGGATTCAATAGATACACCTTGATACACAAACTATCAATTTTTCAGGGGAAGTTGAATTTTTTCTTTTCTAAAGAATTTTCAAAGAAAATGAACCCATGCAATGATATACCCTGTTACGAAAAGTGGTAGGGTTTCGCGGTATATCTTTTTACACAATAGCACGAATATTTCATCGAAAATTCGCTAGAGCCATAATGGACTTATGGATCTTAGAGCCATGACTGTAACTTCTTTCTTTTCTTTTCTTCTTTTTATTCATGCTCAACTCCCAAGGTTCATTGTTGGAAATAATAAACCAAAAAGCATAACGATGAACCATATTTTATTATACCTCGTCCGACAATTATTATTTAATAACACCACCAATAATTGTTCAATTTAAAATAACGTCATATGAAATAATTTAATTAAACAACCGGGACCGTTTTCACCTGAATATCGTTGTTGAGAAATAATTAGTTTCGCTACGGGTAACTCGAACGAATAACAGTTTTTGTGTAGAGGAGAAAAAAATGGGTGGATGAAATTTTAAACGGGAAAAACACGTGGGCACAACAGGGCTAACGAATACGAATAAATCCGTGAGTCTGAAAACCTACTGAATAAACTTTGGGGTGAAAAAAGGAACAAAAGAGAAAATAATGGTTGAGTGCATTAGCATTCATTGCGAGTCCTTTGGTTTCAGATGAGTGGCGGGGGGGGGGGGGGGGGGGGGGGGCTTTTTATTCGCCCAGAAGTTAACCCACATACGATACAACGGTTGGGCGGGCATTGGGAAAATTCCAAAGATTTATAACGAATACCTAAAAATAGAATATTAGTCCGGATAAATTACTACATTACCAATTATTTTTATGGAGCAACAATACCCCCCCCCCCCCCCTCCTTCGCTTGCAACGAAGTCCAGCGCAAAAGCGGAATTGCAACAATTTTAGAAAACCGAGTGTTCAACGTCAATAAGTATTTAAAACCCCTGAAATTATCACTGTTATGACGTGAGATCATTAACTTTTCCTTGTCTCCCGTGTTACAAGTTTCTTATACAACGCAGAAACCAAACTCACCCAAGGTTCCAATCGGCAAACAATGATTTCAGAAATATCATAAATCAACAACGTGAATTTTTTTCTATGTGGAAATGAACTTCTACTGAAGATTGATGTGATTCCTGGGTTTCACTGACTATTTAAAGACTATCTAGATTCCAACAGTGTTAATTAGTGTTGATTCTGTAACAATTCTGCAGTTGCTGAAACAACTAGACTCGGAGCCTACGTGAGGGGAATCCCATAGCTGTTATCATCCGACGTAGATCCGGTAATTACTTTTTTATTGCCTGGGGGGAAATTACAGTTTCTTGAGGAGGGTGAGATAGCAGGGTATATTGGCCTTAGGGGGTAGGGTGGTCGTTCTTTAGAGGAAGGATCTCGTATTAGGGTTAGTGAACCGAAAGGGGGACTTTTCAAGGATGTCCTTCCTTGAATAATCAGGGAACTGCGGTGGATTAACGTGAATATCATAGCAGCGGTGAAGATGCTCTGATGGATACATTTTCGAAATAGGTACTAAGTAAATACTCATGTAAGAACGTGAGTTTTCACAGAATATTTCGGGTCAGGCAAAATGCTATCATAAACCCAGGTATCTATCCATACTAATATAATATAAATCTCTTTGTCTCTGTTTGTCCGGAACCGATTACTGTCAAACAGTTCAACTGATCACCAAATTTGGTAGGTTTATACAGTATGCCCGTCGGAAGGGACTAGTCTACATTAGAACACTGTGCGCAATGCGCAACTGTACGTAATTGTGCGCAACTTCTAAACGTCTGGGCCTATTTTGATGGAAATTCTTGTGCTTGGGGGGGCCTAAATAGGGGAGCCCCAAGGTCAGAATCCATGTTCACCCGTAAGTTGCCTGGGAAGACAGAAAACTTCACAGCCTGATGGGCTGTACCGAACTAGTTGAAACTTGTGTCGTACCCTCCCTTTCACCACCCATTTTGATACCTCTTTGATATTTTCACGAGATTTGTGGTACCAGCGGCGTAACGGCGGTGAAGAAAAACGTTGGGAGGGCAGTGGGTGGTAAAAGTTGGCAGGCGATTTCTTGGGGACGCCCCTCAAAGGTGGGGTGGGATCAAGACTAGTACGAAACACAAACACAAATAAATATTTATATTATCTTCACACAACAGTGAACTCCCTTCCACGAGTTTTTCATGCAGGTTTTCATGACCGCTGGTCCCACAGCCTGAGTATCCCGCGGGGTTGTGCATTACCTTCTACTAAGAAAAGCTATTGCAATGGGACGTACACAATAGAGCATTTCAATATATCTAAACGCCTGGAGGCACGCGCTCCACTCTGGCCCCCAGTCACGCCAAAACTGCGCAGTTATTCCATACAACCCGCGAGATTTCAGGTCAAGTGAGCTTTATAAACTACCTGGATGAGAAAATCCAGTGATCTATTATACCCTTGGATGAGCAAGCGAAGCGAGCGGATACAACTAGTTATATCTAAACAAGAGAAAATGAACATAGCTTATTACAGCTGTCAACTTGAGGAAAGGAATTCGTAGACAGACGTATCAATATTCACAACTGATACCACTGCAATTGAGCTACGGTCAAGGAACTGCCCACGGATCGGTAGCATTTCTCTTTCAAACTATGTGCGGAAAATTAATCGGCATGATCATTCAGGATCAGGGACTATCATATTATCTCATTGCTTGAGAGGCTTTTAATTCTACGGTCCATTGTCACGTTGTGTGTCTAAGTATTCGTTTCGAAAAAACAACCGAGCAGGAATGGGTTTAACGGCTTGTATTTTTTGAGGGTTAAACCATCAGCAATTGGAGTACAGGCTATTGGAGCCGCGAAGGCACCAGGGAGCAGCCAGAAAGTGCCGGAAATGGTGTGGCTAAATGAAAAAAGTTTAGGTCTTACGAAGTAAGAAGAGTTTGAAGGGTGAACTCTGAATACCTCAAAAGTATATATCTGCCACCTACACTAGCGTCACTGGTGCTATGAATGGCAACAGAAGAAAGCAGGGCATCGTCTTTTGTGGACTTCGAAATTGTCAACTGTTCTGTTGAAGAAGTCTCAAGTTGTTTATGGCATTCATCTGTGCCATTGATGCCAGTAATAAATGGTATTAGTGACTACAACTTATTTCTACTCACTGGTGTAACTAGGACAGTGGATGTTTTCATGTACAGTGTTATACCTTCAAATACATGTCGGTGCCTGAATAATACGCTCCAAATCATTACACACTGGTTTACTATTTACTTGTATAGATGCTGATTTAGTAGCATCTATACAAGTAAATAATAAACTTTGGTCAATCCCTAACCTCGTGTTCCCACCAGGAAAGCCCTAATTGAGCAGGTAATGGAAACGGTCGGGTAATTACAATTTCATAAATATGCGGTGTAACCATAATTTATTTTTCAAATGAAATATCATGGAACTACCAATTCGATTTCATACAGCCATGCGTGATTATAATCAAGTGTTCCCTAGCAATGACATCTAAGCTGGATGTATACAGTTCCATTCACGATCATGTTTATGAATCTTCTAGATGCAAACGAACGGCTGGACGTTCGCTGGATGAATGCTCCGGGTGGTCTCAAGTTCAAAAACCTTTAAAAATTTATTATTTAAACAAAACAATTATTTAAAACCCTTTTAAATAAACAACAATGTTCTATTGAAACCAATACTCTTCTACTGCAACCAATGTGCGCCGAAGCTCGACAATTTTCTATTAAATTTTCGAGCTACGGACCACAGTGGTTCCAAACGGCGGAAAAACGATCAGAACTCGGCAAAGCTAGAAAAACCATGAAAATCGGTGTTTCAACATTGAATCCTATGTATTATTTCAAGCTGAATCGATCCAGACCATCCCCGACCCATAGGAATCACCGCTAATGAGATAATCGCCAAAACACCCAGGCTACAGGTTAGGCTTGTTTTCAAGGCACTTTTTCAAGCTGAATCAAGCTTGAAAGCTTTTTCAATACTCATTTTAGACGGTAAGAAGGTGAGGAGAAATCAGAATAAATCGTTACTTCGACGAGTTCGGAGCCTACCAATCCTCAAATATGAACTTTCACAAACTAACTATTAGTAAAAGGTGCTTGTTGTTCAAGAATTGATTTTAACAATCGAACAAAGATGGTTATTCGGTGGTTGCTGTTCACAATGGATTCTGTGTTTCTTGAATTGACAGTTTAGTTGACTGGGACAATGGAGAGCCCCGTCTATGAGCACTACAAGATTCGTTCTGACAAAGAAGAACCAACTGGAATTGCCCAGGAATTTTATTTTTATCGCCGACGATAAACTTCGAGATCAGCCCCTTTACGGCAGACAAGAACGTTATTGTAGGGGGAGACTGCTATAGTTAGTGAAGTGAGAAGGATAAGGGAGAGCGAAAACCGAAGAAGGGTCATCTCAAGGTCGCTGAAACCTTTACAGAAAAGTAGAGGGGAGGACCCTTCCTGAAAAACGCATAAAACTGTAAAGACGATGCAGTACTGACCTCAGCACGCTTTCAGCCGTCAAAAACCGGAGATCGTTATGGTGACAAACGCATAATTCACGTTTCTACTCGGGTTCATAAATATTGTTCATACAGTAAAACATTCTCCGGTGATGCGGGTCTGTGAGATTTCATGAATTATCCATCCTCGCATACACGCACCCTCGTCAAAGCTGTGGCCGATCTGGATTACCTACACTTCTTAAGAAAACCAGCAGCAACTTCACGGAACCAACACAAAATACCCAATGGACAAAAATCCAAAATGCTTCGACTAATGCTCAACAGCAAAAACTATAATGCTAGCAAGATTTTGGTTCAAAGGTTCAACAAGGACACAATATGCTATTTGTGATATAAATCCGAATCTGACACCAGAAATAGTCCTAAAATATCGGAGAAAAATTGTTTATAATTTTTCCCCCAAAAACGAGAGGGTAATGAGAGAAGTTTTTTAGTTTTCGAAATTCGGCGGCATTCTATAATATTCAAAACAGATTTTCTACCTAATTAATAACGTATCTCATTAACTTCTATGGCCCATTGGTGGCGTTCGCTCTTGAACATCCTAGCTATGTTAGCTATTCCCCCAAAACAGTATTATGAATCGCAATACCATAAACAGAAAAAAAACTAAAACGCGCATGTGTGGGGAAGTGGTGTTCTGTTTTTAATGGGAAAAATTAGCGAAAAATACAAAAATTATCCTCGTGGTATGAAGAGCCGATATAACAGGGCATTATATTTAGGAATACCTGTGTAGGAACACAAACTATTCCATAAATAAATATTTTCTCAATTTACACATAATTATTATTTTAATAATTATAATTATAACATAACATAATTATAATTTTTAAGTTTGCGAAGATCATTTTAATATAAGTAGGTATGAATATGTACTAATACAGGTACAGATGGTGGTCAAATCTCCACCATACCTTTGCTCTTCATTGATGGATAAATTACTTCAGGTAGGATAAAATTAATCGCCAGTTTTGTTTCCCCACCACGTATCTGTCGAAGGTAGAAAAGCTGTGCATGCAAAAAGTAAAAAACTGTATCCTCAAAAATCACTAACCAAACATCCTTTAGGTTTACTGTAGGTATTTCATTTTATAAATGAAGCATTTCCCACCTATAAGCATACAGCATTTCGCGGGACCTGATGTCTGCGAATGAGCAAAAGGTACCATAAATTTGATTTTCCAATTCTTGTGAGACCACCCACCCCCACTACTCTGAACCGCGAGTAATAGGATGAATGGTTGATTTCGATGCAATAATGAATTGTATAGAAAATACATAGTAGGACTGTCCGAAGATAGAAAGAATGCGTCTCTTTTGAGGATTTGTAACAGCAGTGTTGGGAAGTCCCTCACCTTTCCTTACTTCACCAACTTAGATCAGGAATAGTTCGGAAATTGTTTACTAGTAAAATTAGGCTAGTAAACTTATGAAATTAGGCTAGCCTAGGTACTGTTGCCAACTGACGGGCTAGGATAGAATACATTTGGGGTAGAATAATAGAGGTGAACGGTACCTAAGAATCACTGGGGTAAAGGTTCAACAAAACTCGGCGTGTTCTGCACCCACCTACGAATCAATTCCTCTTGTTGGCAAGTTACCTAGACATAGACTACTACATTAGCTACTTGTAGAAGTAGATACACATATAAAACGGCTTACCTCGTCATCTTCACTCCTTTCATTTCGAAATTCCCACGTTTTATTTTTTACACGGACTGCGCACAGGCCAAGACGACGCCTCATACACATCCTTCACTTTATACAGATCATTGTGAATTGTCATTGTTGCATCACTATTGAGTAAAGCATGAAAAGTTGAATACACAGCACCAAAAAGTCGCGAAAACACAACCAACGATTCAGTAACGTGAAGTGCACAGAGGAAGTGGATGGTGGAACAAGACATCAAGACACGAGAAATTTGACGTCACGATAGGGAAGTGGGCGGAGTCAGCTGAAGCGGGCGATTTGGCGGGCTCTCAGAAATTCAGATTTCACTTATTTTTATAAAATCACTGGCGCTTTTGAAACAAACTTTTTGTTCACCATTCGTATTTAAATTCAGTCCACTTGTGATTTCCGCAATAAAAAAAAAGTGTGGAAGTTCCTCAATGATGTTTCTTGATTCACTCAGATTCATGGCGTAGATCCCAGCTGAATCGATATTCATTCATTCTAAAAGTAAAAACCTCGGTTTTGATAGAAAAGATCTAAAAATTCGAGATGTGCGAATTTCAAAGATTACATAATTGAGAACATATCTGTGGCCAAGAGGATATTTCATATTACATGTGCCTACATGAAATAACGAACTATACAATTTCATGATGAAATGTCAGAGCATTGTAGATCTACTCGCTGTTTTTGTAGTAGGTATGCGTCTCTCTGTAACCCTGCCCTAACTGGTCTTTAGAAAACTATACTTTTTCTAATGAAAATGTCACGACCTAATGGAAATCAGTATAATACATAGTTTGGTGGGCGCGCGCTAACATTGAAACCGAGGCTACTCAGCATACAGAGGCTTACTGGGTAGCCTGTCGAACGCCACTGTTGATATGTTATTAACCCATCGAAAAGTGCTATGATATTGCGGTCACACGGGTGAGCACAACAACTCCCAGCCATCTACTCGTAGCTGTAGTGCTTCACTGTAACCAATCCTCCTGTGGTAAAACTAGTTGGCCTCCCCTAGGCACCTTTTGAGGTAAACAAGCTCAACTCATATCACCTTACAGGCTCTGAGAAACGATAGTACGGGTAGCGACCCTCCTTAGAATAGGAACCCAAAACAGGCCTCAGAGTTCAACAAGAAGTTTTGGCTAGCTTCACCCATAAATAATGTCGACAGCTTCACCTATATACAAACTGGGAAGACCTGGAGCTAAATAGAATTCATTTCAATCATTCGGTGGTTGTTTACCAAGGATGATTAAACAGTGTGCCTTAAATTACAATACCTACTGTTCTTCATTGCTACGTTTCGGACTCCTAACTCAGAGTTATCTTTGCAGACTTGCTGTTATTTTAAAAGTCAAATACTACCACCCACGTCCTTGTATTTACCATACAAGTATGGTGAATCAGTAAGTTTTTATTATCGAATGAGTGATTCAATCTCTTCTTGAATGCTGAATTGAGCCGCATCACCTTTTCACCATCATGCTGTTGGACATGAAGAAGTAAACGACTACAGAGAATGCAGAAAGTTTCAACATCTGGTCAAGACAACATTTTCTGAAATATTTTTAACTCAAAGTTGCTTTTCGATAAATTGATGACAGACGCATAGAAAATAGAAAAATAGGATGGTAAATGAATACGCCTAGAGAAATTTTCGCTTGGAGCGTGGGGCTGACATCACGGATCAAATCCATAAGCAATCGGTGGCCTGTTAAATTCAAAGAATGGAGGCAGGTCTATACACGATACGAGGTCATATACGAGAATATAAATCAAACATCGAAGCGGGCCATGAACTTGAGCGGCTGAGAACAGCATTCCACATCGGAAGATTGCGTCGGCACCATAGGAGTATCAAACAAACGCCCAATCTCATTAAAATGAATGGTATTGCTCAGTGCGGAGAGCACGGCAGTACCTAGAGGTAGTTATGGGTACGATGCGGCAAACAGCAGTCGTAACATGATACTGGGTTGAACGTTTAATAGGTTCGATTAGTTTCTATTAAAAGTAGAAAAGAAGCACATCCCATTAGATTTTGGATGTTACCAATATAACCCAAATTAACAGGGACTACTGTCTTGTACAACGCAAGGGACGAAGAGTGGGCCAATTACTGTTCGACTATAGTTGTGTCAAAGGAACGCCTGCAAACCCCCATTTATTATAAGCCTTGTTCCATCAAAAACTGCTCTAACAAATTTTATGGTTTCGATCCAGAGAGTGCTTTTGAATGGTGGGTGGAAACAACGTAAGTACTCTGATAAATTAAAACTCTTACTCGAAAGACAGAGATAGGTGAACTTAGGTTCAAAGGACCATACGCCCCCTTAGGTCAAGAGGGCCTAGGTTAGTGGGTTTTTAGTGAGTGAAACTTTTTAAAGATTTTTTTCAAGATTTTCCCACTGTTTCCCTCGTTAAAAAAAAAAATGCAATACGTACAGAAAAACGTCAGCCAATTCGAGTAGGCAACATAGCTTCCTCATTTGAATCACATGAACGTATAGAATAGTTGGGTAGGATCATTCAATGGACTGATGGAGTTATGCACGGGTTAATGATTATATTTTGATAAGGGACCATCTGCGATCCTACCCACGTGTACCCCCAAAACTTCAGCTCTCTACGACTATTTTCCACGTAGTTAGAAGCGTTACAAGGATACGGTCAACATTTCATGTTCGCGCATGCGCAGGCGAAAGTTACAGTACGATTCCAAGGAAATTCATATGGAACCATCAAAGTATTATTCCTGAACGACCCTCCAAGTTTGAACTCATTTCAACGATATATTAGGATGGTTATGGGCGTTTCAAGTATTTGGCGTTTGCGCATACGCAGACGAAAGTTACAGTACTTTTTCAATGATTTTGGTATGGGACCATCTGTGACCCGACCCGCACCTACGTTCCAAATTTCAGCCCATTTCGACCATTATTTCGGGTAGTTATGGGCGTTAAAGGAATTGACCAAAGACAGACACACAGACAGCCAAAGAAATGTTCCTTGATGTCTGAAACGATAAATGGTAGAGGAAATTTTCATTTTGGAGAACATACTTTTTTTTACTCAATCACGAATCCAAGGCTTCCCCACCTTCCGGTAGTGAGGAAGCAAAATACTTTGGCAGGCTCTACACCCTCCTTACATGCAGCAAATCGAGCATAAAAATGTGTCTCTAAATTTGGCCAATAAGGAACCTAAAAATTATAGGTGTGAGTTGTTCCTAGATCTTCACACATTCTATAAAAAGGCGATTTGGTAGGATTGACTGATGGTCGTAGAGGTCGGTTGGTGACGCCAATTGGTTATTAGTTAATGAAAATGGTTCATTCACTCTCTCGCACACGTTCAGCGGAGATCACGTTCGTCGCCCGTTTGTCAGTCAATAACCGGACTGAGTCGATGAAACCGACTGAGCAGATAACTCAATAACGCAGTGATGCGATTCATTAATGCTGGCATAGATATGTGAGGTGGAACAAGGACCGACACCGACGCTGTTGTAGGTACTGAAACACCAGAAAATCGAGCTCAACATCTCACTAGGTACTTCTCAAAATAGTCCAGCAAATGATAATCGTACCGAATCCTATATCGAGATCAAAAACAGGAAATTTTGAAGTATGCTAGTTGCCAATGTCCACTCAAAAAAATGGCTCACGTGCTAATCACAGTACCTACCTATGTATTTAAAAACTAGCATGATACAGGGCCGTGGGGGGAGGAGGGCTGCCGCCTATTTGTTCAATCTTGTACCAACGATTGTTGATTAACAGGGAATCCTTAATTGTGGCCGCATGCAGGTGCAGTCACATGATATGAAGATAACAATCAGTCATACATTCAAATTGCGACTTTAAATGGAGATATCCGTCGGCATCGAATCCCCCGGTATTTTATGTACAGTACCTATCTCAAAACGAAAGTACCTATAATACGAGTCCCGTCCAGCAACAACAGCTCTGACAACGGATTGTTGTGGTAGTGCACGTGATTCCGTTGACAATGCTTGTGTGATGCTCAACCCTGTTAATTTTGGTTTATTATTTTCAATAACGACCCTCGAGCATGAAATTTTTTTCAACACCCCCTCAAAATTTGATGGTTTCCGTTTCAAGGTACGTAGAATCCGAAAATGGAATTTAAAAAAATGCTGTTTGGTTTGGAATTTAAGAAAAATGAAATTTGGTTTGTGGGTCCCATTTTGTCTAGTTGGCCCGCGAAGTTAGGCGTTACTGTCAGAAATCTATAAGGAGTGTACAGAGAGTAAAGTAAGTTAAAGTAAGCAGCCATCCCAGGCTGGGGCTTTTCGTCCGACTGCCCTGTCAGCATCGCGGACGTGATCAGCTGCCCTCCAATGAGAGGATCAGAATTCGACCTGATAATTTCGATCTTTACTTGGCTACTCATTGCCTCGCCCCCTTGAGTGGAGAGGGGTTCGCCCAACAGCTACATGGGTCATACTTGGACCTGTCACCACGAGTCACGACGGTCACCCATCCAAGTACTAACCACGCTCGAGGTACCTTAACTTCGATGATCTCAGGGGAACCGGTTTATTCCACCTGGTAAGGCCGTTGGTCTCATCTCTAAAGAGTGAAAAACAAGGATGACCATTTCAGAAAACCGTAGCTCGAAAACTTGCAATAGAAGAGTACAGCTATTATTTTGCGTTTTTAAATTGGTCACGAACTTGAGAATTTATTACGACCAAAAGACTGTACGTCTGATCGTCTGAACATGATCGTGAATGAAACGGTATTCATCCAGCCAGATATCATCGCTAGGGATCGCTGATTATAATCACGCATGGTTGCATGAAATCGAGTTGGTTGTTCTGTAATATTATTTCTTCATCTGACGGGTGATAGTTATTTTAGATTTTGCTGATAGGTACTTTCGTAACTTGAACAAACGTTATGCTTCATGAATAACAACAAATATTTAATGATAGAATTCTTGAATCCCAGCACATTATGAGAATGTAATTGCCCGGCTGGCATTGCCCGGTACTCGATTTAGGGCTTTCCTGGGGGCTTTCGAGGGTAAATTTCCAGGTATATAATGAACCTTTGTGAAATAATTTGTAGCGTTTTCCCATTATTTTATTGTACATATCTTTTTTTCCAAGAAATGCTATTCAGCAAGGAATCGTTTAGGGGTATTTCGGAACTACTGGATGACAATTATATCCCAGACGCTTAGTGCTTCCTATAACCAACAGACTTAACAAAGGAAAGTTACCTATAAATTCAACCATCATTTTGGATCCGATTTCGAGTTCCTCGACTTTGTTTCGTCATGCTCATCTTTCTCTTTTTGCAGCTGCAAGGAGGGAGTAGAAGTGAAACTGTAACCAACCTACCACTGGGAATTATTTAAATTTAATTAGGAATTTATACCCTACCAACATAATGTTCGAGACTCGAGTGGGAAGTTATCAAGACGAAGTACATTGTTACTCATAACTCTTGCTCAACATGTTTCATCCACAGCATCGCACCCACATCCGACCGAGGAATTCTCGCAGAATTTGGTTTTGCTCGGGTTAATTAAATGGAACTAGGGTCACTCGGATATAAGCGCCCTCAATTACTCAGTTTACCTTCGCTAAGCCGTTTGGGAGCTGTGCAGTACACCGGCTCCAGTTGGGATGAACGCTTTACCTATGGCCGAAAGCCGGGCAAACTCGTTAACCACCTGATTTACAGCGGTTTAAATTTACTTTGGTCACCTCAACAGGGTTGGAATAGACCGAAATTATAGAGTATTGACTTTGGTTTTGAGGAAACTTGTGAACACCAAGGAAGGTCCGCATAAATGGAAACATGAAAAACCATCCATCGTTTGAAACGTAAAAGTGAGCGCGACTCAACAGGTGGCGGATGTAAATGGACGAGCGAAAACCCCGTAAGAGAGAAAAAGTTATTAAGAAGACACAGAAAAAAAATGTAAGGTCTTTGCTTTTGATCATGCAGTAAAGTGTCAATCAAAGTGACAGGAGCCTCACAAGCATAAAAGCTCACTTTGAAGCAGTTTAGAAAACAAGTAAAAGTATTATAATGGCGGTATTCCACACAGCAACGGAGTGTAGTAGCACATAGCTTAGTCGCTCCCAAATCACGGTTCAACACATCATTACAATACGGGTACGGCCTGGGTCGTAAGATCATTCGAGAGATATCAGTGAAACAGTGATTGGGCAAACATGCATTGACATTATTTGTTCACGCAACATCAAAAAATGAGCTCCATCAGCCATCAAAACTTGAGCAAGTTTGTTCGTATAATCATCAGAGTTCGTGGTATTTCACATTTTCATGCACATTATGCAGAGAGGGGATTACTACAAAGTATATCTTGCTGTATACAGCAAGAAAATACATCAATATCGATCTGTTCATGAAATATCATATCAAAATATTAGTGCTGAATGAATAGGTGCATACATGATATTCTGACTTTATGAAGTAAAAACGTTTCAGCACCCAGAAAAAATGTTCAAGCCATCGGCTACCGTGGTAAAGTAGGGATACTGATTGGACCAATTACTTTTCGAAATTATAGTGGCTATGAACCTACATGAAAATGCAAGATAAGAAATCTATGAAACAGCATCCGAAGTTACCAATCTAGGTTCACCTCTGAGATTTAAGTGATCTTATAAAGAAGCACGATATAATAAACAATTCGTGATTGACATATTGAGCACCGTGATGATTTGAAGCGAAACCGCAAAACTGAAGATCAACGATGCCGTCTTCATAGAGACAAAAAAAAATGAGGAGTACCCATGACTTCTGTTTATACTTTCCCATTTTCGTTCATTATTTTCACTAATGATGGAATCGAGAATGAAAAAAAAAATTTCACCCCCTCCCCCTCAAAATTTGATGGTTTCCGTTTCAAGGTGTGTAGAATCCGAAAACGGAATATAAAAACGCTGCAAATTATTACCCTACAGCGTAGATCGCTGTTTTCTGTGGTCAATACCTACCCTCGAGCTCCTCCCACGACAACCCTAAATCGAGTACTAGAGCCGGCCTGGGAATTAAAATTTCATAAAAATGCGCAGGATTCAATAATTCAATCATTTATTGTTTATTGTTATTCATGATGTTGTTGTTCGTTCAAGTTGCAAAAGTACTTATCAACGCAATCGAAAACAGCCATCTTTTTCAAATGAAATAATACTCGTATCACAGAACAACCAACTCCACTTCATACAGCCATCCGTATGGTCCCTATCAATCAGATGGTCCCTAGCAATAATATCTGAGCCGGATTTATACCGTTTGATTCACGATCATGTTGACGAAGCTTTTCAGTGCAAACGATCGGCTGGTAGCAGTGCTCCGGGCGGTCCCAAAAAATTCTTTAGTTCAAAATCAGTTTAAAAACGTAAAAAAACCATACCCTTTATTGAAAGTTTTCGAGCTACGGCGTTCTGAAAATGTCAGCCCCTATTGTTAGAGATGACTGACAGTAACGCCGAGCTTCGCGGACCAATTTGACCCCAAGCAGGACCCACAAACCTAATTTCATTAGAGGGTGCTCATCATTTTCAACGGGCCATAATATTTAATATTATACTGCCACCGATTGAGGCCCCATAATTATAGAGGTTATTGGGAATTGGCCCTACAAAGTATCATTGCTAGGGAACACCTGATTATAATCACGGTTGGCTGTATGAAGTCGAGTTGGTTGTTCTGTGATATATTTCATTTGAAGAATGAAGGATGTTCTGGATTTTGTTGGCTTCATGAATTATAACAAACAATCAATTATTGAATTACTGAATCCTGTGCATTTTTATGAAACTTTAACTCCCGCGCCGGCGCAAGTAATTCGATTTAGGACTTTCCTGCGGGGGGGAGCATTGGAGGTATGTAAAAGGCCAAGGGCAAGGCCATGAAGGTATGTACTGACCACCGAAAACAGTGATTTACGCAGAAGGAGCGTAAATAATAAGGGAAATAATAAGGAGTACAGGTAAATAATAAACCGTTGTGTAATAATTTGCAGCGTTTTTAAATGAAAGTAGGTTCCATTCTAAGAACTTTGGTACCGACCGCACATTCCTACTATGAACAACTTTTTCTATGAGCTTTCAAAGTCTCGGTAACAAGAGACGCCATTGCACCCCTCCTGACAGGGCGGGACCCCCTTACCTATCAGACTTGTTGCAGAAACTGAAAGCTCATAGACAAACAACTTTTCACCGTAGGAAAGTGCGGCTGTTATCAAAATGCTTTGAATGGAATATCATTCCATTCGAAAATACAAACAGAAGCCATGGGTACTCCTCATTCATCCCGTGTCAGCAAAGTACTTCGGCGGTCGTTCGAAGGTTGAGCATTATATTTGTTGACAAACTCTGAGAATGGGTTGAAGAGGTTTCGAGAGGTTTTGTTGCTAACTTTTGTTTGGGATCCACTCGGGAAAGCTTGAGTTGACGGGACTGTTGAGATATGAGGATTTCCAAACTATGGCCGCGCTTAGTTTTCGGGTCCGTTTTCTCTCCGCTTTACACGAGTTCGCCTATAGCTCTGGGCGACGGTCGTGTATTGAATTTATGACGAGCAAAGTTCCTTGACGGAGGAGGACAGGTACAATTGATAGGAATGATAGAACCGCAGTTACTGCAACCATTCCGAAAAACATTATGGTTTTTAGCATTAATTTTATGTTCATCTTACAGGGACTTACTACAACTTGTGAATTTTTGGTTTATAATTTTCAATAATGAACCTCTGGAATCGAGCATAAAAACAAAAGTTTAACCCCCCTCAAAATTTGATGGTTTACGTTTCAAGGTATATAGAATCCGAATATGCGATAACAAATTTGTCCGTAAGCCTTACTTCGCACTTTTCTTAGTTACCATGAACCAAAATTAATGAAATTTGGTTTGTAGGTCCCGTTTGGGGTCTAAAGCAATTTTTGAGACCACCCGGAGCATCGTACGACCAGCCGTTCGTTTGCACCGAAAAGCATCGTGAATCAAACGGTTTAAATAACGGCATGACCGTGAATCAAACGGTATAAATCCGGCCCAGATATCATTGCTAGGGAGCAACTGATTATAATCACGGTTGGCTGCTTGAAGTCGAGTTGGTAGTTCTGTAATATTATTTCAATGAAAAATGATGGATCTTTTGGATTTTGTTGATAGGTACTTTTGCAACTTGAACAAACGTTGAAGTATTATTGGGTAAATTATGACACAACGGTTTATTATACTATCTACGTAGAAGGGACGCCTATACAGGTAATAACATGATCGGCGGTGAATAACGACATGATCGTGAATCAAACGGTATAAATCCGGCCCAGATATCATTGCTAGGGAGCAACTGATTATAATCACGGTTGGCTGTATAAAGTCGAGTTGGTTGTTCTGTGATATTTATTTCATTTGAAAAATGATGGATCTCTTGGATTTTGTTGATCGGTACTTTTGTAACTTGAACAAACATTGAAGCACTATTAATTGAGTAAATTATTACACAACAATTTATTATATTATCTACGTAGAAGAGACGCCTATACAGGTAAATTATTACACAACGGTTTATTATGTGCCTTATGCTTCATGAATAACTACAAATAATAATTAATGACTCAATTATTGAATTCCGCGCATTTGTATGAAACTTTAATTCCGATGCCGGCGCTCCAGTACTCGATTTAGGCCTTTCCTGGGGGGAGCTCGCGGGTACTGATCACAGAAAACAGTGACCTAGGCAGAAGTGGCATCTATACAGGTTAATAATAAACCTTTGTGTAATAATTTGCAGCGGATTTTTGGGTTTTTTTCCCCAACCTAGATGGGCCTAACGGGATTCTCCGAAAAACCTTAAAAACAAAATATGCGTGACTACCCAGTGAAGTCGGAAAACCCCTCGCAACTCTATTTAACCTTCGGCTTTGAACAGAAAGAACAAGGCGAGTTCTCGGAACTCGTAAAGAACAGGTGAAGAAGTGCTTATATAACAACCCTCATTGGTGTTACCGAACAAGTTGAAGAATAATTATGAACCCATTCAGGCTTCCTGCTTTATATACAGGCTATTAATAATAATGTTCACTCCAGTAGTCCTTCGTTGGCTACTTTGGCTATATCAACACGTATACTTTTAACACCCAGGTATTACCTCTAAGCGCGCTAAAACAGGTAGGTAGGTACCTACTCATCATAACTAACTCATTGTAACTAACGACGAACTAACGCAGTAAGAACAGCACGGCAGTTAGCTTCATTGTCAGTGTTTATACACTCCCCAGTTAAGGGCTTACTGAATTTTAAATTTTAACTGAGGTTTAGTGAGTTCAACCAAGGCTTTCTAACCTCAAAACTAAGTCCATTTCATCCAATCTCCGTTTTTTTCTGTGACATTGTTATGGATACCGTCGATTTGTATCTATTATTCCGATAGCAGCGACGACGAGAACAGTGCATTTTCACAGTTTTTGGTGTGGGAAATGAGACCGTACACGGTGAGAAATAGAGTCGACCTGTTTGTTAGGTCCTTGGTACGACAAGTTTGTGACAAGTTTGTCAAATAAATAGGTATCAGAACAAAAAATTGGTTGGCCGCGCTTCTGACGGCCGAGCCTAAAAACTGCTACCTCGCATCGTTGAAATACGTTAAAGTAGGTACCTACCTCACTACGTAGAAAGTCGAGGAACATCAGTGCCGAACGTTCAGAATATTAGAGAGATTCTGGAAAGAGATTCTAGGGATGAAAGACATGCTTTAATGATTCGAGGGGTGAAAGCGATTCTCTAATGACTCTAGGGGTTAAAGAGATTCTTTAATGAGTGAAAAAGATTCTAGGGGTGAAAGAGATTCTAGGGGTGAAAGAGATTCTAGGGGTGAAAGAGATTCTAGGGAAATGAAAACTGCTTGTTATTGCAATATTTTTAATATACTACTAAAATTTTGCATTATTATTTTGCCTCAACCCGTGTCCGACGCAATTTTCTCTAACTGTACTGTATTTAAGAAGCATATCTTCACATGGTTAATATCTAAAGGATACGCAGAATTCGAACACTTATTTTCCAGCATATATATGCTGCGTAGGTATTGTGCATTGAGTAGTGGTGGTGAGGTCTCTCTGGCTACTCAGCGCGGAACCTAGTTCCTTGTAGTGAAGTAGTCCCACTATTAAAGTAATCCGAAGTCCGCTGTTTCTTCGATATGTTTTTTGTTTTTACCTTGCTCCACCAGGACGGTATTATGTCTCATGGTATTTACAGGAATTAAACTCATTTTCATTTCATTTCAAAATAGGTACTATCAATATAACCATTACTAAAATACTATAACTACTGTATAACAAACGGGTTATCTCCTACACTTTTGGTTTATTATTTTCAATAATGAACCATTGGAATCGAGCATGAAAAAAAAAATTCGTACCCCCCCTCAAAATTTGATGGTTTACGTTTCAAGGTATGTAGAATCCAAAACTGCAATAAAAATATTTCTGTCTGTCCGCCGTACGCCGTACGGGCCACTTTTCTTAGTTACCATGAAAAAAAATTGATGAAATTCGGGTTATAGGTTCCGTTCGGCGTCTAGTTGGTCCTCGAAGCTCGACGTTACTGTGAGTCATCTCTAAGGGGTTCAAAATAGGGGTTGAAATTTTCAAAACGCCTATACCATTTTTTTACGTAAATATTTTTACGGTTTTAAATAGTTCTTGAACTTGCGAGTTTTTTAAGACCATCCGGAGCATCGTACGTCCAGCCGTTCGTTCACAGTAAGGCCCCGAAGTTTGCACCGACAGGCATTTTCGACTCCAGTGTGAATGAAATATTGTATACAATTCAAACCAAATCTCGCAACCAGAGACGCGCCCACAATAGGAATTTGTGAATACGGCCAATCATTGGTAGGGATCACCTGATTATATTGGCGGAGTATGAAGTCGAGTTGGTTGTTCTGTGATATTATTTAATTAGAAAAATGATGGCTCTTTTGGAGTTTGTTGGTAGGTAGTGAAACTTGAACAAACGTTGAAGTATTATTGATGGGTAAATTATTACTACGGTAAATCATTACTCAACGGTAAATTATTACACAACGGTTCATTATACCATCTACGTAGAAGGGGCTGGAGTTTGTTGGCAGGTACTTTTGCAACTTTTTTCACTCCTCATCAACAATTTCTTTTCAGAACTTCATTATGTGTGTTTCTTTTTGTTAGGTACTGTTTGTCATCGGCAGAATTATTTTAGCCACATTTAACTCGTGATTTAGGTAGGTACCTAGTAACGAGTACGGGGTTAGGTACTAACCTACGGAGGGTCTGCGATCTACATAATATGTATATAATAGAATAGTACATATTATATTATATAGACGGGTTATCTATACATATAGCTGTGATCTGTAACAGAAGGGTATTCTATACAAAATAATAAACCGTTGTGCAGGGATTTGCAGCGTTTTTAGTTATTTAACAGCTAATATTATCCAACAGAACGTAGAATTATGGAACGTCTCAACAGGATTGCATTGCTGGTCTGAAAACGTGGTCCGCTCAGATAAAACATTTATTGCGGGAACTCCAGCATTTATGTAGGATTAGTGACGCGGAGCGGAGTGGGCCCTGCAGATAATGTCGTGTTACGTCGCAACTCAGGTGTAATTTAACGTAAGCGAAAGCATTACGAAGGGAGGAGTCTGAGTGCGTAGCAACAGAGTGCGACCAGATGCACTGGGTATGGGGTAGGACATACCTACTCGCGCACACGTGTAATGGGCGTGTAAACGTGTAAAGAAAACGGGGAACAAAAACGGTTTTCACGCTCCACTATACTTACTGCATACATTTACCGAGTCTGCACTAATGCATGAGTATATCTCCATTTCATCACTACCGTCAAACATACATGAAAAAGAACTTGAGTTAGTTCG
The DNA here is from genome assembly GCA_954871275.1 of Leptopterna dolabrata. Taxonomy (NCBI): domain Eukaryota; kingdom Metazoa; phylum Arthropoda; class Insecta; order Hemiptera; family Miridae; genus Leptopterna; species Leptopterna dolabrata. Next base: position 46,063,620 of record OX940976.1, on the reverse strand, counting down.
TTTTTTTGTGTTGGTTAAATCTCCCCTAACTGACTGCTATTTGCGATTGATAAACCAGCCCTTAGAAGAGTACTTCCGTCCTACAGTATGAGTTCGATTTCAAGTTTGGCTACCTTCGGTGTAATAATATATCCCCTAGTCTCATCTAATTTGGTTAACACTGAGCCGAACAACAACAAATACAAACAGAACAAACAATAAAAGGAATACAAAAATTGAGAAAAGCTCTACCACTAATCGCCTTTGATACTGCAGGAACTACATCACTTAGTTTTGTCCACTGAACAAAACGTTATACTGAATGGTTATCGTTATTACCTGAAGCCTACATGTTCACAGTACGTTTTCTAAACGCTTTAAAGATACTGGCAATATAATAACTGTAAGCCGATATCAGTTTCTCACTTATGGGTGGATCGTCACCATCTTCTACCATCTATTTGCATGTTTCTGTGCTGAATATTTCATGTATTTGACAAGTTTTCAGTTCAAACCATCTACTGATAAATAGCTTCAGTGCGTAAGGTTCACTTTCCCCGAAACTCAATAGGGCCGTTACATCATTCGACTGTACGCAGCAGGATTTATCGTGTATCACCACGTGACTGTCGTATCTCCTTCCTCATGTAATCCTCGGTCGTTACCACGAAGCCTCAGCGTACAAGAGAAATGTCCGCCCCGAGGGCATTAGTTGGGGGTGGAGACTCAGAATTCACCTTGGGCCTGCAACGCCTCCCCTACCACCGCACCAGACACACATACAAACACACACACCGCCACAAAGGCTGTTTCCTTGATAAAGACTACGGGATTGGATTAGGACTTCTATTAGGGCATCAGGCAGGGAGGAGGTATGAGCCCTCTTGGAACGAGGGTCTTTTGTCTCCACAGCGCCTACCTCCTGACTGTGACTAACTGTTGGCTCGGGGCGCAAACCATCCACACTACAATGGTGTAGATGTTATCAAACGGCAGACAGTGAGATCGCCATAAAACAACGAGAAAGCAGACTCCATTTTTTGACTCCCCCGATAAGTTTTTGGGGGAAATCCGGTTTTGTTTTCGACCAGGTTCGAACCGGAAATTCTAGAACCAATCATCTTCATAGTATAAACTGATACGCTAATTACTGTGAAGGCTAATTATCTGTGGACATTTTGAAATCGGCATAAGTTTAAATTTAGTTTAGTTTAGACAATGGAGTCAGGAACGAGCCAGCATTGCTTGCCTATCAAAGCCATTAGAAACATATAACAGCGTCAGCGTCGAAAGTACTGCCCTGCCACTTAAATTGCATGACATGGAAAAGAAGTGTTCGAATTTGGGGCTGGCACTGGCAGGCTGAGATGAAAGTCACTGAAAAAAGTATTGCCCTTATCACATCGCTCTGTATTTGCGATACCTGGGCAATCATTTGACGCTGACTATAAGTAACAGTCATTTGCATTTCAGACTGGAGCTTTACATCCAACTGCCCTGCCGGCGTCGAGTACGTGATCGGCTGTCCTATCACGAGGAATTTGATCCGATCATTTCACTTATGGCTACCTACTGCCGCACCGCCGTAGGTTGTGACGAGGGGCGTTGGGGTTCGAACCAACGGACACGTGATGCCTCTATCATCCTAGGTTGATCCATGTGACTGGAAGCACAAAATTTGTGCTTTTCCCGACTATTGCGATTGCCTCAAATTCCGCTGAGACAAGCAGTGACTTAACTTTCCGGAGGTTTCAAGACACTTATCCTCCCAAGTTGTAGTGATTCTCATTCTCGCTTCATTTCAGCAAATCATCGAGTGTTACCTAATAATTATGTCCAAAGTCCAGTTGTTGATGAGGATGGTTCAGTGTACTGGTGGACTTAGAAGCTGAAGGTCCTTGGTTCGAGCTCCAGACCCAACCTAATATAATAAAAAAACTTGTTAGACCATTTTCTGCACTCTCTATCGCCGATTCAAAGGCTTTATTCACCAGAATGAAAGAAAAATATGAAATTCGGGAAACCAGGGAAAGGAGCTTGTAGCAACGCAACATGTGATGGATTTAAAATAATACCACATTCACCCCCCCCCCCCCCCCCCTCTTCAGGACCGGACAAAGTCCTCAAGGTATCTTGGGGGACGACGATCTCTGGTGCTCCTTCGGGCAGATACAACTTCGGTATCTTGCACGATGGGGTCGGGTTCAGGGTTGAGGGGTAGGGAAGGTTCATGAGAGGGGTTGTCTGGGGAATTTGGGAAATTGTCTGGCTCAGGTTGATGAGGGGAAATGCTTGGGGAACTTGGGGAATCCCCTTCGACATGGGCTGGCTCTTCCTGATTCGCTGGCGGCTCGTTCCCTCCAAGGGGTGCCAGATGTCTAGTTGAGACGGTAGACTCACGACCATTTTTGAATCTGACCAACGCGTAGTCGGGTGAACCACCCAGGATGGTGACTTCTTCTGCAACAGGCTCATATTTCGAGCGCCGATCGAATTTCCTCAAAAGAGCCTGACCCGGATTCAGGAGCCATGAAGGGGTGGATACTCCGTTTGCAGATCGTCTTGTATGGTGGAACAACCGTTCGTGAGGTGTGCAGTTTGTTGCTGTACAGAGCAGTGAGCGTATCGAATGCAAAGCGTCTGGTAGGACTGCTTCCCACTGGCGAATGTGCATTCCATTTTCCTTGATCGCCAGCTCAATGGTCTTCCAGAGTGTGCCATTTAGCCGTTCAACCTGTCCGTTTCCTTGCGGATTGTACGGGGTAGTCCGGCTAGTGGCTGTTCCATAAGTGTTGAGGAATGTCTTCAGATCTTGTGACATGAATGATGATCCGCGATCAGTGTGGATGTACGCCGGTGCGCCAAATATGGAGAAGAGCTGTTTTAAGCAATCTTTAACCGTTCCCGCACTGGTGTCTCGACAGGCGAAGGCAAAAGGGAATCTTGAAAACTCGTCGATTATAGTTAGAAGATATTGGTTTCCCGAGCTCGACGGCAGCGGTCCCTTAAAATCCATGTTCAACCTTTCAAACGGGGATGTTGCCTTGATTAGTGTACCTTGGTGCTTGAAGAATTGGGGCTTCACCTCGGAGCAAATTCGGCACAATGCATTTAATCGACGGATGTCTTCCAGTGAAAATGGCAAGTTCTTGCTACGTACCCAGTGATACATCCTCGTTATGCCTGGATGGCATAGCGATGAGTGAAGTGCAGAGAGACGAGATACGTCTGTTGTCAGAGAGCACACCCTTGAGAGCGCATCGGCAGTATGATTCAGCTTCCCTGGTCGATACAGAATGTCGTATGAGTAGCAAGAGAGTTCCATCCTCCAGCGGGTTATCTTTTCATTCTTTATCTTCCCATGACGCTTCAAGTCAAACCTAAATGAGACGGAGCGCTGGTCCGTAATGAGAGTAAAATGTCTTCCCATTAGAAAATGTCTCCAGTAGCGGATGGACTCCACAATCGCGTAAGCTTCCTTTTCGATGGATGGATGCCGGCGCTCGGAGTCAGATAGTGTCCTAGAAAAGAAAGCTACTGGGCGATTGGATTGAGTGAGTGTGGCTGCAATTGTAGACTGGGAAGCATCTGTTTCTACACAAAATGGTATATCATTGTCAATGTGAGTCAGAGATGCATCCTGTACTGCATGTTTGAGATCGTTGAAGGCAGCTGTAGCCTCATCTGAGAGTGGGAAAGGACTCTCAACCAGGTGTCTGATCCGTTCTGAAAATCTTGAAATGAATTTTGAGTAGTGGGAGAACATCCCTAGAGCTCTTTTGAGAGAGGCAGCATCAGTTGGTAGGGGGAACTCTTGCAAAGGTTTGAGCCTGTCTGCATCTGGTCGGATTGAGTGATTGCTGATCGTGTGCCCTAGGATGTTTATGGTGCGAAGGGAAAAAGAGCTCTTCTCATTGTTTATAGTTAGGTTGTATTTGGCTGCTGCTTTCGTAAACCTATCTAGATTGTTATCGTGCTCCTCCTGGGTTTTCCCACAGATGGTCAGGTCATCCAAGTAGGCGAATGTATCTTTGAGCCCCTCTTTCCTGATAATGGAGTCAATCACCCTTTGAAACCCAGCTACGCCATTTGTCACACCAAAAGGAATGCGAGTAAATTGAAACAGCTTCCCACAAGCTTCAAAAGCTGTGTAGGGGCGATCTGGCTCTGGAATGGGGATCTGATGGTATGTGCTGCGAAGGTCTATGGCACTAAATACCCCGTAGCCAGCAACTTTGTTCACAATATCGCTGATTTTAGGAAGAGGGTAAGCGTCTAAAAGAGTGAACCGATTAATTGTGCGGGAATAATCAATGCACATCCTGCGTTTGTGATTTCCCCCTCCTGCCACCAAGACCTGCGCTCGCCAGGGGCGAAATACTATCCTCAATAATGCCAGCCTCTTCAAGTTTTTTGGTTTCCAGCTCAATGAACCGAGCATCGTCATTGGAGTGAGCGCGCGATTTGATAGCGATTGGTCTGCAGTCTTGGGAAAGATTAGTGAAAAGCTGAGCGGGTTCAACATTTGCTACTGCAACGCATATGCGTAATGGAGCTTTCGAGGCTCCAAAGTCAAACTGCACGCTCGAATGTTGTGAGAGTAAGTTTCGGCCGATTATTAGATCGAAACAGAGATCCGGCATAACCGAGAGCTCAACTTTGGGGTATGTATGCCCAAGCATCTCAATGTCCTCCACACATCTCCTTAGTATGCTTGCTTGATGTGCTTTCGATGCCAATCCTACAGAGTCCCGAGCCGTATGAATGATTAAGTTAAGCTTGCGAGCAGTTTCCTGGTCTATAATACTTAAATCGCTCCCGGAATCAAGCATACCGCAAACTTTATTACCCCCAACAAGGACTATGGTTTTCACCTTTGATGCCCCGGAAGATGATATAGGGCACGTAGTAACAACAGCAATCGGAGAGCTTTGTTTAGTGCTGTATGCTTTCGGTTTGCCAGACTGAGCTGAGCGACATACGGTTTTCCAATGCCCGATTTTGTCACAGTTGTGGCATTTGTCTTTTAAGGCTGGACAAGCAGAACGAGGGTGTTTAGGCTAGCCACAAAAATAACAGGCACTGCTAACTGCGTTTGCTGAGTGTATCTCCCCTGAGATTGGAGAGCCACTTCGATCCTGACTGGGAATGGAAACGGCATTTATGGTAGGACCGGTGTACTTTTGCGGGTGTACGATTGCTTGCTCCCGTGCTCGTGCCTGCGTGTGAGCTTCGCTTAATGTAAGAGTTGTATTTTCTAACAATCTCTGGCGAATTGAGGGGTTCGATAATCCGCGGATAAAAGCATCTCGGATGCAATCATCACGGTTGGTCTCGGCAGTGACCGCCTTAAACTGGCAATCCCTACTTAGCAGCTTCAGAGACTCCAAGTATCTATCAATAGACTCGGTAGGTTGTTGACTACGAATTGAAAGCGAATGTCTAGCTACTACTTCGTTTACTTGTTTATCGAAGATGCTCTCAAGGATAGCAATGGCGTCATTGTAAGTACCTGACGAACATACGTGTTCATAGATCGTAGAGGAAACAAAGTTCATGAGAATCCGTAGCACACGGTCCGCAGAAAATTCCGGAACCGGCAGTACCAGTGGCGCCATTCCGTAGATGCATTTGGAGAGTCCGGGTCCAAGTCTAAAATGTTCGGCCTGAGAATTCGATCCATTGATGGAAGTTACAATTCTGGTGAATAAATTGTGGAGTAAAACGAATGAATGTATCGCCGATTCAAAGGCTTTATTCACCAGAATGAAAGAAATATGAAATTCGGGAAACCAGGGAAAGGAGCTTGTAGCAACGCAACATGTGATGGATTTAAAATAATACCACAGTGGCGTAGCCAGGATTCTTGAATGGGGGGGGGGGGGGTTATCGGAAAAAAAATTCCTGTCATGTAGCATGGCTATAAGAGCGAGTTTTCAAGGAAATATTCCTGATATTGTGTAAAAATATGATATAGCGAGAAACCATACCACTTTTCTTAAAATTATATAATCTTTCGTGATTTTAGCCATTTTTACCGATGTTTCACCCTAATAAAGTCAAATTTTACCCAGTTGCTTTTGAGAAAAATAATTTTATTATCGAGGTAGTCCCTCCGTCGTGATTAATCATCCCACACAACGTCAGGTGAATTAATATTGATTTTACCATTAATACCAATTTTTCACCCACAAAAGTCAAATTCTGACCCCTGTTCTGTGTGAAAAACAACTGAAATGGTATTTTCTGTCTTTACTCAACCTTCCATACCACTTCCAGTGATTTTATAGCAATTGTTTGCAATTTTAGTAGTTTTTACCGACTTTTGACCCCTAAAAACTCAAATTTGACCCCCTTGGACTTCGAAAATTGCTCATCTTCGGAGTCATCCTTTCGTTTGGCAATATGAACGTTTTCGAGAAATCTAGAATTTTTACCATGTACCTACCCAAGGACAGATATCATCTGGAGTGGCACATAAATATACATAATATATAAATTTTTGTTAAAATCTAGGGATGAACTGAGGATGCTCTGAAACGGATTTGACTATAAAAATATTTCAAAAATTCATGTTCTGAAAATGTTACTCATTGGAGTAGCTTTATTTTCTTTGAAAATTCGCTAATAAGGTTTGAAATTACAAAGAAAGCTGAATTTAAATTAAATTTAACAAAGCACTAAATGTTACAGATAAGGTTAGGTAAGATAAACTAAAGAAATACAACATTTATTTGGCAACAATGTTCGCGAATTTTCAAGGAACATAAATTTTTGAAATTTGTTTATAGGCAAAGCAGTTTCAAATCATCCTGATTTCATCCTTAGATTTTAACAAAAATCTACACATAAATATAAATTATATAAATTTATTTATGTGTCACTCCAGACGATATCTGACCTTGGTTACGTGATATAAATTATAAATTTCGCCAAACGATAGGATGAGCAATTTTCAAAAATTTGAAGGGGGTTAAATTCGAGTTTTTAGGGGTCAAAATTGGTAAAAACTGCTAAAATTGATATATAAAATCACTGAAAGTGGCATGGAAGGGTGAGTGAAGACAGAAAAAATACCATTTCAGTTGCTTTTCACACAGAATAGGGGGCTAATTAGGGTTTTTGGGGGTCAGCAATTGGCATTAAGGGCTAAAATCAGTATTAATTCACCTGAAGTGTGGGATGGAGACGGTGAGGGACTATTTCGCTAAGCATTTTTGTCAAAAAGAGTGGATCAAATTTTTGGGACAGATCGTTAGTAATAAAATAAACGTAATATTATTTAACTGTTTAATTAGTTTGATTTAACGTTTAATCTATTATTGTTATTTTTGTATGTGACTTGTGTGATTGGTATCATTCTTAAATTTAATTTTAATTTGTGATGAACTTTTCGAGCCAATGGGGGGAAGGGGGGGGGTTATGACCCCCACTAACCCCCCCCCCCCCCACCTGGCTACGCCACTGTTTTCAATATAACCTTCGTTGGTACCTGCATTATTTTCATACCAGTAGCACTGGGGATCACCGGCACCTATTTTCATCATCGATTTCCTATCGGCACAGAGCTTCGAACTTTCCTAACAGAAATTTTCGAATGAAGACGGCGTAAAGGATGGCGTAATATGGCAACATTAATCACTTATAGTGGCATGAGGGTAAATAAATACAAGTACATGTAAGAGAGGTGAGAAAGAGATCCAAGCTGTGACTGTGTGGCTATTCTCGAGTAGTTTTTCTTCCGGTGAAGATGGGGTCGTTTTGGCTGAAGCCTAACCGATATCCCTTCTTAACCGGTCGATAATCTCCATGGTACGGGGGGGGGGGGGGGGCTCTCGAGGGTCCACCGTCACGCTCCTCACTTTGTCACATGGTAGCAGGGCATGGTTTGGTAGTATGCGCTGAGCAATTATCCATACTCCATCCACTTTTGTGGGCTCCATCCACCTAGAGGTTGCCACATGAGCACAGTTGACTGGACAACAACCTCTGAAAACATTTTTTTCCCCGCCAATACTCGTATGTAGGAGCTTTGTTCTCCACTAGTAAATATTGAGGCAGTACCACTACGATGGAGGTTAGTCACCTGGAAGTTGTTCAGATGTCCTTTCCTGAACCACACTATTTTAATTCCCCCTTCCCTCTCAACTTCTGCTACCCAGAAGAGTCATGTGGGGAGGAGTGTGACGGTGTGGCTGTTCTCGAGCCATTTTTTTCTTCCGGTGGAAAAGGGGTCGTCTGGGGAAGCCCAATAAATATCCCTTCTTAACCGGTGATAACTCGCTGGTATAGAGACTCTCGAGGGTCCACCGCCACTCTCATCACTTTGTCACAAAGCTCAACAAAGCAAAACAAATCTAGATGAAAAGAATGCAAAAGCTGTCAAAACAGAAAGTTAGACAAAACGCTGCCAAGTCCTTGTCCACACGGGTTTATTGGTTTATTATTCTGTGAAAAATACACCTATGTATTCGCTCAGCAAAAAAATTTTATAACACACCCTCAAAATTTTTTCTTTTCCGTTTCAAGGTGCATAGATTCCAAAAATGCAATGTCCGTCCGCCGTCCGCCGTATCACGTGTACCGGCTTCATTTTCCGTCTAAAAAATTCGTTCTTTTGCACACAAGCTCCATTTGGGCCCTAGTTGTGTCCCGAAACTTTTCAGCCCGATCGAAATATATCCAGGGGTGTTATGAGTGAAAATGTGTATACAAATAGGTACTTTTTGTATTTTAGTAACATGTTAGTAAAATGAGGTTTTGAGGTACCGTTTTCCATGTTTTTGGGGACGAGGAGACCGAATATGAAGTCAATTTTGACCAAGGAGTGGAAAATTGAGGTTGTACCAGATGTTCAGCTCCCAAAATTGATTTTTTATGTGAGTCAAAAACCTGCGAAACGTCTGAAATCACCATTAATTTGTAGAATAACACTAGAAAAAGTGACAACACGTGGATCAAGACGATCAAATGGTACTATCAATGATCAAAGATAATTTTTAAAAAAAAGGAGCGTAACTAATCCAATAAGTTTTGGGGGTCAAAATTGGTGGAAACCACCAGAAATAGCTATTTCAATTATTTTACATGAAAAAAAAAAACAATAAATAAACAGCCAGCATTTCTGTAGGTATGTCCAATAGAATAATAAACCCATGTGACAAGGACTTTGCGGCGTTTTATTCTACTGGGCTTACCTACAGAAATGTTGGCTGTTCATTAACTGTTTCGAAAACACGAATTAGGCTCCTATTTTTTTTACAAATTAACCATCTTTGATCATTGATAGAGCCAATTAGTCGTCTTTATTCACCTGCTGATACTACTTCTAGTGTTACTGCACAAATTTATGGTGATTTCAGACAATTTCCTACGTTTTAGCGAATTTTCAAAGAAAATGAAGCTATTGCAATGGCTTCGAAATTTAAATAATATAAATTTTTGGAAATTTTCTTCATAGAAATCCGTTTCAGACCATTCTAAAACGATTCCTGAAATTTAACACTTTTTTATATGTATATATATATATATTTATATATATATTTATTTATTTATATATGTGTCACTCCAGACGATAACTCTCGATAGAATTGAGATAAACAGCTCAAATTTGCACAAAAAATCTATCTTGGCAATCGAAAGGCTAAGTTCGAAGATGGGCGAAATTGGCCTACTCTAAGGAGGGTTTTGGCGCATTTAAAGTGCGCAGAAATTACCCAAAAATCCCCAAAATGTTATTTTCCAACAAGTGACCCCTCATTTTAAAGGTTTTTGCACGCTGAACACGATGGTGGAATCGGATTTTAGATATCTTGATCCGTTCTCAAATTAGAGCATTTAAAGTGCGCAAAAATTACCCAAAAATCCCCAAAATGTTATTTTCTAACAAGTGACCCCTCATTTTAAAGGTTTTTGCACGCTGAACACGATGGTGGAATCGGATTTTAGATATCTTGATCCGTTCTCAAATTAGAGCATTTAAAGTGCGCAAAAATTACCCAAAAATCCCCAAAATGTTATTTTCCAACAAGTGACCCCTCATTTTAAAGGTTTTTGCACGCTGAACACGATGGTGGAATCGGATTTTAGATATCTTGATCCGTTCTCAAATTAGAGCATTTAAAGTGCGCAAAAATTACCCAAAAATCCCCAAAATGTTATTATCTAACAAGTGACCCCTCATTTTAAAGGTTTTTGCACGCTGAACACGATAGTGAAATCGGATTTTAGATATCTAAATCCGTTCTTAAATTAGAGCATTTAAAGTGCGCAAAAATTACCCAAAACTAGGATAATCTTTAAACTCTTACCCCCACCCCCTTAGAGTGGTCAGATTGAAAAATGTGAGAAGTATTAATTGAAGACGAGAGTTCGAAGCAAAAAAGGGGGAGGCAAACGATTAGTACAACTCCTTGAATTTACCCACAGCGATCAAATAAATAAGCACTTAGTACAATTACGTAATAAACAAACGGTAGAATCAGGATGGACAAAACGTACAAATTAAAATAAATACGAAGAGAATATACATAGAAAACCAAATTTTAGACCGAAGTTTTCCTTTATTCAAACCCATAGCCATTAATTCGAATATTTCTTTGAAAATTCGCTCATTAAGTCATGCTGCATGACTGATTTTTTTTTGACTCATAAACGCTGCAAATCCCTGCACAACGGTTTATTATTTTGTATAGAATACCCTCCTGTTACAGATCACAGCTCTATGTATAGATAACCCTTCTATATAATATGATATGTACAATTCTATTCTATACATATTATGTAGATCGCAGACCCTCCGTAGGTTAGTACCTAACCCCGTACTCGTTACTAGGTACCTACCTAAATCACGAGTTAAATGTTGCTAAAATAATTCTGCCGATGACAAACAGTACCTAACAAAAAGAAACGCACATAATGAAGTTCTTAAAAGAAATTGTTGATGAGGAGTGAAAAAAGTTGCAAAAGTACCTACCAACAAACTCCAGCCCCTTCTACGTAGATGGTATACTGAACCGTTGTGTAATAATTTACCGTTGAGTAATGATTTACCGTAGTAATAATTTACCCATCAATAATACTTCAACGTTTGTTCAAGTTTCACTACCTACCAACAAACTCCAAAAGAGCCATCATTTTTCAAGCGAAATAATATCACAGAACAACCAACTCGACTTCATACTCCGCCAATATAATCAGGTGATCCCTACCAATGATTGGCCGTATTCACAAATTCCTATTGTGGGCGCGTCTCTGGTTACGAGATTTGGTTTGAATTGTATACAATTTCATTCACACTGGAGTCGAAAATGCCTGTCGGTGCAAACTTCGGGGCCTTACTGTGAACGAACGGCTGGACGTACGATGCTCCGGATGGACATAAAAAACTCGCAAGTTCAAGAACTATTTAAAACCGTAAAAATATTTACGTAAAAAAATAGTATAGGCGTTTTGAAAATTTCAACCCCTATTTTGAACCCCTTAGAGATGACTCACAGTAACGTCGAGCTTCGAGGACCAACTAGACGCCGAACGGAACCTATAACCCGAATTTCATCAATTTTTTTTCATGGTAACTAAGAAAAGTGGCCCGTACGGCGTACGGCGTACGGCGGACAGACAGAAATATTTTGGTTTATTATTTTCAATAATGAACCATTGGAATCGAGCATGAAAAAAAAAATTCTTACCCCCCCTCAAAATTTGATGGTTTACGTTTCAAGATATGTAGAATCCAAAACTGCAATAAAAATATTTCTGTCTGTCCGCCGTACGCCGTACGCCGTACGGGCCACTTTTCTTAGTTACCATGAAAAAAAATTGATGAAATTCGGGTTATAGGTTCCGTTCGGCGTCTAGTTGGTCCTCGAAGCTCGACGTTACTGTGAGTCATCTCTAAGGGGTTCAAAATAGGGGTTGAAATTTTCAAAACGCCTATACCATTTTTTTACGTAAATATTTTTACGGTTTCAAATAGTTCTTGAACTTGCGAGTTTTTTAAGACCATCCGGAGCATCGTACGTCCAGCCGTTCGTTCACAGTAAGGCCCCGAAGTTTGCACCGACAGGCATTTTCGACTCCAGTGTGAATGAAATTGTATACAATCCAAACCAAATCTCGTAACCAGAGACGCACCCACAATAGGAATTTGTGAATACGGCCAATCATTGGTAGGGATCACCTGATTATATTGGCGGAGTATGAAGTCGAGTTGGTTGTTCTGTGATATTATTTAATTTGAAAAATGATGGCTCTATTGGAGTTTGTTGGTAGGTAGTGAAACTTGAACAAACGTTGAAGTATTATTGATGGGTAAATTATTACTACGGTAAATCATTACTCAACGGTAAATTATTACACAACGGTAAATTATACCATCTACGTAGAAGGGGCTGGAGTTTGTTGGTAGGTACTTTTGCTACTTTTTTCACTCCTCATCAACAATTTCTTTTCAGAACTTCATTATGTGTGTTTCTTTTTGTTAGGTACTGTTTGTCATCGGCAGAATTATTTTAGCAACATTTAACTCGTGATTTAGGTAGGTACCTAGTAACGAGTACGGGGTTAGGTACTAACCTACGGAGTGTCTGCGATCTACATAATATGCATATAATAGAATAGTACATATCATATTATATAGACGGGTTATCTATACATAGAGCTGTGATCTGTAACAGAAGGGTATTCTATACAAAATAATAAACCATTGTGCAGGGATTTGCAGCGTTTTTATTGCAGTTTTGGATTCTACATACCTTGAAACGTAAACCATCAAATTTTGAGGGGGGGTAAGAATTTTTTTTTTTTCATGCTCGATTCCAATGGTTCATTATTGAAAATAATAAACCAAAAAATGAATTTTGGTTTATTATTTTCAACGCTGCCAAGTCCTTGTCACACGGGTTTATTGGTTTATTATTCTGTGAAAAATACACCTATGTATTCGCTCAGCAAAAAAATTTTATAACACACCCTCAAAATTTTTTCTTTTCCGTTTCAAGGTGCATAGATTCCAAAAATGCAATGTCCGTCCGCCGTCCGCCGTATCACGTGTACCGGCTTCATTTTCCGTCTAAAAAATTCGTTCTTTTGCACACAAGCTCCATTTGGGCCCTAGTTGTGTCCCGAAACTTTTCAGCCCGATCGAAATATATCCAGGGGTGTTATGAGTGAAAATGTGTATACAAATAGGTACTTTTTGTATTTTAGTAACATGTTAGTAAAATGAGGTTTTGAGGTACCGTTTTCCATGTTTTTGGGGACGAGGAGACCGAATATGAAGTCAATTTTGACCAAGGAGTGGAAAATTGAGGTTGTACCAGATGTTCAGCTCCCAAAATTGATTTTTTATGAGTCAAAAACCTGCGAAACGTCTGAAATCACCATTAATTTGTAGAATAACACTAGAAAAAGTGACAACACGTGGATCAAGACGATCAAATGGTACTATCAATGATCAAAGATAATTTAAAAAAAAAAAGGAGCGTAACTAATCCAATAAGTTTTGGGGGTAAAAATTGGTGGAAACCACCAGAAATAGCTATTTCAATTATTTTACATGAAAAAAAAAAATAAATAAATAAACAGCCAGCATTTCTGTAGGTATGTCCAATAGAATAATAAACCCATGTGACAAGGACTTTGCGGCGTTTTATTCTACTGGGCTTACCTACAGAAATGTTGGCTGTTCATTAACTGTTTCGAAAACACGAATTAGGCTCCTATTTTTTTTACAAATTAACCATCTTTGATCATTGATAGAGCCAATTAGTCGTCTTTATTCACCTGCTGATACTACTTCTAGTGTTACTGCACAAATTTATGGTGATTTCAGACAATTTCCTACGTTTTTGACTCATAAACGCTGCAAATCCCTGCACAACGGTTTATTATTTTGTATAGAATACCCTCCTGTTACAGATCACAGCTCTATGTATAGATAACCCTTCTATATAATATGATATGTACAATTCTATTCTATACATATTATGTAGATCGCAGACCCTCCGTAGGTTAGTACCTAACCCCGTACTCGTTACTAGGTACCTACCTAAATCACGAGTTAAATGTTGCTAAAATAATTCTGCCGATGACAAACAGTACCTAACAAAAAGAAACGCACATAATGAAGTTCTTAAAAGAAATTGTTGATGAGGAGTGAAAAAAGTTGCAAAAGTACCTACCAACAAACTCCAGCCCCTTCTACGTAGATGGTATACTGAACCGTTGTGTAATAATTTACCGTTGAGTAATGATTTACCGTAGTAATAATTTACCCATCAATAATACTTCAACGTTTGTTCAAGTTTCACTACCTACCAACAAACTCCAAAAGAGCCATCATTTTTCAAGCGAAATAATATCACAGAACAACCAACTCGACTTCATACTCCGCCAATATAATCAGGTGATCCCTACCAATGATTGGCCGTATTCACAAATTCCTATTGTGGGCGCGTCTCTGGTTACGAGATTTGGTTTGAATTGTATACAATTTCATTCACACTGGAGTCGAAAATGCCTGTCGGTGCAAACTTCGGGGCCTTACTGTGAACGAACGGCTGGACGTACGATGCTCCGGATGGTCTTAAAAAACTCGCAAGTTCAAGAACTATTTAAAACCGTAAAAATATTTACGTAAAAAAATAGTATAGGCGTTTTGAAAATTTCAACCCCTATTTTGAACCCCTTAGAGATGACTCACAGTAACGTCGAGCTTCGAGGACCAACTAGACGCCGAACGGAACCTATAACCCGAATTTCATCAATTTTTTTTCATGGTAACTAAGAAAAGTGGCCCGTACGGCGTACGGCGTACGGCGTACGGCGGACAGACAGAAATATTTTTATTGCAGTTTTGGATTCTACATACCTTGAAACGTAAACCATCAAATTTTGAGGGGGGGTAAGAATTTTTTTTTTCATGCTCGATTCCAATGGTTCATTATTGAAAATAATAAACCAAAAAATGAATTTTGGAGCTGATCCTTCGTTACAACCTCAATTCTTCACTCTTTGGTCAAAATCATCTTCATATTCTGTGTGTGGAAAAACGAAGATTTTAGACCGAAATTTAACGTAATTTCAAGGCTGAAACTTCGATAGCACCTCAATTTTCCATTCTTTGGTCAAAATAGACACCACATTCGGTCTTCCGTCATAAAGAAACCATGGAAAACGATACCTCACAAGCTCATGTTACTAAATCACCAAAAAAAAACTATTTTTACACCCATTTTTCACCCATAACACCCGTGGGTATATTCCGATCGGGCTGCAAAGTTTCGAGACACAACTACGGCCCAAATGGAGCACGTGTGCGAAAGAACCAATCTTTTAGATGAAAATGAAGCCGGTATGGGTCATTTCAAAATTACGGTACAATTCGGCCTCATAATTTTGTGCCAGCTGAAGTTGGACTTTTTTCCAATTTTTTTTTAGAAAAACTGTTTTCTATTGACCTCTTAGACAACACGTCGACGTATGCACACATAAAAAATGATACTTTCCGAGATACCGGATTTAAAAAAATGATGATGGCTAGGGAGATAGTTGACGGTCTAGGGAGATAGAAAGTTAGAGAAAATAAGTAATAAAACTGTTATAAAATATATGTTATTTATGAAACTCGGCGCTGCGCGCCTCGCCAGGGGGCAAGCCCCCTGGACCCCCGGATGCTTACTGCTTAGAGCCTACGGCTAAAATTCAAGAAACATGGAACATACTTTAGCCGCGCTTTTATGATTCTGTAGCCGCACTGTTATGATTTCACTTCGTCACCAGAATACAACCAAGTGACAACCAAACAAGCGTCATTGTTTACTATCCATTTATAACATCAATTTATATAGTTATAGTATGAAAGTACGAAATAAATACCAAGAACAAATACGAAATAAATTCGTGATAAATCAAGAGCTTTCCAACGAATGGAAAACGATTTTTGTCCGATGAAAATGAAAGAAGTTTCATTTCCCTAGCAACTACTCGGTTGTACGTGAAAATCATCGTTAAAATTTCGTGACACTTCCGCGTGACATTTTTCGGATAGTTAGTCCAAGGCTAAAGCATGTTCCATGCTAAAACTCATGAAATTGTTTATATACTAAAAATTAACATTGCAGACTTGTTATCATATTCAGGAACCACATTAAATACAGAACATTTTTAAGTACTAATTATAAAGGAACAATGAAGGCATCTAGACAATCAGAATAATTTAGGATTCTTGTCAGTTACGTTTAAACATGTCGTTCTTATTACACAAGTTGTCTTTGATAAGCATTTTTAAACATTAAACATTCAGACTCAAATATCACAAGGTACTTACGTCAACAAATCATTTCAGTCTCATTTTATTTTAATGGCTAGCCATTGGCTAGGTAATTTCTAAGTAAGCAGTAATTAGGTAGCAGGTTTGACCCAGGCGATGATGGATCGATTCCAAAGGTTCATTATTGAAAATAATAAACCAAAGAAGGAACGATTTAAAGTAGGTACACAATATAAAACTAAGGAACAAGATTTGCTTGAAAACTAAAAAATATAAAAACTGGAGGAGCAATATCACAAATGACTGAAGAGAATTCTTTCAGAAGTGAAATAAAATTAAAAAAATGAACGTGGATAAAATGATAACCGATTAAATAAATGGCATATACTACGACAGTATATTAAACTAGTCTATTTCAGGCTGCAAAAAACGTATTCAACGCTCATTGACATCAACAGCTTCGTTGAATGAAAACACTACTTTCTATTTTGTATAATGAAATTTGGTATGGACAATACTTCCAAGATGTCTTTTTCATAAACACACAGGCGTCACTATCTTTGAATAAGAAATTCTTTTTGGATGCCATAACTCTTAAACCCATTTACGGAGCCACCTTCATTTATTTTATCTATGGAGCAAACATGAGCGAACATTGAAATCGATCATGAAAAAAGAAAATTTTAACACCCCCCCCCCCCCCCCCCCCTCCCAACATTTGGTGGTTTCCGTTTCAAAGTACGTAGAATCCGAAAATGGAATTTAAACATTTCTTTCCGTCTACCGTACTTCGCACTTTTCTTATTTAACATGAACCAAAATTAAAAATTTGGTTAGTAGGTCCCTTTTGGGGTCTAGTTGGTCTGCGAAAATCGGCGTTATCAGTCACCTCTAAGGGGTGAAAAATAGGGGATAAAATTTCCAGAACGCCGTAGCTCGAAAACTTTCAATAGAAGGGTAGGTAATATTGGTTTTTTAACGTTTTTAAATTGATCTCTAACTAAAGAATTTTTTGAGACCACTCGGAGCATTGTACGACCTGTCTTTTGTTTGTACCGAAAAGCTTCGTCAACATGATCGTGATTCAAACGGTATAAATCCGGCCCAGATATCATTGCTAGGGAACACCAGATTATAATCACGGATGGCTGTATGAAGTCGATTTGGTTGCTCTGTGATATTTCATTTAAAGAATGATGGCTGTTCCGGATTTTGTTGGTAGGTACTTTTGCAACTTGAACAAACGTTATATGCTTCATCAATAACAATAAATAATTAATGATTGAATAATTGAATCCCGTGCATTTTTATGAAAATGTAATTCCTGGGCCGGCTCTAGTACTGGATTTAGGGCTTTCCTGGGGGGAGCAAGAGGGTAGGTATTAACCACAGAAAACACAGAAGGGGAATCTATTTTTCATGTGACAGGTCTAGGGAGATAGAAAACAGGGTTTAATTGATTAATTTAAATACCTAATTAAACAAATACTGGCAATAAAAGTTAAGAAACATGAACTAACTCCTGTAGATCAAATAAAAACAGGCCCATCTCTGAGGGACAAAGTGCTGAGGAAAAATCTTCATGTGACAGGCGATTGTACCATAATTTTGAAATGACCCGTATGCATGATACAGCGTATGGCGAACGGCGGACGGACATAGCATTTTCTGAATCTACGCACCTTGAAACGTGTTACAAAAAAATTTCCTGAGCGATTACATAGGTGTATTATTCAAAGGAGAGAAGGCAATGGAAGCCCCCCAAAAACGTTAGGAGGTTCCTCTAATTAGGCCCAGAATATATTTCTGGTGGTGCTGGAAAAATACCGCTACAACCTGAAGATTAACTTTCGTAATTGATACATAAAACAGACTGAAGGAAATAAAGGAGGAAGGAATGGTTAGGCAAGAGACTGGTGGTGGGGGGATGGAGGTGTAGCCCTTAACATAATGTTAATTGGTTTTACCTCGCAGGGAATCACCCCCTGCAACACATCAAGTTGCCCCTTTCGGAAACGCAAAGGGCACGACTGATATTGGAAGGAATTTTCCCATCAAGACAACCGTAGGGCCTAAATAACGGTAGCAATGGTATCCGTCCATCTTCTTATAAGAAAAAAATAGGGCTGCAATAAGTGGGAAACTAGAAAGAATCTCTCAGCTGTGATCTAGCTACAGCAAAATTATTCCATCCTTTCAATTCTGGAGACCATTTCTCGGACATCTGCTTTAGGGTGGACCGACGATGAAGCCAGGAAAACGGTAACAAGTTGTGACGGAGCACGTAAATACTCCAAAGCTATATTTTAAGATTCATAATTCTAGTAAAACTCGGCGCTGCGCGCCTCGTCAGGGGGCAAGCCCCCTGGACCCCCGGATGCTTACTGCTTAGAGCCTACGGCTAAAATTCAAGAAACATGGAACATGCTTTAGCCGCGCTTTTTATGATTCTGTAGCCGCACTGTTATGATTTCACTTCGTCACCAGGATACAACCAAGTGACAACAAAACAAGCGTCATTGTTTACTATCCATTTATAACATCAATTTATATAGTTATAGTATGAAAGTACGAAATAAATACCAAGAACAAATACGAAATAAATTCGTGATAAATCAAGAGCTTTCCAACGAATGGAAAACGATTTTTGTCCGATGAAAATGAAAGAAGTTTCATTTCCCTAGCAACTACTCGGTTGTACGTGAAAATCATCGTTAAAATTTCGTGACACTTCCGCGTGACATTTTTCGGATAGTTAGTCCAAGGCTAAAGCATGTTCCATGCTAAAATGTGACCGGTATAGTGAAACTGCACACATACTCGAGTTGCCTACAAATAGGTCCTTAACACCACTTTTCCATATGTCTAAATGCCTCCATTAGAAAATGCCAAATAGTTGCCCAGTGATTACTTTACTGGGCAATTGAGTATTTTTAAATGCAGCGAAATTGTGTAATGATGTAGCTCATGATAAATTTTTCGTTTATGAAGATAATCAGTAACATTCCAGTTGTATTGACACTTCCCCGGATTACATAATTATACGTGATGAATGGGTTTAGGCGCTTTCCAAGTCATTTCAGTTAAAGTCAGGCACGCAGAGAAAACCTCGTTCCCAACTACTAACAAAGTAAACGGTTTTAGGTTGCAACTTCCAGCCTCAACATGGTTTTACCTCGTTTAGAGTTGAGGAGTTCTTGAACGGCTTAGGACCATTTGCTTTAAACCCCTAGTGTCGGCACTGACTACTGGAGAACCCGTGATAATTCGCAAATTCAACTGTTTTTACGCGTCTTATTTTGTGCACAAGAATTCTCTGAGGATGGTTTTTACCTGTGTATTGCCAAACTGAAAGCAATTGTAAATATAATAATTCATTGATGGTAGGTTGGAGACTGTGATCTATAACGCCCAGCAGGCATTTTTTCTATATTTTTGAAAGATTCTGGTGTCGTTCAAAAATCTCCATAAAAAAGAAAAAACCATGGAGATCGTTCTAAGATCTCCAAAACAGTTGATGAGGGTACCTACTAACTGAATAAGAACAGTGATGTACAACATCAGCTATTAACGCGGAGAGTTGTAGAGGTAAGGACGAAATTTCATTTCGATCGCAGGAACTCAGTTTGTTCCAAACCTAACAGATTTGAACTGACTTGAACACGTTGGACTGGATTGAATTTTTACGGTAGCGTGGAGTTGCCGAAAAGCGTGGAAAGTTGGAATTGAACATGGCAAGATGAATGGGGAATCAATGGATCGGCCTGATGGGGTGATCCTCCCCCGTCACCAGGGTTGATTTGGGTTTATTGGGAAGCGCTCATCAACCATAAAATGGTTCCGGAAACACCCACATTTCAACAGAAGTGGTGCAAGCTTTCCAGGTTCCAGTGATGGGGCGAGGACGAATGGCGTTGGATTAAATTAGTAAATCGGTTACAGATTTTGAATTCACGGCTTCGAAATCGGAGTTAACTAGCTAACTAGAACGCTTTATTCGATAAGCGTAACTTCGATAGAGTACCTATACTGGATAATCGTCAGTTTCTAAGTCCCTTCAGATCTGAATAGATACGATGATTTATTAACATACACGTAGTTACGATGATTATGCCGATGATGTGATGATTATGAAATGAAGATGACATAAATTATAAATCGAGGTACATAGACTAATCCATCCAGCATACCCATGACGCGACCTCATCAAGAACAAGAAACCGATGGATCAGTGCTTTTGCCATGAAAAAAATCATACTTGTGGGGTGCTCAATCAATATATGACTGGATGAAAGTTATTTGTAAGTAATTTCATTGCATTCATTCAAGAGAAAGAATAGGCACTCCACTATAAATTCAGTGTACTTGTTCAACTTGAAGTACTCTCTGTGGGTGAGGAAGCATAGTCCTAATTCATATTTTCTTTAGGTAAACACATTAGCATTTTTTTTAGACAGAAACAGTGATAGGTCAGTGATCACTAGGATCACTAGGTCTTAATCTCGGTGCTCGGTTCTCGGTACACTACGTTTCCAGTAGAAATGAATCAAATATAGACAACGAATAAATACATTTACCTAAGATGAACAAGTGCACATATGCACATACTTGAGTTTATGAATTCAAGTAATTAAGTTAAATCCAAACCAGAACAGCCTAACCAGATCAAACCTGGAGAAACAGCCATTTATTTTAGTGAGAATGGTCGTATAAGGAATGCGGACTTATTCATCAAGTAGGTACATCATAATGGGAGAACTCCAAAGGCAACACCGCTAAAACAAACTTGAGGACTGGAGCTACCTGCAAATAGCGGAGGGGGAAACTCTAAATTAGCTCCAACTTCACTATTAACTTTGGCTGACAACTCCTTGAATAATAAAGTAGGGTCGAAAAGCACTGCTGAGAGAATGGACGGATAGTTATGGAAGGAAGTCTGAGAACTAGCCAGGTCCTCATGCACATTATCATTGATTGGTGAGAGCCATTGGGGAAGTGGGGAAGTCTGTCAATTTATTAGAATTTATTACGGTTAAGCAAATATTGGGTCAATAAGGTTTCCTCAATGCCCTGAAAATATCGATATCTCTATATAACTCCATTCTGGACTTTGAGGGTTTGAGGAAGAATCAACGTCAATGTATTTAACGTTGTATGTGTCTGGATGAATATCATCCGGTCAAGTAGTCCGACGGGAAATGTAGCAGGAATTTTTACGAGTTAGTTAGCCAAAACTCTCCAAACTCAAACGACGGGTTCCAGAAATGAAGGGGTTTGGAGCCAAGGATAGGCTTGATAAAAGTGACATGGAATATCGGACCCGTCCTCAAATTACGGACTTGTTCCGAGCAGTGACGGAGCACAGACGGAGGGACTACCCGCCAATATGTTATCAATGGCAATTTTATCACTGAGATACGATTGACACTCGTAATATTATGGGTGTCACAGGACGCGGAACACTATTATAGGGATGTGCATTTTCTATGGTTTCCTTCTTCTTCGCATCGCTTTCGATCTGGCTAATTCTTTCCGTATCTCCGTCCAAATTTTCTAATCCCTTATGAAGGTAGCCTTCATTGGTCCTTTTCATTTCTTGCCCTGGAGTTGAAGTCTCTGCATTAAGCATCCACAGAACACTCAATCACAGTTAAATCAGTTTCTCTTTTTATACCATTCAATTTTTGAATGAAATTACATGTTCATCAACTCGTAACATTTGTTTTTCGTGAGCCAATGAAAGGTTAATTAGCGGGACAGGAATATAAAATGAAGCAGGAAGTCAGGAATTAGTACACAATCGGATATTCTGGATATCAACATACTGGGTATCTAAGAACACACAACGCCTTCATCCATATTACAAATCTGTCACCTATATGAATGTCGTAAAGCGTTAAAACGCACAGCGATGATGAAAGAATAAAGAATAAAAGTAATTGAAGAAAATTACTAATACACGTAATGTATAATCACAAATGCCTTTTACCTGTATTAAAAACAAAACTTAAGAATGTATGAGAAAAAGACGTATTGCTCCACGTATGCAAAGAAACCACGAGTTGAGCTTGGAAATTAAAATGAAGTACATAATTAAAGGTTGAAAAGCTGGCTACTAACCAGTTCATTAGAAGTTCAGGGCTATACACTGGTCCCATGCTCCTGTATTCTGCGAGATTAGGCCTGGTGATGGTAGAGAAAAAAAACGCTGCAAATCCCTGCACAACGGTTTATTATTTTGTATAGAATACCCTCCTGTTACAGATCACAGCTCTATGTATAGATAACCCTTCTATATAATATGATATGTACAATTCTATTCTATACATATTATGTAGATCGCAGACCCTCCGTAGGTTAGTACCTAACCCCGTACTCGTTACTAGGTACCTACCTAAATCACGAGTTAAATGTTGCTAAAATAATTCTGCCGATGACAAACAGTACCTAACAAAAAGAAACGCACCTAATGAAGTTTTGAAAAGAAATTGTTGATGAGGAGTGAAAAAAGTTGCAAAAGTACCTACCAACAAACTCCAGCCCCTTCTACGTAGATGGTATACTGAACCGTTGTGTAATAATTTACCGTTGAGTAATGATTTACCGTAGTAATAATTTACCCATCAATAATACTTCAACGTTTGTTCAAGTTTCACTACCTACCAACAAACTCCAAAAGAGCCATCATTTTTCAAGCGAAATAATATCACAGAACAACTAACTCGACTTCATACTCCGCCAATATAATCAGGTGATCCCTACCAATGATTGGCCGTATTCACAAATTCCTATTGTGGGCGCGTCTCTGGTTACGAGATTTGGTTTGAATTGTATACAATTTCATTCACACTGGAGTCGAAAATGCCTGTCGGTGCAAACTTCGGGGCCTTACTGTGAACGAACGGCTGGACGTACGATGCTCCGGATGGTCTTAAAAAACTCGCAAGTTCAAGAACTATTTAAAACCGTAAAAATATTTACGTAAAAAAATAGTATAGGCGTTTTGAAAATTTCAACCCCTATTTTGAACCCCTTAGAGATGACTCACAGTAACGTCGAGCTTCGAGGACCAACTAGACGCCGAACGGAACCTATAACCCGAATTTCATCAATTTTTTTTCATGGTAACTAAGAAAAGTGGCCCGTAAGGCGTACGGCGTACGGCGTACGGCGGACAGACAGAAATATTTTTATTGCAGTTTTGGATTCTACATACCTTGAAACGTAAACCATCAAATTTTGAGGGGGGGTAAGAATTTTTTTTTTCATGCTCGATTCCAATGGTTCATTATTGAAAATAATAAACCAATACGATGGGAGAGGTGGAAATAAAAATGGGGAACATCACCTGAATAGTAACCAGGACCAAATGAGGCTGTCCTTTTGCGAAAGAGAGGCAATAACGAGGTTTTGTGGTGAAATCGAGGCAGGAGGCCGAATTAAGGGCGGATATGAGAGAACACTCTAACAGGAACTGAGAAATGAAGAGCTCCCTAGGGCACCTTTCCTTTTTTGGTCAAGTGACTCATTAATAGTTTAATGGCGTTGAGCGTAGGTTTATTGTGAGGAAAAGGCTAATCAGGGTGCAGGACGAAGTGCTTGGCTGTATGTCAGACCGTATACTTTCAAACACGGCCACGCGAAATTACCACGGAAGTGGACAGAAAAACATTGAATAATCATCAGTATCGTCACATCAGCCAACTGCGAGATACTAATTTGAACAAGATAAATGAAAAACAAGCAATATAGGACCAAACGGAACTGAAATTAATTTCTAGAGGAAACGAAATTGTAATAAAATCCTTCGACAAACCACCTCACTCACTGGGCCCATTGGAATGCGGGATATTTTTGGATTGAATGCAAAAGTCTGTATTGGTGTTACGTATTTCACGAGGTGATATGAAAGAATATTTCGCAGAGGTCGCGAAATGCCGTTGCGTAGGTTTACACAGAAAGATAGGGAACTTCGATGAATATACACGTAGCACATTGCACCCCGAGGGCGAGGGGTTTTCTAAACCATGTTAGAAAATGTGTACAGAACCACAACCTCAAAATTCAAAAATGTACATAGATGACATTCATTTCGAAAAAAGTAAGGAAGGAAGAGCTTGCAGAGTTATTTGCGTAATAGGTTGGTAATGGTATATCAGTTTCACAAAATCATTGCTTCCATCCCTTTGATATCGGTGATGAAATTATAAAGAGTACAAACGGGGGTCGTGGGAATGCAATACTGTTCTCGGTCATCAATCATTCAATATGTACTTTCATCTCTTACCACTTTCTCGAGTGGCAACTCGCCTGCGGGAGATGAAGCAATGGTAAGGTCCGGACATCAAAGCACCCTCACGCTTTTCAGCTCGATTATCATAATGCGCAATACCCGTAGTAGTGGCTTTTAGTTGTGAGCCTGATAATCTACTATTCGTTCTCACACTTTCATGTCAACAGCAATTTCAGCTGATTCATTGGCTCAGTCATACAAGTATTTGATATTTGGAAATTAAGCGCCAACGACTTTGAACTCAGTCGACACATGGGGTAACTTTGCTGCTTTGACCAAAATACTAAGCTGAATCATAAGAAGTGAATCAATATGGTACATAATCATGTTTCCTACGTTTTATAAAATCAGTGTAGTGAGATTGTGGGCGGTCAAAATATTGATTGATTGAAGAGTTCATTTGTTAATCAGGGCTACATAGGGCCTTAGGTTAGGGGCTCTTGCTGCATCCCTGAAAAGGTTATTACAGCTTCTGGTTTATAATTTTCAATGATGAATCTTATTGAAAAACTAACCCCTACCCCCTCGAATTTGATGGTTTCTGATTCAAGGTATGTAGATTCCGAAAATGGAATTAAAAAATGTCTGTTTGTCCGTCGCACGCTGTACTTTTAGGTCCCATTTGGGGTCTAGTTGGTACGCGAAGCTCGGCGTTACTGTCAGTCACATCTAAGGGGTGAAAAATACGGGTTGAAATTTCTCGAACGCCGTAGCTCGAAAAATTTCAACAGCAGGGCATAGCAGGGTTTTTTTTACGTTTTTAAACTGATCTCGAACTTGAGAATTTTTTGAGACCACCCGCAGCATTGTACGTCCAGCCGTTCGCTTGCACCGAAAAGCTTCGTTAACATGATCGTGAATGAAACGGGATACATCCAGCGCAGATGTCACTGCTAGCGAATACCTGATTATAATCACGCATGGCTGTATGAAATCGACTTGATTGTTCCATGAATTATTTCATCTGAAGAATGATGGTTAGGTTGGATTTTGTTGATACGTACTTCTGTAACTTCAACGAACTTTATGCTTCATGAATAACAACAAATATTTTAATAACAGAATTCTTTCATCCACCGCATACTTATGAAACTGCAAGTCCCAGCTGGCTCCAGTACTCGATTTAGGGCTTTCCTGGGGGGGGGGGGGGGGGGGAGCACGAGGGTAGGTATTGACCACAGAAAACATACAGGTAAATAATAAACCGTTTTGTAATAGTTTGCAGCGTTTATACTTCGATCAAACTTTACACATTAAATTAGATTAATCTATCTATGCAATGTCGTAGTGAACCAGATACATAAATTTTTCACTTTTTTAGTACAATCCAGAATCTGACCATCTACGGTTACCCTCGCTACGGTACAGAAACAAATATTAGTAATCAGGCGACGATATGCTATTACCTTTGCAGTACCTACATTTTTTGTATTTGTTGCCATTCCACGCTCATTACCCCATTTAACCATATTACTCAACTCACCATTAAGAATCTCCACTGACTCCTCCAACTTATCCAGGGGTGTCGATAGGTACACATCCATGTCATCAGCATACAACTGGTGCCGTAGAACCCCACACCAAAAGAGGTTATCATTCATGGTCGAGTGAAATTCCTTCCGAGTGAACAACTCAAATATACAAGCTCAAGCTCTTCGACTTTTCGAAACATGTACTCGAATTCTAGCCAGGCCATTTTCTATTTCTTCTCGTCGTTTACCGCTCTCCCTCACCCTTCTCACCCGGAAGAACACCAGGCTCGGGATCTTACCTTACATCAAAGATGTTCGTTACCACGGCGTTTATTTATTCAAGCGAAGCCCTCAGCCGTCGACCCTTCTAATTGAAGCGCCATTCCAATTAGAGTGACGCTAATGGGGGCACAACTTTTTACACTGAACACTGTGATACTGGAGCACTGCCGCGATATGCTCCTCCGTGATCCGTCTCGATGAAAGGACCTACCTAGCCTGGGGACTTCCCAGGTTTTATTGCCTAGCATTATTAATGTCCAAGCTCCTCATGACAGCCCCGAAAATGTATGATCCATGCTACCTATAGTGGAAAATGTACACAGCACTGCAGCATAATGCATTTGTATACACACCAATTACTTACGCAGAAAATACGGTCCGACTGGTACTTTACAATAAATTAATACCAGCCGCCCAAGCTCCTTCTGTGCAAATTGGATGGACTGATGCATTTTCAGAACTAAACAACGCAATCTTATCTATGCTTCAAGAAGGATGAGCGAAGTCTAGTAAAGATAACACCGTAGGAAGAAGCGCTTCCAATAAGGCTGACCTACCCAACAGCGGAACAAACTTAACGAATATCAATGGAAGCCAGTGAGAGAAAAGTCGATAAGCACCTCTATGAAGCAGACGGATATCAAAACTCATAAATCTCATAAGGAAAGTTGAGTTCGAAGTGGGAGAAAAACCAGCAGAGTTTAGTCCTCTCCCCACTCGAGCCAGCGCCAGAGGATGAAAAAGACCCTCTAATCGTACCAATAAACAAAAAAGTTTGTTACTGAATTCCCAACTTTTTTCCCCCTCCTTTCTGAACATAAATCACAGGAATTCTTTGAGAATAATGATCTCACTCCCGTCAGTTTTCAGATAAGAGGTCGTGGTGGATTGAGAATGAAACAGAAATTAGGGTAAAACATGGGCGGATGTTCAGGATGCCCAATGGCAGGTAGAGCTGGAATATTCGAAGTACAAACGTGATGAAACAATGAAATCAGCAGACACTGTGACTGAAACAGGACTAAATAGGATTATGAAGTATGAAGGACCTAACAATCTACCACTGTTTAAGACATTCTAATTTGTCGAGAACCCATAGAGATAACCTTGGAACGGTACCACCAAGCGCGTCACCAAGCTACGAGTAGTAAAACACAAGAATCTGAACATGGGTTCAAACATCACCCCTGGAAGCAGCAGGTGTGTTCAGCGTCGACGGAGGTAGCGGAAGCTTTGTTATCTTGAGAGAAAACATTTTTTCTGTCTTCAAATTCAAAATTTCCACTCGCGCTTTACGTGTTAGAGCTTTTTGGTTTAGTGCCTGCCTGTCTGTCTGTCCGATCTGTGTCTGCATAACTTCCTCAAATCGAATCCAATTTTGCTGTATCCGCGATCATGCGGGTTGGGCCCTACATGGTCCTCTATGAATCAGAGCGATCGGATCAGTGGTATGGCCACTGCGCATCTCCGAGATACAGCGAGCAATAATGATGGACGGTTGCTCAAACATCTGTTTCAGCCTCCGCATGGATTTGCGGTAACTGCCCTAAGTTGATCACGAGGTTAAACTCTGTATTCATTTTCGAATACTACTAAAGCGAAATAGTATGTGGCTTTTTATTGCAACTCTACTTACATGATGTATGAAATTACTGGGATTTGATAATATTGCTAAAGGACCAGAGGAATCTGCCTCCTATGTGCGGCGTATAAGATCTGTTTTGATGTGCAATAGAATTGTGACGTTTTCTGAAGAAGGGCTGGGTGATTAACAGTGTGATTTCCGCCCCAATCGATCCACTGTTGATCAGATATTTACACTGAGAAGGACCCTTGAAAAAACATGGGAGTTCGAGATCACAACAAGGCACAAAGCCAGACAAGCATTTGACAAGGTGTTTAGAACCGCTGTCTGAAAAAATGAAGGACATGAACATCCCTCCGAAGATCATAAGGCTAACCGAAATGACTATGAAAGCTACGTCCCTCATAGTGAAAGTGGGTAGAGCCCTGTCTAATGAATTTGTAGTATATAATGGTCTTAGACCAATCTCTCCGGTACTCTTCAACATACCCCTCCAGAAAGTAGTTTCTGACGCCACCTTAGATACCAGGAAAGGAACCATCTTCAATAAGTCCAAAGTTCTATTAGGCTTTGCTGATGACTTCGACATAGTATGCCGTTCAAAACGGGAACTTGGAGAGGCCTTCAAGGCATTAGAAGAAAAGGCAAATCAGTACGGCCTAGAAGTCAATGATGGCAAGACTAAAGTGATGACAGTGTCAAGAAACGAAAGCCTTCAGGAAGTGTACAGCGTCCAGGATCGTGAATTCCAGATTGTGGTTGAGTCTGTTCGCTAGGTTCGCTGGTTACACGCAGATGCGAAGAAGATGCTGAGGTGAAAAGAAGAATTGCTGCGGCTAACCGTAGCTATTTCGCATTCACCATCAAGTTAATGAAGGACAGGAACCTATCTAAGAAGACCAGACTCCATATTTACAAAACTCTCATACGACCAGTGGCAACCTATGGATATGAGACGTGGGTCCTCATGAAACCCAATTGCCGGAAAATGGACTGCTTCGAGCGCAAAGTCTTGAGGAGGATCTCTGGCCCAGTTTGTGAGAATGGAATCTTGAAGAACCGGGAGCTCACTGAGCTATTCAACGAACCATCCATATCTGCCCATATCCGCACAATGCGTCTCAAATGGTATGGCCACGTGAAGAGGATGAAAACCGATCGGCAAGGAAGAGTAATTGACCTCTGAAATGAGGGTACACGACCGAGAGGGCGTCCTAGGGCTAGATGGAGGGAAGAGGTGTAGAGTGACATGAGGCGCGCTGGAATCAGCTGGAGTGACGACAGTTCGGATGGACAGTTTGGAAGCGGACGATTATTCAAGCCAGACCGATTCAGTCTGTAGTGCTAAAAAAAGAAGAAGAAAGGACCAGAGTTTACGACAGTTAATAGAGACCAGGAAAGGAGTTCTTATTCACGGATTCTTTTTTTCAACGCAGGGAGCCAGATGTTTTGCCCTAACGGAGGGGTTGATTGATCGAAGAAATAGTTAATTTCTACAAGATTCAACGAAAAAAAGTACTATCTGTAACTAATGTACCTAACTAAGCAATGGAACTTCTCTGGTCAAGACATCAAATAAAATCTCAAAGTTTAAAATTAATAAAAACCGGTATGTACAGCTGTTGAAAATTATTTATTTAAAAACTTGATAAATTAAATGAAAATACATATATTCTTACGAAAACTGCTAAATTTTAAAATCGTCCACCACCCTCCAATGACGGCATTATTTAAGGTACCCTCCTAGGTACCTACTCATAAACAAACTCTTGCAAGAGAATAATGAAAAGAAAGCATCCGCAACAGATTGCACAAAAACACACCAGAGCACGTCAAGGGGTAGTTGTTTCCACTACTTTATTATAGAATAATATTTTCAGTTTCCCTCAAAATGGAAAACAATGGGTCGCCCCAAGCTAATAGGACGTTTAAAATGATCTGCAAGTTCTACACAGCAATTACAACATACAAGCACAATCACCTCATTATCACGTAGGTGGTAGATGCTTTTATTAGCACGATATTGATTTTAGCGTATAATATTTTTATAACATATTCAGCAGTTAGTAATCAGTTCATCACCATCAAGTAGACGAGATCACACTCCGCGTACTGCTGCAAATGCAGATTAATTGCGGTTTGAATCTCGTTATTCAGAACATAAAATGCAAAATAGTCTCACACCACAATGAATGAGTAGAATTCATACATCTATATATTATACAATACTACATCTGAAATACGGTATTCATAAACATGGTCAAGTTGACTGAGGCCAGCACGTGAAGCCATATGCTAAGGTAAGGAAGGTTGTCCTAGGTTTTGACCTTCAGAACCCCAATCTTTGTAACCAGGTGAGGTATGATGCAGGGAAGGTTAGGCGAAGGGTTAGAAAAAGGATTGGTAAGACTGAACGTGTTTTATTAGACCGCTGAGGTTGAAAATTATACGGTAGCACCGACCCCCTCAAGCTAAGTGCTTTTGCTTCCATCGTCCTTTTTTAAATATTCAGGCCGTCGGAGATTGCGAGGGGCGACAAAATTATGAGAAGTTTGAGTTTTCCGTTGAACGCTGAGAAAATTAGCGACGTCAATGTTTAAATTTTATAATATAACGTCATATAATCAAATCACTCTTCGGAAACAGTAAGAGACCTATCTAGAAAAGAAAAATGGAAACTACAGGATTTATGACGTAGGTAGTTGTTAACCTAATTCGACCAAACGTATTGAAGCCAAATTGGCTGATAAATATGGTGCTCAAGCTGATGCCTGTATTCATGTTTCCAATCAGTTTCAAGTGAGTAAGAAGTTATAGGTGCTATAAGAGTTGGCGCAGACCGGTAGATATTTGATCTAGAGACCAGTTTTAACTTTTACAGTATTACAAATACCTAGCGGTTCTTATCTATGGAAACCTGTCACTCTGCTGTCCGACTTTACATGGTTAATCTGACAGTGTCAACGGAAGTCATAAGCGCCTACATGAGTGGGCCTTACAAATTGTAGGTATTGAAGTCACATTGTTTCGGTCCGCAAAAATTCTACATGATTGTGTAGGACTTGAGTGTATTCATATCAGCTCTAACCTACGGATAGTTACCGTAAGCCAGCGATAATAGACAAGCGACAATACTATCAGTGCGTCACTCATGACAATAAGTTGTATGCGAACAGATGTAGGTATCGATGTTTTCCCCTATGTTTCATATTCACCCGGAAGTATTTGTATTCATCTTTGAAGATACGAGGTGAATCTATCATCGATCCCTCTTTTACTACTGTTCGCAGCGGTTTACCCAGGGATGTACACAGAAGTATGGCCTTTGGGATACGATCTCCCAATATACCAGATCGATTCCCCCCTTACCAACTGCAGGTCTCAGCTTTTTTTCTGTCTGCTCCTACTTCCGTTGCCAACCACGGAAAACGTCCGACTTATATTCCTTCAACTTCTTAACCGTCTCTTTTTGTTATATTTTCATTATCAGATTCCTATTTTCTCAACTCCTTTTTACTCATTTTTACGGAATTAGTTTTCACAGGTATGAAACCTTGGTTCCTGATTTCCTACCCTACATGCAAGTATGTAAGAAGGGTTCCTGAACATTTATTCCAATAAATAATTCATAAGGATTTACGTCAATCTCTATCTCGTAATTCACGAACCCTAATCTAACCCGAACAGGGAACATTTTTCTCTACAAACTTGACGTACATCATAATTTCATTCAGTTCGCATAGTTACTTCGTGGTTCCCCGATTTGGCGTGATTGCAGTTTATTACTATGTATCTCAATAGTACCATCACGTTTATAATCCCCTCTAGACACCGTTAGAACGTGATATCAAGATTACCGTTATGGTCAGGAAGTTTGAAGTATTATAGGTTAGAAGAAAATTATCTTGATGAACAAGAGAATAGGTATTGCTCAACTTTCAATAAAACTTGGGCCGCAAAACTAAGTAACTTCTTGTTTCTGTCGCAACCTTCAGTTCAACAGATACTCATGCTAAATTTCCAACCTCTCTCGCTAAAGCTTTAAATTCGGTTTGATTTTACACCACTTTACATTTTCAAGAGTTGATTATAAGTCGATAGGAGGATGAGAAGCTCCTTTCTGATAGGGTAATGGTATTTTGCGATACCTCTCCAACGTTCAAAGGGTTGTGAAAAGCTTTGACGGAAGCACTTCATCACAACTCCTACCGCATTCCCTAAGCAAATAATTTTCCTGTGCAGAGCTGTCAATAGGTCCATTTCGAAGTCTCCGTGTGGAGGTTTTCCTTTCACATGATGCTGGAGATGTAGTAAAAGGACTGTAATTTAAACTATACAGAGGGAAGTTGGCCTTTGAGTCACAGGATAGCAAACCTACGCATAGATGTATATCGTAACTGAAAGATACACATATCTAAGTTTGACATAGGCACATGAAAATCTTTGAATCTCACACACACACCCTCATTTATCGGTACCAGTAGTATTAATACTGTGACGGTATATGGGAATCCCGTCCATCTTGGATGCGGGCTCTTCCCGATCTTTTTGACACGCGGCTGAAAGGGTGGTCGATTCGCGGAAACGAATCGTCAACTCCTGGAAGCATTGCGTTATAATCAAACCAGTGTCTCCGGGGGCAGCTGTCGCACTGCCTCCCTACCTTTCTAGAGGATGGAGAGGGGGAAACTACGCTGTATGGGCGGCGAAGTTAAGCCCCTCATCCATTACAATACATACGTAAATACATTACAAATGAATTGTGCAAACAAAATGCACAGAAAAGAAAAACTTGAATTAGGTACGCCTGAATGAACCAAGGTCATGCATATAGTATGATGTAGGTATACAGGGTGTTCACACTCAAGGCTGTTAACCTTCTAGGGATCGATTCTGCAGCTAATTTGCAACAAAAAGTTCCTCTTAGTAATTTTTCGAAAACCCCTTTAATTTCGAGTTTTATCACTAATAAGATTTTTTTCGTGTTTTCGACCTTCTCTCAGTAAAACGGCCTTAACTCCCTTAATTTTTGGAGTAAACAAATAATTGAGGACACCGTTGGAAAAAGCGTTAAATTTCCCATCTCCCTGAGGTATTTGGATTTTTTTACAGTAGGCCAAGTAGGCGAAAAAATGGACTAAACACGAGAATTTCTCACTTTTTTAAAATTACTGTTTTTTTATGGTGCGTTACGTATTAAAACAAAACGGTAAAAAACTGTTCGCGTTACAGAAAAAACTTCTTACCGCTCAATAAGTTGCACTCGAGTCTCCACCGGATTCGCATACACTACACTAGCGACTTCAATGTGCCCCATACGTGAAAATCCAACAGAGTCAAATCTGGACTTCTTGCAGGCCAGGGGACTGGCCCATAACGCCC
Source organism: Leptopterna dolabrata (assembly GCA_954871275.1). NCBI lineage: Eukaryota > Metazoa > Arthropoda > Insecta > Hemiptera > Miridae > Leptopterna > Leptopterna dolabrata. The sequence goes on along the minus strand of OX940976.1, from coordinate 46,030,354 downwards.
GATCCATTGATTAGGGAAATGATGTTCATCCATTCCCTGATGGTTCGAGCGTTATGTGCTGGACACCCATCCATTTGGAAGTAGACTTGACCCCTCTGGTCCAAAGGCATGTCTTCAAGGAAATTGATGAACTCGCCGTTCAGCAATTGTAAAAAGTCTGTAAACACAATCATGCGTTAGCTTAGTAGGTCATGACCAAGGTCATTCATTTAGCACATAAGTAGGGAAGTTGAGCCAGTCATGAAAATTAAATTAAAACCAAGTAAAGTAAAGTAAAGTAACAGCCATTTCAGGCTGGGGCTTTTCGTCCGACTGCCCTGCCAGCGTCGCGGACGTGATCAGCTGTCCTCCAATGGAGGATCAGAATTCGATCTGATCATTTCGCTCTTTACTTGGCTACTCATTGCCTCGCCCCCTTGAGTGGAGAGGGGTTCGCCCAACAGCTACATGGGTCATACTTGGACGTGTCACCACGTGTCACGGCGGTCACCCATCCAAGTACTAACCACGCTCGAGGTTTCTTAACTTCGGTGATCTCACGGGAACCGGTCTATTCCACCTGATAAGGCCGTTGGTCAGAATGACAAAGATACAAATGATTCAGTAATTGATACAAGTAACTCAGCTATGAATAATAGTTAAAACCAAGTGTTCTACCTACTTTCCCCATTCATACGGTCCGGTAAAATAACAGGGCCAATGAGCTGGCGCCCAAGTAGACCCATCCATACATTGGCCCAGAATTCATATTGGTGGCTCCTTACCACTGTAGCATGGGGATTTTCGTCAGCCCATCTGTGAGCAAGACAACATCAAATAACAGACAGAAGGTTTTCCAAAAGCTTTTTTTTTTTCTTTTCTCAAATTAATCCATTCTTAGAGTATTTTATTGAAGCTGGGCTTTGAACTGGCGCCTCCGACAATTATCCAAGAAGGTGGGTATGTACCTATCTAATCCAGATTGATGCAAAAACTTACATGTGGCTATTGTGGAAATTGAAAATTCCCGCTCGCGTGAAAGTAGCCTCGTCCGTCCAAATTACTTGGGACGTAAAACCCTGTCCTTTATTAACAAACCATTGAGCGAATTGCATTCGCGGTATAGCGTCACGAGGCAAGTGGCTTTGTACCGGCATCACGTGAAATGGATGAAGGTTGTGGCGACGGAGGATTCGATGAACCAATGAGGGCGCAACTCCAACTCGATTGCCAACTCGCCGAACACTAGTTGATGGGTCCTGTTTTCATTTTCATTTCAGTTTCGTTTAGTTCATTTCAGTTTCATTTAGTTACCTACATGTCTCACATAACATCAAAAAAAGGGCCGTTCCATAAGTAAGTTCCACCTATTTTTAAAAATGAAAAAAAATTTATTATTTATCCCAAGGATCAACCTTCTTTTTCCACAAAGTCTCCCCCTGACATCACATTTTTTGTATCGATCTCGTAGATGTCTTAGTCCATCAGCAACCACAGCATTTTTAAACATTTTAATTACCTTCGCACTTTTCGATTTTTAAAAATAAGTGCAACTTAGATAGGTACTTTTGAGACGAGCCTTAGAAATTGTTATTAGTTAAAAGTTATTAATACAGGTTTCTACCTTCTGTTTCTGCCTGTTCTCTTTCTTTTAGTGTATTTCTTACACTAGGTGAAAAACCTTTAGCTGTTTAAAAATGTCCACGATTTGTTGATTTCTGGGATTGGCATTCTCCACCCTCTCTCTAGTAGGTGCTGGCACGGTTGATCCCGTCGTCGATAGCCGGTGGAAAACTGCTTGTATCGTCTGGGGATTCGGAACTGGACGATCCGGAAATCTTTCTGCGAACTCCCTAGATGCCGCAGAGGCATTCCCACGGTGGGCACCGTATAAAAACACGATATTGGCATAATCTTGCATTGTGTAATGCGGAGGCATGTTGAGAGTTGAAAGAGAAGAAAGGTAATGAGTGTGAAAATATTCGATTAAACAACATTCCGAGATAGCTCAGGAACAGGAATCGTCTTGCAAACCTTTTTAACGCAGATCCCAAACAGGGCTCATGGGGAGGCTTAGGGTCAATAGGTCAATCTCAACCTTCGGAAACCTAGTTTTGAGACGGTCCGTGGAGGATGGAGAGTGTCACCATTGCATTCAGCGTGAAAAATTACGAGAGAACAATAATAAGCCCTTCCTGACTTGATCTGATGGTGTTGAACCCCAAAAAACTTGCATTCAAACGTCGTTTTCTCCTCTAATTAGCAGAGTAAAGTCAAAATTGATTATACCGTAGGAAAGCTGAGATTTTGGGCAAGTTTTTCCTGTAACGCGAACGGTTTTTTACAGTTTTGTTTTAATAGGTAACGCACCATAAAAAACAGTAATTTTAAAAAAGTGAGAAATTCTCGTGTTTAGTCCATTTTTTCGCCTACTTGACCTACAGTAAAAAAAATCCAAATACCTCAGGGAGATGGGAAATTTAACGCTCTTTCCAACGGTGTCCTCAATTTTTTGTTTACTCCAAAAATTAAGGGAGTTAAGGCCGTTTTACTGAGAGAAGGTCGAAAACAAACACAAAATCAAAAAATCTTAATAGTGAAAAAACTCGAAATTAAAGGGGTTTTCGAAAAATTACCAAGAGGAACTTTTTGTTGCAAATTAGCTGCAGAATCGATCCCTAGAAGGTTAACAGTCTTAAGTGTGAACACCCTGTATACTAAACAGCAATAACAGTTAGGTACCTATATGTATTCCTCGTGTCTTGAATTTGAGTATAAAAATATTATTGGCAAACTAGAACCTTGAAAAGCTCACCCTGTTAGCATAGTCCAGATGATAACATATGTACCTGAAATGGAAAACCGAAGTATGTAAGGAATGATAAACACGATGGAATAGAAAGTGTGGCACATACATATTTACAGTATTCATGAAAGGATCACAATGACATGGGACACAAGAGCGAATTGCTCAATCAGTAATAATCATCCATACAAGGGGTTAGGCGCCAAACTGCTCAACCAATAAATAATCCATCCGTACCGGAATACGAACTGGTTGGAGTGAACCGCGGGTCATGAACCAGTTGGTGCAAGGTATTCTCGACGGCGCAGTATCTGTAAGCAGGGCAAAAATACGACCTAAATTTTAAAATTTCAGGATTATGGAGAGCTGTTAATCTTGTGCGATCTAGTGCGGAGTTAGAACTAACTAGGTATACTTCAACGTTCGTTCGTTAGATATTAAACTGGCATGTACTAATGAACTTTGGCCAACTCTAAGAACATTTAACTCCGGGGCATTGTGAGGAAGCGGACCGGCGGATTAAAACGTTGAGCTCCATAAGTTTCCGAAAGCGAGACAGGCTAACTGCTGGAAGTGAATTGGAATAGGTGAATAAGGGAGAGGATTATTATTAATTCTACAGATTATACTGTGCACAATATTTAGGGCAGCTTCAGGCTAGATGAGTACAAAAGGAACTGGAAGTTTGATACAACAAAAACGAATTACCCACTACAGGAATTAACTCGATGAGGTTATTTGAACAGATCCACAAAAAAGTGGATTAACTTTTTCATAATTTATTGTCTACTTTGAAAAAGTATTTAAAATCATTCATAAGTAGGTATTCATACGCACTTACGTCATATAATATTGGTACGTAAGTAGAGGGGAAAGGTATGTTCTGGCGCAGGGGCCACTCTGCAAGACCTGTTATACTAACCCGCACGACACCCATCATACATCGCTATTGTTTCAGGGGCAAAAATTAGCTTTCGCGGCTTATCCGGCTAATATGTGGTCTCGGCTCTGTTGTATCTAGTAACAGATCCGAAATCCCATATGAATGAACTAAATGGTAATATGCATAATTTTTTTTAAATAGAGTACTTCCTTGTCGGGGAAAACGGTTCGTTAAGCTCTGTGTGGCTCACAGTATGGAATATGGTTCATATAGGTAAGAAAAGGGGGTCGCGTCACATTCGGCTACCTCGTTTCGGCTACCATTCCAAGGTCACATCAAATAACCTCATCTCTACAAAAAATAGTTTTGATGGAAGGGAGGTAACAAATTACAAATAATATTATTTTAAAACACTTCTTTATTTATTTTTAATTACATGCACAGAAAATAACTCTAAGTTTGTGTTTAGTTGGGGGGTTTTTATCTTGTCCAATTTAACATTGAATTTATAGTTTAAATCTACATTTAGCTCTTTTATTTCTCTTTCTAACCAATAATTCGATACATACAATCCATCTAGATTTTGGAACTGTAAAATATAACGAAACTTATCTCTATAATCAATTTGTTTGATTCCACACACTACTAATTCTGTCCCTTCTTCCAGCCAACGACACTTTCTTGGACAAACTTTGCCTTTTATTTCTTGCATGCCAAGGGTGGATACGTGCTCCACTTCGTCCTGGTTAAGATGCATGAGCAGTTCACATGTCCCAACCTTAGGAAATATTGCCGGATTGGGACTAGGACTAGCCTGGCCTTGGCAGTAGCCTGGCCGGAGCGGGACCTGGCGTCCTGAGTCAAGCTTGGCACGTGCGGTGCCCCCCGCCCCGGCTTGTCGCAATCCGGCAATATTTCCTATGGTTGGGACATGTGAACTGCGCATGCGTCTTACTCGTGATTAGCTACTTAAGAAGGGTTATTAGATGGAGGTAGCTCAGTTTAAGCTAGTAGTTAGAACAGTAAACATGTCCCCCTCCAAGATGTACAAGGTCTCCGAGCTCTTGAGTAGCAGAATTAAACCAACCAACGAACGATTTGGACTTTGGCTTCTGGAAGAGAATCTGCAAAACAACAACCAGGTAACAGATATTGGAAATATTAATTATTCGCAAGGAGAAGAGTTGCTGTCTAGAGTTAATATAAAACCACTAACTCTGCTAACAAAACCATTCTGCGACAATAATAATGCTTGTTAAAATAACCGACAGTTCGGATTGCAAACAGGGGAAGAGCATCCTAAAGAAGGATATCTGTGGAGCGTTTAACAGTTATCATCGTGGAAAATTTGCCGAATTTGTGTCCGCAAGCCATGGTGTAAAGGCAAAATTACCATTCCTTTTGCTTGGAAAGAGATCAATGGCGGAACGTGTATGTAATATTATTGGTGCAGATGGGATGCAAGCCATTAAATTTAAAAAAAATTAAAAATCCCATTGCAGCCCCCTGCAAGGTAGAGTTGGCGGATGTCGAGCTGGCTACTCTACAGGAAACATTGCCCGAAATACTATTAGATCTGCAAGCCCAAGACTTCTACCTAAAGGATTTAGACATTACACAGGATTTTGTGGGGATTTTTAACAAACGAGAGATGTGCGAATATTTAGCACAGAACCACGCCTTTCGTAACCAAGGCGAACAATATAAAGAAGGCTACAATATAATATTGTTAACAACGAATAGTCAGTTGGGATAGATTGCCTAACCTGGATTACTCCTACTGGTGCAAGATTAAAAATCTACAACAAGTTCGTTTGCCAGATAACGAGTCCTGGCGTTAACAAACAAATTGGCAACCACATTGTGGATTTTGTCAACTGTCCAGACTCTAGATTAAGACAGACGTTTCTGTCCCCACTAGGTAAGGAGCATGGTATTGCAAGATTGGAGGCGACGATCTACAACGGTAGCGAATACCATCTTCTGGACTACTATATAATGCTCCTGGATGACAGCAAAATTTATTTCCAGGAAGCCCCGTTTCACTCAGTTGCCATAGCTAAAATGTGGGCGAAAATAGCTGACAGTCTCCAGAACAGTTGCTGTGTAGTGTATAATGATCTTTTACAATATGTCTATTGGGGAAACAGTAAAACGAGGAAGTTAACCGGAGTACAACTTACTTTACCAAGTGACCAAGACAAGAGGAACAAAATAGGTAATTAATTACGTTCTTTCTGCATTTAGTTTTAACTATTTAACTGTAAATTACTTGGAGATTGTGGAAGATGTTGCTAATATAGAGAATGTTAGTGTGGTACAAAAATGCTACATTAAGAGTGGCGAGACATTCTTCTCGAAATCTAGTACTGCCTTCTCTACGATTTGTAAAGATGTAAGCCTCGAGAACTGTGGACTGGTTCCAACGAGCAATATTATTCCACAGATTTTAAGGAAGAGAACGAATGTTAGGTACAGGATACAACCCTACATTTTAAAGGAGATAGAACCATTCTCCACCGTTTACCTACTGTCTGCGAAGAAACGAAAACTGAAACTGGAAGAAATCGATTCAAAACGAAGAAAATCGGAATACATGGAACATGCTGCTTCCTTAAAAGAGGAATACAAAGAAATGCAGGAGAAAGAGAAAATTATTAGAGAGACAAGAGAGAGGATGGTCTCACATTTTAACAAGACTCAGAAGAATTTGGATATACATGCAGACTACCAGGTTTCCGCATTTACGGTTAACACTAAAGCGAAATACGCCTTTGATGGAATACTTGCAGAAACAGATGGGAATAAAAGTGTTTACTTCTTTAAAGGAAAGTACAAATCGTGGCTAATGGAGGTCTACAACGACAGACAAAATTTAACAAAAGAGGATTTGTTTTAACCTCCCACAACGACCTGGACATTGTGCATTCAGCGACAGAAGAAACAATTTTTACATTTACAACAAATGGACTTACCAGTTTTAATAAACATTCTTTTGAGAAGATAGCGCATCTTAAACTACTAGCAGATGCACGGGAAAAACCAGAAGATTTCCCCTACAACCAGGACGAAGTGGAGTACGTATCCACCCTTGGCATGCAAGAAATAAAAGGCAAAGATTGTCCAAGAAAGTGTCGTCGGCTGGAAGAGCTGGGAGAAGAGACAGAATTAGTAGCGTGTGGAATCAAACAAATTGATTACAGAGATAAGTTTCGTTATATTTTACAGTTCCAAAATCTAGATGGATTGTATGTATCGAATTATTGGTTAGAAAGAGAAATAAAAGAGCTAAATGTAGATTAAACTATAAATTCAATGTTAAAATGGACAAGATAAAAACCACTCCAACTAAACACAAACTTAGAGTTGTTTTCTGTGCATGTTTAATTAAAAATAAATAAAGAAATGTTTTAAAATAATATTATTTGTAATTTGTTACCTCCATTCCATCAAAACTATTTTTTGTAGAGATGAGGTTATTTGATGTGACCTTGGAATGGTAGCCGAAACGAGGTAGCCGAACGCGACGCAACCCCCTTTTCTTACCTATATGAAACAATAGCGATGTATGATTGGTGTCGTGCGGGTTAGTATCACAGGTCTTGCAGGGTGGCCCCTGCGCCAGAACATACCTTTCCCCTCTACTTATGTACCTACGTATTATAAATCATCATCTCTCATTAAAACAATAAACAGTTTATGCTTTATACCTATTCATTTCATATCTTTATTCACTATCTACCAACCTGTTATATTCACTCTCGAATTTATTAGCAGCTGCACATACGATTATACTCAATAGTAAACCATAGCAAAATCATTGCAGGGTTCTAAATCTATACCAATATATTATATTGTAGATCTCATTGTACGTCTATCTGTGTGGAACCGTTTATTGAAAACGACTCAACCAACCGTCAACAAATTTGGTAAGTTTATGCAGTATGCCCGTCGGAACCCGTTATACTGTGAATAACACACCAATGTATTCGTTCAGCAAAAAATTTTATAACACCCCCTCAACATTTTTAGTTTATGATTCTGTGAATAATACACCTATGTAATCGCTCAGCAAAAACATTTTATAACACCAACTCAAAATCTTTTACGAACACAGTAAGTCTGAAAATATCCTTAAAAATATGTACGAACCAGGCTTTATAGAAATTAACCCGCATGCTGGATGTACTTGAAAAAATCGAAATTATTAAGAGTGATAGGTTGGGTAAATCTTTGACTGATGTAGTTCCTTCAAGTTTTTCTCCATTATTGCTTTCATTTCTGTAACAGCTTAGTTCCACCCCTCTTCCCCCCTTCACCACATGTTCCTTTCACTTTTTGGCATTCTCTTCCTGGGCCAATCAGAATCGACCCCCCTTCCATTGTTCCCTTCACCATTCTTCTTCAAATCAATCAGAATCGACCCCCCTTCCTTTGCATTCTTCTTCACAACCAATCCCAATCGACCACATTTCACTTTGTCACTACTTATAAGGTCACCTCTCCAATGTGCCTTCAGTTATTGTGTGTTACTGACGATGGTTTGTTCACCGAAACCGGTATAACAGTGTTTTTTGCGTTTTTCGTGTATTAGTGGAAATAGACTATTTTTTCAATAACTCCGTTTTTCTTTCAAAATCTTTTCTTTTACGCTTCAAGGTGCGTAGATTCAGAAAATGCAATGTCCGTCCGCCGTACGCAGTCTGCCGTATCATGCATACCGGCTTCATTTTCCGTCTAAAAAATACGTTCATTCGCACACAGGCTCCACTTGGGCCCTAGTTGTGTCCCGAAACTTTGCAGCCCGATCGGAATATACCCAAGGGTGTTATGAGTGAAAAATGGGTATAAAAGTAGGTATTTCTTGTGATTGAGTAACACGAGCTTTTGAGGTATCATTTTCCATGTTTTTTAGGACGAGAAGACCGAACATGAAGTCGATTTTGACCAATGAGTGGAAAATTGAGATTATAACGAAGTTTCAGCCTTAAATGTATGTTAAATTTTGACCTAAAATCGTCGTTCTTCCGCAAAAAGTTTGGGTCCCCATTTGGGTACTAGTTGTGCTCCAAAGCTCGGCAGTCCGATCGGAATACACCCAGGGGCGTTATGGGGGGAAAACAGGGGTTTTCGAGGTTTTTTGGACGTTTTAGTGAACACGAGCTTGTGATGTATCTTTTTCAATTTTTTTAGGGCGAGAAGACCGAATATGAAGTTGATTTTGACCAAAGAGCGAAGAAATGAGGTTGTACCAAAGGTTAAGCTCCCGCAATTCATTTTTTATTAGTCAAAAACCTGGGAAATTGCCTGAAATCACCATATGTTTGTATAATAACACTAGAAATAGTATTAGCAGGTGAATCAGTACAATTAAATGGATCAATGATAATCTGTGAAGAAAAAAAGGGGGAGCCGAGGTTGTGTTTTGGTGGGCCAAAATTGGTGGAAAACATTTAAAATAACTATTTGAATTACAGCTATTACCTACAGCAACATTTCTGTAGGTTTGTCCGACAGAATAATAAACCCTTGTGACGAGGACCTCAGCGTTTTTTTTTTTTGTTTTTTTTTAAATGAATATCTTTGATCATTGGTAGTGTCATTTAATTGTCTTGATTCACCTGTTGACACTTTTTCAAGTGTTATTATACGAATTGATGGTGATTTCAGACAAGTTCCCAGGTTTTGCCTCATTAACAATCGATTTTGGGACCAGAACCTTTGGTAGAACCTCAATTTTCCCCTCTTCTGTCAAAGTCGACTTCATATGCGGTCTTCTCGTCCCAAAAAACATGGAAAAAGATACCTCAAAAGTTCATGTTACTAACACACAAAAAATATCTATTTTTATACCCATTGCCACTCATAAAACCCCTGGGTATATTCCGATCGGGCTGCATATTTTCGGGACACAACTACGGCCCAAATGGAGCCTGCGTGCGAAAGAGCGACTTTTTTAGACCGAAAATGAAGCCGGTATGCATGATACGGCGTACGGCGGATGGACATTGCAGTTTTGGATGGAATCTACGCAGCTTGAAACGTAAAAGAAAACATTTTGAGGGGGTGTTATAACATTTTTGCTGAGCGAATACATAGGTGTATTATTCACACAATAATAAACCAAAATGCAATGTCCGTCCGCCGTATCATGCATAACTACTTCACTTTCGGGCTAAAAGATTCATTCTTTCGCACACAGGCTCCATTTGGGCTCTAGCTGTGTCCCCCAAACTTTCCAGCCAGATCGGAATATACTCAGGGGTGTTATGAGTGAACAAAGGGTATAAAAATAGGTATTTGTTACGTTTTATTAAAATGAGCTTTTGAGGTATCGTTTTCCACGTTTTTTAGGACGAGAAGACCGAATATAAAGTCGATTTTGACCTGAGTGGAAAATTGAGGTTGTAACGAAGTTTCAGCCATAAATTTACGTTAAATTTTGGCCTTAAATCTTAGTATAAAATCGTCGTTCTTCCTCACACCGTTTGGGGCCCCATTTGGGAACAAATTTGGGTTCTAGTAGTGCTCCGAAGCTCGGCAGCCCGATCGGAATACACCCAGGGGTGTTATGGGAGAAAAATGGGTGTAAAAATTGGGTTTATCGAGGGATTTTTGAGGTTTTAGTGAACATGAACTTCTGAAGTATTGTTTTCCATGTTTTTTAGGGCGATAAGACCGAATATGAAGTTGATCTTGACCAAAGAGTGAAGAAGTGAGGTTGTAACGAGGGTTAAGCTCCCAAAATTCATTTCTTGTGAGTCAAAAACCTGGGAAACTGTCTGAAATCACCATAAATTTGTATATTAACACTCGAAGTAGTATTATAGTAGTATTAAATGGCACTATCAATCATCACAGATAATCTGTTTTAAAAAAAAGAGTCTAATTCGTCTTTTGGGGGGCCAAAATTGGTGGATACCATCAGAAATAACTATTTCAATAAATTATTGCACATGAAAGAAACAATAAATGAACAGCCAACATTTCTGTAGGTATGGCCGGTAGAACAATAAACCCAAGTGACTTTGCAGCGTTTTTCAGAACATTGTGTGCAATGCGCAACTATGCGTTAACTTCTAAACGGCTGGACCTATTTTGAAGGAAATTTTTGCATCGTGCACCAGGCTGACCTGAAGGGGGGGGGGGGGGGTCCCAATGTCAGAATCTATTTTTACCCGTGCGTCGCCCCGGAAATGACAGAAAACTTCACAGCCTGAACGAAACTGGTTGAAAGTTGTGTCGTAGCCTCTCCTTCACCACCCATTTTATTACCTCCTTGATATTTCCGCGAAATGCCTCGTACAAACAACCTATAGCTGGTCCAAGACGTTATAAGAGAGACCAGGGACCCTCTAGAACATCTTGTCTGGTCCCACAGCCTGAGCATCCCGCAGGGTTGCGCATTACCTTCTACAAAGAAAAGATATTGCAATGGGACGTACACAGTAAAGCATTTCAATATAGATTTCAACGCTTGGAGGAACGCGCTAAACTCTGGCGCCCTTAGTCATGCCAAAATTGTCCAGTTATTCCAAAATGCGCAATATAAACCCGCGAGACTACAAGTCAAGTGATATTTTTAAACTACTTGGAAGGGAAATTCCAGTGATCTATACACCCATTCGGATGAGCCGGCGAAGTGAGAGGACACTGCAAATCTATATAACTAAATTTACAGGTGATTTTCGTGGTGTCTATCTGTTTGTCTTTCAATCACGCCAAAACGGCTCAATGGATCTAACCCATCCCGCGTATTTAGATGTTTCAGTGACCGGGGAAGGACATAGGGGGATTTACTTCCGGATCTGATGAATAGGGGTGGGGGTTTATAGGGAAGCCGAAACATAAAAAAATTAAATTCTCGAAAACGGCTCAATGGATCGAACCCATCTCGCGTATTTAAATGTTTCTATGACCCGGGAAGGACATAGGGGGGTTTACTTCCGGATCGGATGGATAGGGGTGGGGGTTTATAGGGAAGCCGAAACATAAAAAAATTAAATTCTCGAAAACGGGTCACTGAAACATCTAAATACGCGAGATGGGTTCGATCCATTGAGCCATTTTCGAGAATTTAATTTTTTTATGTTTCGGCTTCCCTATAAACCCCCACCCCTATCAATCGGATCCGGAAGTAAACCTCCTTATGTCCTTCCCTGGTCATAGAAACATTTAAATACGCGATATGGGTTCGATCCATTGAGCCGTTTTCGAGAATTTAATTTTTTTATGTTTCGGCTTCCCTATAAACCCCCACCCCTATCAATCGGATCCGGAAGTAAACCTCCTTATGTCCTTCCCTGGTCATAGAAACATTTAAATACGCGATATGGGTTCGATCCATTGAGCTGTTTTCGAGAATTTAATTTTTTTATGTTTCGGCTTCCCTATAAACCCCCACCCCTATTCATCAGATCCGGGAGTGAATCCCCCTATGTCCTTCCCCGGCCACTGAAACATCTAAATACGCGAGATGGGCTCGACCCATTGAGCCGTTTTGGCGTGATTGAAAGACTGCAAATAAATAAATAAATTGAATTTCGGCATTCGTCTTCTGAATGCAACTTGGGGGGGTCGAACGCCCAACTATATAATATCTAGGATCTATAATGCCAAGTTTATGCAGGGCCAGCATCCTAGGGCACTGATTGCATTTTTAATTGCTTAGTAGTTGAAACTCGTTGCTAGAATAAATCCACGCATGCATGACCGTGGGGGGTTGGAAGCGGTTGACCAGTAAGCCAAGAAACATTTCAATTAGGTACTTACATAGTCATAATCACATTAGTCATAATAGTAGTTATGTTCCCTCAGAGGTGAAGCATTAACACTTCGAATGTTTGCGGTTAAAAATAACCACAGATAATAATATTACCTTACGCAATGATTTATACTAACTAAAATTATTTAACGACTCCTCAATGAAAAGTTCCAGGGGAGTGAGGAGGGGTTTGGAAAAGGTTCGGACGAGTTAATTAAGAAAGGCCGTAAGATATGAAGTAAGTTTGGTGGTCCCCTCGGGCCATCATTAGGGGATGTACATAAACTACCTTCGATATAGAACGCTCAGTACCTTCGCTACCAGAAAATCGATATAGGTGGGCACAAGTGTTCTATACATCCCCCCCCCCCCTCCCATTAAAACTGGCACTGGTGGTACTCAAAATGGGATCGAAGGTTCAGATTCTTGCACAACGGTTAATACATACATAGATTTTGCTGAACTTCACTAAGGCATTGCTATAATCTTGAGATATTCAGTATGTTCGAGATATACGCTGAATAAAGGGAAACCTCAAATCGCCACCTTAGAAGGAGATAACCTGGTATATCAAGTATGATGTATGTTACTTCCGGAAAGAAACGGTCAAGTGAAGTGGGGTTGTTCGGACCCCGTGAAAAGCTCTGCTAGATCCTTAGCGTCTATAAAGACCATATCGTAGATCATAGCGCTTATAGAAAGCTAGTCACCCTCATTAAACGGGAAAGTCAACAATCAGAGTAAATAAATAGAATAGAAATTACTAATACGAAGAAAAGAAAGAAAGTCAAGGAATGTCTAGAATAATGTGGTATAGAAATACTCATATAGTGTTTATCACTTTGGCCAGATAATTGATAAGCACTCCCTTCCTTGAATTGATTCGAATTAATTTCTCTGCTCGCTCCGTTTGAATGATTATGCGCCTATATTAATTTTCAACAAAAATGAAGCTATTGCAACATTTTCAGAACTTGAATTTTTGAAAAATTTGTATACGCAAATCCGTTTCACAGAATCCATAAAAATTCCAAAATCGCCAAAATATTCGTATTGCCAATCAAAAGGATGACTTCGAAAAGCAATTTTCAAAAATTCTAAGGGGGCAAATTTGAATACTTAGGGGGTCAAATTCGGTAAAAACTGCTAAAACCGCAAACAATATTGATATAAAATCACTGGAAGCGGTATAGAAGGGTGAGTGAAGGCAGAAAAATACCACTTCAGTGATTTTCATACAGAATAGGGATCAAATTTGGATTTTTGGGGGTCTAAATTGGTATAAGGGCTAAAATCAATATTATTTCATCATTAATATTAATTGGGCAACCAAAATTTTAATAATGTTCTTTACAACGCAGGGCTGGTTTCAAATGAAGTCTTACCACGATGCAAGAACATTAAATCACTGCTGAAACCTACCAATCGGTCTCACAACATTCTGCCATTCTGACCTAGCATGTGAACCAACTATGAAATATATTCGAGATAAGCGGAGTTGCGGTTGATTTCTGAAAGCAGTTTAAAGGTAGATTGCAATAAAATTGGATGTTTCGGGTAGTAATAACTGCAAATGGACCCAGGATGCAACCGCACGATGGGTATTACTGCTGGAATTGATACCGAAGTTGGAATGGTTTACTGCTGAGAGTTTGGAACAGCAATATCGCTTGGTGGGAGGGGGGGGGGGGACCAGAAGGGAAGGGCACCTATTCAAGAGATGGGCGGGTGTATTAGTTTAGGGACCGAACTTGTAGAGACAACCGACTTGTGGGTCTCCCCCTGATGGGTTAACCTGGTCGTTGAGTTAGGGGCGGGGTTGTTTGATTATAATTATTAGATAGGTATTCCGTGTATGAAGGGTGGAGGTGAAGGTTAGAATGGGGAAGGTTATATTCCCACAGGATGATCTTGAAAGGGTTAAACTTTAAGTGGCGAGGAGGGGGGGGGGGGGGGGTTGAACTCAAGATGGAAGAAAGTTGGTGGATGACAGAGCGGGAGGGAGGACAGCTGTGCGGTACAAGATTAACAGAGATGGAGTGAGAGGGGAAGCAGAACACGTGATTGAGGGAGGGGATGTTGGGAAGAATGGAAAAGGAAAGGGGGATCCGCCATTGATCCTTGACCGGGTCCTGTGACGTCACGGGGATAGATGAGGGCGGAAAGCTGGGCGAGGTGGCACGGGGAGGAAGAGGGATGCAGAGGCGGTCAGCCAGAGGGTGAAATGAACCCCATCCGACGCTAATGCTAATTATCACCTCCCAACAATTTTCGCACACGCGAGGCTTTTACATGGCTGGTGTCAATTTGGAGGCCTCAACACGTGTAACACGCTAAACCTCGTCCAGGGTGGCGACTAAGTCAGCATACCACCAAGTTGGAGCATTTGACCAACGCGTCAGAAACGCTGAATTTTGTGGGCAAATGGTTTTCCGATAACTACCTAAACCTAAATACAAATAAAAGTAAAACAATCATTTACGGACATAATAAAAAATAACAACGGAAAAGAACATAAAACTTTACATGAGTTGCATCCTCCGTAGTGTTCACACTGCCCAGGCCCAGAGACCAACTTGATATAGCAGAGCAGCATAAACATCTGGGGGGAAATCTTGGACCAAGATCTAAACTGGCGCCCACATAGGATTGAACACGTGCACAATAAGCTCCTCGCCACGCCGGCGCCGCTGACGTATAAAATTGTCTTTCGCACTTTCTGAGTCCATAGGGTGAATGTACCCACACATTTCGAGGGAAAAAAGTATACTGTATCGCCCTCGTAATTTTATTCATGCCGTAGAGTAATGCATGCATTACAGTGGACGTCCCTTATGGTGGTTTATAGACCACTCTCGCTCAGTGCTGATCGTCTGTAAGTATATATGAGCAACTGATCAATGATGATGATGATTTCTATGTTCAATTTAATTACCTAATTTCGTGACCAGTGACGCGATACTAACAGCTTAGGTACATGTTTGCCTACCTATATCAGAGTAGGTGATGTTATCACCATAACAATGCCCCGAGAATATTGTGAATAAATTGATTGACTGACTGATCCAAGATTAGGCTGCTACCTACCTGATGTTTCTTATATACCTATGTCGTATGGCACCTTCAAAAGTTGAGAATACAGGCAGTGGACATAAGATTTGCAGAACATCCCGCATTCTCTCCCCCTCGCCACTATAGAAATTAATATCGAAATTCCAGCGACATAGTGCACAACTAGGCTGAATTCAGCGTCGAGCAAAGAAAGAAACACGTAAATCGGTTGAGAATTAAGCCCTGGGCAGCGCACAAAAGATTTTGTCGAAAATCCACGTTTTTTTCAGCATTGACCCCCCCCACTAGTAAAGTAAATTTCGAAATTCCGGCAATGAAGAGCACAACTAGACAGTTTTCTGCACCGAAAGAAAAAGAACCACGCAAATCGGTTAAGAATTGCGGCCTGGGCACAACATTTACCCGAAAACCCCACGTTTTTCCAGCACTAAACCACCCTTCTCCCCTTCTAGAAGTAAATTTCAAATTCCGGTGATGTAGGGCACAACCACGCAGTTTTCCATATCAAACAGAACACACACCTAGCGACGTAAGTTGACGAGGTGAGGGCCCTCCCAAATCAGGTGAGTGAGCCCTGAGACTAATTTCACTCCTGTTTTGACCTACGAGGATGAAATTCGAAATTGAGCGCCTCTGCAGGACTGGCCTTCCCTTATCAGTTGAGCCCTGAGGCTAATTTCACTCCTGTTTTGACCGACGAGGATGAAATTCGAAATTGAGCGCCTCCGCAGGACTGGTGAGTAGGAATGACGAGGTTCCCTCCCTTATCAGCTGAGTGAGCTCTGAGGCTAATTCCACTCCTGTTTTGACGGACGAGGATGAAATTCTAAATTGAGCGCCTCTGCAGGACTGGTGAGTAAGAATGACGAGGTGAGAGCACTCCCTAATCAGGTGAGCGAGCCTTGAGGCTAATTCCACTCCTGTTTTGACGGACGAGGATGAAATTCGAAATGGAGCGCCTCTGCAGGACTGGTGAGTAAGAATGACGAGGTGAGGGATCCGCCCAAATCAGTTGAGGGAGCCAAAAATTTCCCAAAATCCCAAAATTATACGCGCATTTTTTTTCTATCCCAAAATTTCTCCGTTTAACGCCAAAAAAAATTAAACCACAGTCTCTCTCTTTTCACGGTAAAACATTGAATGTGAATATTGGGACGGTGTGGCTGTTCTCGAGTCGTTTTTTCTTCCGGTGGAGACGGGGTCGTTTGGTGGAAGCCTAATCGATATCCCTTCTTAACGGGTGATAATTTCGCTGGAGGGGGACTCTCGAGGGCCCACCGTCACTCTCCTTACTCTTTCACAATATGCAATACGGCACTGTAAATGCGTGCATCCAAAAAGTCCAAATGTCCATGATTCAATGGACGATTTTTCCGTGAAAGCGAAGATACTGTGTTTTTTTGTCGTGTCAGTAGGTGATTATGTATGACCGCTACTAATACGACACAATTCATGATTTTTTTTTTCTTTTCCATGCTCATAGCTCATTTCCGTCCAGCAAAAAACTTTATATCGTGCACTAATTGACTAGGCTGACTCCGTCAACTGAAGTGTACGATGAGACAAAGGTTTTCATGATCCGTCAGCTATTTATAAAACAGCAAGTACTTTTGGTTTATTATTTTCAATAATGAGCCTTTGGAATCGAACATAAAAATGTTTTGTACCAACCCCCCCCCCCCCCCCCCCCCATTCAAAATTTCATGGTTTTACGTTTCAAGGGACGTAGAATACGAATATCGAACAAAAATATTTCCGTCCGTCCGCCTTACGCCGTCCGCGACTTTTTCCTTAGTTCACGAAATTCGGTATATGGGTCCCGTTTGGGCTCTAGTTGGTCCTCCCCCGAAGCTCGGCGTTACTGTCACTCAACTCTAAGGGGTGAAAAATAGAGTTTGAAATATCCAGAGTATCCCTATCTCAGAAAATTTTATTTTGAGGTGTGGGTTTTTCGAATTTTTAAATAGTTCGATTTTTTCTGAATTTTTGAGTCCATTCGGAGCATTCTACGATGTTGCCATAAAATTTGCTATACAACTGGCCGTAAAGACCTGGGTGAATACAGGCATCAAGCTGAGTAGTTGAGAGCACAGATCACTGGTCCCTCAGCCAAGTTGACGCTACAGCGCAGTGGTATACGAGACGGACTGTAACGCCATTGTTCCCGAGATCGAAACACTACCGAGACCGAATATTTTTTCACTCTACATCAACAATTTCCCTTCAGAACTTCACTGTGTTTCTTTCTGTCACTTTAGCTACTGTTTGTCACTGACAGAATTTATTTTAGCAACATTTAACACGTGATTCAGGTATGTACCTACTAACGAGTACGGGGTTAGGTACTAAGCTAGGGAGGGTCTGTGATCTATGTAGAAGGGTTATCTATACAGAGAGCTGTGATCCGTAACATAAGAGTGCTCTATACAGAGAAGAGTGATCGGTAAAAGCCCTTATTTAGGTTTCCTCAACGTGTTCCAAATCGCCTAAAATAGTAGGTACTATTAACTGTTATTTCTGAGCATTTTCTGAATTTTGAGCATTTTCAATGTACTCTATGACAGCTCACCAAACACAGTCGAGGTGCGGCGAGGAAAATTATCATTACTACTTATTGTTGGATCATTTGTGTTTATGAACGCTGTTATTCATTGAACACGTAAACACACATTGAATGAACGGTGCTCGATTAAAAACATTAATAAATAATAAATAAATTTCGCCAACAGAAATCAATACATATTGCCAAACATCTTGGATTTACCAGATTCTCCAAATGTAATCAAATTTACCAACTATCTCGATTTTAACAATAAAATTCAACTTTATCACCTGACTAGGTTTACCAACTAAGCTCAAATATGCTAACAGACTAACACATTATATTCTAACATAATCTATCCCCCCCCCCCCCGGCCCACCATCATCACCCCGTAATGTAACCGGCCCTATGGGCACTTTATGAGACGATAGATTAGGTACTGTATAACTAAAACCTTTTTCACGACTATGTAGGCATGATATGCTTTACTGCATTCGGAGCTCATAAAACAGCGCGTTCTTAAAACAACCCCTGGTGCCGCAAATCGTTATCAATAACGGCCGACAATAAATCGATCGATTTCTCATTCATGAACGGTTATCGTTGTCCTCGCGTCCCAGATTCGCCAATAGGAGGGAACGACATTCATTAATATTTATGGCGGCATTAAACATTCTTTCTGATAGCTTACGTAAGCGCCGAAGCCTGAAAAAATAATGTTTTCAAATCAAATGTTGATTTTGATCAATAGTTTATTCGAAATATAGCTCAAAAAAACAATAGGTATACTTCAAGACAATCATACTTCATCGAATAGTAATGCTCAACTGCAAGCAACGCCTGTGTTGTTGAGCCTTTACTAGCCTAGCTGTTGAACGACTAGGTTAATCAAAGTATCACTAGTAACTTGCAATAATAATTATTGATCAATTATTGGTGCCTTCTAACAGAACAGATAGATCCCGAAGAAAGACAGGAGCTGAAATTTCCAGGGCGCCGATATGTAGAATACAATAAATTTAAACAATAAATTTTCACACAACACATTTTTTGAACATTTTTCAACGCTGATAATTTGCACCTACTGCACCAACCAATTCTACATCCGCCATTTTTCCAACTGACTGTCACCAAGTGTACTGTCAACGTGTAGACAAGATGACACCAGTCAAACCGGTCGTCGGATATCAACCATTCACTGGTGAATTTCACTCAAGTGTAAAGATTATAAATGTCGGCTCCCAAACTGATAATAAGGAACACAAAGGAGAGAAAGATACAACCTACGAGAGAAAAAGAGCGTATTAAAACGACTAATGGAGATGAAAGGAATTTGGAGGGACTTGAGCCTGGACACGAAAAAAGCACTTTCATCCAGTTATTTTCTTCCCTTTTCAGTTCCATGTTTTGGGATGGGAGGATACAGTGCTCAACTAAGCGAAATTAGAATCGCGGAAGAACAAAAATTGTTAAGGGTAGCTAAGTATGGTAGGAAGGCAAGGAGGGGAAGATACTAATGAAAGTTTCCAGTTTCATTCAGAGAACTTCAAAGATAGCAAGGGGCTTGATTAAATTAAATTAATATCGGCGACAGGTGGAATGAAATCCTGTTGCGAAGAAATCCTGGCGGTGGAAATTTCGACGACGGAAAAATTTAGGTTACAACTACAAGGTTTAATCATTGAAACTGCCCGTTTAGTTTAAATAATAACTACACATCTTGACAATTAACTGAAACAATGATGTTTATAGTAACTGGGTAGGTACTCCTATAAGATCAATAATCACAACAATTCTGAATCATCAGAGTGGTCAGTCAACAAGTAACGGGCTTGCGAACAAGAACCTGGTTGAAAGAATTTCCATCTTCCCAATACTAGAAGGTGCTGGAATCTTCTCCATTATTGTCACAGTCTATGATCAGCTAATCACCATCTTTTAATGAACTACAGTTCTGAATCTATTACAGAACTGGAGAGGGGTCGCTACTACTTCCGAGTCTTCTAAGAGTTCTAGAATTTGGCAAGCTATATTTTTCTTTTGATTTTTTTCATTTTTCTCATGGCGACTGAGAATTATCTTTTCTCCAATAACCGAATACCTCGATATTTCCATCCTCTCCTTCATTTTATCCTCTTCTTCATTTTCAGCTAGCTCAAGCTGAACCAACCTGATTCGGTCTATGATAGAGCTCCTTTCCAATTTCAATTTCAATATTTTATTATCTTTCAGGACAATCTCAATCCCAAATCGCCATTCACGTCGTTCGCCTCCTTTGGGATCTCAGAATGGGCGGGATGACCACTGGAATCTCTTTCTCTAACCAAACTGCAAGTGACATCATGCATACGTGTAGTAGTACAACAACTTACAACAGCAACTATGATCAGTGTCGTTTTGAGTTTCATTGCTAGCAGTGTTAGGAATGTAAGAAATCAGATTACTCCAACCAATTACTGCAGCAAGGTATAGGTTGGGTTTTCGTCACCCTTTACATACAGGATATAGGTGCATATCAATTCAAATCAAGTAAATATACCGTGATTCATTTATGTAAAGAGTATGAGAAGATCGTAAAGAGGATGAGAAGAATGTAAGGAATATGTAATATGCAAAGAATATGTAATACGTAAAGAATATGTAAAGAATTCTTTACATATGTAAAGAATATGTAATATGTAAAGAATTCTTTACATGTTATGTAAAGAACATGTAAGGAATTTAACTTTACATATGCAAAGAATTTATTCTTTACACAAGTATGTAAAGAATATGAGAAGAATGTAAAGAGTATGAGAAGAATTTAGAGGATGAGACATCCACAGAGACAGAGGAAGAAAACATGATTTATTTATGTAAAGAGTAAGGCATCTGTTTAAAAAAAACCACAGTCATGCAGCATGGCTATAAGAGCGAATTTTCGAAGTTTTCGGCATCTTCCTCCTCCGCCTAAAATTTTCTGAAAATTAATTTTCGGCCAATGTTTTCCCAACTTGATACCATACAAAATTAAAACAGGAGTAGTTTTACGCAAAGTAAAATTTGGGGTGGAAGGAGGGGGAGGGGGAAATCAAAAATGTTTTGAATAACAGAAGAGTAGGTATTGGGTACGTAGCAAATTTTTTGTTCCATTTTTTGCCGAGTAACACCTCGGTTTGTAGATTTTCCAACGCTGAACACGATGGTGAAGTCAGAATTGCGATATCCCATTCCGTTATCAGATTAGAGCAGACGAACCAGGAAGAACATCTCAAGAAATAACCACGTTCCTTCATCTTCAAAGTGCTCCAGTTTGAGAATGGAATGAGATATCGCAATTCTGATTTCACCATCGTGTTCAGCGTACAAAAACCTTTAAAATGAGGTGTCACTTGTCAGACTTTTTCATTTTGGGAATTTATGGGTAATTTCCCCCCCCCCCTAAAACTCCCCAAAACTCCCCCTTAGGGTGACCCGATTCTGCCCATCTTCGAACTTAGCCTGTCGATTGCCAAGACAGATTTTTCGTGCAAATTTGAACTTTTTATCTCAATTCTTTCGAGAGTTATCGTCTGGAATGACACATACATATATAAATATATATATATACATATAATTTTTGGTGTCTTTCGGCAGTGAATTCAGGATGGTCTGAAACGGATTTTGGTATAAAAATCTTTCGGAAATTCGAGTTTTAAAAATTTTGGACCGAGAACAATAGCTTCCTTTTCTTCGAAAATTCGCTAACAAAAGAGAATTTTTTTTAAAATACCAATAGCAGCTCAAATTCCAAAATCAAAAACTTTCTGTAGCTACTTCCACACTAGTGTACAGTACCGAGCCACCTTGTCCCATTCAGCACTATTATTATTCAATAAGTTCAAAATCACCAAGAAATAATAAATAGTACAAGCCCTCACGTAGTCCCGAATTGCATAGTGAACAAATGGGCCACCTCTCGTCACTTATCGGAGTACCATTTAGGCTGAGAAGTTCACCTCTTAAGTTCCACACATCTTTTGATGTGCTGGTAGGTAAAGGTCGAGTACCGGACCCCTCAAAACGATTGTTTCTTGTCATACCTGCTGATGAAACCGACATTGAAAAAGTCGGGCTATGTTGATTTGTTGGCCTTCACTGTTTGGGTGGGTGGCGTCATTTTGATCTGTCTTCAGTTCCTCACACATAATATATATATGTACTCTTGGTGCCTACTTATTTAGTCAAATCCCTAATCAATTTATTGATTCACAGTCAATATTTTTGAACATTTCATTCATTTCATTTCAACATTCTTCCTCGCTGCATTCACCCCTATGGGAGTGGGAGGATGGTGTAAAGCATATAAGCCTTTATCAATGAATGGAGTATGGGACCATCTGTGGCCTAACACCCACCTACCCTCCAAACCTCACCGTTTCATGACGATTTCGAAGGTAGTTGTGGGTTCTAGAAGGATTTCACGTTGGCGTATGCGCAGACGAAAGTTACGGTAATTTTTTAATGAACTTGATATGGGACCAACTGTGCTTCAACCCGCACCTACCCTCCAAATTTCAACTCACTATGGACGTTACAAGGAACTGGCTAACATTTTGTGATTGCGCATGCCATCCGAATGTTACAGTCCGGATTTGATGTAATCGATATGGTACCATCATGGTATTATTCTGCATCTACCCTCCAACTTTCAGCTCTTTTCGACGATTTCTAGGGTAGTTATGAGCTTCATAACGATTTCATGTTTGCGCACGCGCAGAAGAATGTTGCAGCACTTTTTTAATGAATTTGATACAGGCCATCTGTGGCCAAACCCGCACAACCCTCAGAATTTCAACTAATTACGACCATTATTTCGTATAGTTTTGGCCGGAACAGACAGACATGGAAACAAATATGTTCTTTGATGTCTGAAACGTGAAATGCGAGTGTTTCCATTTTGGAGGATACACATTTTTTCGACTCTTCCACTTGAAATGTTATATTTGGATAATAATTTTCAACATTACAACGATGGTATTGCAATAAGAATAATATTTCACCATTGGTCACTTTATCACCCCTCGAGGATGGTGCTGCTGAATCTATCCAGCAGCACTCGCAACCGTGGTCCGAGATTCGACCCTGGACAATAGGGAGGGCGGCAGGTCTTCAGTTGGCTTGCCGCCCAGATAATGGAGGGACGTTTGGGCTTGAATGCAGACCATATAAACGCTCCTCCTGTTGGACTCGCGTGGTCATCCATTCACGTATGAATCTGGGTATCCTGCCCTTTTGAGATCTACTGCTGACCCACTATGCCACACAACGCGCCAGGTGATGGTTGCGCCAATCACCTTTATCTGGCCAGGCAGGATGTCTGTCAGTCCTGCTGCTACTTGTAGCAGCTCATCCACCTGGTACTTACGGATCATGGTGGTACTTACGCCAGCAAGGGATCCGGATCCAGAGACCACAGAGACATCAATGATGAAGGCCCCTCTCGGTGTCACCACCAAGAGATCTGGCCGACAGCTCCGCTCCACTAGGTTGAAGTTGGGCTCAAGCCACACCAGCCATCCTTTGCGTCGTGCATAACCATGCAACAGGTCCAGGGCAGAATTATGACGAACACACCTAGGTCGTACCATAGAGGGGCAGACCTGGAGGACATGAGTAGCCATTTCGTTCATGTTGTGACAACCATTCGACAGTGATGGGTAGTTTTGTTACGCTGACCCCTTGAATGCCTCATCCTGGTGGGCAGAGAACCAGAGTGAACTTTCACCAGACCTAGGGATTTCCCCGCCCTGCATTCTTGCTGACGGGTTCCTGATCCATGCAGTGCTGGCTCTGGTGTCCCATGATCTCACCAATTCTGCTCCATCAGTGCTGCTACGAAGCCGCTGTGCTCTGGCAATCCGACGGTGGAGTCGTGCTGACCACTGCTGTTGCTCTCTAGTGTCCTCAAAGAGCTGCGTGCAGACATTTCCTAGCCTGTTGGACCTTAATGCAGGTATCTGGGTGGAGCAGCTCCATTAGCCCATGCCCCCATCCCCTACCGGTCCGTGGATATAAACATTAGCAGAGTCGAATGTTAGTCGCAGCCACATTCTGATGTGGCCTGCGAATGCCACATCCATTTGCTTCAGGGTAGCAAGTATTGTATTCCCCAGTACCAGTTGATGCGTCATTGATGGAATACCGTGATCTCGCAGGATCACCAGCTTTTATAAAGGCTTCAGGGGGGATCTGTCAATTCTCTCAAGCATGAACGCTACTTTGCTGGCTGTATTGCGACATATACCCTGGGCTCCAAATGGAACCCCCAGATATGTCCATCGAACATTATGTGGAGAAGCCCTTAAGTATTCGCCATCAACCTCGATGGCTAAACCTTCTGTTGGCACCACTAGTTGGCCACCTCTTGGCACCAGGGGAAGGTACAGTGATTTCCTGAGATTGAGGTTTAGTCCCACCTGTTCCAAGGTACCATTGAAAGCTGTTACCTGGGCCTGCATTCCTGCCCTCGATGTAGCAATCAATACAACATCATCAGCAAAGGCAAGCGAGGACCAACGCCCAGCTGCGTGGAGGTAACCCACCCTGGAGGAGAGGGCTAATAGGACATGATACATGACCACATTGAATAGGGTGGATGACAGGGGATCCCCCTACCTAATTCCCCTCGCATTCCTCCTCAGCCACAGACCTACCCCAATCCTTGTTGATCAATTTTGGTAGGCTGCTTCAATGTATTCCTCCAATTGCTTGGGCCATTGCCTGGCTTTTATTATGGTCATAATGGCAAAGTGAGAGACTATCGAAAGCCTTGTCAACATCAAGAACTGCCAGATGTAGCTCCCTTCTCTTGGTTTCATTGCCAGCCCGTCATCACCCCTGCGGAGTCCTCTTTGTTGCTCTATATGAGTAACGGAGGCCTCTAATCTTTTCCCTAGGATCTTACGGAACTGGCGTACAACCACTGATGGGACTGTAATTGGGCGGGAGTCTGCCTCTGTTTGCGGCATATTATTCTTTGGTATCATCCTTGTGATGAATTTAAATTGGCGTAAAATTCCCCAATTCCCCGTAAAGATCCCCTGGCGCATGATGATTTTGAAGAATAACACTCTCAGCCCACAAGGTACAGCCCTCCATACCCCCGTCTGCAACCCATCAGGGCCACATGCTGTCTTGGTCGGTTCAGAGTTACGGATGTCATCCTCATCCTCTGTTACTGGCGCCCACACTTGGTGCGTGGACTGGTCCTACGGGTGTCGCACCAGCTCAGCAGTCCATTCCCGGGACGGTAGTGACCATTGATCAGCCCAATAGTTCTGCAATTTTTGGTCTGTATGCCTGGCTTGTGCTCTTCCATTGCCCAGGATATCTTCCGCTATGGCAGTTCTATACTGCCTCCTGAACCTAGCAAATCTCTCTCTTCTTGTTTCTGATGGTGTATTATTACTCCGAACGTGGTCTCTGGGAGGACGAGGTGCTGGACCAGTGATGTGTGATAGCCAGAGGAGTAGATCGTCCAGGGGGTTGTTCTCGCAGCATTTATCAGTGGCTGATGGCCTTGATCTCGTTCTGCCGCCCGTCGAGCGATGCCAATACCCATAAGTACTTCTTGTTGGCGGTTTGAATGTGCTGGAGTTTCACAGTTGGTCTGAACTGTTCCAATACATACTGGTAACGTGGTCTTGCTCTAACTCCTTCCACAGATTTGATTGTTCTATCAACCATTTTTGGGGCAAGAGCTTGGTTCATTTGGGTGTTTGGTATCGTACCCTCTACCTGAAGCTCCATTGCTGCCATGATGCTCATTTCCTTTTGTGACCAGTATCTGCATCGTTCTGGGCCAGTCACATCAAGGGCACACTGCTTTGGATGAGCTGATCTAATATGTTTAGAAAATCCTATGCATTCGCCAAAGGTTCTTTCAAAGTGGCCACACTGATGTTCCTGCATTCTACTAATCAGTTGCTTGGATTGCCGCCTTTTTCGCCTTAGTGTACACAGTACATTTTGGGTCCCCTGCTACGTGCTTGGCAGACTTCTCCACAGCCTTGAAGGACATGCAGTCTACCTCTGAATGCTGCTTCATACAAACAGCAGCCTTATGGCCTTTTTTTCCACAGTGTTTACAACACTCCTCCCCTGGGAAACAAACTGTGCAATACACGGAGCGATGACCCACTCTTGTGCACCTGAAACACTGCAGAACAGGTATGTACGGAGTTACAGGACATCGGCACCACCCTATATACAACTTCGGATCATTCATAATCACCCTATAAAGCTGTTTTTCCACCTCAACCTCCCAGCTCACCGGACGTCCATCCCCACGCCTGATCATCCTCTTGGGGCTGAATCTGGCCTTGAATGCGTCTAGGTTCATGTTTGGGAAATTTTGTTCCCGGACGGCAGCCTGGATTTGCTTAGCTGTCAAGGAGCTCTCCCTTATTCCACCAACTACTATGCATCGTCTCCTTTTTGTTATCAACTCCATTTTCAAGCCAGCACCCCCCCCCCCCCCCCTGGTATCTGCAGTGATCTTCCTGGCTTCCTGCAGGTTTGCTGCTTCCAGAATGACCTTTTTGTCCCGCCCTCGCCTCACGTTGACCAGCTGCCATCCCTTTGATTTAGGGACCACCTTTTCTGCCAAAGCTTTTTCGACCGCTTCAGATGAATCCATTGTGGTATTGTTATCAGCTGGCTGGACAACAATAAAATGCTTGGGCTGTGGGGCAGCCTTTGCAGCCGTGGCATAAGATTTTGTATTGGCCCCATTCTTTGGGGGGCTGGGTCCGCCGCCTGGCCTCGGCTGTGGTGTCTGCGGTCTTGCAACATCAGTCTCACGTCTGGGCCCTGGCGTCTGGCTCTCACCAGTCTCTGCTGGGGTACCACCAGCAGGCAGAGTCGTGGCGGCAGTCTTCAGTGGGGTTACAATCTGACGCAGCACATCAGACAGGTCCTGATTCGTTTGCTCTACCAAGTCGCCCCCAGAAGCTACCACGACTTCCAGCGTCTTGATCCTCGAGTCCATGTGGACGACTCGCCTCAGAATTGCCAACACAGCCTCACTCATAGGCTTGAGGGCACTCTGACCTTTGTCCCACCTTTAAGTCACACCAGATTCTCAGGAAGTCGGCTGATGGGGAATCCCATAGGTCCATAATTCTAACACGGCATCGGAATCTCCAGTGTCAACCGGTGGCCTCATCACAGCCGTGAATACTCTTTCCCCAGGCAGTGCGGATTTTTCTTCACTGCTACTGTTCCCCATCCCCCCACGTATTCTGAGTGGCGAATGCGCCTCTCTCGGGTTGTAGGGTGGTAATGCCTCTTCCTGTGTAGTAGGGCTTCGGGGCTCTTCTGGGTGGGCCCCCATTCCACCAGTCAATGTTAGACCAGCCCAATGCCATCTCTTTTTGGGCTTAATGAGGAACCCTTGGTCAGAGGGACCCCAAGTAATGAAGGCCGTTTTATTCGACAGGGATGGTTGGTGGCCCAGGTTGGTGGTCCAGTCCGCCTGGATCCACTTGCCTCCCCTTTCAGCGTCCTTCACACGACTCTTCTCGTATTTCCGTCTCTTCTGGGCGCCCCCTCAATGGCTGAACGTACGGTGAATTGAACCTCAGCGATAGCCCTCTGCTGCTCCTCTTTCGACTTATTATTTTGGTGCTCCATATAGGCCCGAAAGCCCTCGGGGTTCACTTGGCCATGGTGCGTCACGGCTCTTTGTTCGTTGTGTTCATCAAGTGACACCAACTGCCTCACAATTGGTTCACGAGGCTCTTCAGGGTCCCTCCCAGGGAACCACTGGGAAACCCTAGGAGGGTAGACAACGGTCATGGATTCGACCGCATATTTCGCAGTAAGTGCGGCCGTACTGATTACTGAGTGCCAGTTGTTGTTGGCAACGGCATCCGCAGAGAAGCCCATTATGGCGTTCCTATCTGCTTCCCTGATTTGATGGGTCGATGTAGCAGTGTGATATGCTAGATTGTGCTCCTCAGCAATTTCGTCGTCGTAGTCCACCGGTGGACCGTTATTACCATTATAGTCGACCTGGCAGGAAGTTTTCGGGGGGCGCTGAGATGATTAGTGACAGTTTCAAATTGTATATCCCTAGGAGTTGGGTGAAAAGGAGTTGAAATGCAAAAGTAAACAAAAGCGACCAAGTTAGCCTCGTATACAGATAGTATGTTTTTGGGGGTGCAGGGGTGATTAGTGAGTGTTTCAAGACCGCCAGGGGCAAACTTTGATTAAATTACACTACCTTACAAGAAAATGGATTTTTTCCCCCAGTCCAGTAGGAAATTAGAAAATAAATACCCGGGTAACACCGGGAACTTCAGCTAGTTTACTGTATCCAATACAGCTGGGAGGGATATCGGAGGTCACGAACCCTTTTGGTTTATTATTCTGTGAATAATACACCTATGTATTCGCTCAGCAAAAAATTTTTATAACACCCCCTCAAAATTTTTTCTTTTCCGTTTCAAGGTGCGTAGATTCCAAAAATGCAATGTCCGTCCGCCGTACGCCGTCCGCCGTACGCCGTATCACGTGTACAGGCTTCATTTTCGGTCTAAAAAAGTCGTTCTTTCGCACACATGCTCCATTTGGGCCCTAGTTGTGTCCCGAAACTTTTCAGCCCGATCGGAATATACCCAGGGGTGTTATGAGTGAAAATGTGTATAAAAATAGGTACTTTTTGCGTTTTAACAACATGTTAGTAACATGAGCTTTTGAGGTATCTTTTTCCATGTTTTTGAGGACGAGAAGACCGAATAAGAAGTCGATTTTGACCAAAGACGCGGAAATTGAGGTTTTACCAAAGGTTCAGCTCCCAAAATGGTTTTTTTATGAGTCAAAAACCTGGAAAACTGTCTGAAATCACCATCAATGTGTACAATAACATTGGAAAAAGTGTAAACAGGTGAATCAAGACCATTAAATGCCACTACCAATGATCAAAGATGATCTTAAAAAAAAAGAAGAAAAAAGCGTACCTATTTCATGTTTTGGGGGCCAAAATTGGTGGAAATCATCAGAAATAGCTATTTCAATCATTCCACATGAAAGAAACAATACATTTAACAGCCAACAAAAATCTCTAGAACTCCAATAGAATAATAAACCCATGTGACAAGGACTTTGCAGCGTTTTTAAAACACAGAATGTGTTTTAGCCATGGACTAACTAGCCGAAAATGGAACGCGGGATGGGAACGAAATGTGTGACATTAACATGACAACCAATAAACATATCACCAGATGTTTATTGCGACAAACCCGTTTGAAGTGAGTAATTTTATTTATGTAAATCGGAGTTTCAGTCGTTCGCGAATCGTCCTTCGGTTTATAAGAACTTGACGCTGCCCAGGCCCCGGATCAGCTGAGTTGCTCCTTAAGCTAATTTCTATGATATTAACTCTACGAAGCTGTAATTTGGTATGTGGGCTCCTTAGGACTTCAACTTGACGCTGCCCAGGCCCCGGATCAGCTGAGTGGCTCCTAAAGCTAATTTCTATGTTATTCACTCTACGAAGCTGTAATTTGGTATCTGGGCACCTTAGGACTTTAACTTGACGCTGCCCAGGCCCCGGATCAGCTGAGTTGCTCCTAAAGCTAATTTCTATGATATTAACTCTACGAAGCAGTAATTTGGTATGTGGGCTCCTTAGGACTTTAACTTGACGCTGCCCAGGCCCCGGATCAGCTGATCGGCTTCTAAAGCTAATTTCTATGTTATTCACTCTACGAAGCTGTAATTTGGTATCTGGGCACCTTAGGACTTTAACTTGAAGGCTGCCCAGGCCCCGGATCAGCTGAGTTGCTCCTAAAGCTAATTACTATGATATTCACTCTACGAAGCTGTAATTTGGTATGTGGGCTCCTTAGGACTTTAACTTGACGCTGCCCAGGCCCCGGATCAGCTGAGTTGCTCCTAAAGCTAATTTCTATGATATTCACTCTACGAAGCTGTAATTTGGTATGTGGGCTCCTTAGGACTTTAACTTGACGCTGCCCAGGCCCCGGATCAGCTGATTGGCTTCTAAAGCTAATTTCTATGATATTCACTCTACGAAGCTGTAATTTGGTATGTGGGCACCTTAGGAGTTTAAGTTGACGCTGCCCAGGCCCCGGATCAGCTGAGTTGCTCCTAAAGCTAATTTCTATGATATTCACTCTACGAAGCTGTAATTTGGTATGTGGGCACCTTAGGAGTTTAAGTTGACGCTGCCCAGGCCCTGGATCAGCTGAGTTGCTCCTAAAGCTAATTTCTATGATATTCACTCTACGAAGCTGTAATTTGGTATGTGGGCACCTTAGGACTCTAACTTGAAGGCTGCCCAGGCCCCGGATCAGCTGAGTTGCTCCTAAAGCTAATTTCTATGATATTCACTCTACGAAGCTGTAATTTGGTATGTGGGCACCTTAGGAGTTTAAGTTGACGCTGCCCAGGCCCTGGATCAGCTGAGTTGCTCCTAAAGCTAATTTCTATGATATTCACTCTACGAAGCTGTAAAATGGTATGTGGGATCCTTAGGACTTTAACTTGAAGGCTGCCCAGGCCCCGGATCAGCTGAGTTGCTCCTAAAGCTAATTGCTATGATATTCACTCTACGAAGCTGTAATTTGGTATGTGGGCATCTTAGGACTTTAACTTGACGCTGCCCAGGCCCCGGATCAGCTGAGATGCTCCTAAAGCTAATTTCTATGATATTCACTCTACGAAGCTGTAATTTGGTATGTGGGCTTCTTAGGACTTTAACTTGACGCTGCCCAGGCACCGGATCAGCTGAGTTGCTCCTAAAGCTAATTTCTATGATATTCACTCTACGAAGCTGTAATTTGGTATGTGGGCACCTTAGGACTTAAACTTGACGCTGCCCAGGCCTCGGATCAGCTGAGTTGCGGTTTATGTGAAACGCGTGAGCTAAAACACATTCTGTGTTTCTATAATTTCGTCCGAAGTATGTAAATAGGTAACCGGGGGTCCAGGGGGCTTGCCCCCTGGCGAGGCGCGGAGCGCCGAGTTTTGGTTAAGGAATATGAATTTCAGTGATTAAAAAAAAAAATTGTATATGATCTTGCCAACATATCTGCCATGGCTGATACCTAATCACAAACCACATCAAGCCCTGCAATGAAAGTTAACTTGAAGAAATCTACAAGAATCCATGTTGGGGTTGCCAATCTGGAGGGTAAAACATCACCCAGTTTGGATAGTACCTATCAACGATTTTCTTCTCTTGATATCTTGGGTATTTGTCAAGTACAATTTATGAACAATATACGAATTGTTTCCACCTGGTTGTTGCGCCAACAGTAGAAGTGTAGCTACGGCTACCTCGCTACACCTGGGTGTAGCTATAGCTACATCTGGGAGATGACCGGTGAGGTGAAACATCTCGAGCTCCACTCCACGGCTAACTAACCGGTAAATCGGTGAGAAGATTAACCCGTTCTCCGCCCGGGGCTGTTCAGAGTGGATTACTTTTTCCAACCTGCCGTCTTAACCATTCTATTTGAGATTAAGTCACCACAATCTCATCTCCATTTAGGTAATCAAGTACCGCACCTGTCGAGATGAGGATCTCCAGCAGATTCAATAAGGACAAAGCGAATTTTCCAATAGCGTTCCCTTAGCTTGAAACTTATTTTGGGCGTTGTTAGGCCACTGTTTAATTTCGAGATTAATTTGGATCCGCACTTTGCGTTTCAGCATCAAAGAACAAATTTCTTCAGTCTGTTCAACAGCCGCGTACAGAGATACAGCCAGCGGTTGTTGTATGTCCTTGTAACCACATAATCGTATCGAAAGAACGATCAAACGAATTGGGATTCTCGGACGGTACCTATGTACGGGTCGATCCCATCGAGGAAACTGTATCGCTTAAAGCGACACTGATTTGATGCCACAAGCACACCTTCAATTTATAGATATCCGGACCGTCACCAAACATGAGACCCTCTACATTTTGGCAGATGACTTAATCAAATGAAATCAATCAATCTTCAGCCGAGGCTGGATCTGGATTCAGCATGATACATACCGATATTGTGAATCGAAAGTCGACAAATATATACAAAATATTCAATGAGAATTCCTACTTGATATTATTGATTGGCTGCCGATGGTGCAGAAGAGAGTAGAGGGTGACGAATCCTCTGCTAATTTAAATTCTTCATTTTCTACTTCCAGCTCTTACCTATCTTCAGTCAGAGATATTAAACTGTTTTACTTGTGGTTATACACAGTTAACACTGCTGACGGGTGAGATAGCCCGAAACTAGTCTCACATTACTACAGGATGAATTTAAATCGCATAGGATTCGCCACAATAGGCGGATGCCCACTGTAACCGGAGGCCCCTTAAGCGGATTCGTCTGTATATATAAACGAAAATAGAGTAAATAAACTTCTGAAATAATATTATTTGTAAATGGTTAATAACTGTAAAGTCAACGTTGGAGACTTCTCAAACGAATCCCGATCTTTGTAATTCCATCCGGGGCTGTACGATGGAAAGCCCCGAGAGAGGACTCGAAGCGACATTGAAAGTCAAGCCCTTCCACCACCGCAGCGAATGTGAGAGGGGGCCGCCATAAATTTCCTAAGCCTCGAAAAACACTTTCAGTCGGCGGGGCATGCAAGCAGAAACGGCTGCACAGCGAGCCCTATGAATTACGACTTCCGCTCAAACGGCTCGAAATGCACAGCGGACGGTAGCCCATGCCAACCTCGTCGCATACCGGACGAGTAATAAACGATCACTTTGAGAAAAATGAAATGGAACCAAATACATAACGAAAAAAAAACTTGGAAAAGAATTGAGGAGGCATCGCGCGAGCCAAATACCTATACTACGGGCGTAAGAAAATTTTGGATGGCCTGCAGATGGGACAGGAGCCAACAGTTTAATACTATGTAATGACCGTCGGGATTCCGCGACTGCAAGGCATCCCAACGGTGTTTTCTCTCTCGTCTCTCTTTTTTGTTGAAAACTGCGCGTAATCTACTGAGATCACAAACTGCTTCGGTAAAGGGACACTGGAAGCTTTTCAAAACATGGCTCTTTAAACCCGTTATAAATTTTACAAAACAGCACATTATGTTTTAATATGAAATACCTAACCCACGACAATTTGCCCACACACTGTCTCACTACACACCAAACTGCGAGTAAATTTAACGAAATAGCTCATAGTTTTTGTACCCATTGTTGTTAATCCAAATAGTACAATTATAGTAAGTAACTCAGGATAATAATAAGGTGTAACTGGCATTCTGGTCAACATTTTCGAAATAGGATAGTTAAGCCAGACATGCATCGGTCA
Organism: Leptopterna dolabrata; assembly: GCA_954871275.1. Lineage (NCBI taxonomy): Eukaryota > Metazoa > Arthropoda > Insecta > Hemiptera > Miridae > Leptopterna > Leptopterna dolabrata. Next base: position 45,996,991 of record OX940976.1, on the reverse strand, counting down.
ATTTAGAACATGTCGCAATAACTAGCTGCAGTCAGGATTATGATATGCGTCGGTTTGAGAAGAAAAAAAGTCATTTGAGTACAGATTTCTAGTCACATTACGGGACGTTTGCGGGTACAAGGGATGCAAAAATCCATTTCATGGAGAACAGGAACATGGCAGTATTGGTTCTCGTATCGAGCGAGGAGCAAGCGAGACCGAAAAATCGTACTGGACTCATTCAGCAAATAACGCTCATAGGGGTCTATGAAACAACCTGTGACCACTGAACTGAATTTCATCAGAATCCGGGGAGCAAAACCAAACCATACTTAAAAAAAGGAAATTATTAACTCAGAAATTATTCACGAATGCATAATAAATTATTACTCAAGTCTTTTTCTTTTCTTTTTTAGCGACATCTGACACTCCTAAAACTCAAAATGTATTCACTTTTTAGAGAAAACATATTTTTGACTAATGAAAAAGTATTTCTGAGCAATTTATATACTTCGCCCTTAAGGCGAACTGATATAAATATTGCTCATTTTTAGTCATTTTTTTCTCATTTTTAACGTTTTTTGACCCCTCAAAACTCGATCCTCATATTTTACCTTCGTTTTACGCTAAGGTCAGATACCGCTTGGAGTGCCACAAATACGCGTACGTACGTAATATACAATATATTATGATAGGTACATTATATTATACAGCATAATATATACCGACAAAGGTACATATTTAAAAAATTCAAATTCTACGGATGGATTCAGAAGATTCTGAAAAAAAAAACCAGTCATGCAGCATGACTTAATGAGCGAATTTTCAAAGAAATATTCGAATTAATGGCTATGGTTTTGAATAAAGGAAAACTTCGGTCTAAAATTTGGTTTTCTATGTATATTCTCTTCGTATTTATTTTAATTTGTACGTTTTGTCCATCCTGATTCTACCGTTTGTTTATTTTCAATCTGACCACTCTGAGGGGGTTGGGGGCGGGGGGGGTAAGAGTTTAAAGATTATCCTAGTTTTGGGTAATTTTTGCGCACTTTAAATGCTCTAATTTAAGAACGGATTTAGATATCTAAAATCCGATTTCACCATCGTGTTCAGCGTGCAAAAACCTTTAAAATGAGGGGTCACTTGTTAGAAAATAACATTTTGGGGATTTTTGGGTAATTTTTGCGCACTTTAAATGCTCTAATTTGAGAACGGATCAAGATATCTAAAATCCGATTCCACCATCGTGTTCAGCGTGCAAAAACCTTTAAAATGAGGGGTCACTTGTTGGAAAATAACATTTTGGGGATTTTTGGGTAATTTCTGCGCACTTTAAATGCGCCAAAACCCTCCTTAGAGTAGGCCAATTTCGCCCATCTTCGAACTTAGCCTTTCGATTGCCAAGATAGATTTTTTGTGCAAATTTGAGCTGTTTATCTCAATTCTATCGAGAGTTATCGTCTGGAGTGACACATATATAAATATATATATACATATAAAAAAGTGTTAAATTTCAGGAATCGTTTTAGAATGGTCTGAAACGGATTTCTATGAAGAAAATTTCCAAAAATTTATATTATTTAAATTTCGAAGCCATTGCAATAGCTTCATTTTCTTTGAAAATTCGCTAAAAACAAGAATAAAAAATATTCTCAGAAATTCACGTACCAACTTTGCAGTTATTGCAAATTTTTTTGTTTATTATTCTGTGAATAATACACCTATCTATTCCACCAGCAAAAATTTTTGTAACACCCCCTCAAAATTTTTTCTTTTACGTTTCAAGGTGCGTAGATTCCAAAAACGCTGCAAAGTTCTTGTCACATGGGTTTGTTGTTCTACAGAAATGTTGGCTGTTCATTTCTTGTCACTTTCATGTGCAATAATTAAAATAGCTACTTTTGATGGTTTCCACCAATTTTGGCCCCCAAAAACACGAATTAGGCTCGACTTTTTTTACAGATTATCTTTGATCATTGATAGTGTCATTTAAATGTCTTGATTCGCCTGCTAATACTACTTCTAGTGTTACTATACAAATTTATGGTGATTTCAGACAATTTCCGAGGTTTTTGACTCATAAAAAATGAATTTCGGGAGTTTAACCTTCGTTAGAACCTCAATTCTTCAACTTCCCTTCAACTTAATATTCTCTCGCCCTGAAAAACATGGAAAACGATACCTCACGAGCTCACGTTCACTAAAACCTCAATAATCCCCCGAAAACCCGTACTTTTACACCAACTTTTCTCACATAACCCCCCCTGGGTGTATGCGGATCGGGCTGCCTAGCTTCGGAGTACAACTAGGACCCAAATGTGTTCCCAAACTGTGTGCGGAAGAACGACGATTTTAGACCAAACTTTAACGTAAATTTAAGGCTGAAACTTCGTTAGAACCTAAATTTTCCACTCTTTGGTCAAAATCGGCTTCATATTCGGTCTTCTCGTTCCAAAAAATATTGAAAACGATACCTCAAAAGCTCGTGTTACTCAAACACAAAAAATACCTACTTTCATACCCGTTTTTCACTCATAACACCCTTGGGTATAATCCGATCGGGCTGCAAAGTTTCGGGACACAACCAGGGCTCAAGTGGAGCCTGTGTGCGAAAGAACGAATTTTTTAGACCGAAAATGAAGCCGGTATGCGTGATACGGCGTATGGCGTACGGCGGACGGACACTGCAGTTTCTGAATCTACGCACCTTGAAACGTGAAAGAAAAAACGCTGCAAAGTCCTTGTCACATGGGTATATTATTCTATTGGACATACCTGCAGAAATGCGGGCTGTTCATTTATTGTTTCTTTCATGTGAAATAATTTAAATAGCTATTTCTGATGGTTTCAACCAATTCTGGCCCCCAAAACACGAATTAGTTACGCTCCTTTTCTTTCTTTTTTTTTTCTTCAAATTATCTTCGATCATTGGTAGTGCGTGCCATTTAATCGTCTTGATCCACGTGTTCATATTTGTCCTAGTGTTATTATACAAATTGATGGAGATACCAGACGATTTCCCAGGTTTTTGACTCACGAAAAATCAATTTTGGGAGCTGAACATTTGGTAGAACCTCAATTTTCCCCTTTTTGGTTAAAATCGACTTCATATTCGGTCTTCTCGTCCAAAAAAACATGGAAAACGATACCATAAAAGCTCATGTTACTAAAATGTTACTAAAACACAAAAAGTACCTATTTTTATACACATTTTCACTCATAACACCCCTGGGTATATTCCGATCGGGCTGAAAAGTTTCGGGACACAACTAGGGCCCAAATGGAGCATGTGTGCGAAAGAACGAATTTTTTAGACCAAAAATGAAGCCGGTACACGTGATACGGCGGACGGCGTACGGCGGACGGACATTGCATTTTTTGAAGCACCTTGAAACGGAAAAGTGAAAATTTTGAGGGGGTGTTATAAAAATTTTTTGCTGACCGAATTCATAGGTGTATTATTCACAGAATAATAAACCAAAATTTGGAGGGGGAGTAATAACAATTTTTTGCTGGGGGATACACAGGTGTATTATTCACAGAATGATAAATCAAATGCAATGTCCGTCGCCGTACCCCGTATCATGCATACCGGCTTCATTTTCGGTCTAAAAAATTCGTTCTTTCGCCCACAGGCTCCACTTGGGCCCTAGTTGTGTCCTGAAACTTTGCAGCCCAATCGGGACACACCCAGGGGTGCTATCAGTGAAAAATAGGTGTAAAATTAGGTTTCTTTTGGTGTTTTAGTAACATGAGTTTGTGAGGTATAGTTTTCCATGTTTTTTAGGACCAGGAGACCGAATATGAAGTCGATTTTTACCAGAGAGTGGAAAATTGAGGTTCTAACGAAGTTTCAGCCTTAATTTTACTTTAATTTTGGCTAAAATCGTTGTTTTTCCGCACACAGTTTGGGTCCCCATTTGGAAACAAATTTGGTTCCTACTTGTGCTCCGAAGCTCGGCAGCCCGATCGGAATACACCCAGAGGTGTTATGGGTAACAAATGGTTGAAAAACAGGGGGTTTCGAGGTTGTTTTGAGGTTTTAGATAACATGAGCTGGTGAGGTATCGTTTTCCATGTTTTTTTAGCACGAGAAGACCGAATATAATGTCGATTTTGACCAAAGAGAGAGGAACTGAGGTAGTAACGAAGGTTCAGCTCCCAATATTCATTTTTTATGTGTCAATTACCAGGGAAATTGTCTGAAATCACCATAAAGTTTATAGTAACACTAGAAGTAGTATTAACAGACGAATGGCACTATCAATGATCAAAGATAATTCGTAAAAATAAAAAATAAAAAAACCTACCTAATTTGTGTCTCAGGGGGTCAAAATTTGTGCAAACCATCAAAAATAGCTATTTAAATTATTGCACATGAAAAGAACAATAAATGAACAGCCAACATTTCTGTAGGTACTTCCAACACAATAAACCCACGTGACAAGGACTTTGCAGCGTTTTTTTCTGAAAATTCCCTAAAAGGTATGTCTCGGAACCTAATGATTTTCCGATTAGTAAACAAAGCGTGATTTGGGAAAGAATGATACTTTTGACCCATGGGTTTCGGTTTGATAGGTACTAGGTAGGTCTTCAGTAGAGGATTTCCCCTACCGACAGGTGCATTCGCCATGGCATTTCTGACTCCTAGAAAACTGTAAGAAACCATCCATGATCGAATACCATCTTGATAAGCGCTTGAGAAAGGTTTGATAATGGTTGGGAATCTAGAAGGCCAGTCACGGCTAGTTCTCGTCCGCCCGATTTTCTGTGGACTGGAATGAAGATAAGAAAACTGGCTTTGGATAGTCAGAAAATGCTACAAACAGCCAGTCATGGACAGCATACAGTCAGAAAAGAATCCTAGAATCACTGGAAACGGACCAACGCCTTTCTGAAGGTCAGATAACCGTCAGATGGCCACTGCAAACAAACCTAATATTGATTTCATTGTGAAAAAAAAAAAATTTGAAAATTAATAGATGGGTACTTCAATAGCCACAACGAATTTCATGTAATCTCATTCGTTTTTCTGTTCAACACAGCATTGATAGTCAGAAACACGAACTCGTTATCAGGAAATTGCGCATTTTTTGTTCAAAATGCTTCTCATTCTTGCTCAATTCTAATTCAAACTGCATCCAAGACAACCTACAGAAATCATAGACAAGAGGTAGGTAAATACGGTGTAAACGTAGGATAGGTGAACTAAATAATTACAATCATAATAAATTATAATCATAAATAATTATAATCTTTGAACATAGATAGACCAATCGAACAGTTGACAGAGAAGGCTCCGTGGGGACCATTATTTTACGACTATGCGTACACTACCTACTTCAAAAGTTCCATTCGACCCTCATGGGCAATCTTTACCAAACAGAAATAGGTACCGATTTCCCTGAAACTAAAATAGGTATTCAATCAAATAAAATAACAACTATTCAGATTATCGTTCTAATTCAACAAGTCATAGCTTATTTTGGCAGCTTTCCAAGACCCACCATTTAGAGATTATATCTAATTTATTATCCTTGAGACAATGTAACACAACTAACAACTACAATGAATCACAGATTGAACAGCTACAAATGTCTGCATCAACCAGCAACACTTTCAGGAGGTAGGAGATTTTTAGAGTGGGGAAAGTGGGATTTTACTTCTTTCTTTTTTTTTTTGCACAGCAGGTACTTTTTACAAAAATTCGCAGAGTGGGGGAGGGTACGATTTAGACAGCAAGATGGCCCTAGGGGTTGAAGAATGGTGGGGTGGCGGGGAGGAGGGGCGTGGCCTCCAGCACAGAGGGATCAATACCAGTTCAGACTCGGTGCGGAGTCAATGACAGGGGCCAAGCAACAGCATCACGAAGGTATCAGTACCTCAAACCAGGGAAATCCATCACCAAAAATCGTAACAAGAATTCTAACGAAAAAAACTCCTCAGGAACTCACCTAAATAATCGTAAAATTGGTGACAACTGGTGGACAGAGCAATAACCTACATATTTGTAGGGTCCTACCAATAGGTTCACATCCAAAACGTTTACAGCGGAAAAACTTCTTCTCGACCATAGTTTAAAATGTCAACTCACGAAACAAAGGTTACGTATTTTAAGTGGGATAATGGCAAATTAGGCCAGCCAATTTGAAGACAGGTAGGGGTATACAATACGATTTCGTCATGATCATTAAACACAGCATGTGAATCTGCTTGCATTTTAATCGGTATGTACATACTATCAGCGATCATATTATTGAACGGATTTTGTGGTAGTAATGTAAGAGCACGGGCAAAACGTGTGAGAAACACATTAATCGATAATTTGTGAACCAAAGAGGGAGAGCTTACCTTAGAAAATCAACCTGAGTGATAGCCGACGTCTCAACGTCACCAAGTCCTGCGTCCGCCACGGAGGTGACCCTTGTAACCAAGCTTTCTTGTAGCGCTAACAGAACAAGGTAAGAACGGTTAACGAGGAAAACTGATAGTATTAAATTAATTAACCATCGGAAAAACTGAACAAACGCCCCGAGCAAATAAAACCGGAATGTATTAGGTACAACCTGAGTGATAACTCAGGGACACATCAGACACTTTAACAGGAGGCAGAGCAGCCAACCTTTGTCCGCGAAAAGCACTTAGTTAAAGTATGGAAAATCCGCAACTGCACCAACAGAGTAGATGGGAAAGAGACACTACAGACACTGTAGTGCCTCTAGGCGACATCTAGCATCCGTGAAGAAAAATAGAACCATACAAAATAAAACTATCGAAATTCAGCCAGCTGATACATGAAAATTAAAGATCAGATTGAAGATGGTATGACTACACCATCTGCATGTAGAATTACATAGGTAGGTACTTATTTCACATTAATACTATGTTCCCACTATACCTTGGTTAGTACTAGAAACACTGGAGTCTCTAGTTGGTATCATTTATTTCTGTTATGGTGGACGTAAAAACTAGCTGGTAGGTTGGATATTATATTGGCTAACAAAATGTTCACCACTTTTCAAATAGACGCGAAATTTTTGACATCATCATAGGAGTAGAAAACATGTGGCATGCTAGCCTTAGAGGCTCAAGCGTAAGTAGGTACTAGAGTCTAGAGACACTGGGATTACCAGTAATTCTAGTGTCTGTAGTAGGTATCTAGCTTGTTATTATGTACCTTCTTGGGTACTTACCTACCTTCCTAGGTATCTAGGAGGAACAAAAACTGATAATTTGATTATGTAAAATTTCATCAAATTATCAATTACTTGAGTGCCTCTAGCGACTGACAAATCACCCAAGAACTTCTCTTGAATTTCAGTGTTCTACGGTACCCTGCTTAAGTCTTAAGTTATATAGATAGGTACCTACCTACTTACTGTTTTAGTGCATTTCATTACATCTGCGCTGTGAAATCTCCCACCTAGGTACTAAGAAATACCTGCATATCTGCTTTCTCTCATCACCATTTGTGAAGTACATACCCAAAAAAATGTTGACTCGAGAGATAAATAGATTGGTACCAAATAGGGAACCTACCTAAATCAACAAAAAACGTTCCAATTTCCTCCATTCGAAAACTAAAGCTCTAATGATACTATATTTTCAAAACCTCTGGACACCGAGACTGTGGGCATTTTTAAAACTGATATGAGGGGCATCATTAAGAAAGATAAAATACAATAGCAATACATGTGATGGAACAAAGTTGATTAGTGTGCGCTTTAATAAAATAAGATAGGTACCCGAATTATTGTGACGAACCGGAATAAAAATTGAAATTTTGTATGATGTGAACAATAAGCATACCTACGAGTACCTACCCAGATTATTTTGCGAATGGAAAGGTGACACCTCGGAGGCTGCTCAAGATTATGGTTAGGTGATATTTTTAATTACAGCTATACAGTATAAGCATATGTTTTCATATACTTACTAAGAAATAATAGGTATTGAACTAATTTCAAATGGATGATGCCGTACAAGAAAATCCGTAGGAGTTCCTCTTTTGAAGTGAGAGTGGCATAGCTGTTACAAGATCTCAATGCCATCACGATATAACCTGTTTTGGACTTCTACCGCTGGGGTCGCGCCAATCGCCTATATATCGACTTCGCGTCAAACATGAGAAAAAAAGGCGGTGTTTTCAAAGCTCTGCTCGTGAGGAAGTTTTCGAACTTTTTGAAGAAGTGAGTTTTCCAAATTCTATTGAAAAATATTTGGCACCATTCTACTCAAGCTCCCCTTCGAATTGAATAACTTATTCTGATGTCATCACTTGGTACACCAAAACCCAGGTATTCATAGTTGCATAGATGTAAGTACCTACCTACTATCTTACTCTGTAGTAGGTACCACATAAGTAGGAGTAAGTTTCAAGGATATCTGCTAATCATCAGACACTAAATATACTAATTCCATTGAGCTCTAGAATAATTAAATCCTAAATTAAGTTATAATGCAAGTTTCATCGATCGAGAACCGACAGAAGAACTTTGTAGGTGATACAACCAAAGGTAGGTAGGTAGATACCTACATAATTTGGTTTATTGAGAAAAATAAAAATAGGTTGATTGAGTTTTTAGGTGGAGGGTTGATTAAATATATGTACCCATGCATAATCAATGAAATCCCCCTGAAGGTTGCGTTAATCCATTTTCATTACTACTTTATGTAGGTAATACCTAGCCAAGTGTATCTCTATTTTTTGCGTGTACGCTTCGTTCAAGCTCTAACGGCTATACCTACCGGTTTCAATGCAGTTTTACTTTCACCAAAGTACTATACCTACCTAATGAGAAAGTTCCAAGCCAATGTAGGTAGGTAAGTATTCCAAGTACGAATCGGAAATGTAGAATCTGATGTTTTATGCATGTAAAAAATTTATACTTCTCTCGCTCAGTTATTCAATTTAAATGTTTCCTTGATGCCGTCCTGTGAATACTATTACTGCCCTACTATGGAGAAAGGCAGTAGATAGTAAGCATTTCATAGTTTTGAGAAATCAAGGGGTAAAGTTATGAGCCTCCCCATCTCGCTTAATTCATAGACGCGCTGATTTTGAGTTTATATGGTTTCTTAACTTATAATGTAGATTTTTACAACTTTATATGCCTGAAATACTTCTTGAAATAACGAAAACATCGATTTAAAACCAACGATTTCTCCCCACTGCTATTCTGCGGAGTATATGAACGCCTCACAGATTCACTGTACTACATTTTTCGGGATGCACTGCTTTTCTACGTAGACCGATTACTGCTTTTCAGTGTAGTTCTCGAACCGAAATTCTGAAAAAATCGGGCAGTTCCTACGTACCTACCTAACTACCTACTTTCGGTTTATTATTCTGTAAATAATAAACCGTCCGCCGTATCATGCTTAAAATTAGTTCTTTCGCACACAGGCTCCATTTGGGTACTAGTTGTGTCCCGAAAATTTGCAACCCGATCGGAATATACCCAGGGTGTAAATATATGTTTTTTTTGTGTTTTAGTATTATGAGCTTTTGATGTACCATTTTCCATGTTTTTTAGGGCGAGAAGACCGAATATGAAGTCGATTTTGACCAGAGAGAAGAATTGAGGTTTTAACAAAAGCTCCCAAAATTCATTTTTTATGAGCAAAAACCTGGGAAATTGTCTGAAATCACCATCAATTTGATTAATAACACTAGAAAAAGTGTCAACAGGTAAATCAAGACAATTAAGGGGCACTATCAATGTCAAAGATAATTTGAAAAATAAGCGCAATTATTCGTGTTTTTTGGGGCCAAAATTAGTGGAAACCATAGGGAATTAGCTATTTCAATTATTGCACATGAAAGAACCAATAAATGAACAGCCAAAATTTCTGTAGCAACGCGAAGTTGATATAGCTTCTTCCATTGTTCGAAGGTTCAGTACCTAATAGCTCGTTAGGATCAAATCAGCCTTTCCATATTAAACGTTGTAATTTATCAATAAATTATGTAAATTATTTCTTCAGCTACGTTGTCGAGAGATTCTTGGTATTGAAAATCAGAGCAGTCTTTTTCGGTTTGTTGATCAGCCATGTCCTGTGATGAGTGTAGTCTTGAAGTGTCCTGGAATGTGATCTAGCGACTTTGTAAGCACTTTTTTGACAGAACATTAAAGTAAAACACAATCATAAATCAAGTGTTCTTATTTATTGATTTCACTTTTACAGCCAGACAGGTAGAACCCGAGGCATAGGTTTCGGAGAACATTTGCTCTGAGGGTGACAGGCTGCAGGAGCTTTCTGCATGATAGTAGGATTTGCATTCATTGCAGATTGATCTAATTGAGTCGTGTGAAATGATCACCTTAGGTACATGAGTTGAGAGGACTCACTAAGTATGGCGTGCAAACACAATGCAAAAAACGCCTAATCATCATGCTGATTTCTGCCGTATATTAGGATTATCAGGAAAAACATGACGCAGGATTTCAGCATAGGTAATTGTCACCGAGAAACAGAACGGCATGATGTTTCCAGAAGTTTTTGAGGGTCTGCCAACATCAAAATATTAGCTTTGGGGAGTTCGGACTTCTTTTGAGGTGCTCTTCATTGAAATCATCGATCACAGGGTTCGAGTTTCTGGAACAGGGTTCTTAGGTTCATCGCCGGTCGTATTCGATAGAAAGGATTCGTTTTTGCAGTCTGCGGCACAAATAATTAGGGTGCCATTGAGATCGACGAGGTTGCCTGCTGCAGCTGCAAAGAAGTTCGTATACATAGGCGAACTCTTATTAAAATTCCATTTGGCATCTCAATCAAGTACCAAAGCAAACAAGTTTCGACGCTCAGAACATTATTTTACTTGTCTTCCTTGCATGAATCAGGAGGTTCAAGAGCGACCCTGCTGGAAGAATCATTCTCGGTCTCATCAACTATGACGCCTTTTTTTTCTTTTTTTTTTCGGAATACATAAAAAAGCGACTAACTTCCTTTCCTTAGGTAAGATCATTTCCAACAATTTTGGTATGGATTTGTCACAGCTTTTAAAGAATACAACCTAAAACTACAAGGAGACGGCATTGTGACAGAGGCAAAACGGAGACTGACCGACGCAAGAACGCTTGCAGTAGAACGATGAAAAGCAGTAAGAGCGTTCACTGCCACAAGCTGTGGGCTGATCCTACAAAGGAAAGCAGTGCGAGGGCAGTAGGGTTCGCTTCCGTTGTTGGAATACTATGGTGAAAAGCAGTGCAATGGCAGTGCAAGCTCCCTCCATTGATTCATACTACAGAGAAAAGCCGTGTGTATGGTGTCGTGAGTCCCTCCCGGGAACACTCCTATCATATTAAGTTCTCACCAATATCCAAACGCCAAACTAAAGCTCCGTAAATAAAGATATGAGTGGGGACAGGCGACAGAACCCAGGGTTACTCAACCTGGGGCCCCACTACCAGCTCCCTGCAAGGAGCTGGAGGGAGAGGCCCCCAAGTACTATAAAACCCCGGATCCTGGCGCTCAAGCTTCATTCGACACTTCCTCTAACCAGCTCTCTCTTCTCTCTCTTACCTTCCCTCTCAGATGATCGGTTGACTACAGCCGCCTGAGAATTTCACCTCCTCTCTCCTCCTCCTTGTCTAGATGATCGGTTGAATACAGCCGCCTAGACAAGGGACCTCTCCTTTCCTCTCCTTCACCTAGATGAACGGTTGACTACAGCCGCCTAGGTGAAATTCCCTCATCCACCTCTCTCTCCTCCAAAGTCGTAGATGTTCGGTTGACTACAGCCGCCTGCGACTTTTCCTCCTTTACCTAAATTCACTCACTCACCTTCCTTCCACACCGCCGTGATGAAAATTCTAAATTCATCACAGTGGTGAACCCGACGTTCACTCAACCTTTTTCCTTCCCACCTTCCCACCTCATGTGTCGCCCCAGTCTAGTTCGGTGTCCCAAATTTTAAATTCAAATTTCAACAGTCAGTGTAAATTCGCAATTCTTGGCCCAACCTCACCACTCAACTCTCAACTCAACGCACCTCCGCTCCCGCCGATTGCGAATTTCAAAATTCAAAACCACCTCAAATTTTTGAATTTTAGTTACAGACATGGACCCGAACTCTCCGACGCCGCCGCTCCTCCGGCCGTCCCTGCTGCAGCCGCCCGCCGCTGCGACAACTGACGCAACGGCCGCAGCCGACAACCCCTTCTCCACCCTCTCCCCACCCGGCTCCTCCGCATCCGCAGCAGCCACCGCCGCCACCGCCGCCGCTACGGCCGCAGCCGCCGCCGACGTCATGACGGCATCCGCAGCGTTCCCTCTGTCGCTGCCCCCCTTCTACACGCACGACCCGGCGCTTTGGTTTTTCCAAGTGGACGCAGCGTTTTCGGCCGCCAACATCCGCAGCCAGAAAACTCGATATTCCCGGATCATTTCGTTACTGCCCTACGAGATCCTACTGCAGACTTCCGATATCTCCCCCGACGCCGCCGCTGCGTACGACGACCTCCGCAGCCGCCTCATCAACACCTACCAGCCGTCAAAAATCGCCCGAGTCGCCGCCCTCTCCCAACCTCAACACCTCGGCGACCAGAAGCCATCCCACCTCTACCGACGGCTGCGGCACCAGCTGCACGACATTATGACGGCCGACATCGCACGTACTTTCTGGTTGCGCGCTCTCCCCCACCCCATACAGATGGCCCTCGCCAGCCACCTAGACGGTCCCGATGAGCCCCTTCTGCGACTCGCGGACACCGTCCACGACTTAGCCGCAGCCGCCAGCGTCGGCGAAGTACACGCACCCCGTCATCCCCCACCTCTGCGTGACCGCACCGCCTCCCGGGGTCGCAGCCGGACCCCCTCCCTCGACAGACGCAGGCCCACTTCCACTGATCGCCGGCGCTACCCCTCCGCCGACCGCCGACGCCAGCGCTCGCCGGAGCGACGCACCACCCCTCCCCGTGAGCTACGTAGGGGAAAGTCCCCGACGACCGCACCCCCCTCCACTACGAGACGCCCCACCAAGACTGACTACCTCCCCGCGGACCCCCCCCACCGGTGTTTCTACCACGTGAACTTCGGTGGGGAGGCCCGCAAGTGTCAGCCCCCCTGCTCCTTCCCCTCCAAGCAGGGAAACGCGGACGCCCGCCGGTAAACCCGGCGGGCCCCCCTCCTCGCCAACACGGGGGGGACCATGACCGTACCCCCCCGCCCGCATTCACACCGCCACCACCAAGCCCCGCTACCCCTCCTACGCCGCCGCCACGGCTGCCAACCTCCCGGCCGCGCCTGCAGCGCCGCCAAAACCCTCACCCCACCACCAACGGAACAACCCCTCCCCGCCCGCCACCAGGGCAACCAACCTTCCGGCCGCCACTCGCGCCGCCGCTACCGTCCCCCCACCCCGGAACGGCCCCTCCACGCCCGCCAACAGGGCAGACAACCTTCCGGCCGCCACTCACGCCGCCGCGACCGTTTCCCCACCACGGAACGGAACCTCCACGCCCGCCTCCAGGGCACAACCCCCTCCGGCCACCACTCACGCCGCCACTACCGTCCCCCCCCCCCCCTCCGGAACGGCAAGAAACCACCCCGCGTCTCCTTCGAAGCGGACCAGCCGACGCCGGCGCAAATACCCACCTCCGCAATCCTGCAAAACGCCCTGCCTACCCACCAGCGACTTTTCTTGCGCTGCAAGAAAACGAATGTACCTTTCTTGGTGGACACGGGGGCGGCGCTGTCTATATTCCCCAATAACATCCTCCGTCGTCAGGCGCGCTGTTACCGGCAGCTTCTCTACGCCGCCAACGGTACCACCATCCCCTCGTACGGGACGTACCGCTCCTCAGTTCACATGAGCGGACTCGCGTACGAGTGGGACTTTACCGTGGCGGACGTGGAGAAGGCGATCCTGGGGGTCGATTTCCTTGCATATTTCGGTCTCCAGGTCGATGTCCGGAATGCGCGCCTGATAGACCCCGCTACAAAACAACCCATTCCCGGGTTTATACATGCCATCAACCACCCCCCCACACAATTTGAACGCCTCCTCCTCGACTACCGCCCCCAGCGCCGCCCCTCTGCCCACATCTCCACCGTCCAACATCATATTGAGACTTCCGGCCCCCCCATCACAGCTAAGGCCCGCCGTCTCCACCCCCTTCAACTCTCAAAAGCTCGTCAACATTTTAACAAGCTCATAGCCGACGGTATCGTCCGCCCCTCAAAATCCCCTTGGGCTTCTCCACTCCACATCGTGCAGAAGCCCAATGGGGATATCCGCCCCTGCGGGGACTACCGGCGCCTCAACACGAAAACCACTCCGGACCTGTACAACGTTCCCCACCTACGGGATTTTTCATCACATCTGCACGGTACTACTATTTTCTCCACCCTCGACATTTCACGAGCATTCCACCACATTAACATCCACCCACCCGACGTCCAAAAGACCGCCATCATTACCCCATTCGGACTATTCGAATACGTGAAAATGGGCTTCGGGTTGAGAAACGCTGCACAGACGTGGCAGCGCTATATGGACAGCATCCTGCGAGGCCTACCGTTCGTCTTCTGCTTCCTAGACGACGTTCTGGTGGCCTCCAGGACGCCGGAAGAACACCTCAGCCATCTCCGACAGATCCTCGACATCTTCTCCACCGAGGGCCTCCTCATAAACACGGACAAATGCGTTCTCGGCCAACCCTCCGTCCGCTGCCTCGGCCACCAAGTTTCGTCCGAGGGCATCAAACCCCTCTCGGACAAGGTCCACGCAATTAGTGACTTCCCGCAGCCCCGCACGGTGACGGAACTCCGCCGCTTTCTGGGTATGTTAAACTTTTACCGCAGACACATAAAACACGCAGCACAACATCAACAACCACTCATACACGCCATCCCCCAACCCTCCAAAAAAAATGACAACCGCCCCATCACCTGGACCCCCCAACTCATCTCCGCCTTCAAAATTTGCAAACAGGACCTAGTAGACGCCGCTCTATTGGCCCATCCCGATCCCCACGCCCCCCTATCCATCACCACCGATGCGTCCGATTGGGCCATCGGGGCAGTGCTCCATCAACACACCGGCGCCACCCCCCAACCTCTAGGTTTCTTCTCTAAAACACTATCCCCCACCCAGAAAAATTACTCCACGTTCGACAGAGAACTCCTCGCCATCCACGAAGCCATCAAGCACTTTCGTGACTTCGTGGAGGGCAGGCAGTTCTCTGTCGTCACCGATCACAAGCCCCTCACCCACGCCCTCCTTCAGAACCGCAAGTCCGCCTCCCCGCGTCGCCTCCGGCAACTCGAGTTTATCGGACAGTTCACGTCCGATATCCGATACTTGCCGGGGGCTGACAACTGCGTGGCGGACGCGCTCTCCCGACCCACCCCTACCCCCGCGCCGGTGGCGGAGTTGCTGCCATTTCCCTCCCCACACTCCCTCAAAACCAAACAAGATCCAACCTCTGACCCCGCCCTTTCCAACCTTATTTCCGCATCCAAATTGGAACAACTGCCTCCCCTCGACCTCTGGTGCGACGTGACGGCCGATTCACCGCGCCCTTACGTCCCACCAGAGTTGAGGCGGCAGTTGTTCCTCCATTACCATTCTCTTCACCATCCTGGCATTCGGGCGAGCCGGGACCTCATCAGGACGCGGTACTTCTGGCCCCACATGAATACAGATATTCGTAACTGGGTTCTGGGGTGCCAGAAGTGCCAGCGGTTTAAGGTCTCGGCCCACCCCCATGTCCCCCCTCAAACCATTCCCGACTCCCTCCCGTGGGAACACGTACATCTGGACTTAGTGGGCCCCCCTTCCCCCATCCGAGGGGAAGAAATACTGCCTCACGATGATCGACCGTGCCACCAACTGGGTAGAGTGTATCCCGCTCGCCCACATCACCGCGGACGCCGTCGCGACGGCTTTCCTCGCTCAATGGGTTAGCCGTTACGGTTGTCCGCGCACAATCACGGTCGATCAAGGGAGGCAGTTCACATCCGCCCACTTTTCCGATTTACTACGTTCCCTCGGCATCCAAAAAATCCACACTACCCCATACCATCCCCAATCCAACGGGAAAATAGAGCGGTGGCACTCGGTCCTAAAACAGGCCATTTCTACATCAACCAATTCCCCTTCCTGGACAAAATCCCTTCCCTACATTTTGCTCAGCCTTCGAACATCCGCCCGTCCATCAGACCAGACTAGCCCCGCGCAAAATGCATTTAAAGACCCACTACGTTTACCGGCCGACATTTTCACCCCAAACCACACACCGTCAATTAACAGGGAACCGCTACACTCAACAACACCGACAAACGACACCACTTATCCCAAACGATTTTTCACCACTACACACATGTACCTGAAAGAGCCCGGCATCCATAAAACTTTCCAACCACTTTATGCCGGGCCCTTTCAAGTCATTCGCACAACACACACCACCGCAACCCTGTTAATTGACGGCAAACCACATACAGTCCCGTTAGCCAGGTGTAAACCCGCACCTGTGCTAACCCAACCCCCTAACACTATCAGTCTCCCACCGTCCGTTCGCGATGTCGCACCTCTTCCCAATGCACCAGTCACCTCCGTCGCCGTTTCCGGATTTCGATTCGGATCCGGAAATGGCGGCGATTCTCCGGGACGTTTTCGTCCCGGACCCGCTCTCCCCCCTACCCCCTTCGCCCGGGCCGACTACACCGCTTTCGTTCGTCCCGCAAAGGATCTCCGGACTACCTCCCCGGCCCCGGCGATGGAAGTACCCCCAGTGGAAAATTCTGCGCGAATTTCGCACAGCCCAAGCCACGGGGGTACACCCTCCCTACTCCCCCACAGACCCTTTGATGACCTCCATCCTTCGCGAGTTCCGCCTCGCGGAACTCATGCCCCCCCCACCCCCCGTTCAAATCATCATTCCCCCCATAAATTTCAACCCCCCACCCCCCGTTCAAATCACCGACCCCCCCGAAAATCCGACCCCCCAATTTTAACGCCCCCCCCATTCTCGATTTTCGACCCCCCCATCTCTCCTTCTCCCCTTCAAACAACACCTCCCCCCCCTCCATCGCCGGGGATATCCAAAATAGCCTCCGCCGGGGCGAAACGGCCCGGGCGGCGAAACGGACGGAGGGAGCGTCCCCACATTCCCCACGTCCCGGCGGCCAAATCCCCCGCCCCGCTCTGAGCAATCACGGCGGGGCCTTGAGATTCCGGAACAGTGCTAGTGTCTTCTTAATCCACTCGCACTGTACCGGAACTCGGAGCTCCGCCGTGCCCGCCTCGCCACGAGCTCGGAGCAACCGCCACCCCCACACGCCACACTCACACACACACTGTCACTCACCACACCCAACACACACCCAGGAATCGGCGGTTTTCCAACACCCCGTTCCAATTTCTCCCCTACATTTGCACGGATGTTGTAAACATCGCAAATATTATAAATCCTGTAATTCTTGTAAATATTGTAACCGCTGTAATTCTTGTAAATATTGTCAATCATCCTCATCTCGCCCTTGCCGATCACTTCCGTAAACGCCAAATGTTTACGGATCTTGACCAAACTTTGTACATATCCATCAACTCATCACTACTCCTTCATCTCTTGCCCATACTCCATGTAAATACTCATCTTTTGTAAATACCATGTTAATCCTCTCTGTCATATATCATACTCCATGTAAATACTCATCTTTTGTAAATACCCCCTGTAACTTATCACCATGTTATATACTTACCATGTTAATCCTCTCTCATACTACCATCTTAATCCTCTCTTATACTACTATGTTACTCCTAGACTTAAGATCCGCCTTATACTACCATGTTATACTACTCTCTTATACTACCGTGTTACTCTTAGACTTAAGATCCGCCTTCAGCACCACCTCTTGTTTGCCGTAGCCCTCAGCTCCTGTCACCTTGCGCCTTCAGCGACCACCTCTTGTTTGCCGTAGCCCTCAGCTCCTGTCATCTTGCGCCTTCAGCACCAATATTGGTTCAAACTGGGGGGACCTCTGTCGTGAGTCCCTCCCGGGAACACTCCTATCATATTAAGTTCTCACCAATATCCAAACGCCAAACTAAAGCTCCGTAAATAAAGATATGAGTGGGGACAGGCGACAGAACCCAGGGTTACTCAACCTGGGGCCCCACTACCAGCTCCCTGCAAGGAGCTGGAGGGAGAGGCCCCCAAGTACTATAAAACCCCGGATCCTGGCGCTCAAGCTTCATTCGACACTTCCTCTAACCAGCTCTCTCTTCTCTCTCTTACCTTCCCTCTCAGATGATCGGTTGACTACAGCCGCCTGAGAATTTCACCTCCTCTCTCCTCCTCCTTGTCTAGATGATCGGTTGAATACAGCCGCCTAGACAAGGGACCTCTCCTTTCCTCTCCTTCACCTAGATGAACGGTTGACTACAGCCGCCTAGGTGAAATTCCCTCATCCACCTCTCTCTCCTCCAAAGTCGTAGATGTTCGGTTGACTACAGCCGCCTGCGACTTTTCCTCCTTTACCTAAATTCACTCACTCACCTTCCTTCCACACCGCCGTGATGAAAATTCTAAATTCATCACATATGGCATTCACTGCTTTTAACCCTAGCATTTTACTTCACTTTTTTCTCCCTAGTAAGCAGCGGAAAAATCCCAAAGGCAGTAAGCTATTTTCGTCAATAAATCGTTCCTTAATTCTCGGACGCTGCTTTTCATTGTAGCATTGAATAAAGCTTTTCAAGGCGATTCTAACAATATAAAAATGTCCATATGCCCAAAAAAGGTCCCTACTGCCTTTCTCCATAGTTGGGCAGATTAGCGGTTTGGGTTTGTATTTCTTCTAAAAGATCTTCATAATTGAAGGACGAATACAGTGCATCGTATTCGTGACATCTGCAGTGGACTGAGCGCAGCAATTTGCCTAGTTCATTGATTGCCAGGACTACCTCACTTGAAACGTAGTACCTATCTTTCAAACAAGATCATTTTCTCAAGACGTTTTGCCGTAGAAGCAATTCATCGTCAAAATGTTCAATGAGCAGTGGATTCTCCTCTCTCTTAAGACTGTTACCATAGTAATTCAAGTATGTAATTGTGAAGTCTGTTAAAGCACATGCTTATGTTCTGAATATTATGCAGATACCTACAAATTCAGAAATTATACCAGTTCTATAAACTGTGAAAGGGAGAGTGAAGCGACTAGTTCCCGAAACTGAATATCTAGTGATCTATTATGTAGGATAATACCCCAACGTGAGTACGGGGTAGTTCCTCAGTAATAAGTGAGAAAAGTTGATTGTGCAGAAGTTGATAAGACTTTCTAATGTTGCTTCTAATCAAGAGATGAATCAAGTGCATCTTATTATCTAAAGCTTTTTATTGAGGTAACAAGTAAATTTTTGAGATACCTCAACCTCATTCATACATATATGGACATTCAAATCAGGAATGAAAAACTAACGGACTAAATTCTGAGCAAGAATGGTTTTTAAATTACCTACCTTTACAAAATGATGATGAAAGGCAAAAACTACAATATGATTATACAAATTTATTGCTAACAAGTTACATGACGATCTTCTTTAACAGTTAAATGGAGGTTAATAATAATAGGTAGATCAGGTACTATGACGACAATATTCTCAAAACCAGTTTGAAGAACTGGGCGAGATATAAAGGCATTTTAGTGATGCTAAATCGAATCGAATACAAATGTTCAAGGTATTTAAAAACTGAAGGCAAAACAAACGCCCAGTCTCTCACCACTTCATTCTATCTCTCAAAGTGGTGTATCGTTTGACAATAGCATCGAGGGAAGGTCGGGCTCGCCGAATTGGGACATGTGGAGGATTAGGATTTGCTGCTTCTGGTTGACCCACTCGACGGTTACCTTGACACACCTCCAGGGGTGGGAGATCTCCAAAAGTGTCGTCTGTTGACAGCTGAGAACTGTCTGCGGTGTCACCCATCGCAGAAACATCCGCCAGGAAATCGTTGAGCTCGGCGTCGAGGAGCGAGACGTCATCGATGACGTCGGAAAGCGATTTGCGAGATGAAACATGAGCGTGACCACCAGTATCTGTGATCAAGCAGGTTTTGTATTTATGGTTATAGTAAACAAATAAACCGAGGCAATAATAACACAGCTGATGTTCAACAGCAATAAAATTATAAAACTTATTAACAAGTTCATTGCAACTCTATAATGAACGTTGTTATTAGGTGGCATACTGCCACTCTACAGTAGCAGGTTCACCCCTTAAAATCAAGGTCATTTCGTTTTAAAAACAGACTGGTGGATGAAAAACGTGACCCTTTCGCCATTTTATTTTGTATAATAAAGTGTAAGCAAATGAATAATCATCATGTGACTTACATAGTACCTGATATCAAGAATATTTCCGAATCAACTCCAACAAAACACTAAAACATTCAATTGGGTCACAATTAAACAACACAGAGGCAACTGTCATGTTCAACTCCACAATGCCTCGTGCAGATCAACATGGGGTCAGAAATTGGACCTAACTAATTTTGGAGACCGTCTGAAGAGTGCAGCACCTACTTGCCTGTAATCAAGAAAAACAACTGAGAGGGAAGACCATCCCCACTGAACCACCCGAACATAAAAACAACTTGGAGACACATATAATTGAAGTCTTGCATCATAATTGTCTTGTAATTTGTACTTGGTACGTAGCAGATTACACAGTGAAACCACTATTAAATTGTTGAACGTGTATTCTCACATAAAACTGGAATTCGACTGCGGGGAAATTTTGGCTTCTAGGTACCAAGTAAACTTGGAACACCTGACGCTTGTCCTTAGTGCTCGAGTTGCCTTCTTCACACTCCCCCACACGAAGACAAGCTTACTCTTGCAGCTTCCTTGGAACACACTCCTGAAGTCCTAGATTTTCCCGGAATTTCACAAACTTGGATCCTGCCAATGCCTTCGTTAATATGTCCGCATTCATTTCTTCTGTCGGAACATACTCGATATCAACGGATCCTTCTGCGACGGCTTCTCTAATAAAATGCTCGCGCAACCTGATGTGTTTTGACCGCTTGCTGGTGACTGGGTTCAGAGCCTGCTTCTTTGCCGCCTGGTTGTCGTTGAGAAGGGTAACAGTCTTGATCTTTTGACCCATATCATTTCCAAGCTGGCTGAGATGGATGGCTTCCTTCGCTGCTTCAGAAAGTGCCATGTATTCCGCTTCACACGTCGAGTGGGC
Source organism: Leptopterna dolabrata (assembly GCA_954871275.1). Lineage (NCBI taxonomy): Eukaryota > Metazoa > Arthropoda > Insecta > Hemiptera > Miridae > Leptopterna > Leptopterna dolabrata. Next base: position 45,975,810 of record OX940976.1, on the reverse strand, counting down.
TACCGTTCTCTGCTTCTTTGATTCCCAACTCACCGCAGCTCCCCCATACTTGAAACAATAGCCAGTGTAGGACTTTGAATCGTTTTCATCGTTGGCCCAATCGGCATCGACCATGCCAACCAACTGCTCTCCTGTACGCATGAACTTCAGAGCTAGATTTCTTGTTCCTTTCAAGTATCGCAGGACACGTTTAGCTGCTTGCCAATGCTCTTCTCCATAACAAGCATTGAATTGGCTCAAATAGCTTACGCAATAAGCTATGTCCGGCCTTGTCGCCATCGCCAAGTACATGATTGAACCGATCAAACTTTGGTATGGCAGTTCAATTTCTTTACGATCATTCTTCTTTAGCTTCAGTCCTGTCTCCATCGGCGATTACACGGGTTTGCAGTCTTCCATTTTGAATTTCTTTAAAATTTCTCCAATGTATTTTGATTGTGACGCATAAATCGCTCCGTTTTCCTTTTCAAACGCTATCCCCAAACAATAATTTAGCTCTCCTAGGTCTCTTGTCTCAAAAGCCTTTTTAATTTGCTCTTTGAAATCTTCTAATTTGTCTAAATTTGAACAGCCAATGATGAAATCATCAACATACACTGCCATGACTATCTTATCCTTCCCAAGAGACTTCGTGTAGATACAGGGATCAGCAACGGATGGTATCATGCCTATTTCTTTCAATTTCTCGTCGAGCTTGACATACCATTGCCGACTTGCCTGTTACAACCCATACAGTGCCTTTTCGAGCTTGCAAATTTTCTCCTTTTCCGACTTCCTTATGTCTTCGAGCATCTTCTTGGCTTTGTTGTACAAGGACTGATCCTTGTTCCCACTTTCTTCAAACAAGATCTCTTGTAGGAGCTTTTCCAAATTGTCAGGCTTCTTAATATAAATTTCCTCGTTAATGTCACCGTTCAAAAACGCGGTTGAGACATCCATTTGGTGCAAAATTAACTTTTCCTCAGCTCCCATAGCAAGAAGTAGCCTTATAGACCCAAGCTTCGCTACTGGCGAATACGTGTCCAAATAGTCCAACCCTGGACGTTGATTGAATCCTCTAGCCACAAGACGCGCTTTTCTTCTTTCGAGTATGCCATTCGATTTATACTTGTTCGTCAGGATCATTCTAGAGTCAATAGCGAACTTTCCATCGACCTTGTCCACTATTACCCAAGTCCCGTTTGTCAAATGCGCTTTTATTTCAGTCTTCATTGCGTCTTTCCACTCACTCGCATTCTCGCCAGACATGGCTTCGGCTACAAGAGGCACATACAAGAGGTTATGTGCCTCAGCATCTTGCCATCAAGGACGTGAAAAACAAAGGAAAGTAAGTCCGTTCCGAGTAAGATATAAAAATTGTGAAGATGAGTTCACATTATCGGATCGAACCTCTGAGGAGGGAGAATTACGATTCGTGGAGGATTCAAGCTAAAGCTATTCTAGTGAAGAATGGGTTGTGGGGGTACGTGAACGGTACTATCCCTAAACCAGATGCGGATAAGGTGGAAGCAGTCGGCAAATGGGAAGCCGAAGATAACAGCGCGATGTCCGATTTAATCCTAAGCATATCACCAACTGAGTTATGTCAAATTAAGAACTGTGAAACTTCGAACGAAGTGTGGGTAAAACTTGAAAAGGTGTAAAGGAGTTCGGGACCGGCTCGGAAAGCTGCACTATTAAAGCGTCTGATTCTTTTGAGAATGAAAGAAAATAGCGATATTCGGGATCACTTGAATGCATTCATGGAGACAGTAGATCGGTTGCGAGAGTTATCCATAGAAATTCCGGATGATTTGCTAGTTATAATGATTCTATATAGTCTGCCTGCTGGATATGAGACATTCCGAGTAGCAATCGAAACGCGTGATAAATTACCAACTCCAGAAGAAATTAAAGTCAAAATATTAGAAGAAGACCAAGCCCGAGGGTCAGGTTCATGTTCGTCAAAGTTTGAGTCTGAAGGAGCGCTGTATTCAAGTTATAAACCTGGAAGGCAGAGTTCCCGAAATTTCAAAAACCGAAAACCATCAAACGGGAAAGAAAAATCTGGTCAAAATTCAAATTCTGAGTTCAAGTTTAAGTGCCACAAATGTAAAGAATATGGCCATAAAATTCGGGATTGTCCAAAGCTCAAAAGCAAAGGTCAGGAATCTACATTCAAAATTGAACAGTCGCTGACGTTGGCTGAACCAGAAATGCTGAACAATTCTGTGTGGTGTTTGGATAGTGGAAGCACTAGCCACATGTGTGCAGAAGAGAAAGCATTTATGGAAAAACGTGAAAGCACAAGTGTAAGAAGTCTGAAGTTAGCAGCTAAAAATCAGACAGCCCTGGTGAGAGCATCGGGAAAAGTTAGGGTCCAAGTATCTGATGATAACGTGATGAATTTGACCGAAACCCTTTATGTCCCATCACTGTCAACGAATTTATTGTCCGTTGGGAAAATGGCGGATAAGGGGTACACAGTTTTGTTTCGAAAGGATAAAGCGACTGTTGCAGATCGGAGAAGAAATATCGTTCTGGAAGCCCAAAGGCGAAATGGACTGTACTACGTGTGTCCAGATATTGCAGAAGAAGCTTCAAAAGCAGTAACCGCGAATGATATGGTCGAATGGCACAGAAAACTTGGGCACGTGAATTTTCAAGACCTGAAATCAGCATTTAAAGATGGACTACTTCAAGGTTTGGAGTTTAATTCATTAAGTAGTGTTCCAGAATGCGAAGTATGCATTCAAGGGAAGATGGTTAGAGCTCCGTTTCCGAAAAGAGAAGGGCCACGAACAACAGAATTGCTAGAAATCGTACACTCGGACGTATTTGGACCAGTCCAGATCGAGTCTAACGGTGGCGCAAGATATTTTGTTACATTCATCGATGAGTATTCTCGGTATTGTGAAGTATTTTTCCTCACGCAGAAAAATGAAGTATTCGCTAAGTTTCAGGAATACAGAAGTAGAGCAGAGTGGTCAACTGGAATGAAAATAAAGTTCCTTCAAACCGACAACGAAGTGTCGGAGTACTGCAACAGAAATTTTGAAGCCTACCTAAAAGAGCATGGCATTCAAAGAAGGTTATCTGCCAAGTATACGCCGCAGCAAAATGGGATGGCGGAGAGAAAAAATCGAAGCCTGGTAGAGAAGGCTAGATGTCTGCTAATTGAAGGTAAGATGACTCTAAATTTCTGGGCAGAAGCGATAAATACGGCAAACTACCTGTGCAATCGATTACCTTGTAGTCCGGTAAATGGCGAAATTCCATTTCAAAGATGGACAGGAAGAAAGCCGTCAGTAAGACACCTTCATGTATTTGGGTCGAAAACCCACGTATTGAAAAAAAGGCCGAACCGGAGCAAATTTGAATCAAAAACCGTCACAGGCATATTCGTTGGATATTCCTGCGTGTCTAAGGCGTACAGAGTGTGGATACCATCGTTGAAAAATACTGAAGTAACTAGAGACGTAAGAGTTTTGAACGTTATGTACATGGATAATGACAGACATGGGCCCATAACCTCTTGTAATTTGTACTTGGTACGTAGCAGATTACACAGTGAAACCACTATTAAATTGTTGAACGTGTATTCTCACATAAAACTGGAATACGACTGCGGGGAAATTTTGGCTTCTAGGTACCAAGTAAACTTGGAACACCTGACGCTTGTCCTTAGTGCTCGAGTTGCCTTCTTCACAAATTGCCAGTATGAATTCTTCGTGGAGTGATCATGGGACATCCTGCCATCCCCAATGTAGCCATCACCTGGACCGACCATGAAGCGGACAGCACCCTGGACGGATATCTGGTCTGCTCATCCACTACCCCAGAAGAATCAACAACGACCAGCGGCCAAGGTGGCTAGCCTTCCACAACTGCCCATCAAAACCTATCTGTATTCCTTGGAAAGGAGGATCAAGGTACAGTCAGCCCAACTTTCATTATAATTCGTGTGGGGAGCCGTCGTAATAATGATCTATTCACATGTAGTATACCTATGTCTTGGACAGTCTTAGGTAGGAGTAGCATTTAGGTAATGTATTCTAACATTCGACCGTACCATTCTACTTTCTGTTAGCTCTGTCATTAGTGATCCCGCCTATGCGTCCAAGGGGTGTAGACTGTCCAGTGGGCAATCAACTCAAGAGTATTTGATAATTAGCCGCTAACCTTGCGGAGGGTTCATTTATCACTCTTACAAAACATGCATCAACTCAAGAATGTATGACCCACTGAACTCCCAGGAAAATCCGATCAGTCAGGATCTTGAAAAGTACCGCACGAAAAGACAAAAAGTTCATATGTTGAGAAACTTCTGAGGAAATTCAAGATAAGTGTGAAGCTCTTAAAATAATAAATTGTTGGTTGTTTTCAATAATGTGAACAAATTTCAAAACTGCCTTCATGTTTGATGTTGTTTCAAGGTACCTAAGTACAGAAAAAATCAGACCAAGAAAAATCTGTCCATCATAGACAGCAGTTAGTCCCTTGGAAACTGAACTTGAAAATTTGGTAGGTGGGAGGCTCTGTCAGGGGGTGGATGATGACCATAGAAACTTTCCAGTCAATTGTTGTAGTTTTTAAGATAAAGGTTTATAGGAGCACACAAAAATTGTGACTGCTGAGAGCGCATTCTTCTGGCCAAGGCCGAACTAAGTACCAGCAGTTGACAGCTGAGTTTTTCCCCCTTTTCCCGAATGCCATTTCAAAAGACGGAAAAACGGGAAGAAGCTCAGTCAACAGCTGTCAACTGCTCATACATAGTTCAGACTTGGCCAGGTGGAAGAATGCGCTCCTGGCAGTCATAATTTTGTGGGCTGGCTACAATGAAGGACCTAGATGCGTCACTCATTTAGGAATTTCAAGAACCTATGTGATCAGTGTCAATGAAAAGAAAATTATTGTAAATGGAAAAGGGATATAGAAAATAAAAGTACTTATCAACTCACTGTTTACTGGAGAAGAAGAAGACAAAGGAACCTGGAACTGAAATATATTTCACTAATAAATATGATACAAGTAAAACACAAATAAATCCACTAAAAGATTAGTGCAAACATAGTTGGGAGATATGGCAAATGCACATAAGGCCGAACTTTCTTTGTAAGAAGCTTCAACTAAGTACAGAACTACAGCCGGGACGATATTTCTGTATGCATGGGATCACTCTCTCCACACCACCATTCGAGTCATTTCAGGGTATTAGTGACCTGAACCTAAAGGTGCCAAAATATCCTACAGTCACTTCTCATCACTTTTACTCTGAATACCATCAAGTTAAGTCCCTGTCAGTCTGCAGACAGCAATAAGAGTAAACAATACCTATAAGAAAAATGTATAAAATAATGTAGTTAACTTTCTATTGAGTTAGGCCATATACTTTTTTAAATCAACATTTCATACACATTTGATCCCATTTGATTTGGTCGACTTTTTAGGGTCGAATGTAGCAAGATTAAATTTAAAAAGAATAAGAAACTGGGTCCCTGATCCCCACAGCTATGGGAGGGAACGCTCAAGGACTCCCCCCCCCCCCCCCCCCCCACCATTCATCACTTTCACCCATGCACATAGAAATATCTGCCTATGTATAGTGTTCGCATTTCGGAGTTTGTATTATCATACATAAGTTCTATTGATTGAATGATATGCATAAGTATACCATCTCTCCAACAGTCGAATCTGCTCCTCTACTACCTGAGGCCCACGCCTGCTTTTGTAAAACAGTTCTGGATAAATTGCTTAGTGATGAGTTGTTGATTCTTTTCGGAGTGATGTGAACAGAGATATCTCGCTCTTTACTTGAAAATTTGCGTTTTACGTCTGCCACTTCATTTTTCCAACCTGGGAGCAAACCGTGATGAATGATGTTAGATACAATTTTCAAGTCCCAAATTTATGGTTGGTCACTGGTAGGCTGAGCCGTATTTTAGGTACGAAGGGATCTTACTATTTCCAGGAGACAACGCTAGATCGGTAGATGCTTGAAAGGGTGGAATATTTATTTCAGGACTAGGGTATGGTTGAGTATAAAAGAAACGGTAAGTGATTTCTCCTTTAGCAACTTGTTCATCTGCAAGGAAAAAGAAAAGCGAAATTATAAAGGAGAAATCGGATGATAGGAATTCATATGAAACAACTGGATTGTAAGATGTCTACGACCAATTATGAAACAGTGGGTAACAGAACAAAAATAGATGCCTATTCCAGGTATGATTAATTAATGTGAAGGTACATTTTAACAAACCATGAAACAAATAGCTGGCATAATCGAACAAAGAAATTTTCCCAACATTTTATCGACAATGATGATAACAATAAGAATTAAAAAGCAGAAATTTCTACAAGAACGTCACTGTAAGGAGGTCAGATAAGAATTTGGGAGAGATCACGTTTTGTTCATCCTTACAAGTCCTCCTATGAGATAGTCACCGGCATTTCGGAGATAAGTACGGAGCTTAGGGAGAGCGTATTCAGATACTGACCCAAGATAGCAGTAGTTCCAAGGAGTTCTTAGACATGAGGCGGTTCACGTTACAGTGCACTCAGATGCCTTAAGCAAACAACCCATAATTTCAACCCTATCTATGATACTTTCCGTTCTGATGTCTACGTAATGGGGTTTTAGTGATTGGTACTGTTCTTATACTTGGTTCCTACTTGCTGTTCGTTTCAATAGTTTTTATAAATGAGAACACTTTTTCCGCAGAGAAAAACAAGAAGTTCTTCGTTTTATTACCATACATATAGCTCATTAACTTCCAGGAATTACTACTTACTAATAATAATTTAGAGGCCGAGAATAGTGAAATATAGCAATCAATTCCTACAGGGGTGAAATGAGTTATGGATTAGAAACAGAATAGTATTTGAGGTAATGGGAAATTACCATCAATGCAAAACAAGCCCTTTTGGTACTGAATTTCTATAACACTCCTCCACATATTTGACGAAAAAATGGTTCCTAGTGCTAAATAAAACTTTGAGTAACTCCATGATTTTGAATTACATCATTAAGGCGACGTCGTTCTGATAACCAATTAACCACAGCTGCTAGGAAAGTGCAAATGGCTGCACCCAGCCTGCTATACATATCACCCAATCAGCAAGGCTTTAAAACGTCACCAGGGCTTCTTTTATGAAATCTTGATTTTCAAAACCCAACAACATAATGAGAGGGGTTTACCCTAATTCAACTGTATTTTCCTCCACTCCATAAACCCAAACCACGTATTATATAAAAAATATAGACCCAAAACACGATAAATGCTCATTATAAGATAGGACTGATTTAGGATTTTGGGTTCGGCTCAGCAAGGAAAGCTGAAACTGTGGATTCAGCAGTGGGACTGAAAGGGAGAAAGGTTACCAGAAAGGTAGTTTGCTGAGCAGCCACCCTGCTGACATCCGCACGACATCCCTACCTCAACATTAAAGCCTGGTTCACATGGAGCAGTAGATTGGGGGAAACAGAAGACAGAAAACAGGTAGAGGGGAGAGCAGAACGACTGAAATAGTTCACATGGATGTTTCTACCAAAAAACCGTTGTCCGCCGAAGCAAATGAGTCACACACAACACACAAACCTGTCCAGAACACTACAAAAAAAAAGTTGCAACCATTTTGCGTGTCATCATGGATAGTATTCTGTCAGGATCTCCATATGATCTATGAGCGACTTCCGCCTGGTCTGCACGGAATATATAAGAAAATGCTATGTGTCGACTCTGTTGAGTGGTAGGCCACTAGCCAATCAGACTGCAGGACGCCCATTCCGCATCCCTACATTACACTCCATGTGAACCAAGCTTCAATTACAGTAGAGTTCTGTGCACGCTCAATACTCAACAATACTCTTATGACATATGAAGTACCTCTCCATCCGTATATTAGGAGCTGACAATTACCTGAATGGTTGCACTTACAAATTATCATAATAAGAAATGAGAAAATATGAAACCTACAACGTTAGGTACAACACCAGTGGGGTTGACACATCATCAGATTTCAATGATTATTTGACATTCAAATGAACCATTTGATGATTTCACATCACTCGCATGGCTGTACATTCCTTCACAGGTTTCAATGTTGACCAGATTCAGTTTTCAGATCTTAATGATATAACTGAAAGTTTGTATTGTGCTAAGTAAAATGCTGTATTTTCTTTACCATATTGACGTTGGATTTCTTCGCACTGGTTATTCAAATCTGTTATTTCATCCTCCGTTTTACTGAGGAGACCACTCATCTCCATACTGAACTCTGACCATCTCTCAATGAATGTCTCAATGTCAGACGATGCACGATCGACTGAATCCTTGAACTTGGAGGTCACAATGAGAGTACTGAGCTTCTCGACGATTGCGCTGCTACACTGGAGGAACCCAGGAAGTGAGACCGCTGATCCTTCATACAGTTTGATCTACAAAGACGTGAAGCATAATCATGACAAGCATGACATAAATCATAATTATATTCACCTGACTAAATCACAGGCATAAAAATATGAAAATATCTACAAAATATAACGAAACCAACTTTAAATCAACCCAAATTATCTACGTACTTACTGATGATGTAATTGATATGAGTGTCTGCAACCTGCCAAATGAGAATTTGGGGCACTACCGCAGTTCTACAGGAAATCCCCCAAAATACCGACTTACATCACGACAACTCCAATACATCGCCAGTAACAGCATGTTCACCACTAAAAACGTTGATAGCATTTTCCCAAAAATCTACCTCAATCGCTTACCTCGTATTTGCATGAAGAAAATTGAAAATCGGGATACAGGGGTTTTTGAGGGAGCTGAATCCGATTCTAAGGTCAAAAGCAGCAAATTCCTACTCACGTCTATTCCTCATTGTATAATTATTTTCATTAGGAACCTACATTGTTTGCCTACAATTTCCGTTCTTCAAAAAAGGTGACGGCTCCAATCCCTAACAGTGTGTATGAATCCTCTGCAATTCCACAATATCTAAAGGTTATGTCTATGTATATGAATCCTGGGTTTTGGATCAAAAGCGTCCTGGGATGTCCTGGTTTTTGCGTATACGCGTCCATGGATCCTAGGGATGGAGATGGCAACCCTAAGGCAGTAGGTAACCAACATAAAAAATGCATCAGATCTGTCTCTGACCCATTAGTTCCACAATCCAGAACCATCAAACTCAGAGAAATTCCTATTCCTCGGAAACAAAAACTTGTTTCGTAATAACGCAAGGTTTTGTTATTACGTAATAGATAGCCGCCAACATGAATAATTTGCTGATTTTAAAAAAAACCCTGGACTTGACCATACTGGGCATATCCCAAGGGGACCTTTTACTTCAAAGATAGACGCTGTAATGTTATTTCAACCGTCAGTCCCCATAGGCTCCACATCACTCAATCAGAGATGAAGAGCTAATTGCTGGTCGAGTAAGCATATGCAAGCTTTTCAAAGCTTGTATTGGTGCCAGCCTGAGAAGAGAACCAGAGACGCCGCGAGCTTTATGCCAAACGAGATATAAAGATCTGATGCTCTAGTCTGCTCGGATACCTCGGCCCCTAATTACACCCACATCTTATTTCCAGGTCAACAGACAGAGAATCCGAGTGATTCCTTCCAAATCTGACTACGATAGGTATAAGTGATTTATAAATTCATTCATTCAAGTAAGGAGCCATGACTCACTTTTTGATCGTCAGCAAATTTTGAAATGACTGCTTCATTCATTGAGTTTAAAAGCACACCCGCTTCAAGCCTTGTAGGTTCAACGTCACACCCCACGTCACGTTCACATCTTTCTCCAATGGTGTCACTCCAAATCTGGCTAGTCTGACGTTCTTGTGTCAACTGACCATACGAAATTTTAAGATCATTTTGCAAAGCTAAAACAAAGTTTGGTTATGTCTCAATCAGAAAATGTTTTTGAACCTTACATGACAGTATAAGGTGTGCTATGATGAAATGTATGCGTCATGAACAGAGAAAATAATGAGGAGTAACCACGACTTCTGTTTTTTTTGGGAGTACCCAATTTCAAATGAAAGTATGTTCCATTCTATAAATTTTGAGACCAACCGCACTCTCCTACGATGAATAGTTCTTTTTCTATGAGCTTTCAAAATTTCGGCAATGAGAGATGTCACTGCACGCCTCCCACCTCGGCAGGACCCCCCTTTTACCCATTGTGAGGTAAGTAGCACTGAAATCTGAAAAATCATAGAAAAAGAACTATTCATTGTAGGACAGTGTGGTTGGTCTCAAAATTCTTAGAACGGAACCTACTTTAATTTATAAATATAAACAGAAGTCATGGGTATTCCTCATTGTCATAGTTAACACACTGGAAGCGAAAGCAACAGATCTGGGCAACCAAGTCACTTCCCAGTGGAGAAGAGGCCAGAACTGGGCACTTTGCTGCGTCGTGCACCAAACCCATCTTGTTTCACTCCAAAACTATATCTCCGCATTATCATTCCTCCATGAAACATTTCACGCTTGGTTAGTAAAACCCACCAAATTAGGTATAGGTTTGCTCCAAGCACCAGAACTGAGTTATCGAACCATACTTGAGTTTTCGAACCCAAACCAAAAAGGTGGGTATTTTTCTCAGTTCAATAACTCATCGGCTGGAACACCTGGAAATTGAGGACGGAAACACCACAAGCACTAGCGTAGCATCGGTCACAGTACACAGATAACCATCAACTAACCTGGTAGACGCCACCACCACCACGCCATGCCAGCTTCGTAAAGTGTACCCATTTTCATAGTGATTTTTGTTTCCAGCACAAAGAAATAACTTCAAAAACAACATAACACTACAAAGAACAACAGCGTTCTTTGTGAAAATAGCCAAAAACAGAAAAAATGAAAATGAAACCTGAGAAGGCTTCCAGCACTTAGCGTGAGAGTTAGCGAATAAATGAAATTGTAGGGAGGTTCCAGAAGGTTTCCTTCAGTTCGAGTTCGGAAACTCATCCCTGGGGTTCGAAAAATTTCTTGAACTAGGCGTAGAAAGTTTCTATACCCGTGGCTATCGGAACATGGTACGGAAATTGAGTTACAGAAGTGAAGCTGCTTGGAACTGAGTTTTCGTGCGCAATGGGTTCTACGCCGAATACATTACGAAACTCGCCATGCTTGGAACAAAGCTTATATTACTTTAGTGCTCACTAGATGGCTTGGGACAGGACTCAGGCGGTCTGCCTTGGAAGGCCTTTCCCCACCGTGAGTAGTCAACCTGCCGGTCACACTGTAGTAGTCGACTGCAAGACTTCTGGAAACATTTCACTCGTTGTTTATTTATCCGTTGTTTATCGCAGTCGTTTGTAGTTCACCATTGCAGTTCACCAGACAGCGTCAGTAGAAGAAGAAGAAAGTTTATTGTTCATAATACAAAATAATGCGCTCTTATTTGGAAAAATAAACAATAGGAATTGGTTTTTCCAACCGTCTGTCGGAAGTGTTGGCCTTAGTTTTGACACACATTATTGAAACTTATAAAAAATAAAAGTAAAATATATAATAATAACCCACCGACGAACTGATGCAAAATTTGGCCTTAGGGTCTTCAGGAAGACTACTAAAGGGATTTGTCAATCTACGAATTCATGACACAAGGGCGATTCAAAAACTGAATTCCCTAACCATCATTGCTCCTTACCACCAAGATGGCTTGCAGAACAGGACAGCTTGTGGCCATCGCTCGCCATCAAGGGCCCGAACTGCCTCATCACGATCCAGACTCGCCCGACTGAATGCCATCATTCGGAATTCCGAAAGCACAGGGCAGCTACAAAGAAAATGGAAAGTGCCCTCCCGTTTATGCCTGTTACACATGGATCATTCTTCATTTCGGCTTGTTTCGTACGGACAGCGTCAGCAGGTACCCTTAGAAACATGGTTCGAACGTGTTCAGCTTATGGTTGTAAGATAAGAAATGTGCAAGGAAACGACATTTCAGTCCAAACTTAAGCTCCTTATTAATGTTATGCTCCTTCCGAGTTTCAACTAGGTATCCAAGTAGGTACATACCTAGCTTTTTTAAATACGAAGTATGAATTTCCCAAAAATATGGAGTTTATGATGTGTGAAGTAAAATAGTAATACGTACTACGCAGTGGTACGTACTCGTATTACCCAGGTTCCCTCCACATTTAGGAACCTATAAATGGAAATGGTGTTGAGCTTTTACAAGCCACAAACACCGTTCTCGTGTGTATATGATGCTTTTAAAATTAGGTTTAGCTACCCACCTATGTTCTATATATACATTCACGATCATGTTCAAGCTTTTCGATGCAAAATTCAGGGCCTAACTGTGAACGAACGAACGGCTGGACGTATGCTCCCGGCGGTCTCAAAAGATTCAGAGATCAATTTGGAAACGTAATAAAAAGTCGAGATAACGGCACCCTGGAAATGTCAACCCCTATTTTTCATCCCTCAGAGATGACTAACTGAAACGCCGAGCTTCACGGACCAACTGGCCCCCAAACGATACATACAAACCACATTTCATCAATTTTGGTTCATGGTAACTAAGAAAAGTGCGAAGTACGGCGGAAAGCGTGGCAGATGGACGCAAATTGTTGGTTTAATTGTTGGAACCTTTGGAATCGAGCATGAAACCCCCCCCAAATTTGATGGTTTCTGTTTCAAGGTACGTGGAATCCAAAAATGGAATGAAAAAATTTCTGGCGGAGCACGAGGGTAGGTACTGACCAGAGAAAACAGTGATCAACGAAGAAGGAGGGAGCATTTACACAGGTAAAATAATACCGTTGTGTAATAATTTGCAGCGTTTTTATTCCATTTTCGGATTCTACGTACCTTGAAGTGGAAACGATGACATTTTAAGGGGGGGTTAACAATCCCCCCCCCCCCTCATGCTCGATTCCAAAGGTTCATTATTGAAAATAATAAACCAAAAATAGTTTTCTCCCATGGTTTATTTGTTGTACAAACTTATGCAATTCGTTCGTCGATACAGTGCGTATTCTTGAACAATCGTCGAGCATCAAACTATGGTTCAATAGGGTATGGCTCAATGAATTTTGTTGGCCGTTTTTGGATTTTAATAGTACAACTCCATTAGTTGACTTAGAGGGAACTGACTTCAGTTCTACTAAAGCAAACTGGTGTAGAACTGAAGTCAGTTGTTCCCCTTGAGCCAACTATAATTCGATGATTATTATGTGTACCCACTAGTACACTGTCAGTCGAACATCCATATACTAAAACTTTTTAGCAGGTGCAACTAGGTAAGTACACTCCTATTACACGATGAATTCCTACGAATTGAAAGATCTAATTCGAGTTGGGTTCAGAGGGCCCTAGGGAGTGTTCTAGATGAGTAGTTACTGAATCCCCGAATGCTTTACTGACTGCATCCATTACTGTGGAATGTAAAAACCAATATCTATTGACTCACAATCATCAAGGCCTCTAGATAAAAAAGAAAACAAGAGAATGACTCGGGCATGATTCCTACTCTGAATCGACACGAATTCATCAGGAGAAAAAACGCTGCAAAGTCCTTGTCACATGGGTTTATTATTCTACTGGACATACCTACACAAATGTTGGCTGTTTATTTATTGTTTCTTTCATGTCAAATCATTGAAATAGGTAGCTATTTCTGGTGGTTTCCACCAATTTTGGCCTCCAAAACTTGAATTAGGTAGGTACGCTCCTTTTTTTTTTAAGTATCTTTGATCATTGATAGTACCATTTAATCGTCTTGATCCACCTGTTGACACTTTTTCCAGTGTTATTCTACAAACTGATGGTGATTTCAGACGATTTCCCAGGTTTTTGACTCATAAAAAATCAATTTCGGGAGCTGAACATCTGGTAGAACCTCAATTTCCAATTCTTTGGTCAAAATCGACTTCATATTTGGTCTTCTCGTCCCCAAAAACATGAAAAACGATACCTTAAAAGCTCATCTTACCAACATGTCGCTAAAACGCAAAAAGTACCTATTTTTACACACATTTTCACTCATAACACCCCTGGGTATATTCCGATCGGGCTGAAAAGTTTCGGGACACAACTAGAGCCCAAATGGAGCATGTGTGCGAAAGAACGATTTTTTTAGACCGAAAATGAAGCCTGTACACGTGATAAGGCGGACGGCGTACGGCGGACGGACATTGCATTTTTGGAATCTACGCACCTTGAAACGGAAAAGAAAAAATTTTGAGGGGGTGTTATAAAAATTTTTTGCTGAGCGAATACATAGGTGTATTATTCACAGAATAATAAACCAAAACGGGGTGGGGGAAGGGCCCTCTGCCAGCCCGACCGCGCCTCCAACACAGGGCGGGTGTTCAAGTAGTATAATTCGATGGATAACCTGAAAACCACTAGAATGCGCTCCGTTCTTGGTTATATGTTTTCCAAGTCCTATTCCGGGCGTCTTGTTTCAAGCCAGTTTTTCTTCATGTTACTCCATGTTATTTTGGGTTGTAAATCAACATTCCCTCGACGGAACATTCCTTTGATACAAAAAAATTGAGGAAAAAGTTATTTTTTGACCGGGATTCGCACCGTAGACCTCAGAATTAGGTAGCAGTGAGTCCAGGTAGTGCGGTTAGCCTATCTTGGCGTGACGTATGTCCAGGTATGGGAATTTTCCAGAAATTAATTAATTCCAGGTAAAAATCGATGTAGGACACTGTACATGCACATCACTAATCGTAAAATGGGAGTATCGATGATGATTCAGAAAAACAGGTCCCACCATCCAGAGGTACTCCCAAAATCGCCGTCGTTTCCAACGGGTTAGGCTCAAGTGAGTATTTATGATAGTTAATGCGAATTTCCGCTTTACCCCTGAGCGCGGAAGAATGGCTTCTTCGGAATAATGAAGTCAATAATACTGAAAAATTCAACGACTAGGTACTTACACTTTAAAACCTCAATTCCATTTTCCGGACTGGAATCTTTAAGAAGTTCTCTATAAGGAGAAGGGCACGATGACACCATTTCCCTGTATTTAGCATTCTGACGCTCTCTAGTTGCCTTCAATTTGTGCAAACCTTCTTCATGCCTGATTTTTAAAAAGAAGCAAAACCATGAGCAAACCATAATTACAAACACAGCAAATTCATCAGCGTACAGGTCGACCAAGGAAGGTGAAGAAGCCTTGGGCCCCACATAACATCAGTCGGAATCCTACTGTAAGGTTCGACTTTTTCTTGAACACCTATAGATTGTGCCCAAATGGAAAGTATTTTGGAACAAGGATTTGAATAACCTGTTTCTATAACCATGCACTTGTTGTTTAGTACACAACAACCTAATCCTCGTTCCTGCTTGATCATTTATGTTGGAGTTTCCCTTTTGGCTTTCATAGGAAAGTATGATCACCTTTCTGCACAGCTAAGTGGTCTGGACACTTGCATTTCAAAATAGTGAAATAAGAAGGGACCCCCCCCCCCCCCCCCCAACAATCAAACGAATCAGAAAAGAATAAAATAGTTTGATAAATAGAACGGGCAGTGCAAACATCAACCAATTGACTGGGAGCTAGATTTGAACCCACAGACCACTGGGAGACCATCTTTACCATGACTGAAATCAGTGATAACCACTGGTAACTGAGCTGAGTGAATCGCGCTCATGTTGGAGATGTTTCTACAGTGAACAAACGACAATTTCTAGGTGAACAAAAGACTATTGCTTCCAGTTTCAAGTTATATTACCATATCCATCAGAGCCAGGACGCAATTAGCACGCGTCACACATCCGATTCCTGATTCACTCTCCAAGTTTATGTCAAAATTATAAACCAAAAAGACAAGCAAGCACAGAGAAAAGGGAGTAGAAGATTTAATTATTCCTTGGTGGTCGCTCCTAGCATTTTGTAAGATTCCACCGGCATATCGGCGACAGTAAAACAGAACGAAACGGTTAATTAATAAGATATTCTTCACCTTGGCACATCACTGATTTTTTTGGCAGAAGGATGTCTCAGCTGGAAACATTCCTGAGTACATATGTCCACTTTTGCCTGCATAATTTTCAGCACCACATTGCTGTCAATGCCGACGGCACTCGGTACGCTCACAACACCTGAAAAAATTGCTCTGAAGTTTACTGAGTCTTACTCATGCATAGTTTATAAACAAATATTCGAATGATACTACTCACCATACTTTTCGTAAACCAATTTAACGGTGTTGGTGACCAAACGGGCCAAGAAATCAATGAATCTCTCGCCGGATGCAGCTGCGAATGTTGAGGGTCTCAAATCACCAATTTTTATGTGTGGCAGCTCCTTGACAATTTATCAATTTATTAATTTATAGCAATTCAATAGGTTTCCATAACTAGCTGATTGGACTGGCTACACTCCATGGAACTATAGGTATGTACTTAAAATGAAGGTACCTGACCAGAATAAGGCCTTGACTGTGATCATGACTCAAAGGCTAAATTTAACCTTGAGTTCCATAGTAATTGTCGGATACCAGATCCGCTATTTTAGGACATCGAGGTTTCTGTTGTGACAGACTTTTCGTACAGACGTAAAGGACGTTATGTTGACCATGTATCTACCTATTTTGGATAGTTGGTAGGAACTATAGGAGATCGACAATGTATTTACTGGGTTTATATTGGCCAGAAAAACAAAATACAGCCAATAATTGGATTTCAATTCACTACGAAGTTATGGCCGTTGCGAGAATGTGATAGAAAGAGAATCAAATTTGATCAGAGACCTCTAGGTTGCCAAAAAAACACGAGAGGAGATTTTGATTTTGGAGGCCAAACGAAATTTCACTCCCAAAAGTGATCACAAGGCTTTTGCTACCTCGGTAGACTCGGAAACAATATCCAGCAAGAACGACAAGTGCATCAACAGTTCGACGACGTTGTGGACCCACAATAGCTTCGTGTTCTCGGCCCTAGCAAGCTGTGTTCCTAGGAGGAAGGTAGGTAACGTGACAACAACATGAGGATTGGAACTAATAAAATCAAGACACACTTACATTAAATGTTTGAGTCAAGAACTTCATCACACCTCTGGCGAACTGAGCATTGAACTGGACAGACAATGGATGAGGGACCACAACCGAGCATTTCTCTGGATTTATTATGTTCAGCAGGTAATGGACAATGGAGGACATCAGCGGTAGGTTCGGCCGGTTGAACATGTCCTACGGATATAACGCCATCTTACAGAAAGTTAGGTATCTTTGGGATGTTCACATTAATGAATGATTACGTAGGAGTAAACGAACCACGTTAACAGCTGCAGGATTGAGGTCGTATGGAAATGGAAATTTCTTGTTGAGAACAGCCATCAATCTGACAATCTTTTCAATCATGTCCATGGTCTTTCCCTGTTCCATAATCGGTTTGTCTATAAGAAGTTTGAAGAGTCAGCGAGGAATATAAAACATGAAATACCATTAGGAATAATGTTTATGCACCCTGAGGGTGTGCATCAAATTTCAAAACTCTCGGGACCAACAGGTACTGGAGTTATAGAAGCTGGAAATCGCTATTTTTTCAAATTTTTCTACTTGATAGGGCTGCAGCCACACAGGCAACGGATCTAGTGGATTTAGCGCATTTTGTCGCTTCCATCCTTTTCCAACATGGTGTTTATGTAAGAGCTGAAATTTGGCACATCGGTCACTGAGGCTCCCTGAGGAAGTGTTCAAAACCTGAACCGGATTGGTCCCGAGTTATAAATGCTAAAAAGTGCAAATTATGGTTTAAAAAAAATAATGCCCGACTGCAACCAAGGTTTGGTCAAATTTGACTGAGTCTGAAAACGCTGCGAAGTTCTTGTCGCATGGATTTATTATTCTATTGGACATACCTACAGAATTTGTTGTTTCTTTCATGAGCAATAACTGAAATAGCTATTTTGACGGTTTCCACCAATTTTGGCCCCCAAAAACTCGAATTAGGCTCCTATTTTTGACAAATTATCTTTGATTATTTATAGTGCCATTTAATTGTCTTGATTCACCTGTTAATACTACTTCTAGTGTTACTATACAAATTTATGGTGATTTCAGACTATTTCCCAGGTTTTTTACTCAAAAAATGAATTTTGGGAGCTGAAACTTCGTTAGAACCTCAATCCTTCACTCCGTGGTCAAAATGCACTTCATATTTGATCTCATCACCCTAAAAAACACGGAAAACGATACCTCATAAGCCCAAGTTCACTAAAAGCCCAAAAATGTCTAATTTAACCCATTTATCACCCATAACGCCATAACCCCCTTGGGTATATTCCGATCGGCCTGCAAAGTTTCAGGACCAAACTAGGGCCCAAATGGAGCATGTGTGCGAAAGAACGAATTTTTTAGACCGAAAATAAAGGTACCTAGATATGGATAACACGGCGGATGTACATGGCATTTTGGCTTATTGTTCTGTGAATAACACCTATGTATTCGCTCAGCAAAAAAATTGTATAACACCCCCTCGAAATTTTTTCTTTTCCGTTTCAAGGTGCGAAGATTCCGCCGTATCACGCATACCGGCTTCATTTTCGCTCTAAAAAATTCGTTCTTTCGCACACATGCTCCATTTGGGCCCTAGTTGTGTCTCGAAACTTTTCAGTACGATCGGAATATACCCAAGGGTGTTATGAGTGAAAATATGTATAAAAACCGGTACTTTTTGTGCTTTAGTAACATATTAGTAACAGGAGCTTTTGAGGTATCGTTTTCCATGTTTTTGGGGACGAGAAGACCGAATATGAAGTCGCTTTTGACCAAAGAATGGAAAACTGAGGTCCTACCAAATGTTCATCTCCCAAAATTGATTTTTTATGTGCCATAACCCTGGGAAAGCACCATCAATTTGTATAATAACACTAGAAAAAGTGTCAGCACGTGGATCAAGACGATTAAATGGCACTACCAATAATCAAAGATAATATGAAGAAAAAATTTTGGATGGTTTCCAAAATTGGTAGAAACCATCAGAAATAGCTATTTTAATTACTTCACACGAAAGAAACAATAAATGAACAGCCAACATTTCTGTAGGTATGTCCAGGAGAATAATAAACCCATGTGACAAGGACTGCAGCGTTTTTGGAATCTACGCACCTTGAAACGGAAAAGAAAAAATTTTGAGGGGGTGTTTTAAAAATTTGTTGCTGGGCGAATACATAGGTACCTAGGTGTATCAAGTATTCACAGAATACAAAACCAAAATTAGGACTACAACTTCCTACGTATGGAATGTTAACAATAAACTAGGTACATAGTATTATGTTTGCTACCCCGAATAATGAATGAATTGTTTATTCCCAATTAAGGAGTACATTAACATTGTTCAAGTAGGTATATAATAATAAATGAAACTAATGTACTAAAAAAAAAACATGTTCACAGTATATAAGGTGACGGAGAATCCCGCAATGGCTAGGCCAGACAGGGCCGGCAGGCAAAACTACTGTTGGCGCATCTTGATTTTAATGATTAATTTATTACATAATCAAAGTATAATAACAAATGGTGGTTGACGGTAGGTAACAGAAATTACAGATTATCATTTACCTAATTGAAAGCACGGGAGTAAGATATTATCTTGGTCCAGGATCTAATAATGGCTATATAGTATTGATATTTTTATATGATTTTTTGTTGGAAATGAGGGTGAAATTTGGTAAAGGAATTGACTAATTTACTGCCAATGTATGTAAGTACACGTAAGTATGTATGTATTTACTGTGTATGTATGAGTGTTCTGGTTAAGGCATTTGTTTTGACGTGGCATGAGTATATCTAGATTTCCAGCTCCCTGGATTCTGGAGTATTCCATAGTAGGAAACTTCGATTTATTTTCCATTGCATAGAGTACCTACGCAATGTTGGGTATACAAATTCTGAGCTCGTAATCCACTTACTTCCTATAGCTTATCCGTCGGCAATCTAAAAACTTTATTAAACTTTTTTTATTGTCTTCTCGTGCAGGACTTCTATTTTGTTAATGTACGATTTGTATTTTCTTCCCCAAGATGTCAAACAATAGGTTAATATGCTCTTCGTTTATTATTCTGTGAATAGTACCTACACCTATGTATTCGCTCAGCAAAAAATTGTTATAACACCCCATCAAGATTTTTTTCTTTTACGTTTCAAGGTGCGTGGATTCCAAAAATGCAATGTCTGTCCACAGTGCGCCCTTCGAAGTATCATGCATAACTATAACTTATAACTTTTTGCATAACTTTTTTTATAACTTCATTTTCGGTCTAAAAATTCGTTCTTTCGCCCACAGGCTCCATTTGGGCCCCAGTTGTGTCCCGAAACTTTGCAGCCCGATCGGAATATACCCAGGGGTGTTATGAGTGGAAAAAAACAGTTTTTTTTGCGTTTTAGTAAAACGAGCTTCTTAGTTCTGAGCTTCTGAGTTTTTCCATGTTTTTTTAGGGCGAGAAGACCGTATATGAAGTCGATTTTGACCAAAGGGTGAACAATTGAGGTTGTAACGAAGGTTCAGTTCCCAAAATTCATTTTTTATTATTCAAAAACTTGGGAAATTGTCTGAAATCACCATCATTTTGTATATGACACTAAGAAAAGTGTCAACAGGTGAATCAAGACAATTAAATGGCACAATCAGTGATCTAGCATAATTAACGACAGAAAAAAAAGGAGCGTAATTCGTGTTTTTGGGGGCCAAAATTGGTGGAAACCATCAGAAATAGCTATTTTAACTATTTCACATGAAAGAAACAATAAATGAACAGCCAACATTTCTGTAGGTAGGTATATGTCCAACAGAATATTAAACCCATATGACAAGGACTTTGCAGCGTTTTTGTTAAAGAATAATAAACGGTGGTGAATACGTGTTTTATTTATTTATTTACAATACGGGCAAACCCATACAAAAGCCGGAAACAGGAGAATAATAATCTACTGAAACAGTGGCATAAAAATCTAAGTTGTTGAGTGACCTTTTCTGTTTGATGGTCCCACTTCAAGCATTCATCCATTACTCCCGAGATATTTGATAGAAGACAATCTATGAATTCGGTAGCAACTAGGCGAGTAACTTGGTAATTAGGCGGATATAACAGCGGATATACCGAAATGTAGAATTTTTAGTAAAAACTACTACTTACACTCAGTAACACCGTTCACTACACAAAACGATGCAATACGGATCCAGATCTATCGATCAAAGAAATCATGCAATATAGGAAGGTCTAGAGAGCGGAGGTGGCGATGGAATGATGATGATGATTGATGATCGAAAACGACTACAGTAATGGTACGACCACAGTGAACGAAAACACCACAGTGAAACAACAAAGAACTTATATGATTTCTATAATCAGCAGTCGCTGAAAAAGCATGGCGGGAAATTCATACTTATCAAACCAGTTTCAACAACGTCAAACAAAAATCTGCACATAAGATATGTAGAACGGACTTTATTAAAATTAACCTATAAGAGCAGCTTTGTCGTATGACATAACAGCAGCTTCGTATGAAATAACTATAGTGTTATCTTCTATACTCGAAGAAGAACAAAGACAAAAGTGGCAACGTTTGGTAAATGATTCTGGCAACAAGTGTGGTAACTACAAAGCGCAGGGATATTTTTTTGTGTTCGACCACCTAAAAGGGTGGTGGTGTTATGTCAAATGAATGTTATTACAACGCGAACTCCTTTTTCCTAAATTGAGCTTCTTCATTGAAAATGAGTCTTGGCCTTGTACTAGGGGGTGAAACGAAGCAGCGAAGTTCTAACTTGTACGGTGTACAAGCCTATATTAGTCTAACTAATACGTGTAACGGTATTTTAGTATTAGTCTAAAGTATTAGTCTAACTAATAAGGTGTACGGACAAGTTTGCAAGCACAGAACAAGAGTTTGCACATGGAAGAAGTAGAAGAGACTCTACTAACTCTACTTCTCTACTACTCTACTTCTTCCATGGTTTGCAACACAGACTACGGTTTGCAAGGTTGGCTTCGTTGGGTTTTAACATGGCCGGCCGTGGTTTTATGCACTCCACAGGCGATAGTGGGGGCACCATTGGCGGCACAGCACATATTATGGTTCGACACAGAACAGAGGAGGAGGTGAAAAGTGAAAACGAAAAGAAGCACGGGAAGAACAAAAATAGTCATATGGCTCCAACATGGAAGAAGAGAGTCTCTCTTCTTCCATGGCTCCAAGCTCCAACAGTTCAACATTGAACAGATTTGACTCATTGCCAACAATGACCAAAAAGGTTGCTGCATTCCCTGGTTTAAGTAATTTTCAGTCCCACAGATTAATTAGTTGGAAAATTACCCTAAACAGACTAGTCAGGTAATTTTGGTTTATTATTTTCAATAATGAACCATTGGAATCGAGCATGAAAAAAAAAATTCTTACCCCCCCTCAAAATTTGATGGTTTACGTTTCAAGGTATGTAGAATCCAAAACTGCAATAAAAATATTTCTGTCTGTCCGCCGTACGGGCCACTTTTCTTAGTTACCATGAAAAAAAATTGATGAAATTCGGGTTATAGGTTCCGTTCCGGGTCTAGTTGGTCCTCGAAGCTCGACGTTACTGTGAGTCATCTCTAAGGGGTTCAAAATAGGGGTTGAAATTTTCAAAACGCCTATACCATTTTTTTACGTAAATATTTTTACGGTTTTAAATAGTTATTGAACTTGCGAGTTTTTTAAGACCATCCGGAGCATCGTACGTCCAGCCGTTCGTTCACAGTAAGGCCCCGAAGTTTGCACCGACAGGCATTTTCGACTCCAGTGTGAATGAAATTGTATACAATTCAAACCAAATCTCGTAACCAGAGACGCGCCCACAATAGGAATTTGTGAATACGGCCAATCATTGGTAGGGATCACCTGATTATATTGGCGGAGTGTGAAGTCGAGTTGGTTGTTCTGTGATATTATTTAATTTGAAAAATGATGGCTCTTTTGGAGTTTGTTGGTAGGTAGTGAAACTTGAACAAACGTTGAAGTATTATTGATGGGTAAATTATTGCTACGGTAAATCATTACTCAACGGTAAATTATTACACAACGGTTCATTATACCATCTACGTAGAAGGGGCTGGAGTTTGTTGGTATAGGTACTTTTGCAACTTTTTTCACTCCTCATCAACAATTTCTTTTCAGAACTTCATTGTGTGTGTTTCTTTTTGTTAGGTACTGTTTGTCATCGGCAGAATTATTTTAGCAACATTTAACTCGTGATTTAGGTAGGTACCTAGTAACGAGTACGGGGTTAGGTACTAACCTACGGAGGGTCTGCGATCTACATAATATGCATAGAATAGTACATATTATATATAGACGGGTTATCTATACATAGAGCTGTGATCTGTAACAGAAGGGTATTCTATACAAAATAATAAACCGTTGTGCAGGGATTTGCAGCGTTTTTTAGTTGGAATGTGAAAGCCCCAGTACCTATGAGGTTTGCACATTGCACTTGCACTCCTGAAACCACAGGTTGTGCTACGGATGCATGGTAGAATAAATATACTATGCCCTCGCTCACTCTTATTTTCGGACATTTTCAGTTTGGTATTTTTCCCGGACCCCTGATGCGTTATTTGCCTTTTGCGTTATTTGACTATTTTTCAAAAACTCCGTTTTTCTTTTTCTTTTTTTCTTTATACCTACAACACTACAACATTCATGGCAAAAAATACAATGGAAGAACACCATTCTTCGGGCTACTCCGTAGTTCCTAAGATCTCTACTGTATGTGTCTCTGCTGACCCCATGCAACCCTATTATATTGATGAAGTCACGTTAACGTGAAACTAACAACCAGCTCTTGAACATTCTTGGCTCCGTTTTATCGTTTTATGCGAGGTGGCAGGTCAGAGTATTTAAGTAGTAATTTATTGCAAATTGGTCTAGGCTAAATGTTGATCGCTTCCATGATAGAAACGTTGTGATAAGGGTCATGCAGTTTGGTGAAAAATATTCAACTGATCGCGAAGCTCACAGGATTTGCATTAACAATGCTGAATGATACTGTAAAAGAACTGAAAGAGAGGTCGCAAAAGAGAAAGAAACTTCTGGTGCAAACAGTAAGTACATAACCTGCTAACAGTCAGTTATGGCGAAACAGTAATTTTGAACTTCTACCTCTACAAAAACGCTCAGCCACTCTATATTTGAATGCAGGATTCCACTCACGTCCAAGCAATGTGAACGAATGCAGAATCTGTCCAACTGTTCACAGACAGTCAGACACCAAGTACTTTGGGATATATGTAGATATGAGAACCTTCGATGGGAAATCCATGCCAAATATGTTCAAAAATAAATACAGTAGGTATATGTATGTTACAGGACGAAAGATAATATTCTACGCTAAAATCCTAGTGATGCTCTACAACGCCTTGGTCCACTCCATCCTCTGCTATGGCAAATTAGGATAGGGTGGAATATAGGATAATCATATCAATAGACTCGAACGTCGAACATCTGGAATGTGATAATTTTGTCAAAAATAAAAAAATTTCGTGGCCGAGGGCCCTAGGGCCTGGAGATTTCCTGTCCCTTTTTTGTAAGTAGTTCACGCCATCTTATGTATTTGTTAAAAATACAAGAAGAAGAAACAACCGTACTATACACAGTGCAAAGCTGATAAAATGTACTTAATAGTCTCCCACACTCAGGCGCTGCCTTGTGGTTCCACAAAAATTATACACCCTGATTTACTTTTGCACTGATACGTTGAAGACTCATTTTGCTATTGTTTGTAATGTGTTTATGTAATAATGTACTATTTCCTTTGTTTTGGAATAAAGGAATTTGAATAAATCTGTTGGTTATGATGGTAATATTTTCATACTATTAGTTTGTTGCAAATTTTCTACCAGTCTATACATTTTACTCAGCCCTACTAACGTATTCGTTCTTTAAAATGTATCTGTGGATTTTCAGTTCGGTGTTTCCAGTGTGAATGAACTCAGACAAGCTTTAGGCACGTTTGAGAATGAACCTGTGAAAAAGAAGTCTAAAGTGGTTGCGCCACCCGTTGTCGAAGAAAAAAACAAAGAGGAAGAAAAGAACGACTGTGGTGTGGTTTACAAAGATTCATCGACTTTCCTCAAGGTGAGTAGTTGACTTCAGCTTTTTTTTAACGAGGGATTTACTACCAGTTTCAGTCACCGTCGTTTAAAATACAAATTAAGTTCAATTGGCGGTAGGGTACCAGGTTATTAAAGCCACAAGGCAGCTAGGACGTCAAAGAAAAACGGAGTTATTGAAAAATAGTCTATTTCCACTAATACACGCAAAACGCAAAAACACTGTTATACCGGTTTCGGTGATCAAACCATCGTCAGTAACACACAATAACTGAAGGCATATTGGAGAGGAGACCTTATATATAGTCACAAAGTGAAATGTGGTCGATTGGGATTGGTTGTGAAAAAGAATGGTGAAGGGAACAAAGGGAGGGTGGTCGAATCTGATTGGTTGTGAAGAAAAATGGTGAAGGGAACAAAGGAAGGGGGGTCGATTCTGATTGGCCCAGGAAGAGAATGCCAAAAAGTGAAAGGAACATGAGGTGATCGGGAGGTGGTGAGTGGGGGGGAAGAGGGGTGGAACCAAGCTGTTACAGAAATGAATGCAATAATGGAGAAAAACTTAAAGGAACTACATCATTCAAAGATTTACCCAACCTATCACTCTTAATAATTTCGAATTTTTCAAGTACATCCAACATGCTCCCTTTTGGGCAAAAATGAAGATATTCAATGAACTGTGTGTCTGCAAGATCAAAATTGAAGCTATGACCGGATTCATTCAAGTGACGTGCAAAGGCCGAATCACCCTTATTATCCCTGAAATCTTTTTCATGTTCCTTTATTCTTTCTCTAAACTTCCTACCAGTTTGACCACAATAGTCAAGTCCACAAGAACACTTTAATTTATAAACACCACTTTTATCTTGAACATTAATTTTATCTTTAACTGAACTTAATGAAGATTTGAGATTATGTTTAGTTTTATATCCTACTTTGAACCCTTTAGAAGTTAATATTTTACCCATTTTATCCGAAAATTTTCCGTAATACGGTATACTGATCCAAATCTTTTCCTCAGTCGTAGCTTCCCTAACTAGGTTTGAAACTCCTTCCCTACTCTTTTTTCTAAGAACCCTATTCCATATTGTATCAATGAGATCTCCCCCATAGCCATTACTCGCCGCTATACTCTTAATAGTTAACTTTTCTTTAGCTAAATTCTGTCCACTCATTGGTATAGATAAAGCTCTGTTAATCATACTATGGAAAGCAGCATGTTTGTGGACTACTGGATGATTTGAAGTACTATGAATGGTAATATCGCTGTAAGTATCTTTCATATATATGGAAAACTCATGTTTTCCATTATTCAACGAAATGGAAAGATCAAGAAAATTTAGGTGATTAGATCCGAATTCTAAGGTGAAGTTAATGAATGGATCTACGTTATTAATTTGTGTATGATATGAACCAAGTTGTCTTTCAGTCCCTTTCCAAAGAATGATGATATCGTCTACATATCTATACCAATAAAGGAGGCTATCTGATTTAAATTTTCGGAAAATTTGTTTTTCAAGAAAATCCATGTAAATATCTGCAAGCAATGGAGACAATGGAGATCCCATTGCAACCCCTGGTTGAGTATAGTATTTCCCATCGAACAAAAAATAATTCTGATCCATACAGACAGACATCAAAGTACACAATTCATCTGTTTCAAACAAATTTAAATTAGAATCGTGAATCAACCCATTAACAACACCTTTACATCTATCAACATTAAGCTAGGACGTACTAATTATTTATATTATAAAACACTCAGCCCGGCAGAAGTGCAAAAGATCGTCTCAAGAACATGCTCATAAGAATAATGTGAGCCATTATCACACTTCCCTTACTCACTTATCATTTCACTTCTTGTCATTTCAGGGGACTCAATCTTCCAATCCCCATAATGACTACTGTCAACATTTTGTCGACACTGGTCAGCGCCCTCAGAACTTCATCAGAGATGTCGGCCTTGCTGATCGGTTCGAAGAGTATCCAAAGCTGCGAGAACTCATTAAGCTGAAGGTAAGTGGTCACTCCTGCACTACCCTATTACTACCAGTTGGCACTGCCATCTGGACGATTGTTAGTTGTTGTGGAAACGTACTTGACACGAGCCAATCGGGGCCTATTCACTAAAAGAGATAGTGAAAATAGATTATCTGTTTTGAAAATCTCCTGGGAGAGAGAGTCTCCCTCGGGAGTCTCTGCCAGTGCCTCCCAGGTTCATCTATTTTACTGAATAGCTCTCAAACCGTACCTACTTAGACGTTTTTACTCATGAATCGATAATATGTATATAATAATGAACAATCGACTTACCTTCAAGAGATGAAAAACATACATGAAAATGACCGATATGGTAGCCGATGAACGAATGATGATACGAGAAATGAGAAAGCTCTCTTTTGAGAAAAAACATCAAATTAGGTGTCTCTCTGAAAGAGATTGAAAATGCAAAGATGGCTGCCAACTCTCTCTTCTAGAAGTTACTGAATAACCCTGTCATGGATACTATAAAATCTTTTCTGCCAAAAGAGAGAGTCGGACCGAAAAGAGATGTCTCTGGCTTAGTGAATACGCCCCAGTACTGTCCGGTGGTCAAATAGACGCTGATAACAGGTTACTGCTCTCTCCGCTCTCACATCCATGTTGGAGGGACAAATAACTTCTCGAGAAGGGAGAAGCTGGGAGTGGCCGGATCAATCTAGAGAGAATGGACTTGATTACCGATGCCCAGTCTCGAATTATTTCACTGGGACGCACTCCAGTTTTCAGAGAGCAGACCCTAATATTACCCAGAATTATGGAACGTGCCGCAGTATGACATTTTTCTGGTACAGTGAAACGGTCCCCCCCCCCCCCCCCCCCCCGTCCAACAGTAGAGCCCTTTTTACTCAAACAAATGAAAACCTGCCCAGCTAATAGAGGAATGTGTACTTCTGTCACAGAAATGGCATTTCAACAGGAAGAGGAGTGTTGTCGACTCATTTGACCTCTTCACATCTGCCAAGAAATGGAAAATGTCTCGTGAAGAACTAATGAACTAGAGGAAACATCACAACGAGCTGTCTTTAATTTGAAACTCAGTTTCATTACCTTCAAACACCCTTGTTTGGCGACTTACTAATATTTCGCTCAGTTTAGTATAGGTACATCAATTTATCTTGAAGCTAGTGTTCGCTATCTGCGTAACATAATGTTCATTTAGCCTAGCTGTAAATTCGATGTACGGGTAACATTGACGTAACTTTGGTCGAACGGATGCATTCAGTCATGCAAGTATTATACCTTCATCGAATCGAACGGGTTTGTCCTGGCACTACCCACCTATACAGAATACGCCATTTTCCAGCTGGTTTGTTCATGTGAAACCAAGGTTAATGATACCCTGCTGACTAACAGTGGTTTTCTGCTGTTGATGTTCTTTCTTGCTAAGTATATTTCAAGTTTACAGTCAACGTTTATTTTTATTTACAGTTTAATTTAACACCCAGGGGTTTTATCTATGTTTTGTGATTGTTGGGTTGTAAAGTATCTATTCATTTTTGTGCCGAGGTAAAACAATGTTCATATTTTGTTTTCTCTAGAAACATACTAATGTTGAAATTGTTGTAAGAGAAACAAATTTATACAGTTTAAAAAAAAAACCATATTCTAAAATAATTGTTTTTATTATCAATCATGATTCATGCAGTTTCGATTTGTCCAAGGTTATTATGGAGAAGCAGTTGAC
Source organism: Leptopterna dolabrata (assembly GCA_954871275.1). Classification (NCBI taxonomy): domain Eukaryota; kingdom Metazoa; phylum Arthropoda; class Insecta; order Hemiptera; family Miridae; genus Leptopterna; species Leptopterna dolabrata. The sequence continues at coordinate 45,947,024 of OX940976.1, read as the reverse complement.
TTCTGTATTGTGGAATTATTTTACTCTTATATCCCTCCAGTTGGGGCGATGATACCATTATTTGACACTCGACATAACTGTTGGTGGCTTTATCGTCAAGCCACTTAAATTTTTCAAACGCTGAGGATTGTGAAAGAATGTACCAAAACATTGGCCTAGAAATTCAGTGCTTTAATCACTCGCCAATAATATTGTTGTGGGTGATAAAGTGGGTAACAAACTAACTCCGCCAACTGAACTACTCCTCGACCTCGACTTTTGTTCAATAGGACCACAGAGTAAAAGAATCAAGGACCCTGTGTCTAGAGATGGATGTAGATAGGGGGAACTAAAGAACTTTCGTTCTAAGCATTATGAATTGTTGTAGTTCATAGGAATGGTGGATACTACATGAGACGTTGATATATCCACTGAACGATTGCTCCTTTAGTTCATCAGGAGTCATTCACACGGGTGAATTATGCTCCTTAGGAGTTTATAGTATCCACCAAACTATAGTTCCTTTACTACATGAATAAATTACTTTAGTTCATTACAAGTCATACTGCTTGAGGCGTTTATAGTATCCACAGAACGATAGTTCCTTTTTAGTTCGTTAGGAGTTGTTTAGTTCAGATGGGGTGGATGCTACATTAGGAACTAAGTTGGAGTCGTTAGCCATTCCTTCTTCTGGTCGTTCCTGAATCCATACCAGAAGCCAGTCTGATATCCTTCGTACTGGTTCAGTGTTATGTCCTGTGATTGAAAACGAAAAGTAACTGGCATGAACTACTGAACTAACAGGAAAGAACTACTCCTTTGAAGGCTTGATACTTACTGAACTTGAGTCCCTCAAATGGAACCACTCTTACCCACTACCAACTTCGACTGAAAGTGCTTCAGCTTGGAGAAGGTATGCTGTCTTGGTAGATCTGGAGCAGTATACTGAAACACTGCCCAAGTGCATATTTAAAAAATGCAGATACGATGAAATGCACGACGATGTGCAGAACAGTCGTGGGTCTGGGTTAGAGTATCTAGGTACTTCAGTGAGAGGTTGACAGGAACAAGGGAAAACAAGCGGAGTCCTCATTCATATATTGGCAACACCTCAAGAGGCGACCTAAAGTGAACTTTGTGTGTGTTCTTCAGCTTTGCATGTCTAGGTGGGAACTTGCATTCAAGTACGGTTGCAGTCTCTGCATTTGCTCGCTCTAGCATTTAGATACTTCTGAACTTGTGAATGGTTCACATAGAGCAGCTGTGCGTTTTGCATTCTAGCAACCCGCACACATCCATTCACATGACTTGAATTGCACTCAGTCATGATGCAGAATGATACTATATGAAGAGAAAAAACCGTTCACAGTATTGTATTTGATTTCATTTTTTAAATGAATAATCCAATATTTTGGAATAAATGAAAAACAGCTAAACTCAAGATGGATCAAACAACTCAAAATCGAACAGGAATGTAAAATTTCAAAAAGTGGCTAATTTAGAGAAAATGTTTTGCAGTAACCATGGCAACAAATCCATCCAGCTGTGGCAATCCAGCAAACACCTGGACATTTAGATATAGTATCCATAAGTTGCAATGGTGCATCTTTGTGCCCATATTTGTTCTGGCCAATGAAATTACCCAACATATTGCCAGTAAGCAGTTATTCAACATTGCCGCTCTATTTGGACCAGGCTTCTGGGTGTGTCGAGAAATGGTTGTGCCAATTTTATTTCACCCTTCACCTTCGCAAGATGCATTCCTTGACAAGGATGGCAGCAATATTGTCGTGAGAAACTCCTCTTCTGGTTTATATTCAGTGAATTTAGAGCTGTAGGGAAGAGTTGATGACATATAATTTTTCGAGCGAACTTAGAGACTCCAACTTGCAAACTTGTACAATTCTTTTTTCAAACTAATTCATGAATCAAACAGTAAATCATCCAGGTGGGAAAACTGGGTGAGGTTATTAAAATGATGAAAATTAAGTATGCCAAAAACCACTCTCCTCCTCTTACAAAGGCTGACGGTTCGTGTTGAAGGTGTCTTGACGTGGGCTGTCCTCTCACTTTTTCCATGGTGGCCCGAAATCTGATAATGAAATTGTATTTTCTGCATTAGCAAAGGGTTTTTCCCCGGGTAATTGTAGTCTAGTACTGTATGTTATAATTATACAATACAACCTCGTTTATTCGGACTAACTGGGACCAATGGCAATCCGGATAGTCGAAAATCAGGGTACTGTTGGTAATAAGCCACAAAAAAATCCTTAAATAAGCAGAATTACCGTTTGTTAACGATTTAAAAAACTATGTCCGTAACAGTATAACATAGCCAAGAAAAACGAAACATTCGAAAACGACCAAGAATACTTTCCCGTAACTCGGTCTCCTGGGTGTCTGCGGTATTGATTTTTCGTACACCCATTCTTGAGGAGACGCTGAGTACGTGTACCAAATTTCAACCCTCGGGACCTCAGGTACTGGAGTGACAGTAGCTTGAAAATAGCTATTTTTCAAGTTTTTCTACTTGTTGGTGGTTCCTCTCGTTCTTGTTATTTGACAGGGCTGCAGCCTTACAGACAGCGGATCGACCTGAAATTATGCACACACATTCGTTACCCCCCCCCCCCCCCCTATTTGACCCTCGCCCCCGCCAGTGTAGAAAAAAATTTCAATGTTTGGAGGGGGGGGGGGGGAGAACCGGTTTCTATACTCATATCCAACAGAGGGGGAGGGAACAGGTTTCTATACGCACAAGCTCATCCAAAAGTGATGTGAAGCACCTAGCATGCTACTTCGACAGGCAAGATGTATGTCAATCCTTTTTGCGGCTGTGAAGATTTTCTTGACAGGTAAATTTTTACAGCTGGGTTGTTTTTGGAGGGTATTGTTACAGGACTGCAGGAACGGTACATTGAATCAAAAAGCGGATTTGGCGCTCTTATAGGTACGTTCTTGCTATCGATAGTGAACATTAACGAAAAAAATTACTACAAATCTGGTCCGGATCGAGGTTTTACTGTTCCTACTAATTCCGCCACACTACAACCCAAACCTTCTTTTAGAGCAGAAAGGATCCCTGGAAGTATGAATGGGAGAACTTCTACCCAGCAGATTATTCAGACCCTGCGAAAATCTCTGTTAGATCCGTGGAGACCGTAGTGGTTATAGATAGCTAGTCACATCGATTAAACGGGAAGAAGTCAACAACCACCACAAACACCCCTTCCCAGAACAGAATGTCAGCAAAGGTGAGGTGACAGGTGCTGAAGTTACGGTCGAGGCAGCAGTTCTGCTTTGACAGACAGCAGTACTCTTGTGGCCTGGGGCTGCTCACCCCTCTCGATGTACTTGTTTGGAGATGAGGGATTTCCCACTCTCTCTTGAAGCCTGACCGGGTAACAGGCTCATGTTCAGAGAATGGGGAATACCCACGTATTTTTTATTTCAGATGCTGAGATGGTACATGTATGTTTCTTATGTGGGCGAGACATAAATACTTAATTTTTAATTAAATGTGGAAGTTTTGATGACATCATTGCTGCCTTTCTATGGATCCATCTTGTTTTTCATAATCCACCATGTTGAGCTGAGCACACCCATGTTACCCAGCCAGAGTAATGCCCAAGAAGTCCCAGTCTGTTCTTGTATGCTGTAGCGTGGAGGAAGAAGTCGCAGCAATGATATCATTGCCTCTTTCCACATAATCTTGTAACTAAAAAAATATATGATATTCCGGCGAACCGATTATATTTTTCTCATCAGCAAACAACATAAAAAGCAAATTTGGAAAAGTGCAGCAATTCCAAAATGGGTACTCCCCATTAGTGCCTGTCCCCTTCCCTCCTCTATTCCTGAGATGGGACTGCACCGAAAGACAGGTTCCAGCCCACGCATTAAGAGTGAATGTATTCCAAATCTTTTGCAATAACGAGTTTTTTGAAGTTTATAACGTATTTTAAGGTATTTTGAGATGGCACATGACTCGATGCGCTGAATGATGCTGAAGCCATAGAAAAAAAGAAACTTAGCAATATCTAGTTATCATGCAAAATAAAACTACATTTTTCTAGCACTCGCCTCTCCCAACTTACTTAAGTTTTGATTACCTATCCTTTGTTTGAGATGCTGTTGAAAAAATAATTATACATTTCATCCTACTTACTTTTTTACATAGCTCATGCCGACCCTTGCAAGGGTAATCAGTCTTCTTCGGCGAAATTGACTACAGTCCTTTTTTTCTAGGATGACTTGATCGCCCAAACAGCCAACCCACCCATGTTTTTGAAGTGCGATCCCGAAACTTACAACCTCAAAGACCTCAATTTCAAATATGACGTTATCTTGATCGAGCCGCCTCTCGAAGAGTATCAAAGGACGATGGGCGTCACTAATGTCAAACTCTGGAGTTGGGAACAAGTTAGCTTCCTGCATTTTTAAATACGTGGTATATTTGATTGTAGAGTACCTAAGTATTTGTTGTCTGCTGGGCCATTTACCTGCAGTGGTATTAACGTGACTGAACCCTCAATAGGTTATGGAGTTAAACATTCCTGAAATAGCAGCATCCAGATCCTTCGTATTCCTGTGGTGCGGATCCTCAGACGGGCTGGACATGGGGAGAGCCTGCTTGAGGAAGTGGGGTTTCCGAAGATGTGAGGACATCTCTTGGATCAAGACCAACATCAACAACCCAGGCCACAGCAAAAACCTCGACACTAAAGCTATTTTTCAAAGGACCAAGGTAATATGCCTAACATGAACCAGTGTTCTTTCTATCCAATCGATAATATATAATATATACTTTGTCTTTCTGTAGCTAGTTCTGTCATGATATTCACTATCAAAAGTTTAGGACTGAATTGACGGTTGGTTGGCATTTGGATTATTCGAATGAAGTAGATAATCTGTGTGTTCCATAAAGTTATTCAGGTGGCTATTAAGTGGTTCTACTAGGAAACACCTCAATGATATCATTCACATCATCCCAAGTTTATTGTTTTCTAATAGGAGCACTGCCTTATGGGAATCAAAGGGACTGTGCGCAGGTCGACTGACGGCGATTTCATCCATGCCAATATGGACATTGACTTGATAATAAGTGAGGAACCTGAGTATGGGTCCCTTGAGAAGCCTGTGGAAATATTTCATATCATTGAGCACTTCTGCCTTGGTAGAAGGAGGTAAGCACTTCTGTCTCTTTGATTGCACCAAATTAGATTTTTCGTGGTTTGTGGAGTAGTAGTTGTTATTAAAATGGAAGTATTATCCATTTCAAGTGCAGGGAAGATTCATGTATTCGAGTTAGCATACCTCTGGGTAACGTAGCAGCATCGGACTATGGGGTTTGTTCCAATTCCTAGTAATATTCCTGTAGCATATTCCTATCGTTCTACCTGCTGAGACTGTTTCTGATTCGTGGAATACAATCTCTCGTCATGGATACTATGTTGAAGACCTTGCTGTTCTTATTATAGCTATTCACATGTTACATGTTATTTACTTCACTGTCACAACACAGTTAAACGACAACTGTTTACCTGTGTAAGTTGTTAGTTGTAAGGTGCCAAAAACCGCACATCTTTTTAGGGCGGGTTTCACCACCTAGAACCGAAGTGCGAGTTAACTTGGTGTTACAGAAAAATAGGCATGCAAAACGCATTAATTTTTTCTGTTAACTGTAATTAACGTAACTCGCACTTTAATTACTCTGTGATGGGGCCTTTGCTTTTCATTGTCTTCCTGAATTCAATGTAATGACTTACCTGCCTGCATTATGAATGGCAACTCCCTTGTGTACCAATACGCTGATGACAAGTCTGTGGAAGTCTGGGCAGAGAATGATATTGAGCTGGAGAAGCAAAAACGAGCTCGAACAATATGGAAAGGCCTAGCAAAAATAAAACCAAAGTGGTCAGATTTGATCTGGGCTGTGGAGCAGCTGATGAGTCGGGCACGGTTCCATTGGGGATCGCATTAACAAGCAAACTGAGCTGGGCACCCCACATCACTTCAGTTATTTCCAAGCTTTCAAGTTCAGTGTACTTATATGCTGCGAAAGCTGTCCCACAGCTTATCTCGTCCGGTTCTTGTCGGTGTATTTTGCTCACTTCGAATCCCAAATTTGGTATGGCCTCGCTGTACGGAGTAATGCACCAGCAGTCTCCAATCTGCTAATTAAGCAAGAAGTGGCTCTGCGTATAATTTCCGACATTGAGCGCTGAGTATCCTGCAGACCCATATTCAAAGAGCTTGGTACCATCACAGTTTTTGGATTTTATATCATGGAGCTCGCTACGTACTTGTGACGTAACAGGGAGAGCTTCGAAAGACCAGCCTGTGGTACTAGACACAGAGACCTTGGTACAGCAAGTTCGCCTAGCCACCTCCCAAAGAAGCAAAATTGACATTGCTACAAAAATTTTAAATCATCTACCAGCAGCCTTGAGGAATCTCCCTCCTAATAATCTCAGGTCATTCCTCAAAGTTGAGGTTGATCAGTCCCCTTCTACTCTTTAAATGAGATTTATGTGCAGTCGTGAAAGATTTAGTTGCACCTTTTATAAAGTTGTTGTTTATTTATTGTAATAATATATCTAACATTTTTATGACATTGTGGTGTCGACCGCAAATAAATATTCGTTATTCGTTAACTCTAGGTGGTGATTGGTGAAACCCGCCCTTAATGTAGGTACCTTCTGGAGGAATCCATTGTCACTCGCAAGTTGAGAATTGGAGGTGAGCACTTCTGGTGTAAGGACATCAATAGGCATATGAGAGAAATACCCTTTCTCGAGGATTATGTTCTTACATCAAAAACGGTTGCCTCCAAGTACCTACCTATTTGATCTGCTAGTCATTGGAGGGTTCCCTCGGAAGTCTGGTGGCCTCAGTATGGCACCCTGTCATAAGAAGATGCTAAGGGCGCTTGCGCAGAACTCTACTGTACCGAATAAATGGTGTCAGATGCAGTTGATGCATTGGTTAGTATACATACTGCTGACTGTATCTCAAAAAATCCCTCGAAATGACTTTGTCTCCTAGGAACTCTCTATTATGTTAACTGGTTAATAGAACGTTAAGCCTAGGGTAGGACCTAGTTGTGTTTGATTCCATCTCATACTTAGATGCAGTTGAAGGATTAGTTTAGCCTAAAGGTTAGTTGAGAACAGGACTGGCAAATGTGCAAAATGGTGGGGCAGGTGGGTTGAGTCCTTGATGCAACTTATTTTTAATATATGCCTTCCACAACCTTCCGTGCTCATCCTGATCTTCTCTCATCTTGGTGATAGTGATTTCCGTGTTCCGAGCAACACTGTCACACCTCATCCTGCATTGTTGCTAATCACTAAAACCAAGTTGAGAAACCCGTATAAAAATAGTGGTTTTTCTATCCTGTTGTATTTGCCTCTGATTTTCACTACCAACTTCTTATTGCTGCATATTGTTTAGGCTCCATATATTTGGCCGAGACTCAACAATACGTCCTGGGTGGCTAACATTAGGCCCTCAGCTGACTAACTCGAACTTCAACTGGGATCTCTATGCTGGACAGTTTTCCGCTTCTACGCTCACCACTGGCTGCACTGATCGGATTGAGGCTCTCAGACCCAAATCCCCGCCTCCCAAAGGGAAACAACGGACTAACTTTACCAGGCCCCGCCCTCGCCAAAGGTGAAATCTCCCTGACCTTCCTCAACTCTGTGTAACATGATCATTCGTGAATAACTAACAGTTACAACTTGTGGATTGACTTTAAAAACAAAATAAATATCAATGTCTGATTGTATAAAAATGTATAGTAGGTATGTACCTACCATTTCAGAATCTGTATGTTTTTTACTTCTTAAGTCTCTGTGGTTTTTAACTTTAATTTATTGGTGCAGATTGTGTAATTTTTAATATTCAGGCATACTTCTTTCATGACAGTTACAGGTTTTATAGCATAAATCCCTGAAGGATAATACAATGTTGTGATCAATCATTTTACAGTAACGGAATTCATTTATATTACTAAATTGACACTTGATATATGCTCATCCATTCACTCGTATTATCAGAAAGTTTGATACACTAGTACCAATTTAGTAGACATAAATTGATAAATAATCTCTTACCGTAAGCTGTGATGAATAGGGTCACTTCAACTTCTCCTAGCTTTAAATTTAAACTATGCGAGAAAGCGTTCCGATCCAACGGCATTGTATGTTTCTTGTCCTCTATTTTAGATTACCTGTGTAAGCTATACTGCAGTTTGGTATGGGTAACGCAATTACGGCAAAACCACCCTGACCCTATTGGTCCACACGGTCGGGTCGATAGAATCACGCATGGAGGTTTTCAATAGAAAATCGGTATTATCGCCCATTCACCTTGAGCCTGTACCAATAGGGTCAATAATCTCGCAAAATATATACCTATATATGTACGAAAGTTCACCCATCATTGTTTAAACTAATAATGAAACATACGAAGAAAAACACAGTATTTTCTAACTATCTAAAACCAGTTTGCTGATCGTCATTCCAACCCATAAAAAATCAGGAGGACGAGGACTAGCCATGCACTGCCTTCTCGATTCCCAACCATTTTCGAACCCTTGTCAAATGCTTATCAAGGTGGTCTTGGCTATTAGATCTGGGACTGGAGCATGGAACACCGCATTATAATTTGACGAGCTGTGAATTTCTTGTGTTATTCATCAACAATCTGTGATCAGCCACTGATATAATTTTACTGAACCTACCTACGTGGCTTATAATTTTACTGAACCTACCTACGTGGACTAAGTACGCCCTACTTGAATGGGAAAGTGCCAAAACACAGAATGCAAGAACTAGTAGATATACATGGTAGAACACATACGCGTAGAAACAACACTCTGTAGAATGCATACACAAGGAGTACCCCGTTTTTTTTTGCCAAGTAATTTCTCCAGGAATTCGGAAATACCCTATGGAGAAAACACCTCCGTACTTGATATGGTTGTAAACGTTTTCAGTGTGGAAATGGTCAATCTATTGGTCGGAAAACGAATTAGTTTTTGTACATACTCTGTGATGGTACATGGGAATCCCGTCCATATTGGATCAGGGCTCTTCCCCATCTTTTTGACACGCGGCTGATGGGGTGGGAAGTTACACCCCCTCATCCATTACAGAGCGTGGTTGGTGGGTATGTGCTGGATTTTATCCTAGGTACCCCCTCCACTTTATGTCTTTAAGAGGTTCTCCAGAAGGAAGAGCTCTGAGGTTTTCCAGAAGGAATCGTCTTTAATAACCCTTTGTTTTATGAATATACACTTCGGCCATTCAGTTTTCTTTTATAGCTCTATATTTTTCCTTTTTCTGTTCTTCATCATACTGAGCTATTATTCTTAAGGCGCTCAATGCCGCCCAATTGTATTCCTTGTCTCCTTTTCCTTTGTATTTTTTTTCTCTCTATTTCCAATTCCATTGTTCCATCTTATGATGAAGGTTAGTCACTTAGAAGTTGTTCAGGTGAATTTTCCTAAACCAAAACCTCTGACAACTACTTTCCTCCTTCTTTTTATTTCCAAGTCTGCCAAGTGATATTTGTAAGGAGCCAAGTTCTCCACCAGTAAATAAGTATTAGCAGTAGTACCATTACGATGGAACCTATAAGCTTTGGAGTTTTTCAGATGAACCATTCCTGAATCGGAACTCCATACTACTATCAGTCCCGTGTCCTATTAACTTCACATACTTATTCTTCAAATAAGTATGTTTTTACTTATTCTTCAAATAAGTATGTTTTTACTTATTCTTCAAATAAGTATGTTTTTAAGGGGAGGAGTGTGGCGGTATATGGGAATCCCGTCCGTATTGGGTCCGGGCTCTTCTGGATCTTTTTGACACGCAGCTAGTTTACCCCCCTCATCCATTACAACTCGTACCTAAAATATCTGAGTTTTATGCAGGTACCTACTTGCACAGAAGATGTTATCATGTTGAAACCTACTGCACCAGTTTTTTCCGGGCACTTTCGGACACCAAAACCAATGACCTGCTATCCAGCAAAGAGAAAATGTCATGTGCTTGTAAGAGGGGACTTGACAGGGGGCATGGGTTGCCTCTCAAGTTGCATTCAAGTTTACGCTTCCGTGTCTCCATCTTTGCATGATTCCTTGCAGCATTGTAATGAAACGATAAATTATTTTGGCACTGCAATTACCCAACTATTCAGGATCAAGCACGTGACGTAAGTGATTTTTATGAGCAGAAACTAAAACTATATACTACAAATATTTACATGCATCACCAATGACCAGGTTGGTATTAAGGAAACACAATCATCACCAGTCTGCAGAGGTATAATGTCTACTATGAAAAATGAATGTACAATGGAGACTAATTTATACGTTCATTCAAAGGATGCATTTCCAAGGTCGCCGGTGCGTGAGATCAACTAAGGCCGCTGTTACAATTTTGTTATTAAAAAATCATTACAATAACCACGATCACCTTCCGCCAGATCAGTAATACTGATATACCAAACTCTTTGCGAAGTTACTTATAAATCTTGATCAGCAACGTGACATTGCACTATACTCCCTTACATGGTATTAGCGTTTTTCTAAATTAATTAGGTATATAAGAACTTAGAAGTTACTGAGGCGACATAACATTATTTTTGTACCCTACACTCTTAATTTAAATGGGATTTGTACTCGTCATTTCGTTTACAGTTTAACTTAGCCAAATAAAAATTTAAAAAAAAGGATTTTATTGATCGGCGAGGAATCACAATCCTAACATTCAAATTGCTTTTATCTTAGAAATCACAGATCTAATGCGTTCTCCTACAAGAATTTCATTGCGTGAATAGTACCTATGCTATGTAACGATGAGTTTGCATAAACTAGGTTGCACTTTTCACAGGTACGTCGATTCACCTAAAAAAAAAAGTGTGATTATGAAATTAAAATAAAATAAATAAATACTTGCGTAACATTTAAGATACTTGTTAAATACGTGCTTTACTGGCTCTGGCTATTTACTGAAGATTATTTCGATGTTTCCTTGGAGTGACTTTTGTAATTTCATACGTACCGAACGAAAATCCTTTATAGAATGTATACTGTAAAGAGAAACATTGGGCCTCCTTCCTCCGTTTTCATCAGTTAGCAAATATCAAGTGCAAAAGTATGCAGTCATTTGGAGGGAATATGTGTTAGCTGTTACGTCACAGGGCCTTATTCTAATTTAGAGATTATTTATTTTTATAATTTCAACAACAACTAGATATCTTGCAATTCTCAAAATAGAGGAATACAGCAATGAAGGTAGGATAAACTACCAGGTAGGGAAAACTGCTTATTGGAAGCTTTAATGTCCTTCGTGTGGTTATCTGACTAATTTTCTTCTGGACAGCAAACAACAGTGGTGCAAACGTTTTCTGTTTGGAACAGATACTGGTTAACACCACTGTACTACTCAAGAGATGGAAGAAAATTGGTAGAGAAGAATCAAAACAAGGTAGGTAACTTGAGCTGCAGATGCGGAATGGCTGTGCTAATATTTTTAAATTGAAATTCAAAATTTTGATATTGAAATGCAAACAATAATCAATTAGATTACAAGGTGCTTAATTCGAAAACTAGGATAAAATTGGAACCATTCAACTCAATACCTTGATCCCTGATATTTATTCCTTATTGAATTTGGATAAAAATTTAGTATCTTTAATATAACAGCAATACATTTTAAAATTATCGTGTGTGTGTGTTAGGTTTGTCAAATCAAGGCGGATATGTTAGTATTAGAGAAAAAGCTTCACTTTTTATGTTGAGAATAGTTTCAGTATTCCATGCAGAGGCTCAAATACCATAGGAAGAAGAAGCAGTGGTTGATACGTAGGTACCTACCAATAAGAAAAGGCAGAAAACCAGTTAAGGTTTCCAATTTAGCTTAGACATAATATGAGAGGGAGAGCTTTGCAACTTGTGTGCTGTGCCCCACAACCACCACCAATGGTGAAGGTTTAAGATGGAAGAAACGTTCAAAGGAGCAGATAAATAAAAAACTAACGGTTCAGTTCTGTATAACAATATACTATAATTTTGTACAAATAGATACCTTCAATTCATTAAAAATGTCAATGTAAAATGATAATTCTGGATGGAAGGTTCATTTTTTTTTAAATTTTTATTTTACAATAACAAAATATTTCTTCTCAGAGAACGAATGGCGAATCGGAAAATGTACCAAAACCACGAGCAGTTACTATAATATTGACTTACGGGTATCTCCTTCCCAGTATCACATGCCCTACAGTAGAAAGACAAGAATATATAATTATAATGGTAAACGCCAAAAATTATAACAGTTCATTTTGCGATTTGTTTCCACAGCTGACATTTAGTAGTTACATAGCTGCAAAAAGGAGGACAGTTGCTTATTATTAAAAGAAAAGAACCAAGAAAGTTATGAAAATCACACTAAAGCAACAAAATTCGAACATGTTTGAGGAATAATGTTCACGTCAGCTGTCTAGATACCTATACACAATATAGGTATCTATACTTCAAATATAGGTAATTTCTTACAAAACTAACTCCTACAGACTAAAATACAAAATACATCTTCGCAGTTGATTTTTTTGTCCTTTTTGTTTCTTTTCATCAAAGATTAACAACTAATTTGTACAGAAACACCCGTTCTCTCCTAACCCGTTTAGAAATATAACGAAATTGTGACGAGATCTGCGATTTTACAGTACGACAGGCCACTCGAGGGCAGGATTAGACCAACAAATAAAATCAAAGTGCGGTGTGGACGGGGAAGACACCTCTGTACGAAGGCAATGACGGCGTTGGTGGAGTTGGACATGAACTGCACAAAATATAGTGAGCATTCAGGGAGAAATACCTACCGAGATCTACCTATGCGTAAGGTGCAACGTCAAGATTCTTCGTAGTCCATAATTGGATGGAAACCAGTATAGGTCCCATAAAGAAATGGGGTTTGCTTCTGCCAATCGGTTCCAGGGAGGTTTCCAATGACAGCCAATTTGGTGGTGCTGTGTGTTAGTTTACATCCACTGCAGTTCTCAGATCGATTACAATTCGGTCACCATCATTCAACTGCCATTAAAATTTGACTGTATCGGATTGGACAGAAGTCTACTACGGGCCAGGGGGCTACTTCACTCCAACACCAAATGTTAGCCGCCTCATTGTAATTTGGTTCAGCTCACCGTATCAAAAAAAGATGGAGGACTCTCCCCATCAGGACTACTTGACGAAGTCTTTCTAGAACCACATTTATGAATGAATAAAATACTGACATTTAGGGTAACTACCTACCTAAAATAAAAAGTGATCGGATCAGAAGACAGTGTATCACAACAAACCAAGAGGACATTCAGTTCTGTCAGATTTTAGTTTGTAGTAATGAGAAAAAAAAAACTACAGGATAAAAATAAAATAGTCTATTTCCACGTACACTAGCAAACTGTAGACCGGTTTCGGTTTTCGGTTGTTACACCATCGTCAGTACACTATTAGTGTACTGACGATGGCGTAACAACCGAAACCGGTCTACAGTTTGCTAGTGTACGTGGAAATAGACTATTTTATTTTTATCCTGTAGTTTTTTGCTATGGATTTCCACTATTCCGCCGCAAGTGATTTAAGTTGTAGTAACGAACTACCTGAGTGGCTTTCAGAGGCATTTGGCTGGATGATCATGGTAAATCATCACCTATTACATACATTCTCGATATAATATATAATTAATTTAATTACCTGAATATCAGTGATGTAACTTGAACCTTCCTACCGCAAACTTCGAATGTGAAGGATTTTTTACAAATTATGCACCGATCTCTCACTCTTCTCTATTGACACTGATCACTATGAATTAGGTACTCTGGCCAAGGGTTTTCAAGGGACAAGACGCACGATAAGGAGGAGGGTGCAGCACATCAAGACAAGAGAAAGGACAGGTGCTCGTGAACTTGAGAGTTGGCAGCTCCAAGGAAAATAGAGGTGGGCGCCAGATGTTTGAAAAATACATGGAGCATCTGACTGCCAACTTTCTGTTCCATTTAATGGATCAGGGGGGGACCTCTTGCATAAATATCCATCCACCAAAATTATTTAAAAGCCCAGAAAACCCCTCCAGTGAAACCAGTAACTTCGCATTAGCTCAATGCTCTTTTGGAGGTCATGCAAAGCATCATGGGTACCATTAAGGAGAGCTTGCAAGCCTAACCTTCGACCATCCCGTCGCCCTCTACATCTCCTCTGCTCTACTCTTCTCAATGGTGCAACTATGGTAAACAACAACCAGCTGGTTACCAAGGTAATTAGCAAGAGTTCTCGTTTATAAATGATCCTATACACACATAAAGATCTCTCAGGTTCGTCCAGAAAATTGGGCTCTACAGAATAAATGTTCAGAAAATGAAAGAAAAAAGGAGACTCATATGTAGTTGATTGATGAGAATAAGTGTTCTGGTTGCCCATAATTATTTAAACTGCTAACACAAAGTTTGTATCAATAAATTCAAGAAGTACCTATCATGCACATGTCAAAATCTAAATACTTTTTTGTGTTAGAAATTACAAGGTAGGTACGTATGTAAACTCAAACGTGAGATATCGCAGATCCCTGCCACTGAATTAATTTCACATTGTCGTTTCTAATTTCTAACATGGAAAAGCCCTACGAGCCACGCTCAATACATTAAATACAGCAAAATAAATGTCCATTCTATGATTATTCTATTTAAAAAAAAAAACGAAGAAATTAGTTGACAAAATCTCGTTATGCTTCCACGATTACAGATTCGTTTCATCAGGTGGTTAACCGAACGGGGAACAATGTTTCATAAACATACGCGTGCTTTTTCTTACATAATTACAAATGTTTGGTTACATTAAACAATACCGACATACAACGACACCTACCAGAAAACAGAAGTTTTTGTCGAGAGAAAAAAGGAAATCTTACACGAGCCATTTACTGATGTCTAAAGACTACTTTCAAAAATCCTGCAATGGTTAGTGTTACATAAAAAGAGATCAAAATTACAAAGAGAATAAAGAAGTGTTTCTTGTAGTTTGACACACACAGATTCCCAAAAGCACTTCAGTAACAATTTTTTCCTTCTGAAGAGACCTACAATAAAAAGATCATTATGAATACTAAATTCTGTTCAACATATTGGTGTTGCAGAGATTCTTCAACTAACATATTTAATTTCTAAAAGAGGATTAGTCTTCAGGTCGACCAAAATAAAAATTAGGATTGTACCGAAGTCGAGCCCTTAGATTGGTACATAAATTGTGTTGTTATATAAAATGCCCCATGCCATAGATTCAATATTTCTAAATAGGTATGCGAAATCCATCCACTCAATTATAACAAGGCAAGATCAAATCTGAGCAGTTTAGATGTAAAATTGGATGAATGAATAGTTCTACGATGTCCTAACTATAAGTAGGGTGATGAAAAACTGGGATGAAAGAAGGAGAAAACGGTGAGATCAGAGGGGCTACTGATAAGCAGGCTGTGTAAAACAAGTTTGCGGGTGACCGTTTTTCGTACAAAACAACACTTGGTAACCTAAAACCAACCATTTTCACCCAAATGGCACGCATAGCGACCAGACGTGAACTGAGTGGGAATGATGCGTGAGACAAAGGCAAAATGAAAAGTTGATGTAGTGTCCGACACACTGCTCATGACTGAGTCACAGGCGAACAGCGACTAAGCCATTACGTCAAACAAAGACCATGGCCTTCAAGTCCCACTGACGCGATGTTAGAAACAACCACATTCATGAAATGCCATTTTCAAAAATAAGCGGTATTTTTTATAAATTTTTTATATGAGGGTGATTTAAAGTAAAAATGCGGTAATAAATGACGTATCAGGTCTACTGACATCTGATAGGCAGTTGGCCCAAGCAGCAAGAGCTTAAACTAAGCTTCGGAGGCGAAGGTTCTCAATGCTGCCAACAACCCAACATTCGAAACAACAAATCTCTGTGGCAACCTTCAAGAACCTGTGCTGTGACCTTTTATGAACCTTCCCTCGGTCTGATTTTGAGGACATGTTTTTTAATTCATTTATAAACTTGCGGTTCCATCCAGCCATCCATTATGGTTCTGTACATTTTAAAAATCATGCAATAATGCTAAGCGCGGGATTGGAGTTGAACTAATCGGTGGTTTACCTGTTACTTCATTTCCAGGGGGAACTCCTAAATTCAAATATCACATTAGTTTCTGCCTAGATTTCCCAAAATCAACACCTCAATAAGTGGTCAATAAGTGTTAATTTCCGTTATTGAACAGAATTTGGTTCAATAACAGAAAAAAAGGAGAATATGGAACCCACGAGAATTTCCCATTGTTGCAGGTAAAGGAATCAAGGGAAAACTGCTTCTTGCGTTGTAATCACTGTACTGAATGAGAGCTCCAACAATATCAAAATAACCATAGGCCCAGTGTATGAATTTTAGGGAAAAAGTGACAGCAGAAAAGTGACTGCTATATTGAGCCCAACCACTTTGAAAACAGCAACTGTGCATCCAGAAAATGTCAATTTCAGTACGCTTCTGGCTTTCACAGGGTGTTTCGTCTTTTTACCGCATTTTAGAGTAGGTAATTACGGATCCGGAAATTCAGTTCTAGAGAAAGTAGAGGAGATAAAGCAGGAAAACTGAGAGGTGTAACTGAAGGAGATGCTGCTGAATGGACTATGCGCATGGAAAATGAAAACATTTCATGAATTATGTTATTTTAGTAGCTGCAAGACATAATAACCTGGTAACACGACACAAAAACAGTCACCGAATTAATGTTAATTAACATTTGAAAACGGGTTTGGTTTGAAGCCTGGCGCGTGTTTGGCGGGGGCCTGGCGCGGGCGGTGCAATTCATAATACGTCATCACACAAGAATGTCACGTCTTCCTGAAATTGAGCTCAGGGATACTGCCGTGCCGTCAGGTGATGGGGCATTTGGCGAAATCTAGAATTAACAGTGTGTTTTTGCGTGAGTTCAATAACATTCCCACTTCCTTTTTTGTGTGCCTTTTCTCCGTTTTTGTTTACTCGTTTCGGTTTGATCAGTCATCGCCCTATGGATTGTTGTGAGTTCGCAAGTTTGCCGCATGGTGTGCTCCAACCAATCAGAAGCTTCAAAATGTCATACTATCTTACTGCATCTTTTTTTCGAACAACTCAATTTTACTTAATTTTTTTTAAATCGAGGATGCCAATTTTTCGGAGGAGCCTTTTTTTTACATCTTTGAAGCTGTTCTCTATCAATAAAAAATACCATTGAAGATATGCACATAGCCCATTGTTAGAGTTCTTAATTACATCACACAAAAAATCAAATCATCAAACTAGGATTATAATCTCAATTCATTCTAGTGGATCTTCCTGTATTAGTTTAAACTGACACATAGTTCAATTCCATTAAATGTATCAGAAAAACCTATCGCATATCCATCTACCAAAATTATCCAAAACCTTAAGCCTATTCCACACTTGTAACATTCACCCGTATCCGTGTCGTTTGCATGTCGTCCTGTGCCACAGATATGATGCAACGGACGTTTTTCAACCAATAATTTATCCCTTGTCATCTAGCATCTCGTATCAAAAAAGCAGACACAGGTTGATGACACGGCGAAAATCATCTGTTTGAGAGGAACGGGCATAACTGTCAATCAGTTTGAGTTTCCTCCCGATTCCACAACTCCATTTGAATGGAAATTAGTCCTTCACACAAACGAAAAATACTCGCCCAAAACGCACAACTGACATGATGGTGAATACAACAACTGATCAAGGAACTATGACACTGAAGTGAGGTGCCTGTCTACACTGGCAGTCCGTGTCCGTGTCAATCCCTTCGATGTGGCGGCGAAAAACCACCTTTTTGGCATTCAGGCCCGTTGCGTCATGATTTTGACATGGAGGGAAGCAACGTTTGCCCGTCAACACTAGTGACACGGTGCAACGGTTACGGATACGGATGCGGGTGAATGTTACAAGTGTAGACTAGGCTTAAGAAAAGCCCGAAAAAACCCTCCAGTGAAACATCGATTTTGAATGAAGCCTGTAACTGCAGTGTAGCCCTTTACTCATTCGAGCTTGCGCAAAGCATCATGGGTATGATGTAGGAGAGCTTGCAAGCATAACCTTCAACCATCTCCGCCTCCTCTGCTCAATTTTATCTCAATGGTGCAACCTTGGTGAACAACAACCAGCTGGTTACCAAAGTAAGTAGCAACAGCTCTCGTTTATAAACGTTCCTATATGCACATTAAGGTCTCTCTGAAGCTAGCAAGCATAATCATCCCCATCCCCTCCCGTCATCTGTGCTCCCTCTACCTTAGTTTTTATCTCAAAATGGCCTAGCCTCACCAGGAAGGGTCATTATGGCATCTGTGAAACAATTTCAACCACTCGTATGTGGTTACAAAATCATTCCAAAAGATGAGTGGTTGGTACCTGGTAAAATTAGAATCCAGAGTCAGCTATAGCAGACGCAAATTATCAATAGGGATGACAATGGTCAGAAAATAATATTGTTCCAAATATAGACTGAAGTATAGGTGCTTAGAAAGGCAGCATTCCATACTGATTTTGATACCACTAAACCATGTTTGGTTAAAGATTTTAAAAAACCTAATTTTTGGATGGAGGTATCTGACATCACAAAATTCAGCAGGAAAACCTTTCGAAGTGTTCTACCACCCATTAATTAATTCGATAAAAAGTATAAACTTGAGAAATCAAACACATGATTAAATCCAATAATCTAAACATGTAAACTCAGCATAGACAAGAATTTCATATCACAATAAGTTTTGACAAAAATTGAAAAGAAAATAGGTACCTACACAAATATTAAGCCTACCTACTCTTCACTGCATAAATACAAAATCATCAATGGTAGCAAAACAGTAAGATTAGGAATAATGATCAATGGTGAAAACAATGTTAAAAACATAAGAAAGAATTTTAAGTGACAAGCACTTAAAATTGTAGGTATTTTTTCGTAATAAAAAACCAAACAAATATGAGTCACTATGAATAAATGGTTCAGAATAATTACGAACCGAGAAGTTCATGAACTAAAATCGTTCATGTTACAATGAAACTGAATATTAATGTAGGTACAATTAGCAAGAACAGCGGAAACAAATTAGCAACGCGTTTTATCTAGCATTTGGTTCTATGATGAGAAAATTTTTCGCTTGAGATTATCAAGAATGTATTATACTTATTGATGAGAAACATTAAAACGAAGTCTTTGTACATAACAATAATATTGCTGAGTGATGAATTTATTTTAATGTACAGTAAAAACATTCCTCAACAACCTTTGAACTTCTCATGGATTTTTAATATAATTTAAAAATTCTACCTATCTAAAAAAAAGTCGTTTTAGTAAATAATTTCGCGATTGAAGTACATTAATTTTCACAAATAAGATAAATATAAGACAAACACACACACTGGAAGAGCCTACATGACATCGGAGTTGACAAAAGATGAGAGAAAAAAACAAAAAACGAAGGTCCAATTGGATTATTCTTTACATTTTTTGTAAGGACAATTCAGAATAGGAATAGGAGAAAAGAATACTACGGCGATAAGTATGTCGATATAACATTAAAGCATATCTGCCTTGAAACAGCATTGATACACGTGGATCACATAATCAAACCTGATACCACTGAACGGGCAACTCGGACGAGCTTACAACAACAGTTTAGGAACTAAAACATCGCGTCTTTGAAAATCCTTCCCTCAATGGGGGGTTGATTTCCACAAATTGATTAAAAGGGGAGTTCGAACGACTTTTCTGATGACCAGGTATAAATGAGGGTTATAAGAGCCTGATATGGGGCGATGGTGTTGTCTACTGTCCTTTAGCTTTAACCGATCCTAGAACTGACTAATCGTAGATCCTAGAGGGTGCCAAACACCGATCCAACATGGATACCACATAAGTTCACGCCATTTTAATTCACCTTTTGTTCGAGTCCCATAAAAGAAATCAAAAACACTGCAAACATGGGATCAACAAGCAGAAAAGTGGCCAGAAAGAGAGAAATCACAACAAGTTTCATTTTAGCCTTTGTTTCAAGTTCAGCAGCCACCAGAACTACATAAATCGGCACAGATTAAGAGAGCCAGTTTTTCTTCCAGTACCAACAAAGATGGTAACAGCCACAAATTAATCAGAAGAAGAAATCAACCCCTGATGCTGGTCAAGGGACGAAAGCCAAGATTAAAAATTAGGAAAGATGAATGGAAAAAAAGTAATAGCATACTCGTATTTTAATGAAAGTATCAAGTAGCTCTATGGAGTCGAAACTTGGACACTGAAAGCTGCCTCTATCAACAAGCTTGAGGATTTCGAAATTTGGATTCTGCGCCGGATGTTGATGATATCGTGGGTCGATAAATCAGGAACAAGGATGTTTTGAGTCGGAGTATGTCAAGAGCTCTTTCACCTCATCAAGCGGTTGGTGTAAAAGGCTGGTTATCTGGGACACATCCTCCGAGGGCCCAAGTACAGTATCACACGTCTCGTCTTGGAGGGGGACACAGAAGGAAAGAGGCGTGGAGGGCAAGAACCTCTCCTGATTAAGAAACATAAGGGCCTGGAGAGGATAGCTGATTACGGTGGACTATGCCACATTGCGGAGGACAGAACCCTGAAGCCTGGCCTGATGGATTTTCAAGACAGTCGCCTAAGCACAATTCGGTGCATGGCGTCAGAAGAGATAAGTGCCTACTTTGCAGGTGAAGTGGGCTGTAAATTAATACAGTTATTAAATAATGTTCGGTGGTGTGAGAAAGATTTAAGAGAACCTGGGGAAGATTTTCATCGCATCAATGCAACACCCTAAGCAAAAAAAAGCACAAACACTTGGTACATAAATGGTTGAAAATAATCCCCATATAGGTACTTACAAGCCTGTGCTTTCTGTGATGCCAACTGACATTTGAGAACTTTCTCACAATCGAACTATATCCAAATAATGTCAGTGAATATTTTTGACCTGAAGGTAAGTGTTACCAACAACGGTGAGATTACCAACACTGGCAGAAAGGAGAGGGCCGACATGGTGAGGACACTGTCTCCTGGCATTAACCTAAGGACCTTGGTGTCAAAATAAATAACAGCCGGATCATCAGGGGAGGTGGTGTTGTTCTTGAGGTTGAGGACAATGTGTGTCTCGCCAACCTCCAGGAGAACTCGGCTGTCAAGAAGATGGGCCTAACAATAAAATAGGCCCCTAGCAAGCTCCCTACGATTCGGATCCATGGAGTTCCCTCTTCGTTGACCCCTGAAGAGCTGGAAAAGGACTTCAGGAAGTCTAATTGTCCTGGGGTCAATGATGGAGGAAGGGTGAATGCTTTCGAGCCAATTCACAAGGCAGGCCTGCGAAACAAAGTGGGTCGTGGAAGTCTCCCAGGTGGTCCCAGCCTGGGGTGGTTGGTCTACAGGGTGGTAGACCACATCTCGGTCTTGAGATGCTACCAGTGTCAAAAGTTTGGGCATGTGGCTAGGGGATGCAGCAGAAAGGAGGTGTGTGGATGGTGCGCTGAGGAGGGCCACAGCTACAGGACATGCACCATAATGTCCATGGTCGCATGTGTCAACTGCAGAGGCTGGCCGCCCTTCCCACAACGACGCTGAACCACTTGAATGCCCTTCCTACAGGATAGCCATGGAGAATCAAGTCAGGCTGACGGATTACGGAATGAATGACTGACGACTATTGGCTTAGGATCGGGCAGCTGAACCTCCACAGAGAGCACCTGGTGGTGGAGATGCGTGAGGAGATGAGGAGACGCCACATATGTGTTGATGCCATCCAAGAACCTCCGTGGGTCAGAGGGCGAGTTCCTGGATTCTGAATGACCACGCAACTTCTGTATCATACAGGTGGGGTGTCACTGCGTCCTTTGGTGGATATAGTGGTGTGTGACCACTCCCTGGGCGTGTTATTCCACAGCGAGCTGTCCAGCGAGCTGTTGCAGTGGCAACGATCAGCAAGGGAGGGGATGCTGTGATCTTGGCATTGGTCTACATCCCACCAGGAGATCAGATCACACAATCTCTGGATTGTCTGGACAGAGTTATGAGAATGAGAGGATCAAGGGACGTGCTGTTCCTAGGTGATTTTAACAGCTGGCACAGTTTGTGGGGATCGGCCTCTTGCAATCCGAAGGGAAGAAGCGTGGTTGAATGGATGGAGAGCTGGCAGTTGGAGCTGCTCAACCATATTAATGGGCCCAACCTTCAGCAACCATAACGGCTCATCCAACATTGACCTCAGCATCGCCACTCCTATATTGGCCACATGGTAATACGAGGATGGAAGGTGGAGTTTGCTACCTAGAGTGTCCATGCCCTGATAAGCTTCAATGTCCGGAAGGGATCAGCGTCAGCTGAGACACGGCCTAAGCGATTCAGAACGAGGGAGGCAAGATGTAGACCATTCCTTGCAGAGCTGGCGTATTGGATGGTAGACTAACTCATGGCTGACCACTGCCCCCAGACTGTAGAGGAGCGTGTAGAGAACCTCAGTCAGCCGATCCTTGTGGCAGCAACCAACACCCTCCAGTCCACCCCAAGGGCGCTCATGAAAAAGAATGCTTGGTGGTCTCTTGAGATACAGGAGCAACGCAAGGTGATGGCCTGAGTGCGGCGTAGACGCAGAAGGGCGACGGGCCCGGAGAGGGCCAGAGTGACAGCAGTGCTCAAGGAGAAGAAATTGTATAAGAAGATGA
This sequence comes from Leptopterna dolabrata, assembly GCA_954871275.1. Classification (NCBI taxonomy): domain Eukaryota; kingdom Metazoa; phylum Arthropoda; class Insecta; order Hemiptera; family Miridae; genus Leptopterna; species Leptopterna dolabrata. The sequence goes on along the minus strand of OX940976.1, from coordinate 45,924,239 downwards.
TTTGGAAGACCAGAAGAAGTACATGGAGTGGATTTGTTGTTGAGAAAATTAGGATCGCTCCCATACTGTATAGTAAGACAGAAGCTTTCCCGCAATTTGGCATTAGTGGAATTCAGAGATAAGGATAGGTATGCTGATACCACAGAGGAGGCGGCAGTAATTTCCCTAACAAAGGTTTTTCCCAAAGACGACATGAGCAGGGACACTTCCAAGGACGTAGCACAACAGAGAAATGTAACAGAGCCCCCTGATACTCTCCCTTTCCCAGGCTGGACAATTCAGCAGCTGGAGGAGGGGCCTTAAGTCAATTGGCAGGTATAAGGCGACAGGAGATGTCGCCATCCATCGACTTGTCATGCTGAGGGAGGCCCCGGAGTCATTCTTGATTGGCCTACTAAATTGTTACGCTCTGGCGGAGGTGTATTTCCTGCCAAATGGATAATTGCTAGGATTAGAGAAATTCCCAATTGCTAGGAAGTCGCCAGATCGAGATCCCACTAACAAAGAAAAATGCGAGAGACCAAGGATCCAATGTAGTATTCCCCTCTGCCTCCATATTCCCTGTAAAAGCGGCACCTCCACGTGGGCCATTCCGGACATGTCCATGACATGAACAACACCAGAGAAGGCAGGAACAGGGGTAGCCTGCTGTGCAAAGAAAAGAAAACGAAGAGGCACATTATACAAGGAGAATGACTGGCATGGGCCCATGAGGCCTGAAAAAATCGACCAATGCTCAGCACACAGCAGGACCACACTGCAGACAGAACCGTGAAGGTGGTGGCCTGATGGATTTTCAAGACAGCCGCCTAAGCACAATTCGGTGCATGGCGTCAGAAGAGATAAGTGCCTACTTTGCAGGTGAAGTGGGCTGTAAATTAATACAGTTATTAAATTATGTTAGGTGGCATGAGAAAGATTTAAGAGAACCTGGGAAATATTTTAATTGCATCAATGCAAAACCCTAAGCAAAAAAAAAAGCACAAACACTTGGTACATAAATGGTTGAAAATAATCCCCATACAGGTACTTACAAGCCTGTGCTTTCTGTGATGCCAACTGACATTTGAGTACTTTCTCACAATCGAACTATATCCAAATAACGTCAATGAATATTTTTGACCTGAAGGTAGGCATTACCAACAACGGTGTGAGCTTTCACAAACGGTTACGGAATATCTTCCCGCACATGTTTGTTTATAAAAGCAATAAATAAACTCATTTCCCTACTAAAGTGCATTTAGATAAATAATTCTAAAGAACCGAGGACTACATTCACATAAATACGTACATAAGGTATTTACAATGTAAAATAGTGAAAGAAACAGGATTAACGTGGATAAAACACGTAGATAGAAAACTTGAAAAAAAGGACTCCCAAAAAGTCTCCTTTAAGGTGAACGAAATATAAAAAAATATAAGCGAATACTATATGAATGTTTGAAAAAATAAAATCTCTAGGAACATTGTAATGAAAATGGAGTCAATTGAAAATTAGTATAATAATTTGCTACCACTGTTCACCCATAATTGGAAAGATCGGCTTTCATAGAAAGCAGCCATTACGATTCGATACGGTGTAATAAAATAGGATGAATTCGCCCTGAAAAATAGACAGCAAAGATCTGACCCTACATGAGAAAACCACGTACAACGCTAATATGTAGGTAGGTCCATTGTATCTTAGGTGCAGACCTACCTACTGAAACGCTCTATCACTCGAACATCCAGTAGAAATACAATGCAACCTTTTTTCTAGTTGGCTAAACCTCACATAAAAGGAAAACCTAACAAGAACCACGATATTGAAATGAAAGATAAATAGGTCGTAGCTTTTCCGAGTTTGCCCGTTTGCCTCCAAGTAAAATGCACTCCATCTTTCAAATAAAGCATCATTTAAGCATATTCCTACTAGCACTGCAGAAATTTCTTCGCTTTTTAAACCTTCCATGCTTATAATCAGGTACTATACGTTGCACACTCTTCTCAAATGGTTCAATTCACCTCTCCCGCCGCTCACCGCAAGAAACGAGGTGGAAGTTATAAAAGAGAAAAGCACAGTTCTGGGAGCATGCTTGAATCGACTACTTAGAATTATTACTTGGGACAATGTGGTTGTGACCTTCGACGATTGCAAGCATGATCCTTGACATGAACGCATGAAATATCATAAGATAAGGTACCTAGCGTTTTAATTTACTTTTGTTTCTTTTAAATGGACATTGGACAACACAGAACATCAAAAAAAGCAGCTCTCCTGATCTTCCATGTCCCGTCGACCTGAAATATACCAAGAAAATACCGAAATGTTCAAAGATTGACAAATACATGTGTACAAAAAGCCATAGTTTTGTAATAAACACGTACATATGAAGTCAATTTTCATTACATACCTAGTGTATCTTCACTTCTACAGAAAATGCAAGCTCAGTGGCCAAAGGCATACAGTGGCTAAAGGAGACAAAGATTTGGCATGACTGTGCCGTTACCCACCTGAACATGGAAACTAAGTAGGCCTATCTACCTATATCACTAACTTCCGCGGAAATCATGTAGACAGTAATAAACAATGTAATCCACTCCATAGATCCCTGTCATAAACAAGAGATGTCAGCACCAGCTATTTTCCAAATTAGACCATTTCTACTGATTTGTCCTATCTACTGATTTAAAAAAAAAAGTATTGTGGGATTTAGGGGGTGAAATAGTAATCTACTCAATTTTTGACTGGGATATGCGACTGCGACTAACTGCTCTAGAGGGGTGGTTCCAGTGGCGCGATCAACTGCAACGCGACACGACAGCTCAGTTTGCTTGAAAATACATCAAGAGATAGTCTCAGTGCGTGGCATCGCCTTATTTTTGCTAATTGAATGTGAGGACTAGCTACAGCTGTTGTTGGAAATCCAAAGACAACATCAACAGGCTCTTCAAACTGCGGCATGAAGAGGGATTTACTAATATTTTGATTTATTCACATTTGACTGAAGATGAGACAATGTATCGCGAATTTTTTCGGCTGAACCGCCGACAACTTCAGCTTGTTCTCTCCCTGACTGAAGCCGTTAAAGGGATGGAACTAATCTTGTTCAAAAGCCCATTTCATCAGATTATATTAGGATCTTGAATTTGTTTTCGATATATCGGCATATCAATAGCTGATTTAAAAAAAATATATTGATATTGATATTTTTTAGTTAGATACCCATCCCTACTTGTGAACCACTGTGAATCGCACTAAAATATATTCAATTCCCATTGGAGAGGGAACAGTGTGATTAACATGTTCTTCCCCAGAGTCGTGCGACTGTCGCCAGACTCGTCCCTGGAGCTTTCGAGCGATTTGCGGCGGCGATCGTTCGCCAGCCGCAGTCGCTCCACCAGAACAAACTATGTACCTACACTCGAAATACAATGAAGTAGTCATGAGCTGCAAGTCGCAGTCGCCAGCCGCCCCACCGGAACCACATTTAAGTGGGGTACCACAGAAAGTAGAAAATCTGAGGACAAGTCAGCAATAGTGAGACGTGGCCAAGATGATTGTGATTCTGTAAACAAACTTGCTGTGATTCAATAAATATTGAAATAAAAAATGTCATATTTCACGCAGTTTTCTAGGGGAAAAAAATGAATGTAGGTAGCCATTTCCTGAGTATTTTTTTCCTTTTCCACTATTAAGAATTTATTAAGCCATGAAATTAATGAGACAATGCTTCAAAAACGCAATTCAGTGAAACAAGTTAATACCTCCAAAAACCAAACTGAATCCCTACGGATGTTAGTTCTGTAATGCGCATTCTCTATCATCGATTATCTGACTACTGTATGAAGATGCAGTAAATGTACAAACGCAGAACAAGATAATCTCAGATGGACAATGATTGGTATTTTCGTCAAGCACAATTTATTAATACCCAATTGTCGCTAGAGCTAACACATTTTTGTCAAAATTCATCAGAACATAGAAAGCCATGCAACAATGATTAAGAACAGGATGCGTTCAAATGATGATTAAACTAATCGATGGATGTATCGTTAGGTATATTATGCTGTAGTGAGGGATGGTCGTGCATAACCTCTTAACCAACACACATCGACGGAAACATCCAAATTACCAAGAGTAATGCGGCATAGTTCGATTGCAGATTTTAATAATGACATGACAACAACATGACAAAACGTTTACGCAGTTTATAAGTGAGTAAATCAAGGAGAAGCAAGTCCAAATTCCATCCATATGCTGATCAAGTGATAGATGGAAATGTCAAAAAAGGGTTCATCCTACGACTAAGGCTACTAAGGACTACTGGTATCGGTGATCAAGTGAGAACTGGACATAACAACGTGCGTACAGCTAGGCAAACAACAGTAAGGAGTGGGGTTGTGCACGAAAAACTGAAAAATATATTTTCTTAGAAAATAAAACCCATACTTATAATTATTGTGATGTGTATAATACTGTATATTTTTAATAAATGTATAGTAGAACCTAGATTATCTGGATCCTCCAGTATGACATGCCGAGGCTGGTTTTCATAACCTTTTTGAGTCATTTTTACCGCTTCTATGCTTCAGAAATTCAACGCTGTAAATCATCGTCATCTAGGACTTGATATGAGAGTCGTCAGTGAAATCTGTCTTTATTCAACAGAAAAATTTGTAGGTTCATGTACATAACTAACTGCCCACCGTGCCAGCCAATTTGTATGAACTCCGACCGGATTTTCGATCCCAACTGATCCAAACAGTCAAGGTTCTACTGTACAGCACTAGGTGTATATATGTGTACTTTATAATCTCAGTGCAAAACAACCTCCTGTGATTCCCTTATGAATGCAGGATTATTTCCTCGCTCAATAAGAGGTCCCACTGCATTGGATTTACATAACACTACTCTGTTCCGCACTCATCAGCCGTCATGTATACTTTCCTGAAGTAGGTACTGAAGAAAATGCCTAACGTAATCCATACCTTGAAACCAAAAGTAACAAACTATTACAAATCAGAATCCATTATTTTATGGAAACTGTTGGAATAAGAATGTAAGTCTGTGTACTAATCAAAATCTGGAAAGGTTCCTATAAACTAGCTGAACACTTTTTAAAAAATTAATAAAAATAAATTAGATCAAAACTTGGATGCAAAATGTTGCTTTGATTTTGATATTATATTGGAAAGGAAAATATTTTATGGTCGTGTATGATCAGAAATTCATTTGAACAAAACAATGGAAGAATACTACATCTACTATGCATGTAATAAGAATAAAAGCAGTCAGTGGAGAACAACGTACAAAACCTTCATCAACCAAATAAAACAGTCAGAACTGGATGAGTGCTGATGAAGGGAGCTGTGAAGTACGTCAAGGCGGGATAGCGGGTGGGAGAGGTTGTCTTACCAGAGGAGCTTGCAGCTGGTTGGCTAGCGGCAACTTTGAATGAGGCGCCTGAATCACGAGGAGGGTAAGAGCTGTTCCGAAAGCAGAATCTCCGAATCGGAGAGAAGCCTATAGCGCCCCACTTCGCCTTGAACTAAACACCAACAGTCTTCTACCATTTTTGTAACTAACAGCAGCTTCTAACCTCAAATTTTCTATTAGATATACATATTTAGGCTTACTACGAAGCAGAAAGCATAATACTGCGAGGTTGTAACAGATGAACATAAGAAGAAAAAAAAAGGCGTGACAGGTATGAATCGACTGGTGGGAGGGCAAGTGATTTGATGAGGATAAGATAAATAATTTTGCTTCCAGAACATGCCACTAGGTGAAGTAGTGTGGCAGTACACACAGAGGTGTATAATATATATGTATTCAAAATTATTAGAGTTGCCGCAACCAAAAACTGACGATTGGTAGAGCGAACGTAAACGCATGTGTTATGTTCGAGACGTAAGTTTTAGCGTTTTCAAGACTTGCATTGGCCAGCAGAACGTAACTATTGGAAAGACGCGTGTCGCGTATCTCAATGCAACATACTACGCATACGTAACTCACTCAGTAAACTTCTTCACTGATCACCAAATTCGATCCTAATGGCTACACTGTCGCGTCCCCCCGAATTTTGTAGAAAGACAGGAAGAGCCGGCCTCGCGAAGGCTTTCCACCTTTTGGGTTCTCTAGGTATATTTGGAAGCCTGAACTTCATTTGGTTCATGACCTATTCATATTGAGCAATTCCATCCAAAACCCATGAGCACGGTAACTGAGTTGTAACTGAGTTTTATATTTCGCAAGTATTGTGGGTATTTCCCAATGTCTCACCGTGTCGGGCATTCGGTTTTACATTTTCCTGCACATACCTACATATGTGCCCTTTTCCTGTAAAACCGTATGCACGACACGGTGAGACCTTGGGGAATACCCATAATACTTGCAAAATATAAGGCAACTCACTTGCCGTGTTCATGGGTTTTGGATGGAATTGCTCAAGATGAATAGGCTCACGAAACAAATGAAGTTCAGGCTTCCAAATATACCTAAAGAGAACACAAACAGTGGAAAACCTTCACGAGGTCCACTCTTCCTGTCTTCTACAAAATTCGGGGTGAAAAGGGCACGATTTTTCTCATAGAAATAGTTCAGAAGTCATAGAAAACCATCAGAATGGAATAATTACTATTACTGAATAATTATGTTACCAGCTAGTATAAGAAAAAAGAGGTTAACTTGGCAAATTATATATCATTCACAAATTATTATGCTAACATCACTTCAACATATATGTCTGGAGACGTGAACATTTAACATTCCCACGGAAATTACATTGGATAGCTAGCATCGAGTATGTCGTCCTAGAACCGAGTTACATTTTATAGTTGCGTTTTTCGGGAAACGGCTGCGACAGCTCTATTATTTTAAATCAAATACGAACAAACTGTTGCAGTTTTCCTGTTACATTAGCTGAAATTCTTCCACATAAGGAAGATATACTTGACAAGTATCTTTCAGAGCTCTGAGCCTAAAGCTTACATTTAAGGAATGATCTAAATATCAGTTCTACAAATGTAAGGAAAGCTCATTAATGGAATTCGTTGAAATAAATTGTTACAAACATGATCAAGACAACTACTAAGGATTACAACCTCGCAAGCAAAATTACAACGAAATAGTAATAGGTATAACTAGCATACCACCAATTTCATTACTTTAAATTTTTTAGTGTATCAAGTCATCAAAAGAAACGTGCAAACACAGTGGAATGCAGTTATGCAGGTATATTTCCTTGGTATTTCATTAACTCGGTAAACGATCTGACCACTTTGTCAAATCTTGCCGTTTGGAATCGTCTTTTAATGTGTAAAGAGATTCCCATTCAACAAATCCATCCATAATACACAAGTTGAGAGAGCACCCAAATCATCAGAGTAATCATAATATGGATGATAGAATATCAAAGCCCATAAAATATGAACCACGAGCTACGGAGGCCTTCGGCAAAATTACTATCATTGGAAAAACTGCATGGCAAACCACCAGAGAGCACGATGGAGAAACAGCTAATAAGTCAGAAGCCTTGTTTCACAAGTGGGAAGAATTCACAAAACTGATTCTTCCCAGGAGGGGGCATGGTTACACGCTAACGTCAGCTGACCAAGATGGTGGCAGTTTACAAGGTTTTGTACAGAAACGTTCAGCTCTATGGTGGTACAACCCAATGCAACGGGTCAACGGTATCTAAGACAGACACATTACACTAGTCTGCACATGCATCTTACGATACAATCAACATAGGTAACTGTTGTGATCGGCTGCTCCTCCACAACTCAATTTGTGTCTGAACATGCTGTAACTCAGAGTGGGGACCCCCCGACCCCCCTCTGGTCTTGTCAGGGGAATATAAAAGAGCCAGGGTGCCATCAATAAACAACCATTCTCTCAAATGCGATCGACTCGTCTATCCGACTCCCAATCACTACACTGGTGACCCCGACGTGATCCAGTGTAGTGATTGGGAGTCGGATAGACGAGTCGATCGCATTTGAGAGAATGGTTGTTTATTGATGGCACCCTGGCTCTTTTATATTCCCCTGACAAGACCAGAGGGGGGTCGGGGGGTCCCCACTCTGAGTTACAGCATGTTCAGACACAAATTGAGTTGTGGAGGAGCAGCCGATCACAACAGTAACTATACTATTGTATCTGCTATGTAGAGTTTATTGATAAATCAGCAGGGCCTAAACCTACATGCAAATCTGAAATCTAGACAAACTAAATGTCTGACCCTTTGCGTAATGTACATATTCAATTAGATAACGGTCTGTTTTATGACGCTTATATTACAAGTCATGTGATGTGTCTGTACAGGAGACAGTAATTAGTTATGTACAGGACGTATTGTGAAGGCACTTGTAAGAGTAGGTTCTTGCTGTAAGCAGGGGCAAGTACATTTAGTGTAACTGCAGCACAGGATCCATCACAGCACTGGCTCATCAGTCCCTAGTGGCGCCTGAGTTCTCACACTAGAAGTGCAGACGGTTTTCCGATCTATGGTTCGTTTAGTTTGTGTCACGAGAAAATGTCAGTTACCTACATCCGCAAGGACCTTGAAAATTAGTTAAAAGTTTTGGCCCCTAGTTTCTTTGTTCGAAACAATATAATTCCGTGTTGGAGCTTGATGCTTTCTTTGAAACAAGAATGTTTACATCAAGAATCGAAAATTAGAATTGCAAAATTCTATAGAGAGCTACCACATTCGTGGCATCAAAAGTGATTTTTTTTACAATGCCGTTTGATGCCGTGAATGTGACCTGAAAATATTTGTCATTTTTTGAAAATGCCAAGTAGGTATTTTCAGGAGTCCCTTTTTCACAATACTTACTCGCTGAAGTACGTAATATAAATTCCTATATAGTATAAGCTACATATTTTGAAACTTGTTTACAACTTGATAAATGGTATTTTCCAAAAGAGAATTATCGCACACAAAAAAAAATGATAACTATGCCGTACAATCATTATAATACACTGAGGCCAACCATGCGCAAATAATAATTCAAAAATACACCCAATCAACTTAAGATAATCAGTAGGTACAATTCAGGACGATAATCTTGATGGCAAATGATTACAAATGCATAATAAGTTCATCGGTGCCTACAAAAACTTCAGCTGCCGACTCAGATTTCTATTGCAATACAAACACCAGACAAGAATAAATCAATGATCAACAAATGTTCCACCATTATTGTAAGTGCATTATGTGGAAGGAAAAAACCATCATTTCAAGTAATGTTCGATCCATATTGCTCCAACCTGCGATGCTATCTAATTACGCTCGATCTATAACACTAATAATAATATCAGTCTTGAAAGATCAGATCAGTCCTAGAACCCGAATGATAAAACACAAGGTTCTAGCGGTTTTATTTATTTATTTATTTATTTTTTTCTCCCTCTTTTTGTCTAGAAGATGCTGAGATACAATATGACTCGGGTTTTTCTTGGGATCAACCAAGAAATATTTACTAGTGTCTAGGGTAGGTATATTACTACAGGAATGTGTATAAGTAACCTCCAGTACATGGAAATAAATAAAAGCAAACGGGAATTTTTACGGGAAAAACAATCTTCACAACCATTTACCCTTCCTGATAGTTATGAGTACAATACGATCACTATTTCAATGATGTTGCAATGTATTTTCGTTTCATTTTTCAGGGTGAAGTATTTTCGTTTTATATTTCACGGGTTTTTCCAGTAGAAATGCTGGTTTATAAAGAATTCTAATGATAAGTACCTATTGTAATAGGCAGATTTTATGAGCATGGATATTGCAAACAATGGTAGCAGCAGTCATAAAGGGGTAAGAGGATGGACCGAAAACTTGTAGAAATGAAAATTACTGCCCTGAAACTGCTTAGTACTTTACAGAGCTCGGATGAGAACATAGCTGCTTAGGCTCATTGCAAACACTCTTCATTCTTCTATAATCAAAAGTATACAGAACCGCTTCGATTTTGCCCATGCAATATTATAGTTCATGCACACGAAATAATATTAATTAATGGTATCCACATGCAGACTGTCATTATTTACATCCTATGCCCAGCACCTAATATTATGGTACAACCGCTCACAGGACTTGGTCAAATATTATCTCGCAGTCTTTGCATTATAGGATTTCTGAGACTGCAAAATTCTACTTCGGTTACTTAAGCAAGTATTAGGCACTAAGATGAAAGTCTGGCCTAAACCCCTCAACTAGTCAAGGGATGCTTGTAACGAGTTTCTGTCTGACAACAATCCCGCCAATCATACCAAGGGAAGAAGGAAGTATTTGGATTTTATGTAACATAGGGATTTTAATTGCAACGTAAGGATTTTAAATACAACATAGGGATTAAATACAATATCCCCATGTTGTATTTATATAGGGATTTTATAACAGAGATATTATAACATAGGGATTTTAAATACAACTCCGAGATTGACTGAAAATCGAAAAAACATAAACACAAAAACAAACACAAACACAAACTTGGAAATCCGAATCAACCAAGGTAGTGGAAGCTTTGTATTCCCTTTTGAGAGGAAAGATTTTTTTGACTCAAAAATCAAAACTTCCACTCGCGTTTTACGTAGAGCTTTCTGAACAAATTTGGTTCGGTTTCCAGAAGTGTCCGCACACAAATTCTTCAATTCAAATCAGATTATGCTGACATTTTTAGGGATCACTGGTGGTTTCAGGGCACGAATCAACAGACCGATTTTGCTCCAATTTGGTGGGTAGTCGGGATGTAGCTCCCAAACGGTTCCCTATGAATTCCAACGCGATCAAATCATTGTTATGGCCACTGCACAAGCGCAAAATGCGAAATCCGAGGTACTAAATTTCTCACGAATCTATCGTTTTACATTATCAAATTACATGTGATGCGTCATGCATAACATGAGATCAAAATTTTCAGGGGTTTTTTACTCTCGAAGCTGCTGCCCCATTTTCTTTTGGATTAGGGAAGCTTCGATTTTCGTCACAGGTACGTATGCGGCATAAGGTTTCAAGAGAAATTTTAGTTAGAGTTGAAAAAAAAGTGTTTTTGTGACATTTCGTCGATTTTAGCCAACAATGAAGTGCTCTCGTGAGATTTTTCAGTTTCCCCATAATCGTAGGACATGATGGTTGGAGGGTAATATGAAAAGAAGAAGGGAGCAGTGGAGCAGTGGAAAGGGCGGCAAGAATCGAATAAGATTCCGATATTCCACAAAACGAGCTAAAATAGATCTCCGCAACAGCCTTAAATTATAGAGATATGCAAGACGAGAACATTTAAGGCTTAATAGCTTCTGTTAAGAGGCGTTAGGTCGTACTGCGCTGGCGATCCAGGTCGATGACCTATACGACAGCAAGTACACGTAATTTTCCTTGGTTCTTGGTCAGTCAATTGACAACCTGACGATCGAGATGTTACGATCTCTTTTAACTGACATTTTGACCGGCGTTTGCCAGAATTTTTGCATTTTTGACCTCACAATCCGATTAGCCCTGATGAACAAAATACGAACCAATACATAGCACAAAGAATATTCAGCCACAATGCAGAAGAATTTGAAAGACTAGAAAGACAGAAATTTTTGCTCTATTATGTACTATACCTATATCAAAATGCAATGTGATGCAAGTGAATAACTGAACACAGTAAACAAAAACTACTTCAACACTGACACGTTCAAAATTGTGTTTTCCATATGTGCTGATTGGGCGAAACTGTGGGTAGGAACTCAAATAACAACACCAGGGTTTGACATTCGAAAAAGGATGGATCGGTTTATTCAAAATAAATACGTGAGTACAAAACGTGGGTTTTTCTCTTTTTAAATCGAGTAGGTACAATAAATATATATTTTTCACACACATCATTCAAGAAACATTAATTTTAGGCGAGAGCAGTCACTTGGTTTGAACTAGTTGAGATTAACGAGATCACTGGGTACAAGAAATACGTAGAACCTATGGGGTAAAGGCTACGATGAAAACGTTGGACTTGAGTGCTTTGTTAGATTAGAAGCGGAAATCAACACTTCTTCAAAAGGCAATGCTCAATTTTCAACATTTTGGTCGATGAGGGATAGATATGAGATATTTGTCTCAGGATCGGTAACTATTTATCCAACTGGACTTTCACGTGAAGCAGTCATCGCAAGTTTTCAACGCGAACTCTGCTGCACTTCCTACTTGTAACTATCTTTTATGATTAATAAGGTAATAAATTTAGTATCCTCAAATAATTTGGTAAATAAAATAAAATTTATAATTTATTACAGCGAAAGTTAAAATTTCTTCTCCATGCCGCGATAATGAAGAGGACCGTTCGTTTCAAACGTTTCAAGAGGGAGTCCTGAAATTTTAGGAGAAAACGTATTAGGAATGGACAGTGTGGAATGTTGATGAAACAGGCATGGAAAAGCCCAAGTCACTATGTAGTACTATGATTGATGATATTAATGATTGATTTTTTTGTTAGTTTCAAGTTCTTTTGAGATCGCCAACCTCTTCCATTTTTGGTCTGCTTAAGTAGAGACAGTCTGTACGGATATATATGAGATTTACGAGCCAATCAATGGTTGACAGATTCTACTGAAAAGCGTGCAAAACAAAAAAGTCCAATTTTTCATCAAGCCAAAACCCCGCGATTCCCACCAAAACAGAGGAAACTCCATCGAAAATCTAGAACGCACTACTTTAGACTGTAGCGGAGCCAATCATTTACAAGAGCGATAATTTACAATAATTTTAATTTTGTTATACTTTTTCCTAATGATTGAATGTCACACTAAATCCTCAGAGTCACGGCAATCTCTTTCTTCATTCGACCACTTTCCAAAACAAATTTAACGTAAGTACATAGACCAGGACGTTTCATTTAGGAACTACATTTTATTCTGTCGAGCTACCGATTAGCGAGGTGTTTATACGGGGCAAATTAAGAGGACTTTCTGCATATTGAAGGTAGTATGAGAACCACCAGATTTTATTTGAAGGACAGCAGACATTTTTGTAACGTTCTACTCCGTCTTCGATGTTGCTTTGCCGAAGGGTTTCTCGCTGTTTAGGAGGAATCCACTATAAATCACAAAGGATACGAGTACAAAGGAAAAAAAGGTTCCGACACATACATAAAATAGACGTTTACAACACTGTTTTAATTATTACAATCCGATTTTTTCTTACTGCACAACGAACTCAGCATCGCAGATGGATCATAACAATTTTCGCGATTGAGGAAGAAATGAGGAATACTGATCGATCAGCAAATGGACTTGAACTTGAATATTCCCTTGTGTTTAGATATCCACTTGCGTAGGCCAGAGTGAAGAAGTGAATGACGTTTAGAGAGAGAGCACGTACCTGACTCCCATCCGTCTTCGTCGTCGTCTTCCTCATCGTCGGCGGTCGACGAGTCTGTGGACGAAGGATCGGATGACTCGCAGGTTGGCTGCTGCTGTCCACCCGATGACAGGGGGTCGTCTGACGAAAGCTTTGCCAGCCGGTCTGACGTCGCTGACTTCCAGAGGTGGTGGTTAGAGGGCAGGCGGGGCGGGGGACCTTTGTCTATGCGTGACATCACTACTACCACCTGTACATCCACAGAAAACACAATTTATGTAGCTGAACACTTGTATTTCCGAAGTGAAAAACTGTATAATAAATGCATAATAACTAAATGGGGTAAAATGTATACATGTATAAATAGTATTCCCACTAGTACAGTCATGTTTGTTGATAGATTTTGTTTATTATTCTGTGAATAATACACCTATGTATTCGCTCAGCAAAAAATTTGTGGAACACCCCTCAAAATGTTTTCTTTCAAGTTTAAGGTGTGCAGATGCCAAAAACGCTGCAGTCTTTGTCACAAGGGTTTATTATTCTATTGGACATACCTAGAGAAATGTTGTCTGTTCATTTATTGTTTCTTTCGTGTGCAATTATTGAAATGGCTATTTTTGACGGTTTCCACCAATTTTGGCCCCAAAAACACTAACTGGGCTCCAGTTTATTTAGTTTTACAAAAAATTATCTTTGATCATTGATAGTGCCATTTAATTGTGTTGATTCACCTACTGGTACTACTACTGATGTTTGACGTGCACATGAAAGAAACAATAAATGAACAGCCAACATTTCTGCAGGAATGTTCAATAAAATAAACCCATCTAACAAGATTTTGCAGCGCTTTTTATGTAACAAGGCCGGTCTGTTGAGGATAAAAAGTTTGTGGTGAAATAAGAATGTGTTAGCCGATCCACTTCTTCCTAGATAATCGTATTCTACATTTCTAGGTGAACGAAGTCCACTTCTAACAAGAGGAGCCGTGGGATTCCGTCCCGCACTCTCATTAAGCTCACACGGGCTTAAGAAAACCACAGTCCCGCCTATCTGCGGTCAGCCTAACAGAACCTTGGGGATTCCGTCCAGTCAACCAATATTGTCATCTATCAAGAAAACTACACATCTTATTATATTACGGTACCGAGGGGAGCAAGGTTAGTCGTGTCAACTTGGGTTTCCATCCCGTGGGAATAGATAATGTGTGTAGAAGTTTACAATGTTTGAGTATTCTTTGCTCTTTGCATCCTGTTCACGCCAACCACAAGTATCATATTCGTATTGGATAGATTTGATAGTTGTGGTGTCACCGTTCACTATAGCTCAAAACGTGAAATGATTCTGAGTGAACTTGGAAATGATAATAACACTTTATTCACCGTTGTTGTCATAAATTAAATTATGAAAAGGTAGGTCAGTTCAAAGTACAGGTTATTTACAGAGATATCGTTATTTATATCTTGGACCCCCAAAGTGTATAATGGACCCTACATCAGTGACTGTTCACTGAAGGCTTTCAAAAAGCATGTGCAACTTTTCTGGCTGGATCATTCATTTTATAATATTTTTGATTTTTAATCTCTGTAAATAACCTGTACTTTGAACTGACCTACCTTTTCATAATTTAATTTATGAATCAACAATATTATAAAATGAATGATCCAGCCAGAAAAGTTGCAGGTGCTTTTTGAAAGCCTTCAGTGAACACAGTCACTGATGTTAGGGTCCATTATGCACTTTGGGTCCAAGATATAAATAACGATAAAGGAATGGTGAGGGGATGGATAATCCAGCAGAAGGCTCAATTGGATCTTGTAGCTGCCGGCATCTCTGCTGTATCCCTTCTTTTGAACACAAATGGTACATGTAGAGTAAGAATAATTATGTTGATCGCAGAGGGATATAAATGTTAGCGTAATAACGAAATACACACATTTTTATTACCTACTTATTAGCTAATCAACAGTTACTTGCGAATTTCTGTATTGTGCTCTTGCAGATGCTATGCGAAGAGTTGTAGAGCTCACATAAAAACGCTAGGAAATCCTGCCACTCCTAAAAACTGGGCTTGGCTTGGGATCACGACCCCCCCCCCCCCCCCCCCCACCAACCAATACTTCATTAGGTTACATCGGTTACGACTCTTTTTTGAGGATTTTTAAGGGAAATATAGCAGAGAATACGCAACTGAGGAATCGAACGGCATTCGGTTTATTCACAATATAACTACATGATAGATAGGAACGTCTACAGTGGCACCAACATAACAGACCCAAATAACTTCCAATACCCTCCCCTATTTGGGACACTTGACAAGCCCTTGTCGACTAATGCACTGGTTGAACTTCACGCGATCTAATGGTTTAGTGAAGGAGTCCGCAATCATGTCGTTTGTGGGAGTATACTTGAGGGCGATCTGACCTAGGAGAATTCGTTCTCGTACGAAATGATGTCTGATGTCAATATGTTTTGTACGGGCCTGGAACGCACCATTGTATGCAAGTTTCCTTGCTCCTTCATTGTCTACGAAGATGGTGAGGGGTTTAGGCTGGTCAGGTGGCACAATTTCATCTGAAAGACCCTTCAACCACAGTGCTTCCTGTGTTGCCGCCGACAACGCCATATATTCTGCTTCAGTAGTAGAGAGGGCAATGGTTGGCTGTCTCTTTGTTCCCCATGAAATTGGCGCATTGGATTTCAAGAAGAGATATCCTGTTACAGATCTTCTGTCATCAGCATTACCAGCCCAATCTGCATCACAGAATCCAGTTATTTCTCTTGAAGAATTTCCATCAAATTCCAGGCAATAATTTTTTGTTCCTTTAGCATATCGTAGGATTCCTTTAACAGCTGCCCAATGCTCAGGCCCTGGGTTGTTGTTGAACCGACTGACTGTGCTGACTGAATGAGTAAGATCAGGTCTAGACACCATGGCTGCAAACAACAAGCTGCCCACAGCTTCCTGGTAGGGGACATTTTCTATTGACTTCTTTTCTTGATCAGTTGACGGCTGCTGTAGAATTGTAAGTTTATATTTTGAATTCATAGGAGTAGATTGTGGGTTGCAATTTTCCATACCAAATCTTTTCAGAATCTGCTCGATGTAAACCTGCTGATTAATCCAGAGCTTCTTCTTTTGCCTGTCATGCTGAATCTGAAATCCCAAAACGAATTTTGCCTCACCAAAATCGGTCATTTTGAAGGCACTGGTGAGTTTTGTTTTTACATCTTCTTTCAACGCAGGGTTGTTGGAAAAAAATAAGAATATCATCCACCCACACTGCCAGGATGAGTATTCCCTTCTTATTATTTCGGAAATAAACGCAGGGATCAAATTTGGACTGAGTTAGACCAGCTGTGTTTTTGATGAATGCATCCAATTTCTTGTTCCAAGCTCGACTAGCCTGTTTTAGACCGTAAATTGATTTTTGAAGTCTGCAGACTTTACTGCTGTCGCTGCTGTATCCTACTGGCTGATTCATATAAATTTCCTCTTCTAAATCTCCCTGGAGAAACGCAGAAATGGCATCCATTTGATCAATATCCAAGTCGAGTTCTGCAGCCAAAGCAAGCAAGAAACGAATGGAGCTATAACGTACCACAGGCGAAAAGGTCTCCTCAAAATCCATCCCTTTCTGCTGAGCACACCCTTTCACAACAAGACGTGCTTTGTGCTGGACAATCTTCCCTGTGGCATCTCTCTTAGTGCGATAGACCCATCGACAATCCAAAGGTTTCTTTCCATAGGGTAGATCCACCAACTGCCAGGTCTTGTTTTCTATTAGAGATGAAAATTCCTTATCCATAGCCAGCTTCAAGAGTTTCTTGACGGCACTATTTACAGCCTCCTTATAAGATCCAGGATCATTAGCTTCCCTCGCAATGGTTTTGACAACACAAATCCGTCGAGATGACTTGGCACTTTAACTTGGCGCCGAACACCTTGGCGTGGTGGCACATCAGAGGCTATTTCAGACGCTGGAGGGGTATAATGAGGGTCGGCAATTGAGTCATCAGGCTCAAAGAATGAAGAGGTATCCTCGAAATCATCTTGCTCACAAGTCTCCTCAAGAACTTGCAAGCCCAAATCATCAGTCTCACTGTGATCCTGAGTATCTTCGTAACTTGGTATTGGATCACTGTGCAAAGCTGGAGCGTTGTTGGATTCCTCATGATCATCTTCTGCAACGTCAAGATAAAAATGGTTATCATCTTTGGCACAAGGCTTGGATAATAAAGAACTCCCCTTCTCTTCTTCAGAGAAAACAACATCTCTTGATCTGAAGACGCAACGCTTTTCCGGATTGTAGAGACGATAGGCCTTGGACTCCAAGCTGTAACCCACAAAAATACAAGGAGTTGATCTCCGATCCAACTTACGACGTGTTTCAGCTGGGATGTGAGCATAGGCTTTGCAACCAAAAATTCTGACGTGGCTCACAGTTGGTTTCTTCTTGGTCCACATTTCCTCTGGTGTAACTTCAAGTGGCTTGGCTGGTGATCTGTTCAACAGGTACGAAGCTGCAAACACAGCCTCCGCCCAAAAATAGTTAGGAAGATTGGCTTCAATCAGCATACATCTGGCTCGGGCTAACAATGTTTTGTTCAATAGCTCAGATTTCGAATTTTGCTGAGGCGTGTACGGGCAAGTTTTCTGATGAAGAATTCCACGTTCCTGAAAGAAATCAGACAGACGTTTATTGCAATATTCAAGTCCACCATCAGTACGGAACTTCTTCAATTTACATCCAGTTTGGTTCTCAGCAAATGCCACAAATTGCTCCACATGCTCTGCAACCTGGTCCTTTGTTTTCAGAAAATACACGAAGTTTTTTCGACTAAAATCATCTAAAAACGTCAGCACGTAACGAGAACCAGATAAGGAGTTCACCTGCATGGGGCCGCATACATCTGACGTCACCAGATCGAGAACCCGAGATGACGTTGATTCACTTGATGGAAACTTAATTCTGCTGCTTTTTCCCAACATGCACACCCCACAAACAGCCGGGTTGAGTTGACGACCCTGAGAAATTTCAATGCCATGAACTAGGCCATTATTTAATTTCATGAGGCCATCCATATTTAGATGAGCCATACGCTTGTGCCATAACTGAGCATCGCTACTCTTAGCAGCCAGAGCCCAATCAGATGGAATATCTAATTTGAATACATTATTTTCGAGTGAAGCAGTTGCGATTATTTCATTTTCGTTGTTCAGTACTTGGGCACCAGAGGCATTAAATATGACTGTACATCCTTTTTTAACAATCTGTCCGACTGATAATAAATTTACTTTTAATTCAGGGATGAAATGAACGTCACTTACATTCACGGTCGATCGAGAATTCCCAACTTTCACTGATAACTTCATGTCACCAACCATGTTACTTGACATTTTTTCGTCGTTTGCAGCAGAAATACATATATCCTGTGACTTTCTCACGTTATTTAATAGTTCTTCACTCATTGTAAGATGACAACTCGCTCCTGAATCAAAATAAAAGTCACTCGTACTGGCAGACTTCGCTAATAAGGCAGCAAACATAGAATGTTCCGGCTTTCTTGATTAGTTTACGTTCTGGCGATCACGATCTCTGTTCCGATTCCCGGCACGAACACGATCACAGTCTCTACGAATATGTCCATATGAATTACACCCGTAACAACGCGGACCGAGGGGTTCGGAGGAACTGTTCTTGTTACCGTA
This sequence comes from Leptopterna dolabrata, assembly GCA_954871275.1. Taxonomy (NCBI): domain Eukaryota; kingdom Metazoa; phylum Arthropoda; class Insecta; order Hemiptera; family Miridae; genus Leptopterna; species Leptopterna dolabrata. Next base: position 45,905,198 of record OX940976.1, on the reverse strand, counting down.
ACCGTTCTGATTACCCGTTCTTTTCATGGATTTTCTGCTACCGTACATAGCCGATTCCGAACTCAGTTCACCCGACAACGACGACGAATCATTCGGAATATCTTGCAGAATCTTCGTTTTGATACTATCGGCCGTAATTTTAACACCTGAACTTTCTATACCCATGATCATCGGCTGATAAGTATCAGGTAGTCCAGCCAAAAGAATGGTTCCAATCCACTCATCATCCACCTTAAGGCCGACATGAGAGAGCTTGTGAGCCGTCGTGATAATCGTATTCACGTAATCTTCAACCGATTTGCTTTTTTGGAGCGTTGTTGTTATCAAAATTCGAAGAAGTCCAATTCGACGAGTGAGACTGGTGTCTTCAAAAGCGGCGCATAAATTGTTCCATGCTTCTTTAGCAGTTGTAGCCGACTGAACGTGAACGTAGTTCAACGGATCCAGTAACAGGATGATTTTCGCACGACATTTCTTGTCTTTTTTGACGTCAACTGAGTCTTTCGGCGATGTAGTCGTGCCTTTTTCATCGGTTTTCGATGGTTGGGTAGGTTGAAGAGCTGGATCGGGCTCAATGCAATCCCACAAGTCTAAATCTTCCAGGTAGGCACGAACTGCAAACTTCCACGACTCGAAATTTTCGCGACCCGCTAGCGGTTTAATACACGGAATTTGCGACATGACCGGTCACTTGAATACTTCTTTTTTTTGCAATTTTCTCGCCGGAAAAAAAGAATTACCAACTGATAACGTGCGCGCCCATAACCTAAGGGAAATATAGCAGAGAATACGCAACTGAGAAATAGAACGGCATTCGGTTTATTCACAATATAACTACATGATAGATAGGAACGTCTACAGTGGCACCAACATAACAGACCCAAATAACTTCCAATAATTTTTTTACCAGTTGTTGACATGTAATGTAATATTATAAAATGTGTAGTTTTCATGACACATGACACAAAAGCATACTCTGTTCACACAGGCAGCGTCTCAGTCAAATCCGTTTTAAATCAGTCCGGTCAACCGGAAGGGGACCCAAACCTGTCTTGGTTTTGCTGAGTTAGTCCCTGTCCCTCTTTAGGACGTGATCACTTGCCATCTCCTTGAGTGTTCAATGTTTCTCAAGTGGTCCTTCGTGAGAGCGTGCTTTGCTGTTCTATGTGTGTGTTTAAAGTTACAACTTATTACCTTGAAAATATTGTTAGCAGATGCTCTGGTTGTTTGCCTTACAATAATTCGTGTTTTGCTTTTCAATTCTCATCCCATCCAGAAAAGTCCTTCAAAATCCTTCAAATCCCATTAGGAAAAAAAATTATAAAATTTGAAGTCCAAGTCCGAAACAAATGAATGAACGCGCCATAGATATCCCTCCTGAAATTGATCGGATGAACCTACCACCGTGATCTTCTTTGATCATATTCGGTTATTGAACCAGGAACACAGGTAGTGCCAGATTTAGGTGGTTACCTTACTGCTCGACTTATCAACGTCTTTTGTTATTTCAGTCCTCATGGGTGAAGGGGGAAAAAACAAGCCCCCTCGCACAGCAGTTTCCCCTTCCCCAGAGAGAGCTTAAGAAAGGTAGGGTGAGGAGTATGACCTCCCCTTGGTAAGACATTAATTAGATTCCAGGAACCGCCTATAACCCTTCTGCCAGATGTGCAAAAACTGGTGAAGAGCTCTCGCCCATTATTACGTTAGGGACCCATTTGAAAATGAGAAAAAGAATAGGGCACTGAGCCCCTTAAATAGAATAACTGCACAATGGCTGAAGAAAAATTAAATATATAAGTGATTGTGCCAATAAAGATTAATACACAAAGGGGTTTATTTCCTTATGGAAATCTCTTGAGTATAATTTCCCTCTGGAAATACCACGAAAATAAATTGTGGACGAAGTATGGTGAATTTCAGCACATACCCACCGAATCACGTTCTGCAAGCATGTCATGAGTGATGGGAAAAAACTAGCCACTGTATGGTTTCCCCTTCCCCAGAGCTCAAGAAAGGGTGAGTGTGACGTCATCCTCTCTGTAAAGAGACTGGTTAGAATCCGCAAACCACCTACATCCTGCCACGAGTGCAAAAACTGGAGCCCTGGTCCATTATGTATGGGATTCTCACTCATATACAGTCACACAGTTTCTCAGGAATGTTTTGAAAAATGAGATTAGCGCGCCTGACTAGCTTATGTAAAATGTTTACATGTAGGTACCTACAAGTATGTACTGGGAGTGAATCTATCAATGATTCAACAGCAGCAATAAAATGAATTTATTACGTACTTCATTGTAATTCTGGTACCCAACGACTTCGCCCACAGAAACAAACATGAAACGTATTAAAAATCATCACTGAGAGCCGCCTGGCTGGTGCTCTGCTCTGCTCCACGCTCTTCAATGTGGAGCTCCATTAGTATAGAGTTGAAGATTTCACCAGCACACAGGTGGGCAGCACTGTTAGTATGAATCATACCATTGGGTATTCCAGTCATTTTTTAAAATTTTATCATTATTTGTTTCTTTTTTCGAAGGTGAACATAGGTGACTTGCTCGGGATAAACATCAATGAAGTGTTTTCTACAAAAACCTTATCGTGAAATTGAGGAAACATATAGAAATTTGAAGTGTGGAAAAAGGTGGGAGTGTGAATGAGGTATGTATATCTGAGCCCCAGGCCCATATGGACACGAGAGGATAACTAGGAAATCGGAGCAGTAATATCTACTACTTATCCATGCCAACCTACATCCTGTTTCAAGATCCACACTAGACTAACCCACTTACTAGCATATTAATCCACTATTTCGCTTCTTCATTATCAAAGGCAGAATTCAAGGCCTGCCCAAGAATAAATCTCGTATTATGGGGTTTTTTAATAAAGAAAAATCCCATCACCTGATTTGTTCAGGCGTGCACAGATCACAACACATATTGCACATGGTTATTCAGTGCTATCGACCATATATATACATTTAACATGATGTACTAATTGGTTGTGAGGCGCCTGTTGAAAAAGCCACCTCCACATACCCACGCCTCATCCACCCGCTGCCGTCCCATTAAGAAGGCCTACCCCTCACCACTCCAAGACCCACTGTTCCCCACCACTATACCCCCCCTCATCTCATCCCTTCCACCACCCCTAAAACTTCCCTCCCACACAACTACTCACAGCTTCACACCACCTCCACCACCATTCCACAGTCAATTAGTCAGCAAGGGTAACATATAAGTCGATAAGTATATATGGTTACAGGATGATCACTCAAGACAAAAACGCTGCAAAGTCCTTATCACATGGGTTTATTATTCTACTGGACATACCTACAGAAATGCTGTTGTTCATTTATTGTTTCTTTCATGTGCAATTATTGAAATAGCTATTTTTGATGGTTTCCACCAGTTTTGGCCCCCAAAAACACGAATTAGGCTCGGCTTTTCTTTTCAACAGATTATTTTTGATCATTGACAGTACCATTTACTTGTCTTGATTCACCTGTTGATACTACTTCTAGTGTTATTATATGAATGTACGGTTATTTCAGACAATTTCCCATATTTTTGACTCATAAAAAATGAATTTCGGGAGCTTAACCTTCGTTACAACCTCAATTCTTCACTCTTCGGTCAAAATCAACCAAATATTCGGTCTTCTCGCCCTAAAAACATGGAAAACGATATATCACAAGCTCATGTTCACTAAAACCTCGAAAATCCCTCGAAAACCCCTATTTTCACACTAATTTTTCTCCCATATCACCTCTGGGTGTATACCGTCAGACTGCTGTGTTTCGGAGCACAACTAGGACCCAAATGTGTTCCCAAATGGGGACCCTAACTGTGTGCAGAAAAACGACGATTTTAGACCAAGATTTAACGTAAATTTAAGGCTGAAACTTCGTTACAACCTAAATTTTCCACTCTGGTCAAAATCGACTTCGGTCTTCTCGTCCCCAAAAACGTGGAAAACGGTACCTCACAAGCTCATGTTACTAACATGTTACTAAAACAAAGTACCTATTTTTATACACATTTTCGCTCATAACACCCCTGGGTATATTCCAATCAGGCTGCAAAGTTTCGGGACACAACTAGGGCCCAAATGGAGCACGAACGTGTGCGAAAGAACGAATTTTTTAGACCGAAAATGAAGCCGGTACACGTGATACGGCGGACGTACATTGAATTTTGGTTTATTATTCTGTGAATAATACACCTATGTATTCGGTCAGCAAAAAATTTTTATAACACCCCCTCAAAATTTTTTCTTTGCCGTTTCAAGGTGCGTAGATTCCAAAAATACGATGTCCGTCCGCCGTATCACGTGTACCGGCTTCATTTTCGGTCTAAAGAAGTCGTTCTTTCGCACACATGCTCCATTTGGGCCCTAGTTGTGTCCCGAAACTTTGCAGCCCGACCGGAATATATCCAGGGGTGTTATGAGTGAAAATGTGGATAAAAATAGGCACTTTTTGTGTTTTAGTAACATGTTAGTAACATGAGCTTTTGAGGTATCTTTTTCCATGTTTTTGGGGACGAGAAGACCGAATATGAAGTCGATTTTTACCAAAGAGTGGAAAATTGAGGTTGCAACAAAGGTTCAACTGCCAAAATTGATTTTTTATGAGGCAAAAACCTGGAAAATCGTCTGAAATCACCATCAATTTGTATAATAACACTAGAGCAAGTGTCAACGCGTGGATCAAGACGATTGAATGGCACTACCAATGATCAACGATAATTTGAAGGGAAAAAAAAGGAGTGTACCTACCTAAAGGCCCTGTTACACGATCCGATCCTGTCAACAGGATCGGAAGCTCCGCCCTCCCGATCCTAGCAAAAGGAGCGTGTGAACACTTGTTTCCTTTTCGATGGGGGCGGGGCTCCTACTTAGGAAGCGGCAGGAAGGTCGGATGGAAATTCCTTCCGACGTCCGGTGCCCCCACTGCCCTTTCCTGTTGTCGTCACTGCGAAAGGGTGGTGTAAATGATCATCGGACTTGTTTCGTCCGTTTGAGGTTGTTTTCCCGCTCTCGTGATAGGTTATCACAGCAAAACAACTTGTATCTCGGGTAGGTACCTACATGTGTTTCAATTGTGTTTTCGTATTCGTCACGTATTCAATTGTTTTCTTTTGTAGAAGGAGTTACCGGCTTTCGTGTCGGCTTATTATACTTGATATATTTAATTATACTTAATATTTATCGTTTATTATACGATAAATATTAAGTATAATGAAATGTATCGAGTATAATAAGCTCAAACTAGGTACCACCCCTGTGAGGAGTTGAGCATTTTTTAAACTAAAACCAATGAAAAAAATGAAAACTTTTTTTTCAAACTAAAATAGGTACCTACTCAAATGAAACGGTTAAACATTGTGGAAGAACGATTTTTTATTTTTTTTTATTTCTCTTAAGGCCCTGTTACACGATCCGATCCTGTCAACAGGATCGGAAGCTCCGCCCTTCCTTTCCTATTTCACCCCCCACCTTCCGACCCCAACGATCGCCGTTTACACGCCCCTGTCGATCCTGTCCAATCTCCTTCACCTACAGTTGCTTGAGAAAATTATTAATACCTAATCAGTGAACGAAAATCGAGGAAGAGGAGGACTAGTAGAGTAGCATAATAAAATGGAAACCTGATGAGTGGTAGGTAGGTAGGTACCTACTAAGTAATAACATAATGAAAATAGAGTATCATAACAATACACCAAAAATGTTAATCTCTCCAAATTTTTGAGACTAACACATTTCAGTAAAATTTATTTAAACAATTTGAAGTTTAATATAATTATTGATTTACCTATAGTAAAAAAATGTTAGTGGAATTCTACCAAATAAGGGACATTAAAAAAAAAAAAAAAATCGTTCTTCCACAATGTTTAACCGTTTCATTTGAGTAGGTATTTTAGTTTGAAAAAAAAGTTTTCATTTTTCATTGGTTTTAGTTTAGTTTAGATTAGTTTTTCAGTGTCGGCTTATTACACTTGATATATTTAATTATACTAAGTATAATTAAACATTAACTCTTAATTTTTATCGTATATTATACGATAAATATTAAAGGAGTTACCGCCTTTCGTGTCGGCTTATATTATACTCGATACATTTCATAATACTTAATATTTATCGTATAATAAACGATAAATATTAAGTATAATTAAATATATCAAGTATAATAAGCCGACACGAAAGCCGGTAACTCCTTCTACAAAAGAAAACAATTGAATACGTGACGAATACGAAAACACAATTGAAACACATACCCGAGATACAAGTTGTTTTGCTGTGATAACCTATCACGAGAGCGGGAAAACAACCTCAAACGGACGAAACAAGTCCGATGATCATTTACACCACCCTTTCGCAGTGACGACAACAGGAAAGGGCAGTGGGGGCACCGGACGTCGGAAGGAATTTCCATCCGACCTTCCTGCCGCTTCCTAAGTAGGAGCCCCGCCCCCATCGAAAAGGAAACAAGCGTTCACACGCTCCTTTTGCTAGGATCGGGAGGGCGGAGCTTCCGATCCTGTTGACAGGATCGGATCGTGTAACAGGGCCTTTATTTGGTAGAATTCCACTAACATTTTTTTACTATAGGTAAATCAATAATTATATTAAACTTCAAATTGTTTAAATAAATTTTACTGAAGTGTGTTAGTCTCAAAAATTTGGAGAGATTAACATTTTTGGTGTATTGTTATGATACTCTATTTTCATTATGTTATTACTTGGTAGGTACCTACCTACCTACCACTCATCAGGTTTCCATTTTATTATGCTACTCTAGTAGGCCTCCTCTTCCTCGATTTTCGTTCACTGATTAGATAATTATTAGGTATTATAATATATTATGATTAGATAATTATTATGATTAGATAGGTATTATTAATAATTTTCTCACGCAACTGTAGGTGAAGGAGAGCCTTTGAACCGGCAGCGGCGACAGGGGCGTGTGAACGGCGATCGTTGGGGTCGGAAGGTGGGGGGTGAAATAGGATCGGGAGGGCGGAGCTTCCGATCCTGTTGACAGGATCGGATCGTGTAACAGGGCCTTAATTTGTGTTTTGGGGGCCAAAATTGGTGGAAACCATCAGAAATAGCTATTTCAATTATTTCACATGATAGAAACAATAAATGAACAACCAACATTTCTGTAGGTGTCCAATAGAATAATAAACCCATGTGACAAGAACTTTGCAGCGTTTTTAGAATCTACGCACCTTGAAACGGAAAAGAAAAAATTTTGAGGGGGTGTTATAAAAATTTTTTGCTGAGCGAATACATAGGTGTTATTCACAGAATAATAAACCAAAAGCGACTATTTCATCAGTAAAAAGGTTTTTTCGAAAATCCCTCAAAAAAGGGGTTAAAATTTAAATTTTTCTGAGTAAAAGTTGGGAAGGAACACCAAAATGAAACAGAACTGTGTAATGGTGCAGGAATAGACCATTTCAATAGCCACAAATACGTTTTCTCGAAAAACAGGAGAACTTGGAATAAATTCAGTAAAATTACAAGCGGTAAGGTGGTAATCTGAGAAAATAATTTTTAATAACAAAAACAACAACACGTTGTGGGCAAACCCAAGGAAAATGTCCGATAGTTCTCTCATGTGGTCATGCTGCATGACTGGAACTTCAGACAGAGGGAGAATTTTTTTCTGATCACGGCATCCCTACCTACTTAGGTAGTGCGGAAGCCAAAGGAAAAGCCATTCTGTAATCACCACCGCAATTTATAATATTAGTAAAGTCCTATCTGTGGAACATACATTTGGTCAATTCAGATCAATTCTGATCATGAATTGAACTACCAGAAACCCCTATCAACATGCAATTAATAACCGTCCAAGAACAGGCAGGCATCCAGTCCAGTTTCACAAAGTCGGTTGATACTACAGAGTTGCTTATGGGAAAGCTAGTGTAAAGATGACAGACACCACTCAACAGATGACACGGAGCCGAAATCGCTCAGTCCTGCTGAACCCTAAATAAGTGGACTTTCAAAGATACTGAATAAAAAGCTTTCCTACCTTAAGAGGACGCAAAAGTAATCTATACTCACCCTGAAGTCTGAAGTGTAGATTTTGTTGGCTTTATCTTTATGCGCATCATCCAAGTCACATTTTTCGATTTCTAATTGGTACAGTTGCTTGTCGAGCTCCACCAATGAGCTGGCTCTGAAAGATTGAGTCATCCGTAAACAATTATGAAGTTGAGGATTAGCCGTAAAATTTCAAGATAGTAGGTAGTAGTGGTAGATTAGGTGCAGTTGGAGTAACTTTGAAAATTCGCTAATTAGGTCACGCAGCATGACCAAGTTTTTACATATTATGGCTGACCATCTATTGTACGATTTTCCAAAAACACAAACCTAGTATTATGATGGTTAACGGGGTGGGAATTACTGGTCCTCTCTTCACAACTTAAAGACCTTTCAGGCCCTTCCGCGTGATTCCCGTTTTCACCAACTTTGCTTTTAGAGTCCAAGTGAGGAGTTCGAACGAAAAAGGTGTTGAACCAAAAATGAAAAAGTTTTTCCTGAAAATCAAGCATCGCATATTATTTAAGAAAAAAAAAGGATTGACAACTGGTACGAAAGACAGCAAAACAGGATGAATAATAGCCATTAGACATTCAATCACCCCAAACTTCTACAATGTTCCGATCTCCACAAATGACAGGACTATATGCACTAACTATGGTAAGTTGGGCTCAACAACCCGGAGTTGGTATGAGTCCATTTGTTCCTGCTCCTATAAAACCGTGTGACAAATGGCTAAAATGCCCCGCCACAAAACATCGTGAGAACCGTCATGTAGATTGTTTGGAGGAAGCAAGTAACTCATTCTCTGCGTTTAAAAATTCGTAAGCCGAGAAAGGCATTCCCAGCCCTAACTATTTCGTACCTAGAAGATGCTTCTCCCCCACACTATCCATTTTACTGGAGCCTTGTATTAGTAGCCGTTGTTCCACGAACTTCCTTAAGGGGAGGCTGCAATGGTCAAAAACTCGAATTTTTCAACAACAAAGAATTATATATATATATATATTCTATGGGATGCAAAGAACGTGTAGAAACCAAAAATCCGGCCCGAACCCCATTTTCAAGGGCGCTAGAATAGCTTTTTACAATTTTAGGTCAAGTTCAGAATTAGCGAAAATTCGTTGTTTTCCAATTTGTGTTTCGCCCAATAAAAACTCATGCACTTGTATGTAAGTTGAGTACCTATGTTTTCCAACGTTACAACAACAAACAGGCATGTTTCTTCAAGGCCATAGCCTTGAAGAGACATGCTATGAAGCAGACAGATAAACCAGGAAAAGCATTCAGAAACATCAACAACTAACTGATATTATCAGTGAATTTCATCACTTATCACTTAGCTTTATTTATATTTTGGTTTGAGCGGTGCAATAACAACTATCTAGTCAACTCTACTAGTGAATATATTTAGTAATTTATTATGGGTAGAATATCCAACAAAGCTACAGCTTTATCCATCAGGAATGCGACAAAACTGTTCAAGCTCTAGAAATCGTCAAATGAGGTAATGCATAACCGTTTTTCGTTTGCCTTCATTTTTTAAATACATTATTAGTCAGTGAGAAGGTATTATTTATCATTAATTTCATTATAAAAAACAAGTTTAAAGATAAACCGTTCAAACCTATTCAGAAAACAAGAGTTTATTTATCAAAAACACCCAAGAAACATGAAATCATGAAGTCACAAATGCGAGTTTTTTTTAATTGATTTTTTTTACCCTTTTTTCCATGTGTAAATCTATATAACTTGGCTTCTAACGAATACCTAACCTCATTAGAAAAAACGCTGTAAAGTCCTTGTCGCATGGGTTTTTATTATTCTATTAAACATAGAATACTGGAAATGGAATAAAGAAATGCTGGAAATACATTTATTGTTTCTTTCATGTGCAATTATTGAAATAGCTATTGTTGATGGTTTCCATCAATTTTGGCCTCTCCCAAACACGAATTAGGCTTCTATTTTTGACAAATTTATCTTTGATCATTGATAGTGCGATTTAATTGTCGGTCAAAACCAACTTAATATTCGGTCTTCTCGCCCTAAAAAACATGGAAAACGATACCTTACAAGCTCATGTTCACTAAAACATCAAAAAACCCTCGAAAAACCCCATTTTTCACCCATAACACCCCTCGGTATATTCCGATCGGGCTGCTATGTATTCGCTCAGCAAAATTTTTATAACACCCCCTCAAAATGCTTTCTTTTACGTTTCAAAGTGCGTATATTCCAAAATTCAATGACCGTCCGCCGCACCATCAATATCTGCTATAATTTCGGTCTAAAAAATTCTTTCTTTCGCACACAGGCTCTATTTGAGCAATAGTTGTGTCCCGCAACTTTGCAGCCCGATCGGAATATACCGAAGGGTGTTATGGGTGAAAAATGGGGGTAAAAATGGGTTTTTTGGTGTTCTAGTAACATGAGCTTGTGAGATACCGTTTCCATGTTTTTAGGACGGGGATACCGAATATGAAGTCGATTTTGACCAAAGGGTGAAGAATTGAGGTTGTAACGAAGGTTCAGCTCCCAAACTTTATTTGAGTCAAAAACCAGGGAAATCGCTGAAATCACTATAAACTTGTATATTACCACTAGAATTAGTATTAACATGTGAATCAAGACAATCAAGTGGCACTATCAATGATCAAGATAATTTGTCAAAAAAAGGAGCCTAATTCGTGTTTTGGTTCCTGTTGTGGCGTCCAATAGAATAATAAACCCCTGTGACAAGGACTGTGCAGCGTTTTTCACATGGTTGCCAAAAATAGGATTTTCAAGTTAGAGAAATTTCTAAATCCAAATTTAGAGGATATCTTCCGCAACAAAATGAGACCAATCAATTTGGGTAATTAGAGCCGGAGATATATCCATTCTAGTATGGGTCCTCCATTGTATAATATATCTTAAAAATAATGGCCATGATGTATATAAAAAATAACGGGGATGGTTTCAGACCTCATTTACGTTCAGAGTGAATAATAATCAAACTAACAATTTCACTACAGCCTCCCCTTAACCTGTATACCTCCTTTTGACCAATTAAACCGATGTTATACGTGAATCCACAGGAATTATTTCCCTGCCTAACGGCTGAACTCTCACCCGTATCAAGCTGAACGCAACACCAAAAGTCGGCCCTCACCAAGCTTAACGGTCCACAACATTAATCCAGCGTCATACCAAATGACCCCTTTCGGCATGTTGTGGACACAATTTAAGAACCTCCATCACTAATATTAAGAAACAAGTGCCGAACTTGCCTATTAGAAAACCCGTAGGTAGTTTGGGGATATCATTGCACTGGGGATATTCAGTCCTCCACAGAGATACTGCAAAGCATGTTTGAGTCAACAAAAACACGACCATCATCAGATAGTCACAAACACTTCATTCCAACGATTTTATTAGTAAAAGCGAATCAAATCAAGCTCTTACTTGAGTAGGTACAAGAAACAGTAGTGTTCCATGAAGTGTTGAAATGATGTTATTCAAAATCCCAAACGGAAATAGGAGCCTCCTGTCGAGATAGGATTACAAGGGCGCAATCCTCAGCTGCATTCAGTGGAAGCAAAGCAAAATCCTTGCTTGACCTCGCCAAATTAATTTAGAACAGAGGAAGTTGGAACTCACGATACTCACTCTTCGTATCACCTTCTGCCGACTGAAAAATTCGATCTTGATGTCGCCTTGGAGGCAAGGGCACTGGTCTATAGGAATCGTTACTGAGGGACAACCCTTTTTCACTTCGTGGGGATCAGATGTAAACACCTTTTTCGATCCCTCTGAGATCACAAAATGCACACCTGAAAATCAGTTACGAAATAATGTAGGCCTACATGTAATGTAGTAGAAAATATTTTTTTTAAATGTGACTTGCCCAATAATAGTAATATACATGAGAGAGTCCATTACAACCATCACATAACATGGAGCTTTCGCCAGTCTCTTGAACACAAACATTAAATAAAGGTTCAGGGCACCTTCAGCACACGAGTGTTCTTCATAATGTTAGCGTTTTTTGTATCACGTAACGGACCAGCTAACCCCCGGCCACATCTAACCAAGTAGAAGAACCCTCCTCCATGCACGCAAACATTGACAGCACAGCTCTTAAGAACCACAAGGCGCCAGGGGAGGATGGCGTTGATGCAGAACTGCTTAAATGCGGAGGCGACGCCTTGTGGAAGTAGCCCACCAACTCGTCGTTAAAGTGTGGAGGGATGAAATTATCCCCAAGGAGTGTAAGGTAGCCCTGATGCCCAATTCACAAGGGTGATAAGTTTTGTGATAATTGTGAGGGAAATATAAGTATCACAAAACTTATCACACTTGTGAATTGGGCATATCAGGGCTACCTTACACTCCTTGGGGATAATTTCATCCCTCCACACCTTAACGACGAGTTGGTGGGCTACTTCCACAAGGCGTCGCCACCGCATTTAAGCAGTTCTGCATCAACGCCACCTTCTGACCACTGCATACAAAGGCTGGCAAGTGCTGGCACAGACCGTGATTGAGCGACTTTAGTGAACACACTTTTAGGGAGTAACATTTCCGTAGAGAGCAACACAGCAACACTGACCACAGGTATTCACAATAAATGCAATCCCGGAGAAGTTTTATAACTATGATGAGGACATACGTCAACCGTTTGTGGGCTTTAAGCTAGCCTACGATACTAAAGTAAAGTAAAGATTCGCTCCAGCTGGGGCTTTTCGTCCGACTGCCCTGCTGCCAGCGTCACGGACGTGATCGGCTGTCCTCCAGTGAGGTGATCAGAATTCGACCTGATCATTTCGCTCTTTACTTGGCTACTCATTGCCTCGCCCCCTTGAGTGGAGAGGGGTTCGCCCAACAGCTACTTGGGTCATACTTGGACGTGTCACCACGTGTCATGGCGGTCACCCATCCAAGTACTAACCACGAGGTATCTTAACTTCGGTGATCTCACGGGAACTGGTTTATTCCATCTGATAACTAGCCTATAGAGTATTTGTTGCTATATAGGGTTATGAGCGGGTTTGGTATCTTCCCAAAACTCATTCGGCACGTACCAAAGACATTGGACGGCTCTAAATGCAAGGTTCAAGTGCAGGGGATGATTTGGCGCATTACGACAAACAAATTTACGAACTTGATGGCCACAAAGATATTGTTATGGACAACAAAAGGCAGCGACTGCGCTGGTTTGGGCATATTAAGCACAATCATGCTAGACTGCAGGGCCCCAAATCTGGAGACGAAATCAGGAAAGAACAAGGAAAAGATGGATGGATGTAGTGGATGACCTTAGGAGGATAGCGGTCAAGTACTAGAGAAGGAAGGTGGACAGAATAGAGTGAAAGACTGTTATTTGGGCTGTTCATGAGCTGTAGCGCCATAGGGTCTGGTATAGGTTATGTTACTGCTACCATCTTCTGAAAACCATTCAATAATTGTGTTGCAGCAAACAGAAGATCACGTACAACGTCGACCACCTACAATGCAAAACGCAAAACAGATTTCTGACGGAGTATAAAACGCTACTGTTATGAATATGAAGAATGCCCTACAACAGTTACTTAACGTTTAGTTAAAAAGAGTGGCGGAACTCCAAAAAATATTTATGCATCAAACACGAGAGCTTACTTCCTTGTGTGCCATTGAATACATGTGGGAGGGGCTCAAACCTAATTTCTTTCAACAAAACTACGACCGGCTTGTACTCCAAACCTTCCTGGATCAAGGTAGCATAGTAGTTAACGTAACGCCGCTGTGATGGTATTGTTACACCCTGAAACATAATAAGAAGTCCACCAATGAAATTCGCGAATTTGAGTGAACATTAATCGTAGTTTTCAGATTTTGGCACCCATAATGGGTTTGCATACAGAGTGGGAGATGCCTAGTGGATCAGTCAATGCCCGCTTGAAATAAATTGAAATGACATAGAACTGCATCACCGTCCCTTTCGTAGGTACTAATGCCCAACATTTTTCCACTGCTCACCTCAGCACAATCGTTCACGATATTCCCCCAGTGACAAGTCGAAGGACAAGATGTCACTGTCAAACTTTACTACAATAAACCAAAATCAATTAAAGCTACAGGGTGCAACACTCAGAACCACGCAAGACTTAGTTTTTCATATAATTATCGTTTTAATAACTTGACTGACGATTAATCAACGTAATTTAAACTTCATTTAGGAAGATTTATTCAGCCGATTATAGTAGATGTAAACATGAGCATTCCACGTTTCGGGCTGAACAGGGGTATAGTTTTGTCGGGCCCTCAGACAGCCGGCTAAATTTTTGAATGGGCAGTTGGCGGGTTAAATGTTGCTTTCCACGTCAATGGAATGCTGAAAGCACACTTCCGTCTTATTTCTCGAGTTACTATGAATACTAGTGCCTATGTGATCTCTGCCAGGGTTTTCAAAATTATTGTTTGTGGGACTGTTAATATTGACAGAAACCACGAATACGAAGCAGTTGTAGAGTTGCAGTTGTAGAAATGCGACGAGAGTACGCAGTGAAGAACGTTTTTATACACAGTTCTGGACGGATAATCAGTAGGTGTATGTACTCTCTTCAAGATTAGATATATAATAATCAAACTGGACCGAATCACACAACTAAAACTTCGTCAGCATCATAATCACTTCGACGTAAGTACTCTCTGGTAGGTACCAACCTACTCAAATGTCTTTTTATCACAATAGATAAGTAGTATTGAATACTGTTGCATAAGACTTCTTTATATTTAAACAATAAATACGTATTTACTATTATACCGCCGCACCTTTCTCAAAGATCGTTCAAAAACTACTTGCTACAAATAACATAACCAGCAAAAACGCTGCAGTCCTTGTCAGATGGGTTTATTATTCTATTGGGCACACCTACAGAAATGCTGGCTGTTCATTTACTGTTTTTCTTGTGCATAATGGGAAATTTTCGTTTGTTACAAATTCTGTTCATTAACCGAAATTAACGCTTACTTTATTTACCAAATAATGAGGTGTTTACGTCGGTATGTCTAGGTAGAAAATGAGTGTGAAATGTGAATTTCCGAGTTACCGCTAGAAATGACGTATCAGGTAAATTGCCGAGTAGTTCAACTCAAAACGAATTTAAAATGACACGGGTAGATGATGAATGAACTTATATAAAACGCTTGCGTAGTACCTACAAGTCCGCAACACAGTGAGACATTTTCATGTTGTTCAACAAGATTCAACTTGACAGTAGGTAGGTAACTAAGAATCATTCTCGCTTGTTCTTTCTTCATCATCTGAAAAGAACGCTGTTTGTTGTGATTTCTTAATCTTGCGCTCTTTCACACAAATACAACAATTTAGGGATGATTTACGGAATCATTTACGGCTTGTAAGGTTACCACGATCCGGGTTACACAGTAGTGCAAGGTTATCACATTCGATACTAGTAAACAATGACTTTCTTCATTACCTATGTTGCTAACTGCCTTGTTTACCCACCTTTTTTTCATCATGCTCAGCTCAGCTACCGCGCAAGTTACGGGGGTACGGTTAACAACAAAATACTCAATAAAATCACAAATGAAGTTCCATAGAAATGAATCGGTTGTAAGCGAAAATCATCAGAAATGGTGCATAACGCGTTTTCCTGTCGCTTTTTGGTAACGCTTTTCGAGTTTGTGTGCCAAAGTAAACACATGAAAATGTCAAAAGTCCCCAAAATCAAAATAAGGGGAAGGTCATGGCAAAGGTTCGTTAAGGTTGCCACAAAGGTTTCCCATTTCTAATGTTGGGTTGTTTGCAAAAATGAGAACCTTCGCCTCCGAAGCTTCGCTCAACCTCCTCCTTGGGCCATCAGCCTCCAGTGTCAATACATCTCATACCTACCTCATTTTTACTTTTGATCACCCTTATCTAACAACTAATGCTCGTTTTGAAAAATGGGCTTCAAACTACCATTCTTCCAACAGTTCTGATTTTTTTTTGTTTTAGTTTCAAGAAAAAACGTGACTAAAATTCCCCATTGAAATAGCTATTTTTAATGGTTTCCACCAATTTTGGCTCCTAAAAACAAGAACTGGACTGCTATTCAACTGCATATTCAATTTTCTCGCCCTAAAGAAAACATAGATAACGATACCTCACAAGCTAATCTTCACTAAAACCTCAAAAACCCTTACGTATTTTACACCCATTTTTCATACGTATCACCCTTGGGCATATTCCGATCGGGCTGCAAAGTTTCGGGACATAACTAGGGCCCAAATGGAGCCTGTGTGCGAAAGAACGCATTTTTTTTTTTACCTCAATAAAGTACAAATGGATACGGCGGACAATGTACAGCAGACGGACGTTTTTGGAATCCACGCACCTTGAAACGCGAAAAAAAATTTTTGAGGTGGTATTATTAAATTTTTTTGCTAAGCTAATACACAGGTGTATTACAGAATAATAAACCAACACTAGAAGGTTCTTTTCGGGTTATACCCTATTTTACACTTCAGTTGATTAAAACTTCGGTTCATTGTAGTATCCATACACAGTCAGTTTGTTATCCAGCTTCCTGTTAGAATGGCATTGATTCACACATTTCCCAGTTACGCGACAGTTTATCATGATTTATAAAAGTGGTCAAGCTATCCGCCTGTTCAACTTGAGAATTAATAGACCAGCTCTGAGAGTATAGAACACAGAAAAGCACAGGCAATCGTGTCAAAAATTAAGGAGAAAGTCGTTTCAACTTAGACAGATCCAAAGCTTTGTAAGTAATTTGCCAGTTGAGCCAAACGATGCTATCCTAATAATAAAAGGCTAAAGCAGAGTAGAGTCAGTTTATGAGAAGATCGACTAGCATCTTTACCTTGCGATCGTGAGTTCTTTGATGGCCATAAAAATTTAGCGCGTCGTTTGCAGACTGGAACTGACGAGCATGGATCATGTAGCAGCATACCATCACACCAGTACGGCCCTGTAACAAAAATTGATGTTGAATTTCTTTAAAACTCATTTTATCTAGGCTGCACGAATAGTTTATTTTATGAAAGAAGAATTCTATCGTAAATGACTTTATGTAAGTTCAGCTAATCTGAAACGGTAAATAACTGATGTACACTTTCATTTTACTTCCTCACTACTGGAAGGTAGGGAAGCCTTGGATTCGTGATTGAGTAAAAAAATTGATGTCCTCCAAAATAAAAATGTCCACTACCATTTTGCGTTTCTGACATCAAGAAACATTTTTGGTTCCTTTGTCTGTCTGCGGTCAATCCTTGTAACGCCCATAACTACCCGAAATAACGGTCGAAATGGGCTGAAATTTGGAGGCAGGTGTGGGTCACAGATGATCCACAACAAAATCATTGAAAAAGCACTTTGACTTCCGTCTGCGCATGCGCAAACGTGAAATACACGAAACGCCCATAACTACCTTAAATATCGTTGAAACGAGTTCAAACTTGGAGGTTAGATCAGTAATAATACTTCGACAGTTCGATATAAATTTGGAATCGCGGAAATTGGAATAGTACTGTAACTTTCGCCTGCGCATGCGCGAACATGAAATGTTGACCATTTCCTTGTAACGCTTCTAACTACGCGAAAAATAGTCGTAGAGCTGAAATTTTGAGGGCACACGCGGGTTGGATCGCAGATGTTCCCATATCAAAATCATTGAAATCGTACCGTAAACTTTCGTGTGCGCATGTGCAAGCATCAGATCCTTGCAGTGCCCATAACTACCCTGCGAATCATCGTAAAGCGGTGAAATCTGGAAGATATATGGAAGTGGCGTGTTGGATGGTCTCAAATAATGCATTCAGTCAACATCGACTCTTTACGATTCTATACGCCCATGTTACAATAAGTGAGGAAGCTATAATGCCCACCCTACTTGGCAGACGTTTTACAATGGTTCTGAATAATTACTCAAAGGCCATCAATAATAGTCAATTACAGCATGATTTTAATTTCATGAAATAGCTTGAACTGAAATAGCTTGAACTGAGGCATGTTTGCCCTCTTAACCACTCGAATATTCAAGTTATCTGTGGTCATACCAGTTTTGGAAGAGGTATCGGGGAACTTTACTTTCGTAAATTACAGGTATTGGGGATCTGTACTTTCGTATATTACAGGTATCGGGGATCTGCACTTTCGTACATTACATCGAGTAAACCCCCTGAAGTAAAAAATGCACAACAGAAAATTTAAAACACTCACCTTTCCTGCTTTACAATGGATGGCAGCAACGTTGTCCTGGTCTTGGGACAACCACTGGTGGACATCTTCACAGAATGGGCGGATGACTTCAATCTTGGGCGGGTTGTGGTCGTCGAAAGGGTAGCAACGCACGCGTTGTTGAAACTTGCGTTCATCGTAGGATCTTTCTGCGCACCTGCACAACGACATTTCATGAAATACCACATTTTGACTCGCACTAGGATTTTACTAGGATTTCTGGAAGAAGTCACTTACAAGTTGTATACAAAATAATGATCCTTGTGTTTGGCTTCTAAGAATTTAACGACGTCATCTATGTGGTTCCTATATACACCTTCTAGACGGTCGGCTGGAAACCCCATTGCAATGAGGTTATTTTTAATATCTGAAAAACGAATCAAAAACATCAGAATATTAACACTATAACCACTGCAAATTAGCAGGTAGGTACCTACGTCGGTACCTAATACTTTTAACAGATTGCAAAAAAAGGAGGAGGTTCTCAATTCGACCTGTTTCTGTTGTCATGGTCTGTCGAAATGTTTGGCCCAGCGGTTATTCCGCAATTACTGGACCGATTTCGATGAATCTTTTCAAATGAAGGAGGGGATCATCCTCCGGTGGTCCCATAATGTTTTTTCCCCTTTTTTTCAAGTAAAAAAGTGGTACTGGGCCTGTACTAGGCCAGTTATACTCTTCTATTCTAGTGCTTTGATACACATTGCACGATTTGACGATAGAAAATAGTCTGCCAAATACTGTGGATGCCCCAGGAATTATGATATCAGTAGGTACTTGATAGCATGAGGCACTTGAAAAAAAAAACCCGCATTCAGACCAGAAAGTACAAAAAACCATGAAACTGTAAAGTAAAGAATAGTTTTTCTGCTGAACAAACGGACATAATTTATTCAAAGCCAATACAACAAAAATTTTGAAGTCGGCGCCAACTTCTAAAAACCCCATACACAGCCAATATTCGAACCCCTTTATACATTTTAGTTGAAATTTGGCGCAGACTTCAACATTCTGTTGTATTGGCTTTGAATAAATCATGTAATTTGTTCAGCATAAAAATTATTCTGTACTTCTTAGTTTTATTCCCCCCAATTATTATTATTTCCGACTCAAGAATAGGAAACGTAACGTCAACACTCCAATATTAGATGACAGTGTCAGGGTAGGTTGTGCCAAACATCATTTTTCTATATCACTTTGGTTTTCACCGTTGATCCTCCCTTTCAATTTTTATTTGACTGGTTCGAGAAAACTGAAGGCATACAGTTTTCTAGATCTATTATTAATAATCTACTGTTACTGGTCTAAACATGCGTGCTCAAGACTGGTGGAGTGAATCGCCCAACAATGAACGCAATGTTTGTACAGGTGACACAAAATGCAATCTGCCAAGTTCGTATTTCTATTTGCAAGAAGAGCGCAGAAGTCTACTTTCTGCGGTTTGATTTACACATTTCAGTTCTTTCGGGCGCATAGCCTTGACCCAAAACTGAAAAGTAGAACCATTTCTTGGACGTACCATCATTAATGATCTACAGTAATAATGAAGTAGATGGTCCTGATTTGTACTGATTTACCATGACAGAAATAATTTCTGAATAGTCTAACGCTACTAACATAGCAATATGATCCAGAGAACAAACCAAGTAGTATCTGGCTTTTAATGCTAATTTCAAAATCAGCACTAGGAATCAATCCAAGCACTCACATGTTAAATCGAGGTTGAAGCCATCCTTCGTATACCGTTTCCGTCTTTTGCTGACGAGCCCTTTGATTGGATTGGTCACCTTCATGTTCGAGATTGTGCTTGCCATCATGCCCAAGCCCAGTGTAGTGTTGTACCCTTGCGCTCCACATTGAGCACTTGTTTAGTGGTCGACCCTCAAACTCAGCCGCCCGTTGCGACTACCCCCTACGAACAGAACACAAAGTAAAAATTAAATTAACTAACTAATTTAGAATACTTTCAGTAAAAAATTCTTGAGTGAACTGCATAACCACTACCCAAGGACCCAAGCTCCTAGGAATAACACATTTTTGAAAACTCGAGACGTCAAACAGATAAACTCGCAAAATCTTTTGAAGACTACCTGTTATATCTTGAAAACCTTGGCAAATATGGTGGAATCATGAATATTGTACATACCATTGTACGTACGAACCTACATTGTACATACAATCTGGCATCAATATGAAATTATTGAATGGATGTGGATCATCAGCCCGATAAAAACTGCGAGAACATTCACGACAATAATGATAACCACAAGGAAAATCTAGCGTCCACCGAAGAACTACTTGGCCCAGCAAAAAGAGTTGCATGAAAACAGATAGGGAGACGCATGGAAAATCAGGCTATTCAACGACGTCCTCCAATCATCCCCCGTCCAGAAATCCATTCCGTGAGACCATTTTAGCGGAATGGGTACCATTACAATGATCAAAGCAAAATTGAAAACTGAAAAGCTGCAAATCATTACACGACAGTTTATTATTTTTCTGTATAAAGATGCTCCTTCTACGTAGATGACTGATTTCTGTTGTCAATACCCAACGTCATGCCTCCCCCAAGAAAGGCCTGAATCGAGTAATGGAACCGGCCGGGTGATTTCATAAATATGCGGTGGTTTCAAGAATTCTATCTAGTTAATATTATTATTTGTTATTATGCATGAACCATAACGAGTACGTTAAAAACCCTTTAACGAAAATTCCCAACGCAGTATGTGAAGAAAAGTTCCTAAAAGTTCATCAAAAGGCCTCATGAGAAACTGAGTACTCAAATGTCGCGTCTTCGCACGCGCAGTTCTCATACCAAGATCCGAGCGTTCTGAAATTCATAGGGGACAATCAGGGGCCCAACCCGATGACCCCTGAAATTTCAACAAAATCTGATACTAATTGAGGAAGTTATGCGTGAGGCAAGGATTTACGGACACACGGTTGGACAGACACCGATCCAAAAAATGTGTTCAAGTTAAAAACGGTTGTTTTTTATTAATCAACCAAATACAAAATAACCATAAACTTCTTCTTCAAATTATATACCTAGACATCACGGAACATCCAAATCGATTTCATTCAGCCACGCGTTATCAGAATCAGCTGTTCCCTGGCATACATACCAGAGCTGGATGTATACCGTATGATTAACATTCATTTTGACGAAGCTTTTCGGTTTGCACGTCCAGACCAATTTTTTCACCCCTTGAAACATACACCACAATATTGATATTTCTAACGGCAATAACATGCAAAGTGGTTTTTATATATTTATTTTGTTCCCACAGAAAATAATGGGCAATAATAAATATAAATATGAAAACGATAAATTTTTTCACGAAAATATGGCTGTCGATTTCTACCACGAATTTTGCCGTTTCTTCAACCATTGAAGTACATGAATAAGTACACATTTCGCCATTTATGTACCTGAAGGGAAGAAAAAAACACAGAAAACCTCTAGGTACTTAATTTTAGTATCAACTATTGATGACAGACGTATGTACACATCAATAACTTTGGTTTACTATTTTCCATTCGGAATCGAGAATGAAAAACAACTTTAACCCCCCTCAAAATTTGATGGTTTCCGTTTCAAGGTACGAAGAATCCGAAAATGGAATAAAATCGCTGCAAGTTATCATTAAAAGGTTTACTACTTACCAGTAGGTACGGATTCCCTTTCCGAGTGGATCACTGCTTTCCGTGGCCAATAAGTACCTACTCTCGTGCTCCCCCCAGGAAAATCCTAAATCGAGTACAGGAGCCAGTGAGGCAATTACAGTTTCATAAATTATGCGGTGGATTCAAGAATTCAAGAATTAATTATTAGATGCTTTCATGAAGAATTCAATAATTAATTATTAATTTTTATTCATGAAGCATAACCTTTTTTCAAGTTGCAAACTTACCTATCAACAAAATCCCAAATAACCATCATTCTCCAAAAAATGAAATAATCACGGAACAACACTCGATTTCATTCAGCCATGCGGAATTAGAATCAGGCGTTCCCTAGCAATGATACCTATACGGGATTTATAGGTACAGTTTCATTCATGATCATGTTGACGAAGCATTTCGACGCAAACGAACGGGTGGAGTCCGAGTGGTCTCAAAAAATTCACACGTTCAAAACCAATTTAAAAACGTAAACATGTGGGAGAAAACGGCGCCCTGGGAATTTCAACCCCCCTTTTTCCACCCCTTAGAGATGACGACTTAGCCAGGCTTAGCGGACCAACTAGACCCCAAATGGGAACCTCTACCAAATTTCATTAATTTTCGTTCATTCATGGTAACTAAGGAAAAACGCTGCAAATCCTTACACAACGGTTTATTATTTTGTATAGAACACCCTTCTGCTACAGATCACACCTCTCTGTATAGAACTTCACAGATCACAGCTCTCTGTATACATAACCCTTCTGTACAGAGCCCCTCCGTAGTTTGCACCTATTCGCCATTACAAATTAATATCATGCGTTGAATGGCCAAGTAGTAGCTAAAATGGCAAAAAGAAACACAAACGTAATTCTGAAGGGAAACTGTTGATGTGAAATGAAAAATATTCGGTCCCAGAACCGGGATTCGAACCTCTGACTTCAAGTGTAAGAGCCCGACGCCTAGACCACGCCGCTAAGGCGGACACCTGGCCAAGAGACAAGTGATGCGCACTCTCACTGATGCCTGCATACACGCTGCTCTTTACGGCAAATTTTGTGGCAACATCGTCCAGATGATCTTAAGAATTCAGAAAAAATCAAAATATAATACAATTTTCCGAGATAGGGATACTCTGGATATTTCAACCCCGGTTATTCACCCCTTAGAGTTGAGTGACAGTAACGCCAAGGTTCAAGGACCAACTAGACCTCAAACGCCCCATATAACCCCATATACCTAATTACGTGAATTTTGGTTCATGGAAACTAAGGAAAAAGGCACGGGACGGCGTACGGCGGACGGAAGGAAATATTTGTATTCGATATTCGCATTATTGTACGTCCCTTGAAACGTAAATCATGAAATTTTAAGGGGAGGGGGGGGAGGATTAAAATTTTTTTTTTTTTCATGGTCGATTCCAAAGGTTCATGATTGAAAATAATATACCAACTCTAGGTACGGCAAATTTTTTTTCATTCCATTTTCGGATTCTACGTACCTTCAAACGGAAACCATAACAGGGGGGGGGGGGGGGGTGTAAGAACCTTTTTTCGTGCTCGATTCCTAATGTTCATTATTCAAAATAACTGACCAAAACATTTCTGTTCGTCCGCCGCACTTTGTTTTGGTTTATTATTTTCAATAATGAACCTTTGGAATGGAGCATGAAAAAAAAGTTTAACTCCCCCTCAAAATTTGATGGTTTCCGTTTTAAGGTACATAAAATGTACCTTAAATGGAATTTAAACAATTTCTTTCCATCCGCCGTACTTCGCACTTTTCTTACTTGCCATGAAAACTCAATAGAAGGGCGTGGTTTTTTTACGTTTTAAATTGATCTCGAACTAAGGCATTTTTTTAGACCACCAGCAGCACTGTACGACTAGCCGTTCTTTTGCACCTAAAAGCTTCGTCAACATGATCGTGAATGGAACGGTATACATCTAGCCTAGAGATCACTGTTAGGGAACACCTGATTATAATCCTGTATGAACACCTGATAATAATAATAGTGTATGAAGCCGAGTTGGTTGTTCTATGATATTATTTCATTTGAAGAATGATGGCTCTTTTGAATTTTGTTGATGGGTACTTTTGTAACTTGAACAAACGTTATGCTTCATGAATAACAACAAATAATTAATTATTAGAGTTCTTGAATCCACCTCATATTTATGAAACTGTAATTTGCCCTGCCAGCTCCAGTACTCGATTCAGGGCTTTCCTAGGGGGAGCACGAGGGTAGGTATTGACCACAGAAAACAGTGATCTACGCAGAAGGGGCATCCAGGCAGCAAAATAATACAGCTAAATACACCTACTTCTATAGCTACGTAATAAACCGCTGTGTAATAATTTGCAGCGTTTTTTGAAAATGGTAGGTATAGAGAATTATTAATTAGAAACTGTGACTATGAGTGTTCGTCACCCTAGATTACAACTTAATAACCGTTATCTGGATCCTTTTCCGAACTAGGAAAAAAGAAGAGTAAGATACAATTATGTGCATAAGAATAGCAGAAACGACAATGAAATATAAATCATAGGACATAGTAACTTATAAGATTTTGCTGATGCAATATTTCTCCCGTATGGTTTACACTGTGACATTACATGGTCTTAGAGCTCTGAATCCCAATATATTCAAGATGTTATGGATGGACACCATAACAATTCACCAAACACTGAGTTTGAAAAGCTCTGCATGATTTGGTTTGTTAATATAAGATTATTACAGATTTATCGTGTTTGGTAATAATATCCATATTCTTGTTGGATCCAATATCCACTCAGGAAAGGTAACTCTCACAAGTTAAACATGAGACGATAATAATTTGTAAATTAGTTTACGATCTACCGCCTTTACAGATGAAAGGGTATAAATAAACTAAATATTTGTATAAATAGACATTATGAAGGATTCTTACTCGACGGAAGAGTACACGAGTCTCGTGAAATTGATTCAAATACAAGGAAAACTAGCGTATGATCAGAGCACGAGAAACTAACGGAAAGTGCACAAAAGAACGATGGTATAAAGCGGAAAATACAAACAGCTAAGGGAGACGCGAGAATTTTCAATATTTGCACAGGTGCGGGGCGACAGAATCCGCGCGGCTGGAACCTTCGAATTGTGTGTATAGGTACGGGGAAATTTCATCATACCGGAATCTTTCAGGGAGTTGGCACGGGATCAGTGGGTGAAGAAAGTATCACTCGCATTAACTTCCACCCAATGTTAGCGGACATGATTTCATGCGGAACATTAATTTGTAGGTATAACTGTAATGAACAAGTCTGAGGATGTAAAGATCGAAACATACGAATACGGGATAGGTGGATGAAAGAACTAATATTCCATCACATCATGCAACACTCTTGTATCACCCCATAATGTAAGGCCAATGAGGACAGGCCTCTAGTTTCTACGATTACAGATGGCGCTGCGATCGCTCGAAGGAACATCCGTTCCTAAATATTCAAATTTCAATTTGAAAATTTATGTGAGTCATTTTAGTCAACAGAATATGGCTGTGCGAAAGAAGAAAAAATCGAAACATTCTCGATTAGATTAAGATTGGGATTAATATTTTAAGTTGAAACAAATTTTTTTTCTCAAAAACACATCCGTCCTATATTTGGACAGATGTGCACCTATGTTCAGAATCAGTTCCATAAATACATAGGTAATGAAAATTAGCGGCCGAAGACAAAATACTGTTGTATATATATATAAATATGAAATATGCACCACCTTCCCATCGCGTGACACCCCCCCCCCCCCCCCCACGACCATCGGGTTTGTAAGCTCAGTATTCCAGCAGTTTTTGCATTCCGCAACGACGATAGCATTTTGGTTTATTATTATGTGAATAACACACCTGCCTACCTCAGTATTTGCTCAGCGAAAGATTTTTTGAACACCCCCTCAAAATTTTTTCTTTAACGTTTCAATGTGCATAGATTCCAAAAACGCTGAAAGGTCCTTGTCACATGGGTTTATTATTCTCGACTGAATACGGCATGACTGGGACCTCAGTGAAGAGACCCGCAAAGATAATTTGACGGTTTAAGGCCAATGTGGACAGGCCTCTGGTGAGATTCTACGATAAGAGATGGCGGTGCGATCGCTCGAATATCCATTCCTAAATATTTAAATTCCACTCAATTTTCAACCTGAAAATGTATCTGAGTTTTTTTGGTCAATAGAGCACGGCTGTATGAAAGAAGAACAAAAGTTTTCGAACATTTTTTGGATTAGATCATGATTAGCATTAATTATTATTACTTGAACCCGACTTTTTTCTTCTTCAAAAACAGTCCGCCCCATATCGGAACAGATATGCACCAATGTTCAGAACCAGTTCCACAAATAAACATTGAAAATTAGCGGCCGAAGACTGAATTTTGTTGTTAAAGTATGAGTGGAGAGACGGAGAAAGAAGGAAGGTGGCGGGCGGCGGGCGGTGCTGGGAAGGTGGGAAGGGTGACGCAACCTATTCACATAGATCTATACTACCTGTATACTCGTACACTAAGCTTCTGGAATCATATCACACGGTGATACAGAAAGATCTTTAAAATTTAAATCCTCAAAAACTAATTAACTAATTTACTCAGTGCCTATTTAACATAAGAATAAGGTAAACCTAAAAACAAAATAAAAAAAGAAACAGACCATAAAAAGTACCACATCATAAAAAGACCGTATTTTGACGAGTGAAAAAAAAAACCGCCTCCACCGTCGTCCAGCACACAGCACTCATCCACCGCCACTTGTTCACCCGCTGCAAGCGTACAAACCTATCCTTCCTAGTGGACACCGGCGCCGCGCTCTCCATCATGCCCAACAACGTGCTTCGCCACCAAGCTCAGTCCTCCCACCAACTTCTCTACGCAGCCAACGGAACACGCATTCCCTCCTACGGCACTCACTGCTCCACCGTCCAATTAAACGGCAACATATACGAGTGGATCTTCACCGTTGCAGACGTCGAAAAACCCATCCTGGGGGCCGATTTTCTCTCCTATTTCGGTCTCCAGGTGGACATAAAGAACTCTCGACTCATCAACCCTTCATCAAGTCTCAACCTCGCCCGTCCTCCCACCTCTCAACTGTCCAGCACTTCATTGAGACGAAGGGACCCCCTCTCGCCGCCAAGGGCGACTCCACCCCCTACAACTCAAGCAAGCAAAGCAACACTTCGACCGCCTCATCTCTTACATCATCCGCCCCTCCAACTCCCCCTGGGCGTCCCCACTTCACATCGTTCAAAAACCCAACGGTGACATTCGCCCCTGTGGCGACTATCGACGCCTCAACGCCCGCACCACCCCTGACCTATACAACGTTCCCCACCTGAGGGATTTCTCCTCCCATCTTTACGGGACCTCCATCTTCAGTACCCTAGACATCGCGTAAGCCTTCCACCACAGATATCCACCAGCCTGACATACCAAAGACTGCCATAATCACCTCTTTCGGCCTCTTTGAGTACGTCAAAATGGGCTTCGGCATCCCTAACACTGCCCAAACTTGGGAGCGTTACACGGACCAGATCCTCCGTGGCCTCCCATTTGTATTCTGCTTCCTCGATGATGTTCTCATCACCTCCAAAACTCTCGACGAACACTACCTTCATCTGCAACAGGTCCGCAAAATTTTCCAGAATGAAGGCCTGACAGTCAACAAGGACAAAAGCGTGATTGCCCAGCCTTCTGTATGCTGCCTTGGCCACCTCGTCACCTGTACAGGTATCAGCCCTCTCTCGGACAAGGTCGGCTCCCTCCGCCAGTTTCCCCAACCTCGCAGTCACCGAACTCCGCCGCTTCCTGGGAATGCTAAATTTCTACTGTCGCCACATCCACCATGCCGCTCAACACCAGCAGCCCCTCATTGACCCCCCCCCCCCCCATCCTATCCATCACCACCGACGCCTCCGATGGGCTATCGGAGTGGTGCTTCATCAACACACCGGCGCCTCCCCCCAACCCCTCGGATTCTTTTCCCGCACTCTCTCTCCGGCTCAACAGAACTACTCGGCCTTTGACAGGGAACTTCTCGCCATCCACAAAGTCATAAAACACTTTCGTGACTTTGTGGAGGGCCAGCAGTTCTCGGTGATTACAGAACATAAACCCCTCACCCACGCCATCCTTCAGAGCCACAAGTCTGCTTCCCCCCGGCGCCTCCGGCAACTCGAATCTATCGCCCAATCTACCACCGACATCCGCTACACGCCGAGGGCATACAATTGTGTAGTGGACACTCTCTCACGAGCCCATGGCAGAGTTGCTACCGTTTCCCTCAACCCAACACATCGGAGCGCATCTGCCGGCCATAAACTCGAACAACTGCAGCTGCAAGGTCAGTGGTGTGACGTCACCGCCGACACCCCTCGACCATACGTCCCACCTGTCCTCCGGCAGCAGTTGTTCAACCAGTATCACAACTCCACTACCCCAGCATCTAGGCCAGCAGGGACCTTCTCAAAACGCGGTACTTCTGGCCCCATATGAATACCAACATCGCAACTGGGTGCTCGGGTGCCAGAAGTGCCAGTGCTACAAGGTCTTGGCACCCCCCTCCACAACATATCGACGACGCCCTCCCCTTTGAACATCTCGATCTTGACATCGTCGGGCCACTTCCCTCTTCCAAGGGGAACCGCTACTGCCTGACCATGATTGACCGTGCGACCAACTGGTTGGAATGTATGCCGCTCAGGGCAGGCAGTTTGAGTCAGCCCACTTCAATTAGCTCCTCCACTCCCGCTTTTATAGCCCAACCCACATGTACGTGAAGAAGGAGCCCGGCCTTCATAAAACCCTTCGACCCCTTTACGACGGGCCCTTTCAAGTCATCCACACTTCACAAACCACCGCCACCCTGTTGATTGATGGAAAACCCCACACCACTCCACTCGCCCGCTGCAAGCCCGCCTACGTTCGGGCCGCCCCTCTACCTCAGCCTGCCACACCAGCAGCAGTCCACACTCTCTCCCTAGCTCTCGACCACACCACATCTCTCCCTCATGTCTCAACACCCGTACTCTCCGGACCCCGACGTCACCTCGATCCTCCACAACATCTGGGTCCCTGCCCTCCTCTCACCGCTCTACCACTGGCTCGAGGCACCACCACCACCACCATGGCACCCCCCTCCGTGGATCACTGGACTACCTCCCTGCCTCAGTAGTGGAACGTATCCAGGTGGGCCGTTATTCACGACTATTAAATCGTGAAGGCCACCGGGATATAAGACCCCTACATTTCCAAACACCCGGGAGTGCCTCCCCCTCCGGCAACCCCACCACCACCATGCCACGACTGCACCACTGCCGGGGATATCCCCAGTTCCTGCCACTAGGAAAAAATACAGGTCCGGACGGCACGAGCGGCGGAACAACGCGACGTTCCTGGCGGCCCCCGGTTACTGTCCCGCTTCGCTGCATCACAGCGGGGCCTTGAGACTGTCTCCTACAGAACGTGTCCCATTACCATTCTGTATGACACATCTCATGGCCCTGCTGCGACCTCCGCACCTCTTCTCTCCAGCGCCACCACTCGCGACATCGCCTCGGATTCTCCTTCAACACTACGCTTCTCGTCACCTCATCTTTTACTCATCCCTCACAAACCTTGTACATATTTTCAGTCGTCTCATCTACGTTTAACTCAATTCATCTGTACCTCCATTCTCTAGCGCCAAGACACTACTCCTTAGATTTAAGTCTTTGTACTATTTGTTAAACCTAGTTCTAAGTCCGCCGCCTTCAGCAATGTAATTATGTGCCCTCAGCTCTCCTCTGTTCTTTCGTTTGCCTTCAGCATTTTTTTCACTCTGTGCCCTCAGCACTTCCCACTTGTTCATCCCTTTGCACAATCTGGGGGGACCTCTGTCGTGATATCCTCCCAGAACATCACTCTCTTATTTTATAGATTGTACAAATAAACAGAACGGATGAAGAGGCGTACGTGACCAACTGCAGGGCAAACCCTTATTTCTCCTACCATCCCTCAATGGTCGGGAACGACCGTCAAGGGACTGGGTGAGAGCGGAAAGGGTTCTATAAAACCCTCCGTTTTTCACCCCCTCCTTCATTCTACGCTCAAACCTCAAGTCGCATCAACCCCAAACCCCAACCTCAACCTCCCTCTCTCCCGCTCCCTCTTTCTTCACATCACATTCTTCATTCTTTGGTCAAAATTAACGTCATATTCGGTCTTCCCGCCCTAAAATACATGGAAAACGATACCCACTAGCATGGGGTAGTATAGGTCAATATACCTATACTAAGGTATTAATGTATTACTAGTAATTAATCCTTAATAATTTATACCTTCTAAATTTGTTTTTTACGAGAAAGTTAGCGGGAATAAAAAAATAATAGCTCTTCTAGCTAGGCTGAAAATCCACGAATTTCATCGCATTTGCATGAATGGTTGCCTATGCGCATGCGCAAATGTAATAACATCCATTTCTCGCGCAGACGCTAGGAAAAGGTACCTAGGTCAAGAGAAAAACATGAAATCTATTGTATTTGTTAATTAGCCTGAAAATGGCATAAAGTACCTGCAAAAAGTAGGTAGGTAAGTTATGTTTCAATCGCTGGGGGCACTGCGATCCTGTAGTATAGGTTCCAAAAATCGTTCACGTGACCCTAAGAGGCAAAGAACGGCACCTTCGGGGATCAACGAGCTCAGGCAGCATTGACTCTTCAAAAAATGCTGTTAGTTTTTGGCAACATAGAATTTGTCCAAAATTCTCGGTCCCGTTCTATGCACTCAACGTGAACAAACTGTGGTGCCTATACTAAAAAATAAACTGTATGTTTTTTCCTCCGCTTGCCAGCTGAAAGTTTTAAAACATTCTTCTTCTTGGAATAACTTTCCGGGATCTTCATGATTTCTAAACGAAAAATCGCAAAACTCACCACAAAATGTAAAACACGGGGATACAAGAGAAGAACGCTGCAAATAATTACACAACAGTTTATTATTTACCTGTATAGATGCCCCTTCTGCATAGATCAATGTTTTCTGTGGTCCATACCAACCCTCGTGCTCCACCCAGGAAAGCCCTAAATCGAGTACTGGAGCCGGCCGGGGAATTACAGTTTTATAACTCATATACGGTAGATTCAAGAATTCTATAACTAATTGAAGGCACGAGTGGAAGAAGGTGCTAAGTGACATTTTCACAAAAACTCGGGTTTTTGCATAAATGATGGTTTTGAAGCACTATCTATCTATGGTGGCAGTCTGGATACGCAATAACAACTCCCTGGAGAGATATAGAATGGAAGAAGGTGTCATGTAACTAGATTACTTCATTTTTTCAATGGAAGAAGGTGCTATAAGACCTTGTCACCTTATTTCAATAATACAAATGTTACCTCTAAATCGCTGCTTCATGGAAGAAGGTGCTATGAGCCCATGTCACCTTCTTCCAGTTATATAAATAATCTACCTGTAAAACGTTGTTTCATGGAAGAAGGTGCTATGTGAGGTACATAGCACCTTCATTCATCAGAGATGTCCAATTTTGGAAGCCAAAATTGGACATCTCTGATGAATGAAGGTGCTATGTATAGCCGTTTTCTTATCTACTGGTCGTCATTATGACTACTTAAAGAACAGCAGCTTAGTGTAGGAGTCCGAGGGGAAGGTATGCAGGAAGAAGATCACCAGTGGGGCGGCCCAGGGTTCTATATTGGGGTCTGATCTGTGGAATGCGAGGTTAGATGGGATCCTTCTGCTGGACATGCCGGAGGATATGTTCCTGGTGAGCTATGCCAATGATGTAGCAGTGGTGATAAAATACCGTACTTTGAACGGACTCCAGTGGAAGCTCAACCGATCAGTGAGGTGAGTCAAGCCTTGAATGGAGGAACATGGGTTGCAGCTTGCAGTTCACAAAACCGAAATGGTGCTGCTGACTAAGAGACACATTAACCGTGTCACCCAATTTCAGGTGGAGGACGAAACCATTGAATCATCTCATTCGGTACGGTACCTGGGAGTGACCCTAACTGCAGGCAGACCTTCTGGGTGCACATCAAGCGAGAAGGAGAAAGGGCAGGGGCGGTGACAGCAAACCTGAGCAGGCTAATGGCAAACATTGGTGGACCATCACCCAAGAAATGGAATATTCTCATGACCACAGCCGAAGCAATCTTTTTATATGGAGTGGAGGTGTGGGTTGAGGCCCTACAAGTTAAAAAGTATCGAGACCACCATTAATCAGTGCAGAGGAGAGGAGCCTTGCAAATAGCAAACGCCTATCGTACCATCTCTTTCCCTGTCGTTGGGGTCATCCCAATCGACCTCCTAGCAAAGGAGAGGAAGCGGATCTACCTCCTGTGATCCACAGAAGAGTCAAAATCCGATATCCCACAGGTGCGCCCATGGCTTGACAGGAGTACAGAGAAGTTGATTTCTACATTGTGCGGCGACACTGTCACCGGACTTGACTTGACGACCTCACTTGCGTGCTTGTCTGAACCCATCCTTTGTATTTCAAAGGGGAGTGGCGAGACTGCGACCAGACCTGACTTGACTTGACTTGAGCCACCCACCGGACTCCGTTCTGATCCGGTCTGCATGGGTTGAGACCTGACTCCGGTCCCCCCTCTACTGCGATTTTCAACCCCTCGCACCCACTCGAGCCATCCAAAGCAGCCCTCATGGCTCTCTTCTCATCCTAAAATAGTTTTGAAATTGAACATCGTTCAGTTTGACGAGTAGGGTGTGAAATTCACCGTATTGTGCTCGTTCGGAATCATACGGTGACATCCACGACTTATTCAAAGAACGAAAACTTGTCACTAGTTCTATTTCTTTATCAGAATCGGATTTTGGTTCTAAATCACAAAGAATGGCTTCCATTTCAGAGGACATACTCTTGTGACGTCTAAGAACAAACTGGACTGGTTGGAGTACCGTGACGCCGGTCAAGTCAAGTCCTGTGGCAGTGTCGCACCCCTCTCCGGTCACCAGTCCGGTGGCTCCGGTCAAATCAAGTCAAGTCCGGTGGCAGTGTCGCCGCAGCTTTATGATGTTCCTGCCGAGCCATGGATACTTCCGGTCCTATCTGCACAGAAGGGCGCTAGCAGACACGTCAGGGAAAGGGAGATTCTATAAGAACAGGAGGGTTAAATCACACCAACTAATGTGATCAGAAAGATGATCTCCAACCAGGGAACCAGGGAGAGGATTGTGTCCTACATAGTCCGAATCCTCAAGGCAAAAAAGCTGAACGTCCCGTTCCTCAGGTGAATAATAAACTGGAGACCTCAAGACATCGGAAGAGGGCGTGACATCGCTCAGTGACCGAACCCACTCCGAAGTAATGCTGAGCAAGCGATTTTACGCTTGACGACTTTTGAACCAGTGTTCAAGATTTTTAAAATCCAGATATTTACGCGCTTTACGGATCTGCGCGTGGGCTCTGTGCAGGCGGAGGCTGGAGCAAAGGCTGTATCTCGACGATTACGCGCTTGACATCCGTAACTAGGGTTGTCCATGTGAATGGTTTGACGTTTTTACGCGCTTTACTCGAGCCTTTACGGCCTTTGCTTTTTACGTCATTACGTC
Organism: Leptopterna dolabrata; assembly: GCA_954871275.1. Taxonomy (NCBI): domain Eukaryota; kingdom Metazoa; phylum Arthropoda; class Insecta; order Hemiptera; family Miridae; genus Leptopterna; species Leptopterna dolabrata. Next base: position 45,871,645 of record OX940976.1, on the reverse strand, counting down.
ATTGCTTTAAGTCGATTATGCGTCAATGTGAACCCAGCTTAATTCATCTGCAATAATAATCTTCAATGAAAATTTGAGGTTGAAATTTTTTTTTACTGTTCATCCAAGGATGCAATACTATTTACACAGTATTTATAATCAGATTTAATATTCAATGTGTTTTTTATTCTATTTTTAACGTTACAACACCCCTCATTGATTAAATAAGGTTGAATCCCATTCATCACTCATAGTGGAAGAAGGTGCTATGTACACAATTCCTAGAATAACCATCCAACGCTTTAAAATCAAGCAAATTGTCATCACTCGGTGGACATAGGGTACGATTAGCTACAATCTAAATACATAAAGTCGCAAAAATTTTCAAACCAACAAAAATTACGACTTGAAAACTTTAAAGTCAAATTACTCGAAATCAGTTTTTTGTAACATAGCACCCTCTTCCACTCGTGCCTTCAATTATTTATCGTGATTCATGAGCATAACTTTCTTTGTTCGAAAGTAGGTACCTACCAATAAAATCCAAAATACACCGTTTCATTCACGATCATGCTGACGAAGCTTTTCGGTGCAAACTTCAGGGCCTTACTGTGAACGAACGGCTGGACGGTCAATGCTCCGAGAGGCCTTAAAAAATTTCTCAGTTCGATACCCATTTAAAACGTCGACAAACCGTATTTTTACATCAATATTTCGCCCATAACACCCCTGGGTGTTTTCCGATCGGGCTGCCGAGATAGGGGACTCAACTAAGGCCCAAATGGAGCCTATGTGCGAAAGAACAATTTTTTTAGACCGAAAATTAAGGTAGATATGGATGATAAGGCAAACGGCGTACGGCGGACATTGCATTTTTGGAATCTACGTATTTTGGAAAGTAAAAGAAAAAATTTTGAGGGGGTGTTATAAACATTTTTGCTGAGCGAATACACAGGTGTATTATTCGGAGAATAGTATCATCCGTATCTACTTTATTTTCGGTCAAACAAAATTCGTTCTTCCGCACACAGGCTCCATTTGGGCTCTAGTTGTGTCCCGAAACTTAGCAGCCCGATCGGAATATACCCAAGGGTGTTATGGGTAAAAAATTGGTGTAAAAACAGGGTTTTTTTGTGTATCATTAACATGATCCTGTGAGGTATCGTTTTCCTGTTGTTTTTTTTAGGACGAGGAGACCGAATATGACGTCGGTTTTGACCAACGAGCGAAGAACTGAGGTTCCAAAAAAATTTCTGTCTTGAATTTACGTTAAATTTTGGTCTAAAATCGTCAATCTTCTGCAGACAGTTGGGTCCCCATTTGGGAACACGTTTGGGTCCTAGTTGTGCTCCGAAGCTCGGTAGCCCGATCGGAAAACACCCACGGTGTTATGGTGGGAAAATGGGGGTCTCGAGGTGTTTTTTTTTTGTTGAGGTTTTAGTGAATATGATATTGTGAGGTATTGTTTTCCAGGTTTTTTAGGGCAAGAACACCGAATATGAAGTTGATTTTGACATTGCAGCGTTTACACCTTGAAACGTAAAAGAAAAACTTTTGAGGGGGTGTTCAAAAAATCTTCTGCCGAATACATAAGTAGGTAGGTGTATTAACGTTATAATATTATTCGCAGAATAATAAACCAAAACGCTATCGCCGTTGCATAATGCAAAAACTACTGGAATACTAGAGCTCACAAACCCGGAGGGCATGTTACCGGGGGGGGGGGGGGGGGGGGGTCACGCCATGGGAAGGTGGTATGTTATATTAGGTATATATGTATATAACAAAGTTAATCCCAAGAAGGGCCGCTCCCCCACCCCTCCCGACCTGGGCCCCTCCTCCCACTTCCACTAACTCTCTACTCCAATATTCAAAGCATCATACTTTTACAACGAGATTTCGTTTTCGGCCGCTAATTTTCAATATTCATTTATGGAACTGGTGTGAAAATTGGTACACGTCTCAATATGGGACGGGCGGGTTTTGCACACAAAAAAACTCAGTTTTAACTAAATAATAATTAATCTTAATCTAATCCAAAAATTTTCGATTTTTTTTTTCATACAGCCTTGTTTTAATGAATAAAAGAAACTCAAAGAAACTTTCGGACTGAAAATTCATAATTTCCTTGCCGAGATAGAACGGAAGTTATGCCGCACCTTCCCTCTCACTCTTAACAACTGTACTCGTCGTACAGTGTGGCTTCAAAGCCATAGGTACGTTTAACCACATAACTCGATGCTGATGCCACAAGGAACACTAATAAATAATTGTTATACCATCCAAAGAATCATAGTGAATGGTCGAGAGCTATGTGAAATACGAGTGTGAGGGGCACAATGGCAATCCTTCGTAAAAAATTCTAACTAACACGCTAATGAAGTGAAACAAATTAATCCACGGAAGAATATAATTTACAACGCCTTTTCGACCTCAAAACATTTGTTGTTACTGATGCTAACGAAATATACACTGAGGCAGTTGTGCATCATGGGACATTTAACAACTTTTTTCACGAACGAACAAAAAGCTTCATTAATTAATAAACCATAATTAAGCGCAGTTCACTAAAAACAACTTCGATTTAGTGGAGCATCAGTGTCTCTATATTGAAGCGGATGAACTTTCACAAACCTCTTAAAGCAGAAGCTAGTTTTTATTGGAGGAAGAAAAATAAAATCTTCGGAATAAATCATATTTAGCAGGTGTTAGGTTAGATTCTATAATGACTTTATCCACAGTCTAGTGTAAGCTAGCAAATATGTCGGACCACGATTTAGCAACCGCTACCCATCCGTGAATGCCAGATCAAGGTTCATAACATTTGCCAGACTGGGTTCATAAAAATTTTATGTTCCATTACTAACTTTTATAGCGTTAACGTCCAACAAAATTTACACCAACGGCACTGAAGAATGTTGGAATTCGGTTATTTGAACATCCACATCAGAAAAATAAAAATACCTTAAATTACAACAAATTTTAGCGATAGCATAAAACCAAAAATACTATAAAAAATAGAAATATTGGTGTTTCAAAAATAAAATTTGGACATAGGAACTGAGAAAATTGCCAGAAGGCGACATAATTGCACCAAAGTACCTATAGTTTAAATATCGTTCAAGGACGTTTAAATCCAGGCAAATGCCTGAAAATTGTCAGCACAAAACCATACAAAAACAAACACCCGTAAGACAGCAGAAATGTGTTTTCGAAAGTTAATAACGTATACCTACTATTAGCGGCATAAACACAATCAACGGAAAATGTATAGTTTTTTTAAATGCGATTTTACGTGAAAACGAGCGATATTCCTTTCAATATGGTTACCCGTTGAAGACTGAGTCCATGAAGTTTATCATTATCTGTATGGACTGTCTTTCTCTCTTCTAGGATCACTATTTCGTACGCAATATTAGTTGACCTGGAGTATCGAGGACTATTCTCGGCCTAAATACCGATCCCCATTTAACCAATTTCAGAGTTATACGTACCTACTGGAGTGTGACTCGACTTATTATTATTTTTAAGTTGTTTGCAAAACGGTAGCGAAGTTTGAGGCGGCCACATGAGAATTTGAGAACTTGATTGAATGAAAGTTCAATCCTTGAATGACATGGAGTTGGCTGATTTACCTATTTCCAGAGTAGATGCTTCATATTTCCTTTGTCGTTATAAACTATCAGCTTTGTATAAATGCCGAATTAGTCGTTAGTGGAATAACGAGACACTTGACAGTCAAACAGGATAAAGCAGTTAATCATTAAATACATAGTTATGAACATATGCAGAGGGTGAAACCAGTGAAACATAAATCTAATAATCTATGTTTCCAATGAAAGAGGAAGCGATCCGTATCAAAATATACCTTAATATGGACAGGGACAGGAAAGGCTACTTTAACAGCTCTTTGCATTGCAGTAAGGGAAATCGACAAAGTTCGAACAGGATGAACGGATGAATTATCAGTTATCCATGTGAACATCAGACAAAGTATTTGTTATTCACGAAATATTCATATTCGGCGGGTGAAACCATTATTTGGAAGAACCGGACTTCGGGTCCCCCAAAACTGTACATCCTGTGAGTCTACGCATGGGTAACTTACCAGTCGGCTAGCTGAAAATATTCTCCAAAAAAATTTTTTAATTCATTCCACGTTCCCAACTAAATGTTAGTAAATATTTATGTATTTAAATGTTCGTTAATTGATATATATTTCCATATTCACCTGCAATCATACAACCGTAAGATGCTCATTTATGGTGTTTATAAATGTGGTGCAGAGGAGATAACAGCAGAAGGTAAAGGAAGATGTAGACAGTGACTACTTGATCACATCAATCGCTTTATAGCCGCCCGAGTGAATAACGAATTTACGAGTTACATTACCATTCTTCAAACGCCCCATCGAGGTTCGGACGTGACTGGATTGAGCTCGACCTGACTGATGGTATTGAACTGGAGCTAACCGAGGCTTAATGAGCGCAGTGTGGCATACGTGGGATAAATTTATCGAACAAAATACAATAGTACAGCATCACAGATATAAAACCGATTTGGTGAGTTCTCAATGCTAATTCTGAAGGATTGCGGAGTTTAGACTGAGCACAAGATAGTCAGATAAGGGCTATTCGTGGTAGGTAGGTCTTTGATTTAGTTTATTAGGATTGAAAATCCCCCCCCCCCCCCCCCCCACCGATTGGTTGGTTCAAGTTCTCCAATCTACCGACTTTTTTTTTCTAAGGAAGTACGTCTGCCGCCATGGACAGCACTTCCCCCTTTAAAATTATTAACGTAGAAAGAAAATTGGCACGGGGGATCAGAATGGGCTACGAATTACCGACACTTTTCATAACCCAGCTCAATGTGAAGGGGAGTCAAACATGAACTAATTAAAATCATATAATTATGGTTTTGTTACGATAGTTCTAGTTTCTTATAAGTTTCTTGTACTGAACGCTCGCCCTCGGCTCATTTCTTACGACCGCCGCTAGGCAGGTTACAGTTAGCACGCTAACAGAGGCTCAGAAGTGCTCAGAATTCGTAATATTTTTACTCACTTTACCAGTTTCTCATATCAATTTGTTTAGCTTTTCTCAATCTTATTCATTTCTACAAGTATATTTTGACACAGCTGTCCTGGAAGGTCACGAGACAATGTGGTGTCATGGAATTTATATTCCTGTATAAAAAGTAAATGGTAATGGCTACCAGCACTGGTCGAAGGGAGGGGGGGAGGCACCCCTGAATAGGAGTTATGAGGTAGGTACCAAATTGTATTAATTTACAAAAGAAGGTACCTAACATAACTGCCTTCCTCCCTTGAAATTAAGTACCCCATAAAAATAAATCATCCACTAGGCAGGTAAGTAACTTTTGGTACTAAAATACAATATTGTAGCTACAGTACGAACCTTAGTTTAGGAGTTTTGTAAATGGGAATAACGGAAGTCCCATACCCACGTCCCTTTTTGGGATTGGGTACCTTATCAACAGAGTTGAATAAATTACCACCTAAAAAATTAATCACACCTCATAAAATGATTACAAAATACAAAAGCAGATCGATTAACACCTGGCTGTATTAGTTAGAAGAAGGCCACCATAACTACCATAACCTACCATAACTTTTTTTGTATTAGGTGCCTGATTTTACATTATCTTAAATTTAAAAATCCAAGGCTTCTCTACCTTCGGCAGTGAGGAAGCAAAAAACGTAGGTAGGTAGGCAGTATAAGTAATACTCGTACTGATGGTAAATTATGATATCATAATCATCATCATCATCATTATGATAACACTTGACCCGAGTAATTTTTCTTGTTTCTAGAAATATTCTAGATGAGTTTCATGTTCAATTTGATAGCAATTATAATATTTATGTTCTTATAAATCTTTGAGGCCTTATTAGGTATTACATGTCTGTGAAGACATTAAAGACGTTTAAGGGGTGAAGAAATAATAAGGGAAAGGAGCAGATATAATTACTGTCGGCATGGACAACGGGTTTGTATACATTTAAGGTTTCCGCAATCCTTTTTCTTCGTGTTTCCTCGTTTAAAAAGCATAACTGGACTGATAATTCGGCACGAAGCACTTCGCTAAAAGTCTCCATGAGATAAATACGGTAAACGTAGAAACGTTGATTATTCATGATAGGAGGTTCAGCAACCAAATATGAACAACAGGCAGGGCCTCACTAATAACAACTGGGTGGAGACACTTGTATTATTCTACATCACTTTGACGAACTATTTCAATGCCCAACCATCTACGTTCTGACTCATACATTTCCATGTTGGGCCGCGACAGGCCTAGTTCAAATTTTAAAATTTAAAAAAAACGCACATTTGCTTAGTTTCAGAAATAAGAACCCAGTATTGAATTATGAATAACATCTTAGATAAGTATTTTCAAACATCGACACCGGCAATGAAGAAGTACGTGGGAGAAAGCACAGCGAGGAGGTCGGGTCACCTTTGTATACGAGGGGACCTAGCCTCGATCACGTAGCTGTAGGCAGTAACGTGATGCCAAATTTCATCGAAGTACATCGACTGGTACTGTATTGTACATATGAAGGCATGAAAATATAACCCGTTGTTATAAGGCCTCTATCAGGTACTGGAGCTGACAAAAAGTACAATGTGAACCCCTTATTTTTTGCAGCGCGGAATTCAAAGATCATATTTTACCGCACAAGCGCATGCGGAAAACTTGTCCACATACTTAAATGTTTTTCAATTGATAATCTATGTTTTATTGCAAATTCAGATTAAACGCAACATTTTGCGGAGAAATTACAAATTACGCGTAGCGTGCGTATAACCAAACTTATTATTTGCAGCAAACTTGATTATTTCTAGATGAATTTCAAAACTCAGAACCCTCAAAGATCGCACATGATTTTGCAGTACTTTCACTTAAGACAAAATAATGGGAAACGGCTGAATTCGTCAATTACTTTCAAAATGTAATGACTGTTGCTAGATGAGTTGAGTGCCCACTAATTCACTTTAGCGAATTTTCAAAGAATGTTGCAATGGGTCCAAGATTTTCAAACCATAAATTTGTGACTTTTTTTTACAGGCAAATCCGTTTCAGAGCATCCTGAATTCATCCCTAGATGTTAACAAAAATTTATATGTAGGTACATAAATATACAGGGTGTACACAAAACAGGTCTGCAAGAAGCTATCGATTCTTCGGCTCATTTCTGATCAAAACTACCTCAGCAATTTTTGCTTCCTCACTAGCGAAGGTGCTTTGTATTCGTGCAAGAGACGAAAACAATTTATGTCCTCCAAAATGAAAATGTCCACTCGCATTTTACGTTGCAGACATCAAAGAACATTGATGGTACCGTGTCTGTCTGTCTGTCTATCTGTGGTCAGTTCCTTGTAAATTCCGTAACTACCCGAAATAATAGTCGTACTGGGCTGAAATTTGGAGGGTAGGTGCGGGTTGGGTCACAGATGGTCATATACCAAAATAATTGAGGAGTACTATAACTTTCGTCTGCGCATGCGCAAACGTGAAATACATGAAACGCCCATAACTATCTTAAATATCGTTGAAATGAGTTCGAACTTGGAGGGTCGATCAGGAATAATACTTTGATAGTTCCATATGAATTTCATTGGATTCGTTCTGTAATTTTCGTCTGCGCATGCTCGAACATAAAATGCTGACCATTTTCTTGTAACGCTTCCAACTATGCGAAAAATAGACGTAGAGAGCTGAAACTATGAGGAGGAGGCGGGTTAGACCGCAGATGGTCCCGCTTCAAAATCATGGAAATCGTTTCGTCTGCACATGCGCAAACGTGAAATACTTGAAACGCCCATAACTACCTTAAATATCGTTGAAATTAGTTCGAACTTGGTGGGTCGATCAGGAATAATACTTTGATAATTCCATATGAATTTCAGTCAAATCGTACTGTAATTTTCGTCTGCGCATGCGCGAACATGGAATGTTGAACATTTCCTTACAACACTTCTAATTACGCGAAAAATAGTAGTAGAGAGCTGAACCCACCCAACTAATTCTTCCCTCTGTCTCCTCTGAGCTTGACCCAGGCTCAGAATAGGGCACCGAATCCGAGAAATTCGGTGTCGCTTGTTACGTATTTCTACAGGCTAATATGAATGAGCCACACACACACGTACTTTTTTATTCTAAAGGGATGAGGGTAGCTATTTCGGTTTTGGGACATGCTTTATTTTATTTTCAAACTGGAAAGATGACCACTGTTCACAAAACCTCTTAAGTTGTCCTACCTTGGAAAAACCATGGGAAGACCTTGGGTGAAACTTGCGGATGCTTGTTAGCATCCATGCAGTAGAAGTAGAATATATGGGTAAGCGGTCAAAGCGTTTTCGCGCCATTCCACTAGGCCCTCAGTTGCTAATAGGCACGTCACTTCTGCTTATACTATGCAGCGTTATCATTTCCTGCGTTCAACAACATCCTTTCTATCTTGTGTTTGTTCATTTACATTCAGTGATTTTCCAGTATACGAGCAGAAATGCACCCAGTGGCGATTTTGAGATGGTTTATGAATTTTATCTCAATAATCCAAAATACGTGCCGAGTGAACTTCGTGGGCGTAAAGCTGGGGTTCACATTGACGCGTAATCGACGTAAAAAGCGCAAAATTCAAACGCGTAATCTGATTGGCTCATCAGGTTTACGCTCTTTACGCCCGACGACTATTAAACCAGTGGGTCCAAGATAAAAAAATATAGATATTCACGCGCTTTACGGATCTGCGCATGGGTTCTGCGCAGGCGGAGGCTGTAGCGCAGGTGTATCTTGACGATTACGCGCTTTCCGTCTGTAACTAATGTTGTCAATTTGAACGGTTTGACGTTTTTACGCAAACCTACGGCCATTGTGTTTTACGCGTTTTACGCCGATTAAGCCTCAATGTGAACCCAGCTCTATAATAGTAGGGTGGTGGCACCAGTATCATACTATGTAGTTGAGATTAACAAGTTCTTCTTGAATTATTTGGTCAGTTTTCATCCCAGAAGCATTTGGGGAGTAGTAACTTATGTTCCTACCCATTGAGAACGCAGTGAAACCAAGAACATGACGATATTATGTTATTATACAGGGCTGAAATCGGGTGATACCAGTATTACACACCCTTGGGCACCAGTATAATACACCGTTTGCGCCAGTTCATACAGCCTTTGCACCAGTTCATACACCCATTGGCACCAGTATCATACAGCATTTGCACCACTTCATACACCATTTGAAACCATTATCATACGTACCGTACAATACTGGTCTAGGATCAAAATTTCAAATGAAATTCGGGCAGTGAGTTCCAACACCCAACAAAAAAATCGAAAACCATGAAATTTTAGAAATTTACCAGTATTATGTATTTATGAATGCCACTGGGGACTTGTTTTCGTGTCACCAGTATCATACCCCCCCCCCCCCCCCCAAAGGGTTAAAAACTGTTTTTTCCTGGGCAAACAAACACGAAAATCAAATCTGAAGGTCCCAAAACGTGGGACAAAAGTACACAGAGATAGTGGGAAAGAAAAGTAATAGCAGAAAATAAAAAGAGTTCACCTCTTAACCAAATCACTAAGCGAATGGCTGAAAACGACTGAATCTACAGGAGTTTTTTTTCTGATAACACTCACCCAACCAAATGACTTTCGCGTGAGTCCTGAATTTTTTGGATCCACTTGATGAATCTACGACCACGTTTCAAGTTAAATCCCATCCTTATAGACCGCCTAAAACTAATATTTGAATTTCAAGTTGAAAATGTACGACAATGGAACAATATATATATAAGACCGGTGCCAACATCTTAAGTTTTGATGTAGGGGCGTAACTAGGACCGAGTAACACAAAATTTCAATAAGTAGGTACCTAACTAGTCTAGTTCATCACGAGTGGGTGTACAACAGACAACGTTATCGGTGTCACTATCTCAGGCAGGAGCTGAAAAACGCTGCGAATTATTATTTACCTACAGAGATGCTCCTTCTACGTAGATCACTGTTTTCTGTGGACAATACCTACCCTCGAGCTCCTCTCTAGGAAAGCCCTAATGGAGTACTGCAGCCGGCCCGGGAATTAGATTGTCACAAAACTGCGCAGGATTCAATAATTCAGTCATTAGTTATTTGTTGTTCAAGTTACAAAAGTACCTATCAACAAAATCCAAAACAGCCATCATTCTTCAAATGAAATAATATCACAGAACAACCAACTCGACTTCATAAGCAATGCGTGATTATAATCAGTTTTCCTAGCAATGATATATCTGGGTCGGATTTACACCGTTTCATTCATAATCATGTTGACGAAGCTTTTCTGTGCAAACGAACGGCTGGTCGTACAATGCTCCGGGTGGCTTCAAAAAATGCTTTAGTTTGAGATCAATTTAGAACCGTAAAAAAACCATAATCTTCTATTGGAAGTTTTCGAGCAACGGCGTTCTGAAAATTGCAACCCCTATTTTTCACCCCTAAGAGGAGAATGACAGTAACGCGGAGCTTCGCGGACCAACTGGGACATACAAACCAAATTTCATCAATTTTGGTTCATGGTAACTAAGGGAAGTGCGAATTACGGCGGACGGACAGAAATATTTTATTCCATTTTCGGATTCTACATACCTACCTTGAATTGGAAACCATCAAATTATGAGAGGGGGGGGGGGGGGGGATTTTTTCCCCATGCTCGATTCCAAACGTCCATTGTTGAAAATAGTAAACCACAACTGTTTGAGAACAAGGGGGAAAATAAGATTGAAACACCTTAGGCGCGAGGCTGACAGCCGTGCAGTTGCACGGATCATTGGTGAGATCGATCAGTGATCTCATTGATCTCTAATTCGTCGACTTCACATGTTCACTTAGTGACGTCATAAGTCTGAAGGAAAATAACTTAGGAAACCAGGTAAATACTCGTAATGGATACTCCTACGAGCCCGTTCATCCTTTCCCATCTACTATCAATAGAAAATTTAATTCTAGAAACAAATCGGCTAATTTCCGATCCATCACAAGGTGAACTGTGTGAAAACAGTTTTCTTTACACAGACTCACTGACGATGGCTGCCAGTTGTGAGATTTTTTTTTTTTTTTACAATAACTTTAACTTTTTTTAATAACCACAGTACCAAACTCAAGTAACAAATTCTGGCAGCTCGACAACCAGTCAACTTTACTTTCTCCTTTGCTGAGTTTAAAAAGTTACATGAAAATGTCAGTTCTGGTACCTATAATAGTTGAGCTGAAGCCAACAACTGGCAGCCATCGTCAAGCGGGTCTAGGGTAAGAAAACTTGGTTTTCACGCCTTGTGTCACCATTCTATTCAGCATGAAAAACCGACTCCTCTCACTACAAGGAGTTTTACATGCAATAATACCTCGCTGTAAATTCGGGTTTTTTCGCATTCTAAACGCTATTTTCTCCTCTAACGACCGCGATACAAATGAAAATTGATACACTGTAGGAATGCAGATGGAATGAAGTGGTTTTTCGAGGTCCTTACCGATTTTCAGCGGGAAATTTTAGTCGAAAGAAGATTGCCAAAGTTGAAATTAAGGCTCAAAATACTATACAACTTACTCAATATAACAACGGTCTCTGAACATGTTAGAGGGTATATCTGATGCTCTTTCGAATACCTAGTGTTATTATTTAGAGGAAAAACTATATCCACGATAAATATCTTGGAATCGGAAAAATCAATAAATCTGCAACGAGACATTATTCATTGCAAATTAGATGTAGAACCGATCCCTTAAGTTTCGAATTTCATTCCTGGACACTGCATAGAAACACCTTCTGACATAATAATACTGATGTACTTTTATACTTGTTTCAAATGTATCATTAAAAATACGCATTTCTATGCTACGTAACCTTTAATTACTCCACAACTGCTTGAGCAAAACAGGCAGCATTTCTGGGCTCGAGTCATAGCCCATCTGCGGAACTACCTGCAGAAAAAACGCTGAATTTCCCTTTTTCCCCCAACAAATTTGTATACTGACGCTGAACAGTGATCAGAACGAAAGATCTCTGGATTTTCCCCACTCATTCACAAGTATAATATTAAACCCTGAGCAGCTGGGTACCTACCAAAAACGTTTTTAAGAAGCCTCAATATAGGTCACAAGTCAAGCAATTTTTAATGAATATGAGGCGTTTATTGAACCATTAAATCTGCATGATTTGGAGCAGGAGGGTATGCGAGTAGGAGGGTGACCTCTTTCGGATATATATATACAAATAATACAAATAATACGTGCATCTGAGGTTGATGAAAACGGGCTACCTACTCACAGTACTAAACTGACAATGAACTCGAGTATGCTTTTTGAGGTAGTATAATCAAAATTTTAAAACATTTCTGTTTCTCCAATGAGTCAAAGTCGAGAAAGAAAAGTAAGAGAAGAAGAGTAAGTAGTGGAAGTAAGGACTGAATGGTCCTAAGCTAGAAGACCTCATCAAGATTTATGACAGGTGTGACTAATTAAAAATTAACATAATGGAGGTACTACGTCGGAACATCAGCAGCAGGCAGGCACTACTGACAGCCACTCTCGTCCATCCTAACGTTCCTCAGACCACTATACAGACTCAGATATTTGGCAAGTGGACTGAGGATAACGAAAATCACTAGCAAAACGTCACACTACAGATACGTTCTCGAGGTTACTCAGAAAACGTGGGGAGGTTCTCGGAAGCGTGGATTTTAATGATTTAGGAATCGGCATTGATAAGGCAAGAAGCATCGGTGTGAGCGAGCCCAATGCAAAAAAAAGCGGCTGTGGCTTGAAACCTCGAAGGGCCTCGACAAGTACGCTGGTAGTTTTAGAGTGTTTCAATACATGAAAACTTACTTGAAATCTTCGGGAGGGACGGGAGTTCACGAGTTAGCTTAAATTATCCATATTAAAGGGATTAAGAGCGAAAAAGCAGTCGGGGTTCCTCCGGAGAATCGTAGGGTATCGGGCGAAAATGTCACTCGACGAGCGAACTGGGTGACCCGGATAACTTCACAAAACCTCCGAAATCACCGACAAACTCACCGGTTATGAGAAGAGCGGATCATAGTTTTGAGTTGGAATAACTTGAAAATAACTACAGCATCTTCTTTGTCCTTTATAAACCACTTCTATCGGCCATATTGAACTGAACTCACGTCTGGCACTCTGGCACCTTGTTCAATCGTTTTTCTGGTCGCTTCAGATATCGATCTCCTCTCTTCCCCTACCTACTTCGACAATCGATTTCTCTCCCCTCGAAATGCCCCTTCCAAAATCAAAATGGCGTCTCGCCTCCAACTGCCGATCGCTCACGTAAATACAGTCTAGAACTCGCCATCCAGTTTATCGTGTTTTTGAAGGAATGTTACGAAAAGTAAGTGTATTTTCTGTGAATTCTTATTATATTAAATGTTTTGAAAGTTGTGTACAAGTAAAATCCCCATACATAACTCATAAATTTGAAGCAAAAACGTTCTGTGCTTCTGCTTCTTGTAACCTCATTCGCACCCACAGGTTTCTCACTGTCGCTCTTGATTTGACAATTTAATAGGACAGTATTTTCGTTTCTTTTCAGGAAATCTGCTCAAAGGACTTGCTCGTAGTTCCAGCCGAAGGATTCATCTGGGTTAGTTGTTTTGCATTCTCATAGACTGCAGTTGACTCATTCTTGTCGAGTCATCTGCTGTTGCCTTTATTTTTCTCCTCCTATTCGCCAATATGGCCTTCCCCTTTATTTTTAACTGTTCTTCAACTATATTTGAGCGAGGTTCTTACCCCGTATCTTTGTTTCTAGCTGTTCTATCAGTTTAGTGTCTAGTTTTAGTGCGTTGAAACGTACGAAACGCCAGAGGTTGAGTAGGTGTGCAGTCCAGGAGGACGAGGAAGGTAATTTTTTGGTCTAATATCTTCGTTAACTGAGGCTGATTTCGCGGACTTGTGTAGGTACTATCAGATCTACTTGATTATCTTTTTCATGAGTGTTTTCAATAACCTGCGTCAGTGCTTGTGGGAGGTAGGTATTGTTTGATAAGTCAACCTGTTGAAACTTATCAGGCTGTGTTGTTCCTCGACTGGTAGGTACTTAGGAGCGCTGTTATTGAATCTATAGGTATCTACTGTGTTCTATAGTGTGAATTAGGAGTATTTTTGGGTTATACTTAGGCGTGAAATTATTCGTAGAATAGATAACCGATAAAGATCTGCGTTGTGTTCATAAATGTGGCCACCCATCTTATCACTGATTATTATCCTTATTATTATTTATATAACCTCTACCTGTCGAATGTTTCAAATTAAAATTTAAAGAACACTCACTATACCCTTAAAATGTGTTATCATTTTATTCCCTGTATACCCTTACCAGTCGGATTTTTTTATCCATGCGTAGCTACCGAAGGTCAACTCTCATCCAGCTCTCTCTACCCTAGGGGTAGGTATTATCTACAGTTTGTTGTTACCAATTTCCTGAATCTTTGAGTTTATGAGCTAAGTAACCCGCCGCTGTCCCTCATTTTCTGTCAAATTCATTCGATTGCCACCATCATACGCCAACGTGTATAATAGCTGGTAACTAAAATGTAGGACAGGTATGCAGTAGCTTTTCAGTTTGGTAGCTTGTTATATTACACAACACCTCACAACTTGTTACTGGCATTGGTCGTATCCGTGCTGATTGATGAAGAACCAGACTTGTTTTATTCATCTGCCTTGGTCGAATAACACGATGTTATGCATTGATTGCAGGAGCTATCCTCTAAAATGAACCCGTTGCCTGAATTTGTAAATTGGTCTAGGCATACCGGGAGAAGTTGTAGGATGGACACCTTTATATCTATTTGGAGTGTTTTAAGTAGGTATGCCGCAAAATGAGCTATTGAAACGTGACTGATATGAAACATTGTGTGATCCAAAGGATAAAAACGGAGTTATTGAAAGGTTGTCTATTTCCACTAATACTGTGTGTTGGTGGAAATAGACCTTTCAATAACTCCGTTTTTATTCTAAATGCGTTTCCATGATTTCATCGCGAGTGATTTAGTCGGTAACATGTGTGATCCCTTGGCATGTCTAGTGGTGTGGATGTGTACGTGTATACTGAAAAGGTGCAAATTAAACGAGACCTCTTCCATACACCTCGAATAAAGTCTACCTAATATTAAAAAATAGAGCTACTTAATATGTCAGAGCTTTCTTGGTGCATTCCAGAAACGCATTGTTCAGTGCCACCCTCTTACTCACCCAGCTTCGGATTAGATCGTATCACGCTGGCCCAGCATTCCGCTCATTTCCCGACCCAGTTTGCACACATTTATACCTCCTCAGCTACTTTATAGGTGGCCCGTAATTGTTGTCCTTGCCCCCCCCCCCCCCCCTGTGTATTAATGTCCTTTAATTTTGTAACGTTTCGTTCTGGAGCGCTGGCCCCGCCATTATTTTTAAATCTTTCTGATAACTCCCATTGTTCAGCCATTTTATGGCTACTTCAGGTATTTTTTTAGATTGTCCGTTGCGGAAAGCTGTGGCTCCTCATTGGATCACGTCGAATTATTTCAGAACGGCAGCCGCTGATTAATTAAACAGATGCCAGCCATTTTTTAAGCTCCCCGGGTTTTCTTAAGGCAGGTTATGATCCGAGCCGGCGAAGGTGGTATTCGGTTTAGTTTTTGTCATTCCACCTTCCTCCGGGCGCATTCTCATTTCGAAAAACTTCATTCCGCCTTATTATTTCTACTGAGCTCTAGTGGCTCATCGCGGTATTTCGTGAAATCATTTTATAATGATCGATTCTACTCTTTTTTGGTATTACCTATTGGTATTTTTAAACTTCACAACTCCTGATTTATTGAAGAGTAAGTCTAGCAGCTGTGAAACCACGTAAATATCTGAAGATGTCATCCAAAGATCCTTAATCGATCGGCATATCGTAAAAATCCATCAGTTCCTACATTTTTGTCGTAATTTTGAAAGCTTATGTTTTTTTACAAGAAGTGCGTTTGTTAGTTGACGTGAATACATCGCGAAAATTGCATATAGTGCCCCCTAATTTTGTTACTATAAGTCTGGTTACCTGCTGCAGCCTTTCTGAGGAGAACGTATTTCATCATTGTTTTCAGCTACTTTTCTCGGCTGAAATTTTCTTTCGAACTGTCCTCTACTTCATGTAATGATTCCTCATGTTTCATCCTAATCAGATGTGTAGAATCATCATTTTTTCACCATCCCCCATTAGTTTTTCGCCATCATCATTTCAACTACTTTTCAATTTCCTAGTTAGAAATGAAGGGGGGGGGGGGAAACGGGTGTAACGTTCACTTTGAAGAGCGCCTCGTTTTCTCATTATATACTTATCTGTATCTTTGATTTCTTTTCTTCTTTTTTAGCGAATTTTCAGAGAAAATGAAGGTGTTGCAACAGATCCAACCAAAATTTTCAGAACATGAATTTTTGAAATGTCTTTAGTAGGCAAATCCGTTTCAGAGCATCCTGAATTCATCCCTAGATTTTAACAAAAATTTATAAATATGTATATATTTATTTATGTTTGTGGAGTAGGTTGTTGATTGACCAATACTAGTCGTTATTCATTACTTTCTTTATTTAACGCGACGTTTCGGTCTGGATCAGACCCTATTCATGCGTATAGGGACTAGACTTATAATGTTAGGTAAAAATTTTGAAACAGGATATGAATGGGTAACTTAATTACTACTTACAGATTCTTTGTGGCTGGTGTTAGGTACATAATATTGTAGATAATATTGTTGTTTTATATGAATGGTGGAAGTACACTTTCTATAACAAACTTAGTTTTGTCAAAGAAGTACTTCCACCATTCAGATAAAACAACAATATTATCTACAGTATGATGTAACACCAGCCACAAAGAATCTGTAAGTAGTAATTAGGTTACCCATTCGTATCCTGTTTCAAAATGTTTACCCAACATTATAAAGCTAGGTTCACATGGAGACGCAATTCCGGACGGCAATCCGGCCCGGCAACGCATTTTCCGGAATTTTTGCCGCAGAGGCGTTCACATGGCAGCGGAGTCATAACAAAATGCAATCGCAAAAAACAAACAATTGCTCGAACTCGAAACCGCAAAATCAACCACGTGTCGAATTTCAATATGGCTGAACAACCAAACAAGAGAGGTGTGCACAGTAACCTCCGCGCAGATCCGGCAACTGATCCGACAGCGGAAAATATCTGGAGATTTTGATATAGTATCCAAGGCACTGCGTTGCAATAATCCATTTTGCGTTGGCCAATAGAATTGTAGAACGCATAGCCTTGCCGGACTGCCGTCCGGAATTGCGTCTCCATGTGAACCTAGCTTAAGTCTAGTCTAACTTTTGTCACATTGGTTGTAGATACGCATGAATAGGGTCTGATCCAGACCGGAACGTCGCGTTAAATAAAGAAATTAAAGAATAACGACTAGTATTGGTCAATCAACAACCTACTCCACAAATCTACGTTCAACTATTCACCCAACAATCGAAAATATGTATTTATGTTTATTTATGTGTCACTCCAGACGATTCTGACCTTGGGTAAATGATAAAAATTCCAAATTTCCCCAAATATTCGTATTGTCAAAAGGATGCGTTCGAAGCTGAGCAATTTTTAAAAATTCTAGAGGGGTCAAATTTGAGTTTTTAGGGATAAAAAAATCGGGGAATGAAATACGGATAAAATCCTGAACAATTTATATAAAATTACTGAAAGCGGTATGGAAGGGTGAGAATAGGCAGAGAAATACCATTTCAGTTGTTTTTTGTACAGAAAGGGGGTCAAATTTGGATTTTTGGGGGTCACAAATTGGTATCAAGGGCTAAAATCGCTGTTAAGTCACCTGCCATAATGTGGGATGGTGTTTCACGACAGAAAGAGGGCTGTTTCGATTATAACAATATTTTTCTCAAAAAAGTGTGGTTCGAATTTGACAAGGGTCAAAAATCGTTGAAAACGGCTAAAATCTCGAAAAATATTATATAACTACGAAAAGCTGGTTTCTCACTTTGTTATCTTTTTACACAATATCACGAATATTTCTTTGAAAGTTCGCTCTTATAGCCATGCTGCGTGGCCAACTTTTCTTATTTTTTCCCCATTGTAATATTTGGTTATTCTGCTTTTCAGGTTTGAACTGCTTACCGAGTTTCTACCATGGACGAATCAATGGATTCGAGTGAGATCGACGCGAAGTACGTTAACAGGGAAGAAATCCTCGCTGACTTTCAGGGATGCACAGGGATAGAAGACCTTGGAGAGGCTATAGAATGGCTGGAGGGGGCCGATTGGAATCTTCTGACTGCTATACAGAACGCTGTACCTCAACACACTCAGGCTCAATCCGATATGCTAATGTGCACGAGCGAATCATCGGATATCCGAAACGGCAGTGTAGTACCTATAAGTTTAAGTTCCGATTTCACCAGCATTCCGTCAACTTCCAATCAGCGTACGATTCAACTCAAAATTCACAATAACCTCACTTCGTTCACGTACGAAGCTCATGAAAGTATGACTCTTCAGGATCTCCAAACACTCGTGTACAGCGATTCGAGCATCCCGCCTTGCTCTCAGCTCATCACTGGTTGGGAAGTAGAACCAACTACTGACAACCCCCCACTGTCAAATCTCGTTAAATCGTCCTTTGTTAATTTATTTCTGAGTAAAACTAACAGTGGACCTGAGGGAGCTGAAGTATCTCTCTATCATTTGAAAATCAAGGATAAAGATAAAAACAAAGAATACCACTTGAGACTGCCGGGTAACTCGTCGGTATATAGTGTTATGGACAAGGTCAGTGTCCTCACTTCGATAGGCATTATATTTCAAGACTGGGATGGATGGCCTCCTGGAAAAACGGATGACAGCACTTTGGCTCAACTTCCTCTCGATAGACCGGTTCACACACTGTGTGTGAAAGCGTCTACAGCTCCATTGCTCCCTACTTCTGCTTCACAACCTAAAATCGAAACTCGAGCTGCTTCTAAAACCCCGAGAAGAAACATGTACATCGATCTGACTGAATCAGACAGTTCTCCTGAGGACTTCGAAGATGCACCCGAAACTTTCACTGATGAAATGTTCGTCGAGGACAGTGTGACTAGAAGAGCAGAACCATTGATACCAGACAATGTTGAAGATGAAACTGCCGCATCAGTGCACTTCAACGATGGTTTTTCCAGGAGGTTTGGACCCAACATTCCCAACTTTTTCTTTGGTTCCCTGGAGGAAGCAATGAAAGAAGCATTCTCACGTCCAGCGAGAGAACGCAGAATGCTGGGTATATATCTTCATCATGACAAAAGTGTTTTATCCAACGTATTTTGCACGGAACTTCTTGGTTCTTCAGAGGTGTTGGAAACTTTCAACAACTTTTTTGTCCTTTGGGGTTGGGATTTGACCAATGAAGCTAACAGAAACATGCTGCTAGCATTAGTGATGTCCAATTTGGGAGCCGAAGCTGCGAGCGCTATAAGGCGGATGGCAATGGACCAGCTCCCTGCCCTCATGATATTCGCTCGCACAAGCTACAATTCTGAAAATTTGAGCACCATTTTCGGGAACGTGGGTTTGACGGAGTTCACCGGTTACCTGATGCACGCTGTCGAGCTTTACACGTCAATTCAGGAAACAGAAATACGTGAAGAGGACGAACGCGTGGCTCGAGATAGGATCAAAACCGAGCAAGATCAAGCTTTTCAGCAGTCGCTGTTGGCTGATAGAGCCAAAGAAGAGGCTAGAAGACGCCAGAAAGAACTAGAGACCCAAGAAGAGCAGAGAAAGAAGGAAGAAGAAGAAGCTGAGGAACGCAAGCGGCTCGAAGAAAGAACAGCCGTGCTAGCATCACTGCCTCCAGAACCGGCTGATGGGTCTTCAGATGTTATCACATTGAGGTTCAGAAATCCCACTGGGGGTACATTCGTGCGTAAGTTCCTTTCCAGTCATAGACTTCAAGTAATTTT
Organism: Leptopterna dolabrata; assembly: GCA_954871275.1. Classification (NCBI taxonomy): domain Eukaryota; kingdom Metazoa; phylum Arthropoda; class Insecta; order Hemiptera; family Miridae; genus Leptopterna; species Leptopterna dolabrata. The sequence goes on along the minus strand of OX940976.1, from coordinate 45,851,643 downwards.
CGACTACTTGCTCACTGAAGGATTCCGAGTTCAGGAATACAAAGTAATCACAAGCTGGCCTAGAAATGACATTTCCACCCGCGATCCTATGACGACTCTCAAGGAAATCAACTTGCCCCCTCAAGAGACTCTTATTCTGGAAGAGCGATAAAGAAAGTTCTGTTTTATGTGATAATTTTGTTGTGGCCTTAAGTTTCGTGTTGAATGTACAGAAGAAAGACTGTGTAAATTTGAAATAAATTTGGTACATTACAGTTTTTTTTGTATCCTTGAATGTAGAGTTTTGTTGGCGTCGCGGCTAGTCTTTTCACATGATTTCTCTCAATTAGCTCTTTTAAACTGTTGAAGACGACAGGATGTATGATCCTTTTTTCCTCATAAGATAATCTATTTCATTTTGTTATAAGTGCTATAAATTTTGATATTAAACCTTTGGAAACTATTTATCAAACAATATTTGTATGTTTTTTATCCTCCCTTCCACATTCCCTCACATTTTGTTTAGTCCAGATATCCACAATAAAATTTCGTGAACCTAATGATAAAACTCAAGACATTTTATGTTTCTTTCAAGTTGTGCTATTAAAAAAAAGGTCGGCTCCAGTGTTAACCTACATTTTATCCTTGCAAGTTTGTGTCGCATGTATATCACAGCGATTATTCGAATTTAGTTCGGTGGAATTATTCGAATTTAGTTGATCATAAATTGTGGATTATGTCGAGGTAGGCTAACGTAGGGACAGGGGCATGATGATGGTGAGAGGCATAATTGGTTATAAAAAATTATCTGAAATAAGATGAAAAATGTTGCGGCTTTCAGTTTAATTTCAGTAATGAACCTTGGGAATGAAAAAAATTGTTCTTCACCAATAACAAAAAAGTCTGCCAAGTTGGGTGGGCAGTATAGCACTCCTCACTTATTGTAACATGGGCGTATAATCAGATGGTAAAATAATGATTTTTTTAAATCATCTCTATTGTAGAGCTACCATTGGTCCGACGGCAGTGAAATTCATAGGGGGCTGTCTGAGGGTCTACGCACAGAATCCCTGGAAATTTCGCTAAAACTAGTCTAGTAGTGACAACAGCGCCCGACACACCCTCCAAATCTCAATTTCTAGGGTAGTTATGGGCTCTACTGGATTTCGCGCTTGCGCAGACGAAAGTTACTGTACTTTATCAATGACATTATTATTGGACTATCCGTGGCCCAACATGCACCTACCCTCCAAACCTCATCGCTTCACGACGATTTCTGGGGTAGTTAAGGGCATGTGAGCTCTACAGGGATATCTCGTTGGCGCAGACGAATGTCACAGGACTTTTGCAGTGAACTTTATATGCGGCCATCTGTGTGTGCTCCAACCCGTACCTCAACTCACATCTATTTTTTCGGGTAGTTATGGGCATTGGCAAAAATATTTCGTGTTTGACCATGCACATCCGAGTGTTACAGTCCGAATTCGATGAAATCTATAATGGAACCATTCTGCATCTACCCCTCCCCACCACTTTCAGCTCTTTTCGGCAAGGATTTCACGTTTGCGCATGCGCAGACGAAAGTTTACTTCTTTAATGAGTGTGATATGGGACCATCTGTGGGCAAGCCCGCACCTACGTACCCTCCGAATTTCTACTGATCACGACCATTATTTCATTTAGTTTTACTCGGGACAAGGAATTGGCCACGGACAGATCGGGACCAAATAAGTATGTTTCTTGAGGTCTGAAACGTAAAATGCGAGTGGGAATTTTCATATTGGAGAGCATAATTTTTGGTATATTATTTTCAATAATGAACCTTATTTGGAGTCGAGCATGAAAAAAAAAAAAAAGTAACCCCCCCTCAAAATTTAATGGTTTCCGTTTCAAGGTATTATGTAGAATTCGAAAATGCAATACAAAACACGACAAATCCCTGCACAACGGTTTATTATTTTGTACATCCCTTTTGTTGTGGCTGTTGAAAATGCCTGTCAGTGCAAACTTCTGGGCCTTACTGTGAAGGAACGGCTGGACCTACAATGCTCTGGGTGGTCTTAAAAAACTCCCAAGTTCGAGAACTATTTAAAGCCGTAAAAAATTTCGAGATAACGGCGTCTTGGAGGTTTCAACCCCTACTTTTCACCCCTTAGGGATGACTGACATTAACTCCGAGCTTCGAGGACCAACTAGACCCCAAATGGGACCTATAAACTGAATTTCGTCCATTTTGGCTCATGGTAACTAAGAAAAGTGCGAAGTACGGCGGACGGACAGAAATGTTTTTATTGAATTTTCGGATTCTACATACCTTGAAACGGAAACCATCAAAATTTTGAAGAGGGGTTAAATATATAGTATATATATATTTTTTTTTTTCATGCTCGATTCCAAAGGTTCATTATTGAAAATAATAAACCAAAATTAATGGCCGTACGCCGTACCTCGCACTTTTCTTAGTTACCATGAACCAAAATGTACGAAATTTGGTTTTTTAGGTCCCATTTGGGGTCTAGTTGGTCCTCGAAGCTCGGCGTTAATGTCAGTCATCCCTAAGGGGTGAAAAATAGGGGGTTGAAATCTCCAGGACGCCGTTATCTCATATTTGTTTACGGTTTTAAATAGTTCTCGAACTTGGGAGTTTTTTAAGACCACCCGGAGCATTGTACGTCCAGCCGTTCTTTCACAGTAAGGCCCAGAAGTTTGCACTGACAAGCTTTTTCAACAGGAGGGTGAATGAAATTGTATACATTCGGCCCAAATATCATCACTAGGGACGCGGGAACTGGCCCGAGATCATCATTCCTAGGGAGCACCTGATTATATTGACGGAGTATGAAGTCGAGTTGGTTGTTCTGTGATATTTGAAAAATGACTTGTGGAGTTTGTTGCTAGGTAGTGAAACTTGAACAAACGTTGAAGTATTATTGATGGGTAAATTAATACACAATGGTAAATTATTACGCAACGGTTCATTATACCATCTACGTAGAAGGGGATGGAGTTTGTCGGTAGGTAACTTTTGCAACTTGAACAACCGTTGAAGTATTATATTGATGGGTAAATTATTACACAACGGTAAATTATTACTCAGAGGTAAATTAGGTATTGCACGACAGTTCGTTGTACTATCTACGCAGAAGGGGCATTTGCCTTATGCTTCATGAATAACTACAAAATAATTAATGACTGAATCCCACGAATTTGTAGGAACTTTAATTCCGGGGCCGGATCCAGTAGGTACTCGATTTAGGGCTTTCCTCGGGGGAGCTCGAGAGTATTGACCACAGAAAACAATGATCTACGCAGAAGGGGCATCTATACAGGTAAATAATAAACCTCTGTGTAATAATTTGCAGCGTTTTTTCGACTTCACTGCCGTTGGTAGTGATGAAGCAGAAGCAATATATCCTAATTAGTCCTTGTCTGGCGGGCTGTGAACCATTGTATCAAAAAGTAATAGAGGCAATGATTGATTTTGGGTAGGTAGGCACCACCTACCTATTACAATATGAACAGGAAACGGGTTTATGAACGTTATAAATAATATAATAACGCGAAATGAGTACACCTCCTGGTGGAACGAACTGTTCATCCAGCTATTTCTAATTGATAGATTAGATTAGTATTTTATTATAGTTCATTACCAATATTTAGTCTATTTATTTTTTATTTTTTTATTTATATATTTTCTGACATATAGGACAGAGTCCCACCTCGCAAGTCATTCGAAAAATTACTATACTAATTCTAATTTTAATTAACTAATTTTAAGTAAATAAGAAAAATACTAATTTTAAGAAAAAAAAAGGAAAAAAGTTTCTACGGTCAGTTTGGTTTATTAGGTAGGCTGGTAATTACAGAACATTTTAATGTAATGTGGGTATGGTGTAATGATTGAAGTACCTAAGGCTAAGGGAAGGGGGTCCACATAAAGATCACTCGGTAGCTCATGCGCGGCTTCAGCTTTTATTCTAGGGAGGGGGAAGAGGCGACCTAACCTATCGATGGTGACTATCGATTCTCACCAATTGGGTATCGCTGTCGATTCTTTCCGGTTTGCAAATGAATTTGGTACGCATTTATATTTATTTGGTTGAAAATTAATAAAAGAGCAGTCTAATTGAATTATTTAAATACTGTTTATTGATCCCAGCCATGAAAAACCCCGCAGGAACAAAACCTTTAAAATCACGCACTTGGCTTGACATCAAGTCACGTGACATCGTATGATACTCAAGGCGAGGCGCCAAATTCAAAACGTTATTTTTCATTTTCCTACACTACTTTTTTACTGATTTTAGATTTGAATGGTAAGGTATTATTGTCTATATAACATAAATATTATATTATTATCTACTCTCTCTCTCTCTATTAATAATAATTATAGATAAATTATTATTGCACCTATGACATAGGTGCATACCTTTATTTATATAATACTCCTACCACTTACTACCAACTTAGTACCTATCTAGAGAGGCGCTGCTGTTTATTTACATTTTATTTTTCCGTCGTCCTTTGTAGAAGGTGCCTATTTGTAAAATTCAAACTGAACAGTCAAATATACCTAATTCCTTTCATAAATAATTATTTTACTCTTGTAGGTACCTATTTATAGTTATATTACAAATTGTTAATGTAGGTAATCAGTGGTCATGAGTAAGGGACCGACCACAGAGTAGTAAAATCTGCGGTATCCAGGTGTCTACTAGACACCAAAAATACCTACCCACCTAGACCTAGGTTGGGGGTCTTTACGCTTTACCCTAGCCCTCCGTTACCCACGTGGGACAGAGTTTAAACGTTACCCACGTGGGGTCCCTGCGGACCCCACCCATTTTCGTGCTCCTCGCGCTTTTAAATCCCATCTTTGCAGCTTCCAATACTTTCAGAAGTAGTATAGGGCTATATAAAACGTGTTGAAATAAATTTTGATAGATCTAGTATCTACAGGGAAGAGGATGATGCATCTTTGCCCAACGACGATAACGTTCTGGATGAGCTTACTGTAGATGAAGAACCAACAGTGGATCCTTTATTACCTCTGACTCCGTCAGATTCAGACTAGGATGAAGATCGGGACTTCCTCCCGGGAAAAGACGGCGAGACCATTTGGTCGACAGCAGCTATGAGGAAGAGAACAAGTAGAACGCCTGCAAGAAACATCATAACTCATCTTCCAGATGCAAAAGGGGATGCCCGAGCCTGTGACACCGCGCTCTTTTTTCAAATTATTCTTGAGTGAAGACATTGTTCAGTTGATCGTACTCCACACTAATGAGGAAATCTTGCCTGTCTTCTGCAGATTTCCTCATTAGTGTGGAGTACGATCAACTGAACAATGTCTTCACTCAAGAATAATTTGAAAAAAGAGCGCGGTGTCACAGGCTCGGGCATCCCCTTTTGCATCTGGAAGATGAGTTATGATGTTTCTTGCAGGCGTTCTACTTGTTCTCTTCCTCATAGCTGCTGTCGACCAAATGGTCTCGCCGTCTTTTCCCGGGAGGAAGTCCCGATCTTCATCCTAGTCTGAATCTGACGGAGTCTGAGGTAATAAAGGATCCACTGTTGGTTCTTCATCTACAGTAAACTCATCCAGAACGTTACCTATCGTCATTGGGCAAAGATGCATCATCCTCTTCACTCTCCAATTCGTCCAAACTCCACTCTTCCCTTGGGTCCAACCTCTCTAGCCGCTCCAAATCTCCTCTAATCGACTCCTCAACCGAAAACATGTTTCAAGAAACAGGTAAATCTGAAAAGAATCATCAAATGACCTATCAAATTCCCAAAAAATTGAAAAAAAAAGATGGATGGAATGGATTACAATTTTGCTACGAAGTTACCCACGTGGGGTCCGCTCGGACCCCAACCACGTTTTTCAACAAAAAACTGCAAAAATGGACTGATCGCTTACCTTGCACGCCGATCCGAGATGGGCGCCGGCTGGAGCAATACCGAGTGGGAAGGTACTCGAAGCCACGACGCTTAGACGCTGGGGAGCGCAACTGTAGATGTAAAACCGCGCGCCTGGGGCCCCCACGTGGGTAACGGAGGGCTAGGAATGCTTGTCTCCATGTCATGACAGGTATTAGGTGCCTATTTTTGTAAATTTCAAATTAAGAAAGTCAAATAGGTCCTACCTTCCTTTCATGAGTAGGTATAATATTTTTATTTTACTGCTTAAACTCTAACATCACCGACCAAGACCAATACCTATGCTTCCTATGAAACGTTGATTCCTATTCCCTACTTGGAAAATTGGTCGGGAAAAGAATAAAAACGGAGTTACTGTGTATTAGTGGAAATAGACAACCTTTCAATAGCTCCGTTTTTATACTTTTCAAGTGGGGAATAGGTACCGACGTTTCAAAGGAAGCATGTTGGTCTTGGTGTTAGTCGGCGATCATGGAAGAAAGGGAAAATCACTTCTTCCATGGTCGGTGATGTTAGAGCAGTCGAAAGTACTTTGGAGGACCATCAGGTTCACTCTATGTACAGGGTAAGTACCTACCTACCTACAAGCTATATGTATGTAGGTAGTTACCAACCTACTTCTCGAAATCGGGATTTTAAACCTGAGACATAATGTACTAAACCAGCAAATTTATATTGTTAGCGCTACACTTGGATTCCCTTACTCTTAATTTCTATTTTATCTAGGTAGGTACCTACCTAGGTATTATTTTTGGTCTTAAGATAATATAGAAATTGACATAGGTGCATACCTTTATTTATATAATACACCTACCACTTACTACCTATCTACTTAATGGACTTCAGAGAGGCGGTGCTGTTTATTTACATTTTATTTTTCCGTCGTCCTTTGGCTGCTGATTTTTTTTCAATAGAGAACTAGGTTGTGGAATTCTAAATGTCCGCAAAAGGATGTGCAGCTCATAGTAAGAATATTCGTTGTAGCAGAAATATTCCGGGTTTTGGTAGCTGCCTTCCTTCATTGCTCCTGGACCGACATCTGCAACCATCAGCAAAACGGTTCTCGTGCTTCTTATTGGCTAGGTAGGTTTTAATGAAGACCCCCCCCCCAATAGGACTAGTAAGCTAGTGCCAAGAAACCTGCCCAACAACTACTAAGTAATGTTTCTTTCTTACAGACACTAGAATTCTTGTTTTTTGTTATGTAGGCATATGTTTATTTCTTCTGTCTGTTGCGTCACTCATAACTTGTCCTTTATAAAGCATGTTTCCCATTTAATCTGGGGTCGTTGTATTAGCACCTACCCTATATATCATGACTTTCTAAATCGGCAAACAAGGGTTCTGTGCCAGAAATCACCAGAAAAAGGCGAAAAATCAAAATTACCTAATACTCACCAAAAGTTATGATGGAATGGTGACTCGAGGCGGAAAAAAGGATATTTCGATAGGCAGTCAACAATATTTTTCTCGAAAAAGGGGGCAAATTAGATTTTTTTTTAATGGGTCAAAAAGCGCTTAAAAATGTCAAATGTCGGCAATTCGCTCATAAAGTCATATACCTATGCATTTTGCTTCCTAAAAGTGAAAAAAGGGAAGGTGTAGTGAATGGAGGGGGAAGGTACTTGTACGTAGGTATATGCATTATCACCTATTACTTCTTGAAGGTGTAAGGTAAAAGCACCAGTGGGAAAGCTTAAGGATCTAAGCAAAACACGTGTGTCTATTTTCCGTTGTCTTAATTTATTTCTCAGTATTAGAAGTTCTTTTTCGTGTCATAGTAGTACTCTGGGACTCTTCAAGTAAATATGTACCAAAGAATTGCTAAAACATAGTTTTATTGGCTTGAACATCCGTTTTTCTAGCCAGTTACCAGTAGTGGTCAGGCAAAAATGTTGGACGTTCCTAAGTTGGAATTTTTTCCAGTAGCGGAAATGAAAGTTCTAATTTATTTTTCAAAAATAATAGCTGTTTTACTAACCAATATTACATACTTCCATCGATTCTAGAGATTCTAACAGGTATAAGGAGCCACAGCGAAAATTTTAGAATCGTTATAAACAAAAATATTTAATGAGCATGATAATACAATTTGTAGGCATTTTCAGCCATACTGATCACAGAATATTGACAATATCGCGAAGTCATGATCACGTAAATTAGCCTTGCAATTGCCGTTGAGAAATGGGTAGATCAATTTTTTTCCGGCAGTTTTTGATAAGAAAACCAATATCAACACCATTTTATTTCCATTTTGAACGTACATCACGGTAAAAACAATGTACCTAGTGCAAAATATCAAAATAACCCAGTATAAATAATGATACTGTTGTTATAATCAATAGTTTATAATAATTTTTACATAAATATAGATTCTTCATATGGGTAGGTAGGTACTATTTGTAAATCCATACATCCGTGTAGTCTCTTAATTTGCTGGTGGGCGCATCTGATGAAACAAAATTCCAATTGAATTGGCATCGGATAAAAGGTATCAGAAGTTTAAATTATTCAGAAATGAGATTTAAAAAGAAAAAATAATACCTGATCAATGAAACTTAACGAAATTATGAATTTCTCAGAACATCTTAGAACTGACTGACCCATGATTTTTTCCTTCATGAGCATTTTCCTATGGAACCTCATGTTGATTAGCTCACCATACCTTTTGCAAACTCTCACAAAAGATCTAACAAAAACTTCAAGACAATGATGATATGGACGGGCTGCAAAATGTTGGAAATCTGAATAATAACTGACCCAGAAGTGAAAAGCGGAAGTTCCAATAGAGGAAAGGTCTCCTAGGCCATTTCCACTACTGAGGATTGTGTGGAGGCAAGCTATAGACTCTATTTAAACCATCAGATTAACAAAAATTGTTAGTTACCTATGTGAATAAGAAAAAACCCTTGAAATTGAAAAGAAGCAATGTTCCAGTAATGGAATGATTTTTCCACCACTGGTGGAAAAAATCGCGGATAAAAAATCGTGTTCCAATAGTGGAAAGGTTTAAATAAGGCATTTATTTCAAGATGAAGAAGTTTTAACATAATAAATCCATAGAATAAGTCCTTAAGAACTGAGTTAAAAAAAACTGAACAGAAATATGCAAAAATGAACGGATGAAACCTTAATCTAAAAGTGCTTACCTACTTCAACGGTTTGACCAAGAAATGAAGGCACCAGCCGACTTCCGACCAGCTTGTTAGCAACAACGCTCCCGTGTTTGGATTATTGTTCTCCTTCCTTTTCCACATGGTCCAGGAGATCCGTGTGAATATCGTAGAGGATGCACCAACCCAAAACGCTGTCCTAAAACCTTACTAATTTCTTCCCTCAACTTTCCACTACTGGTGCTTTTACCTTATTTAAGGAGGGAGGGGGTGTAAATTATTTTTTCACTCTGGCTCCCCTCCAGTCTGGATCCATCCCTGGGTACCTACCTACCTACAATGATTCCTGTACTTACCCAAAGTACCTACTGAATGGATGGTAGAACAAAATTTACACTACTTAGGTACGAATAGAATTCAAGACCGAGGATATTTGAAAATGATGAAGATATATTATGATGTACTGCACTTACCATCACAGGTAGGTTCAATTACTTCTTTGGAGAAGCCTGGAAACTTATCTGAGGAGTCACGGAAAGTGTTGGTTGTAGACAGAAAAGCCGTACTCTTCGCTGAGAGTTTTTCAATAGCTACATACTGTAAATAGTATTTCTCCTAAATATAGGTACATACATCGAAATTCCAATTATTGGTCCTATGAAGTCGTTGATGTGTTGGGTCTATCTATAATTTGGACATTATCGAATGGAAAAATTCAGACTAGACGAGCGAAATTCGGGGGGGGGGGGGATTATGGAAGCCAAATTAGCGAAGTCTACATAAGCAGGTACGTGGTACCTACCTCCTGTTTTCATTTACTTATTTTTCACTAGCGCAAAAGGCCACGAACTTTCCTAACAAAATAAATACACATAGGTACGTAAATACCTACGTAAATAAATAGAAGGTAGGTAGGTACCTCCCTAACAAATTATTATAGCACACTTTGTCATGAGAGTTCGACGGTGCCAAACGCAGGCCATCCAAAACGCTGCAGACAGTAGTAGGGTACCTATGTACCTACTCACAGTAAGCTTATTCAACAAATAGGCAGTCTTACTGCGTTTGTAAAGCTCGAGAGACTTGCTGGTTTCATCCATAGTTTCATTATAATGTTCTGTTACGACTATTCAATTGTCAATTCTTCCTCGAAATATGAGAAGGTCTTCTTCAACACATCAATCAGAATGTTTCCTTATCGTTTCTATGGACATGAAATGGGGAATGTTGGAAAATGCATGTAGTGATGAATGTTTCATGTGTACGTACAAGTATGTACACATGTGAAATAGTAGTTGTAGTTGAAATTCATGAACAGTGAATGATTCATCCCCATCATTTAACACATAGCTAAAACAATAGGTAGTTAATTATATATGAAAAAACGACAGAAATACTAATGATGAATGAAATGAAATAAGATTTTAAACCCCTAATTTCCCATTTATGATAAATGTGTTTCTTAACTACTTTTTTCATCAATTTTTATCTTTTTATTATTTTGAGACCTTTTTTGCTCGTCAGGGGTTAAGAGGGAAATGCCACTGAGACCACGTGAACAACTCCATTGTGAATCAATTGAGGCCTACAGGGAATCATATTGTAATGCATGCATTGTAGGGGCTGTCCATTAGGCGGTGTATGTAACGTAGTGGTGGTGATCAGACAATTCTTTTCAAGTTTCTTGCATATAACCAGACCGAACCGGAATTGATTACAAAACGAACCATTGAAATCCGATGAAATAGCGGCCTGAGGTTCATAGACTTTGTTTACCCCACGCCTTCAACATTCTACGATGTCATGACTTGCACAGATAGATGCACACCTGGATATATGAAAATAATGGGGTATGTGCATGGGTCACAAAAACGGATTATATTATTTTTTAATGAAACTAGATTCCATCCTGATAACTTTGACACTAACCACACTGTCCTGCCGATAAGTAAGTCCTGGTTCCATCGCTTTTTCAAAGTTTCAACCAATGGGCAATTTTCATGGGTTACAAATTCTCCTTTTTTTGAAAAATTTTGTTCAATAACGGAAATGAACACTTAATTACCATATAATGGGGTTTTTATGTCAGAATGACTAGGCAGAAAACGGTTGTGAAATCAAAATTTCTAAGTTCCCACTAGAAATGACTTAGCAGGTAAACCGTCGAGTAGTTCAACTCAAATCCTGCTTAGAGCACTGGTACATATCTTTAAACGATGTACATGAACTGCACTGATGTATGATGGACGGAAATACGAATTTATAAATAAACTAGAAACACACATCCTCAAAATCAAACCGAGGGGAAGGTCATGGCAAAGGTTCTTGGAAGATGCCACAATGGTTTGCCATTTGTAATGTTGGATTGTTGGCAGCTTTGGGAACCTTCGCTTCGGAGGCTTCACTCCACCTACTTGGGCCAACAGCCAGTCAGATGTCAGTAGACATCATACCTAAATTTTTGCCGCATTTTTACTTTTGATCACCCTAATTTAAAAAATAACACCTATTTTTGAAAACGGGCTTCAAACTACAATTTTTCCAAGCGGTAGAATTTAAAAACAAGTTTTTTGTTGATGAAAATTCTGCTTTCCGACGTCTCAGTGGGCAGGGGGAGGCCCAGGCGAGAGGGGTGCAATGATGTCAGAATTGGTTGAAACTTTGAAAAATCATAGAACAAGAACTACTATCATAGGACAGTGCCGCTGGTCTCACTTTTCATTTAACGAATAAAATAAACACATGCACATTAAAAATATGACTGTTTTTCAATTATAATTATTACCTATCGACTATTAGTATCCTTCATCGGACATAACTAAATCCAAACTAACACTGAACCAATTACAAAGTTCCAGTGTGGAGATTGCCACACAATACTTCCATGTTCTTCATGATAGTATGGATACAAGTGTAACTGGCCGCCCACTTCAGCCTGACAGGCAGACCATTGCGGCCCAACTGGCTGCTCATCTTGGCCTGATAGGCCAATCATGAGAATATTATACTATACTGAACATGGAATCATAATATAATTTCACAGAAACCTCACTTTCACCACAGCAACCTTTCTGACACCACACCAACGTCATTTAGCTAGTTAACCTAGAAAGTGTTGGACTTATTTTTTGCTGTCAATTAGACAAACCGAATGCTATCGAGTTCAAAATCAATAGGCATGGTCTAGACATCCCATCGCACATTTTGGCATCAACCGCACCATTTCTGATCCACTTTTACGGTAGTTATCGTTGAAGATCAAACAATTAGAAAAGCAGTTATAATTCCCTTACTTTTCCCACTAGAAAGCTCGTTCTCACCTCAAATTGAAGAGCTGACCAACACCCAAAAAGAAAATATGGAAAAGATGGTATTTTGAGGAAGTTATGACCATTTGAATTTCCAACATAAATATAGAGCGATATGCAGTGGAAAACCGTCTAGAACTTTGTTTTGAGCACTTATGAACAAGATTCCATGGTTTTCTCGAACACCTACTTTTGACGATTTCACCATACTTCCCATTCCTATATAATAGGAACACGGAAGTAAAAGAACCATGAAAACCGGATAAAAATCATCAGCAGGGCATCGCAAACTGTGTTTACAACACAGGGTGTTTACAATCTTAACCTAGGAGGAAAAAAATGTGTTCCAACAGCTACTCTAACAACTAAAACCAAATGAAACAATTTTTGTGAATCCGACAATAGGGCATAATAATTTTTTCATCGTTTTAATAGAATAGTCATGATGAGAGCTTTCCGAAAAGGTATATCGAGCAGAAGGGGTTTTCAAGAGTAGGTACGTCGATAACACAGAATTCCACCATAGGTGGAACAACACTGTGAGTTTGATTTGTCCGTGACTACTTTCGTTCTAAGCTTTAGGTTGTCCTCTTCCCCTAAAGTAGGAGAATATGGCCGTACGCCTTAATGCCTCCACCAGGTCCGCCGGAAGTGAAAATCACGTTCGGATTGTTGTAGTATATTTATTCTACATGGTTGTCTAATGCCTCCAGTGTCTCAGCACTATTAAATCGATCGTGCATTAGATCAGCAAATCGATTGTACTGCAAGAGGCTGGTAAGTTGAGATTTTTGAATTTGTAAAAATTGTATAAGCTCTGTCCCCACTTCAACACTGACACATAACTTTATTTTGCGGTGGTTCTTTTTTTACGTCTATACATGTTAATGGGATTCTACTATCAGCTTTATTAATAATTATTTAACTTGAAATTATTTCAATATCCATGTGAGTCACTGATTTAAGGGTTAAAACAACTTTTGGATCGGAAATATTGGAATGATCAAAAACTGCTAGAGACCCTTAAGCTAGATTCACATGGATATGCAATTTCGGACAGCAATCCGGTACAGCAACGCGTTCGCCATAATTTTTACCACAGAGGCGTTCACATGGCAGCAGAATCATAACCGGCAAAATCAAACAGGAATGTCGAATTCCAATATGGCTGAACAACCAAACAGGAGAGGTGTGCGCAGAAACCTCTGTGCAGATACGGCAACGGACCCTATCTGGAGATTTTGATATAGTATTCATGACATTTCGTTGCAATAATCCATTTTGCGTTGGCCAATAGCACTACAGAACGACTTGCAGTACCGGATTGCCGTCCGGAATTGCATCTCCATGTGAACCTAGCTTTAACCGTCCATGCAGGACATCTGAATGGATACACCGACCAGTCACATAATGAAGGATCTATAAGATACCAACTGTTAGAAATCATACAATCAAAAGATTACCACCATACCAAGCAATCAAAAGATTACCACCAAATTAGAACTCAATTACTCGTGAATTTTCGATTCCTATAAATTACATGCAGATCACCCAACGACCTATTGTTCAAAACGCATAGTAGAGAACGGGACGACTTCAGTCCCGACACACATCATTAGCCGGAGTACCAAAGAATTGGTACCTACTCCGGCAGGCAAATAAAAATTACCATTAGTCTCGATTAGGTCAGAGATTTAACTGTGCTAACTGCCCATAATCGGAAAAAGTTTAAGCATCTCACGATAAACTGCTGTTTTTGAGTTAACAAACAGGGATTTCTGTCGAGAGGTTCTTTGTTGGTAGTAGAAATTTAATAACGTGCCACTAGTCTCAAGTATTAATATACACATAGTGGACCCAGGCTCGTTGTACCTAAATAAAGAAATGAATAAAATCAATTATAAATCAGGTCTCTGTGTGGGACTGGGACAATTGGTAAATTTTGCAGAGAGAAAACTGTACATACCTATCTACCTTGAACAGCAGCGAACAAAAAGAGTTGACACACGATATAAGCTAGCTGGACACATTAAGACTTAGGCATCACTACCAACAACTGGAACCATCGGACAAAACTGGTTTTTACCATTATTTATGACTGTTGCAGTCAAAATCTGAAATTAGTTAAAACTAAGGCCATCACTATGTTAGGCGAGATATCTTAGGGTATCGCCTCTAAAGATCCCTGATCCGCCCTTACTCTGATCCTGATCTCAACACAAACTGGATACTCTACCTACCTATCTTCTAGCTGCCCAAACAACGATTGAAACGAACCATAGTTTATGAGCAATAACAGTATCCACGATTGCGCAGGTGAGATTGATTAGTAGCAGGCATCTTAATCTTAAGGTTTAATGTTAAATTCTAACAATTTAGCATGCGAGGTGGGACTGTCCTACATGACCGAAAAGCTTCGGCAACATGACCGTGAATGAAACGGTATAAATCCGGCCCAGATATCATTATTTCATTTGAAGAATGATGGCTCTTTTGGGTTTTGTTGTACCTTCTTTTGTAACTTTGTTGATAGGTAGGTACCTCCTTAGGTAACTTGAAGAAGGAACACGTTATGCTTCATAAATAACGATAAATAATTAAATATAGAATTCTTGAATCCACCGCATATTAGTTATGAATCTGTAATTCCCTGGCCAGCTCCAGTACTCGATTTAGGGGCTTCCAGGGGGGAGCACGAGACCCGATACCTAAATACGGGTACCTAAATAATAAATCGTTGTGTAATAATTTGCAGAGTTTTTCCAGCATTAACCCCCCCCCTTCTAGAATTAAACTTCGAACCGACGACGTAGGGCACAACTGGACAGTTTTCTGCATCGAACAAAAAAGAACTACGCAAATCGTGCACAATAAAGATTCGAGCGAGAATTGTGGCCTGGGCAGCGCACACAAGATTCTGTCACACACATGCACAGACAAGCATCTATGGTTTTTTTTCTCGGATTTGGATTCAGGGTGATCTGAAAAGGATTTGAACGTGGTTTTCATTCTCGGCTGTTGTCCTCTTCTGACAAGATCAAAAATGCACAAGGACGTCTCTTACTATAGAGGGACGTCCTAAAAACCGCTAGACCTTAGCCGTACAGAACGCGAAGAGAAACACGAGTCGAGGTCGGAAAGTTTGATTTTACAAAAAATTCGATGGTTAATCTATTAAATCGATGAGTATATCACTAGTTAGATAGTTCAGAGTTCCATTAAGTTCGCTTTAAGGGGCCCATAGACGAACAACTTGGTTGTCAACTTCGGTGCCAACTCGCCATGTTGGAGGAGATGTTGCACGTCTGTGGGCAGGTTGGCGGTTGTCGGTGACGGTTGGTCCAACAGGTTGGTGTTTTCAAATCGTTTTGATTTTTGGTAGGCGGAGCCTATTGTTGGCAGACCTGTTGTAGCGTCTGTGGAGAAGTTGACAACACGGTTGACAACCTCAGTTGTGAATGATGAGACGGAGTGTCCACCCGCAGTCAATTTTTTTTGGAGCTTTCAGCGAACTTCCTTTTGAACTTACTTTTGTGAAAACTTGTGAATATCACTCATTTTTGGTGAAACTGGTAGGCAAAATAGCAAAAATATAGCAAGGTAGGTACGCGGAAAATTCCCAGCCAAACCGATCGGCAACTGCGGTTGGTGTCGATATGACGATGAGGTTGGCAACCGGGTTGACCGTCTGTGGTCAAACCCCCACCGAGAAGTTTGCGACAAAGTTGACAACCAAGTTGTTCGTCTATGGGCCCCTTTAGATCGGGATTCAAACCGGCCAACTACTAAAGTCTAGTGAAAAAACCTATGACAAATTCATCACCATCAGTTAGTTGATTATGATAAGCTGGAGTTATGCGTGTGCAACATGAGTATGTCACGTTTCCGTATGTTGCAGAAATTTTATTAACGAAATGTGATATCAGGTATACATCATGCATCAAAAACATATTTTATGGGGTGGGCCAGTCCATTAGAAAAGCGAGGTTGAATTAAAATGAATTAAGACTCCAACCATTTTTTCATTGGTCCCCCTCCCACCCATTTTCTCTGCTATCAGCCGCACTGTGCTTCCATCCTCTAAGTCTGGTGGGGATGAATATTTACCGAATGCAGGTGAGATAATAACTTGCCCACTCTCATATTCCCTTCAACAAAGGTCTATTTGAAATGTACGTACAACGGAACGAAGTAGGCACCCATCAGGGTCTAGTTTTCAGTCTCTTGGGTTTCCATTTATTCTTGCTGATTTTCTTCCGCTTCAAATCCTTCTTCTGAACGTTGCTCTCGACCTCCATTGCAGTCTTGAGCGACGTTAGGGCCTTCCTGTAGTCTTCCAGTTTGTGGATGTATTCGGAGTCTGGGAGAGACATTTCTTCGACGTTGTCTTTGTTCACCTCTTGGAGCTTCTGAAGAAAGACTCCTTTCTGGCTGTTAGGATCGAGAAGCGACAGAGCGGTGCCTGAGGCCCCAGCGCGCCCTATAAAGTACAAAATAAAAGATCGAATCAAGTTTCTTCCAGTTTCTTTTGAATGTAATGAAACTAATGCTTTGTTGAAATTAAATGAAAATATTGAAGATAACTGCACGACAACAGTGTTTTTCCGACCAAAAATTATCAACTAAAAAAACTAACTAATGATAGATGAAGTATAAATTTACAATTGAGTAAAATAGCAACTGAACAAGTATTACTAGTACTAACAAACGTCAAGTCTGCAGCACGACCAGAAAGTTTCAGCCACACAATAGTACCGTATGAGAAAAGTTTCGAAGTTGGAGACTCTTGGCTATTGTTGACTCTTGGCTTACTGATTGTTGACACCGAAAAACTGGAATTTTTGTAGAAAACATATTTTTGAATCTCTAGTCATCAGCAAAGACTAGCAGTTTTGATGGACTTGCAGAAAATGTTTGGTTTTTGTATATTTTTACCCATTACTGGCTCCTAAATACAAATTTGTCCCAGTTTTTTAGGAAAAATGTTTTGTCACCTGAAACAGTCTTGTTTCAAGTAATCGTCCTGTAACAATGTTTGAGAATGTATACTTTTTTTACAATTTTTGACTACTGCAACTGTCTTTATGTCTCGAGTTATGTCTTTTGCTTTAAAAAAAATCATGTTCGAGTCATGACAGTTTGCTTTAAAAAAAAATCATGTTTGAGTCATGACAGTTTGCTTTAAAAAAAAAATTAATCAACGCTTGTCTTGAAACAGCATTGATGAATATTTTTTTTTAAAGCATATTGTCCCTACAGGTTTTTAGCGCACAAGAACTTGAAGTTGAACTACATTTTGGTTTTGAAAATCGCTCATATTCGAATTCATCCTTTCGTTTGACATTACAAACACGTTGGCGAAATTCAGATTTTTTTTTTCAACTAGTAGCCAAGGTATACTGCCTGTGTACCTACATAATATTGTACAATACAGTGAAACTCCATGGAAGGATTCAGAATGCTCTGAAACGGGGAACAAATTACGTTATTTCCACAATTTTTCCGAGATGTCAGGTCATACTGAAAATAATTTATGTGAGACAAAATAGCTGAGTGTGCGACAGTGGGCGAAGGAAGGCGGCTCTCAAGAGGAGCCAATGTAAGCTGTCCCACATTGAGCAAACATGAAAATACCACTTTCCTACAACCTCGTAATCTGACTTACCTGTGCGGCCCACTCGATGTATGTAGCCTTCAACGTGCTTAGGAGGATCGTAGCTAACAACGTAATTTACACCAGGTATGTCCACACCTCTAGCCATGACGTCAGAACAAACCAAAAGGTCCACCTTTCCATCCGCGAAATCCTTCAGGGTGTCATCTCTTCCTTTCCTGTTCAATTTCGACGAAAGCTCTTTGACCGTCTTACCGGTCAGCAGCTTACCGAAGAGCTGGGAGAGCCTATGCGCATCTTCCACACTCTTGGCAAAACACAGGATTTTCTTCCACCCCCTGTTCACCAGAGACCATACAACTAAAGGTTTCAACTTGATAGGCACAGTCAAATAGTATTCCTTCAATTCCCGGGGCGTGGTGTATTTCCCAATATAATCTCCCTGCGGTCCCGACGATGTCTCATCCTGGGTGACAGAAGTAAACAAGATCGGCTGAAACAACCCCAACTGCTTTAATTTTTCTGGGTCATGTGACAGCGTTGCAGAAAACAACAGTTTCTGCGGTTGCCTACGTTTTTTCAGAGTATTTACTGATACTATGGTAGAAGTTTTGGTATTCCCAGAGTTGATGTGTTTGTCAAGGGCATGCATCCAATCATCTTGTACATTTTCCATCACTCGATCTGCCTCGTCAATGATGAGGTACCTTAAATGAGACAAATCAAACCCTTCCGTGTAGTTCAGATGCTCAACTAGTCTACCAGGAGTTGTGACTAAAATATCGATTTTACTTTCAAACAAATCATCGACACCGCTGATTTTTTTCACCAATTTCAGTTGCTCCACACGCAGATCCGTCTTGCCTCCTGTGGTGACTTCTATCTTCAACCTGGTGCCTTTCGAGTACTTCCTGAAGACATCCAAAACCTGCAGTGCCAGCTCCTGAACCGGCACCACGACCAACGCCCTGACTCGGGGAACAAAACGATTCTTGAGGGAATGCAGAATTGGGAGTACGTACGTAAGTGTTTTTCCACTACCAGTGGGGGCTGAAACACACAGATCTCTAGGGGAAAACTGCCTGATCAAGGAAGTCTCTCTGCATTGTTTTTGGAGCATCCAAGGAATGACCTCAGCTTGAACTGGGAACAGATACTTCACACCGTTTTCCCGCAAGTTATCGATGAATAATTTATCCAATAATTTGAATTTCTTAACTTTGATGGATAGATTGGACAGATTTGTAGATATGACTGTAGGAGTAGCTAGCCATTTAGGTAATACTGCGACAACTTTTCTGGTTTTGTTGAAGTCGTGACCACCAATAATGGAAACATGTTCGATTTTTGGGGTTTTAGCACTCCCTGAAGCAGGAACATCAGCAACTCTAACTGTACTTACAGCATTGCCGATTTTGTCTCCACACTCAGCCACGGAATTGCACTCGACGCCAGAGTCCACATCAATTGGTTTCTTAGGTTTCCCAGACTTTTTGGATTTCCGCTTCTCAATAGACTTGAGAAGCTTCTGAAGATTTGATGAGCGGTCCACCTCTTCATGCTCCTCTCCAGTAAACCGCCGAGCGAGAATGGGCTCCATAAATGTAGGTACTCAAACATACATTTTCCGACGTGATATTGCTACAAGCAATAATTTAACGTAATTAATAAAAATGCTTAGGCAAAAATCACAATATTTACCCACGTTTATAACAAAACCGACAATCACACAGAAGACAGAAACCACGCTGTCCTTCAACAGGACCTCAGCAAGAAAATCGAAGTAACGCAAAAGAACTAAACTGTTATAAAAGTGTAAGGGGCTATGTACAGTACAAGGACGACAGAATGCGCTGCTGGTTCTGACAAACCAATAAAATTAGGGAATTGTCATATGACCTACTTCGAAGCCAATGAACTGATAGAATAGTCAGCTGACAAATACAACATATCTCTTCGCCATGTCTCCATATTTCGATTGGATCACTTCATTGTGGAAAAGGAGAACATTTTGGTTACTTTCATGCTCACATTTATTTTCACGTCTGAAATCTGAAATGATGTGTTTTAGCTTATGTATTCTGTGAACATTTCATTGCTTTTTATTGAGGTGGTAATTGACTTCGCCATAAATTAGGAGTATTAACTTTACACTTGATAACTGCTCTCATACCTTCAGATTTCGATTTATACGTAAGTTCCAGTAGAGTTAAAATCTTGTTTTGTTATGGCGAGGGTGTTTTTTTTTTTAAACAATTCGCATACCCTCAAGGTTTTTATTTATTGTTGAAGCGGCGTATCTGAAGGCTTGTACTGAAAGTCGACGGTGTGCACCATAGCATTTTCATTCACACATAGGTATACCACACACATTTCGCTGTAGTTGACCAGCTTACTGATGTTCGTAGTATTTTTGTAGAGCTTACATGCTTATTTTTTAGGTACATGTTTCGACCCACAACGAGGTACTTCTTCCGCCCACAATCAGTTTTTTGAGGGGTTATACTTTTTTCAAGTGCAATGTGCCACACGAGTCAATATATTGCTCAAGTACTTTGAGCAAGCATGACATAGGTATAGGTACCTATACATTTTTTAACCGGTGGCTGGCTGTTGGACAGTGCTTCGACTTGTCTTCGATATGAAGATGAATGTTTCAATAGTGATTAACAATGCCCCCAGTGTCCGCAGTATTAGGTAATCATTGTAATTTTTTTCGGTGCCGTGTCAATATTGTGTTTTTAACTTTTATTAATGATGAATACATTTTAAATTTCAGCTTTTATTGATGAATTAATGAATAATGTGATAACCTGTACATATAGTTAGGTGCCTACCTATAAAACATTTTTGGGTATAGATTTACGTATGTATTAATTATAATATATAGATTTTATCAGTTGTAGGCTGCATAAGACACCGTTGCGGGTCGAAGCATGTACCTTCTACGAAAAATACAAATGTTAAAAACAAGCTCTACAAAAATATTATTCACAAAAAAGCAGCTGGTCCATCCATACTAGCCTACGATGAGTGATATAGCTCTATTGAAATAACAAGATCTCTTCCGGTTGAACGTCCATTAGACAACCCTGTCGTATTGGCTTAGACTGATGAGTAGACTTGGCTTAGACTTAGAAACAGTAGACTGCAGATGAGTAATCCGTTCTTCTAACCGTATTTTATAAACTAGGTTATTGCAATATTGTATTTTCACCTTTTAATAGGTGCAATACTGTTCACTTGATTAGATGGATATTGGGTACCTCCAGTGTACCCATCCTTGAACATGAAAGTGATGACAAAGCTGTTACTTAGTTGATGGAGACGTAGAAACATGTTTTGAGCAGCAATATCCATTGTAACTAATGAGACAGGAATATTAGCGACTAGTGCATCTAGTAGGGGTTAGCCGGTGGCCGAGGGTCTGGCCGCTGAGGTTCGTCGGTTCGATCCCAACGCCCCTCGTACCAAACCAGGCTTTTGAGGCTTTCTTCCCAACGCCAATCTCCGGTTATTATATTTCATTCAATTCTGTGAACGTCACACGATTATCAAACCGCCAGTGTTCCTGAAATCGAATTTAAAGCTGAGTGGGATTGTTGGTGTTACTAGTCGAGGATTATAAGTTCGGCTAATGTGGTCGCTTTATACTTGGGCTGCAAGAATTTCTTTGGCCACAAAGATCGGTATAACCCACATTGCCTTGTCTATAACGCTGGCAGGTCAGTGGGACTTAAAATTCCACTATGACCAACCACTCACCACCACTATGGCTGGGTGAGTGAAAGTTCGTTTCATTTATTATAATTCCTTGTTTTACTAATACTGTATCAAATTCATTTAGGGTGAAGGAATGAATCATTCTGCTGAAGACGACGATGACAGTAGCGGTTCTGTTGGACAGGTTGAGTCAGATGAAGAAATTGAGGAGTCTGGGGCACCTCAGCCTTCAACGTCACGTCTACAGAAGGTCAGCAGTCTGGATAGCATCAGCCTGGGCAGCGAGAAGCCCGAAGAGAAAAGGTTCAAACGTGGCGTCCTTTACATCTCCTTTATACCACAAGGAATGACCCCCACACTGCTTAGGGAGCGTCTCTCTAAATTCGCACCAGTCGGGCGAATGTACATGCAACGAGTAGAAGAAAAAGGCGGTGCGTATTTTTTCTTCATTAATCATGGGGGGAATGGGCAATGCTTAGGTTTATATATATTTTTTGAAGGCAGAATGTTAAGTTGAGTCGGGGAAAACCCCTCTCTTTATTTGTTGACAGGGTTTTGAAAATATTTTTATGACTTTTTAATAGCACTGCTGATTGGGTGAAACCTGTAGCGGACTGTGCACAGCTATTCGCTTCGAGGCTAAGGTTCATTGGTTATCAGAACCAGGACGACGACGACAATAATTTCTCATTAAGCTTGGTTCACATGGAGTAACTGCCTGGCAGCAATGACAATGAATTGGAATCAGTCAGCTAACACCCAAAATTATCTCTTCATCCTTTCATTATTCTTTAATCCTCTTTATTTATGAATATAATAGATGTAATACATTATTTTGAAATATCCTCTATGATATATTATTATCCTCTAGGAATGCAGATACTTAAGCTAGGTTCACATGGAGATGCAATTCCGGACGGTAATCCGGTACAGCAATGGGTTCGCCATAATTTTTGCCACAAAGGCGTTCACATGGCAGTGGAATCATAACCGGAAATCTAACCGGCAAAATCAAACAGGAATGTCGAATTCCAATATGGCTGAACAACCAACGGCAACAGAACCCACTGCGGGAAATATCTGGAGATTTTGATATGGTATTCATGACATTGTGTTGCAATAATCCATTTTGTGTTGGCCAGTAGCATTGCAGAACGATTTGCGTACCGGATTGCCGTCCGGAATTGCATCTCCATGTGAACTCCATGACAACAGATCCATCAAGCTATGGCAATGTGGAAATTAAAATATAGTATCTATGAGTTGCATTGTCCATGATCAGGTTAGCCAGTGAAATATGTACAAACACACAGTAGTCATGCAGTTATGCATTGCATTGCCACTCCACGTGAATCAGGCCATAGTGGGCTTTTATCATTGGTCAGTTTTATGGAAATACGGCCCTTAATAGTTTTTCTATTATTTTCAATAATGAACCTTTGAAATCAAGCATGAAAAAACTTTAACCCCCCAAAAATTGGTGGTTTGCGTTTCATGGTGTGTAGAATCAGAAAATGGATTAAAAACAATTTCCGTCCGTCGTAACTGGTACTTACCTTAGTTATCATGAACCAGAATTAATAAAATTTGGCTCGTAGGTCCCATTTGCGGTCCTGTTGGTCCATGAAGCTCTGCCTTCAGGCTGTCACCTCTATAGCTGGGTGTACACTAGTGAAACTCCCTCGCGAAAGTCACTCGGGCGAAAGTTACTCGCTTCGAGTGAAATTTCGCACTGCCCAAAACAAGAGCAATATTCAGAGCGAAAAACTGCGAGAGTAGGACGAGCCGCCTTCATTTCTGGTTTCACAGCCAACATGGCAACTTGTTTTGTCCCCCCGGTGGCTGCAGCCGCGTTTTCCGTCATGTCAGTGGCATTTTTGACCGAGAAAGGGAAGAAGAAAAGTTGCCACCCTCGACGATGGTGGAGCACACATTATTCCTTGGAAGAAACCAATATGGAAACAACCTTATGAGCTGCAAGCACTGTTCTTGATTCATCCCTCGCGCAACTGCGGCGACCACGTTTACACTAAGCGAAACTCGACGTGCGAAACCCTTTGATGCGCGGACAAAAACCGACTGAGTCCCGGCTCGCAGCGAGGGCCCACACCCCGCAATTACTCAGGGATGGGGCAACGTCTACACTAGGGCTATTCCCTCGCGAAATTATTTCGTGTGAGGGAGTTTCGCTAGTGTAAACGCAGCTTATGGGATGGTAAATAGGGGTTGACATTTTCAAAACGCCGTAGCTCATTAAATTTCAATAGAAGGGTATGGTTTTATGACGGTTTTGAATTGAGAATTTTAGGATTTTTGAGACACCCGGACGCCCTGCCATTCGTTCGCAGTAAGGCCCTGAAGTTTGAACCAGTAAGCATTGCCAACATGAGCTTGATTCGTAGGGTACACATAACTCCAGCCCTGG
Organism: Leptopterna dolabrata; assembly: GCA_954871275.1. Classification (NCBI taxonomy): domain Eukaryota; kingdom Metazoa; phylum Arthropoda; class Insecta; order Hemiptera; family Miridae; genus Leptopterna; species Leptopterna dolabrata. Next base: position 45,827,538 of record OX940976.1, on the reverse strand, counting down.
CTTAGTTATTCGGTCATTTTGAAGAACGATAGTTATGTCGGATTTTGTTGATAATAAGTACTTTTGGTTTGTTATTCTGTGAATAATACACATGCAAAGAATTTGTATAACACCCCCTCAAAATTTGTTGAATTTTTTACCTGTTTGTTGATAGGTACAAATTTGTTGTTCACCGCCAAACGAAACATCCAAATTAAGTGAAAATCCGGTAATATATGGAGGGCCCTACTTAGGTTCAGCTACCATCAGAATTTGAAAAAAACGGATCCCGGGTTTTTGGAGCTGAAATGGCGCGTTACAAGAGATGGGGGAGGTGAAAAAATGCATGTTTATGTCACTGTAATTGCCGAATGTTCGAGAGCTTAAACTTTGACTCGGGTGGCTTGTGCATGTCTGTGCATGCAGGTAGGTATAGGTAGGTAGGTATAGGTATCCACCACAGAAAACGACCCTACTAAATCAGGGTCTTACCTCTATGGGGAGTTCAGTGATCTACGCTGTATAGATACCCATATATACTGGAACCGTTGTGTAATAATTAGCAGTTTTTTGCTCTGTAAATTATTGTTTCCAGTACTTCCGTGCAAGTGCCAATTCTGAATGAACGGTCACATCCTTACTTGGGCTCATGTTCCAAAATTCCTGATTGTATTTTTGTGTCAACAGAAAAAAAGAGGAAGAGGAAAGGTTCAACATGGGTTGCGCCAGACAACTACAGTGAAGGTTGGGTCGAGTTTTTGAAAAAACGACATGCAAAGCAAGTTGCAGCTCTCCTCAACAACCAGCCGATGGGTGGGAAAAAGAAGGACAAGTTCCACGACCATCTGTGGAACCTCAAATATCTTTCCAGGTGCCGTTGTTTACTATTCCGATCTTATCTCTGCCTACTTTCAAAATCCCATTGCATTGCCAGTTATCCATATGTATACTCCTTGATTGGACCTACTTGATTTAGGTGCAATCTGATTTCTAGTGGTGTTGATCATGGTGTGGTTTTCTCCAGGTTCAAATGGATTCACCTTGTTGAGCGGCTAAGCTATGAAAAGGCTGTAATGAGGCAGAAGATGCAGAACGAAATTAGTCAGGTAACTTAACAATATCTGAGTAGAAACGCTGGAAGAGAAAACTGCTAAGTGTTGCAATGGGGGATTACCACGTATTTTTGGTTTATTATTTTCAGTGTAATGAACCTTTGGAATCGAGCATAAAAACGCTGCAAATTATTATACAACGGTTTATTATTTATCTGTATAGATGCCCCTCCTGCGTAAAACACTGTTTTCTGTGGCCAATACCTACCCTCGACCCCCCCAAAAAAGCCCTAAATCGAGTGTACTGCAGCCGGTCCAGGAATTACAGTTTCATTAAACGATTCCAAAGGTTCATTATTGAAAGTAATAAACCAGAAAAGTTTCAACTTGCCCTCAACATTTTATGGTTTTCTTTTCTAGGTAGGTAGGTACGTAGAATCCGAAAATGGAATAAAGAAATTTCTGTCCATCCGCCGCTGTATGCGTCACTTTCCTTTGTTACCATGAACCAAAAGTAATGAAATTTGGTTCGCAGGTCACATTTTTTGGGGTCTAATCCTCGAAGCTCGGCGTTACTGTCAGTCATCTCTAAGGGATGGGAATTAGGGGTTGAAATTTTCAAAACACGTTCGAAAACTTTCAATAGAAGAGTATGGTTTTTATGAAGTTTTTATATGCTCGTATTATTGATTCAGAATTTTAGGATTAGGCGCTGAAGTTTGAACCCCAAGAAGCTTCGTCAACATGAGCTCCACCCCAGATATTGATAGGGAACAGCTGATTATAATCGCGTACGGATTTACGAGATCGAGGTTGTTTCCATGATTATTTCATTTGAAGATGATGGTTACATTTTGATTTTGTTGAACAGGCACTTCTGCAGCTGGAACAAATTTGGTTTGGTGTTTCCACAAATCCACAAATTTGGTTCGGTTTGGTCTGTGTCCACAAATCCTTGCTACACGCATAACCTCCTCAGCTCAAATCAGATTTTGCTGAAATTTTCACTAATTGCAGGTTGGGCTATCAATTGCTTGAGTTATTGGTGGCATTTACTCGATTTAGGGGAAGCACGAGGGTAGGTATTGTCCACAGAAAACAGTGATCTACACAGAAGGAGCATCTATGCAGGAAAATAATAAAATGTTCTGTAATAATTTGCAGTTTTTTCATGTGCAAGTAGATGGTGCCTATTTCTCATTTGGATGAGACAATACATATAATATAAGTAGTTAGTATTTAATGAAATGTGCACGTTTTGATGACGTAATTGCTGCATTTCTATGGATACAGCTTGTTTTGTATATGTAATCTATGTTGTTGGGGCCATCTGGCCGAGGGTAAGATCAAGAGCTCTTCATTGTTGCGAGCCTGGGAGTTTGCTGTACATTGCTTTTCCCAATCTGTGTTTGATAATGTTGTTGGCACACCTGTTGCATCTCTATCTTTTGTTGAGTAATTTTTTTCAAGTTGCCTACCAGTATGTGCAAGAGAACGGATAGTGGATTTTGCGGAAGGGGAGTGAACAAAAGATCAGAGTAGATAGGTGGTTATCAGTTTCTGCTGGGCATGAAAACTAAAACCTGTCAAAAAAGTGCAGCGAAGAAGAGCACGGATACTACTGCCCAAGAAGTCTGTTCTGTTATGTTGTATCATGGAGGAAGAAATAGCAGCAATGTCATTGCCACTTTCTACATAATCTTGGAATCCAATAAAATATTATACCGTTCTGGCGAACTGATTCAATTTCTCTTTCAACAAACAACAAAAGAAAAAGCAGATGTGTAGAAAAAATTCTGACAACAACAGTTTATTATTTTGTATAGAACACCCATCTGTTACAGATCAGAGCTCTCTGTATAGAACACTCTTCTGTTACATATCACAGCTCTCTGTATAGATAACCCTTCTGTATCGATCACAGTCTTTAGTACCTATTTGCCACTACAAATTAATATCATGCGTTGAATGGTCAAGCAGTAGCTGAAATGGTAAAAAGAAACACAGATGTAGTTCTGAAGGGAAATTGTTGATGTGAGGTGAAAAACATTCAGTCCAGGAACTGGGATTCGGGAACCTGGTGGCGAGACAAGTGATTTGCCCTCTCAACCCAGCTTGATGCCTGCGTACATGTTTCTTTTTCGGGCGAATTTTAAGGTGACATCGTAGAATCCTCCAGAAGGTCTCAAAAATTCAGAAAATATCAAACTATTTAAAAATGCGAGAAAACCCACACCTCAAAATAAAATTTTCCAAGATAGGATACTCTGTGGATATTTCAACCCCTATTTTTCACCCCTTAGAGTAGTGTGACGGTAACGCCGAGCTTCGAGTACCAACTTTGGGACCCATATATAAAATTTCGTGAATTTTGGTTTGTGGGAACTGAGGAAAAAGCCTCGGATGGAAATATTTGTATTCTACGTCCCTTGAAAAGTAAACCATGAAATTTTGAGGGGGGGGGGTCTTTTTCTCATGGTCGATTCCAAAGGTTTATTATTAAAAATAATAAACCAAAATCAGCAATTTCAGAACCATGGGTAACCCCCATTGGCTCATGTATTGCAGGTGGAAGATAGACTCACTTTTATCCAAAAACGTATGCTTAAAAGAACATAAAATAAAAACCTAAAAAATTACTCACTTCATTCCTATCTGATTCGTAGGCAAAACGTGTGGCTAACTTCTTCAAAGAGACCGTCGAGAGGGAGGAGAGGCAGCGCAGACGGACAAAGAAGGGGAAGGCTGGACCTACAGGAGGCTCTACTTCGGCTGATGGTCCCTCGCCCTACGTCTTTGCCCAGAGAGAAACTGTTGAAGAGAAGAAAGCCAAAAAACCCCCGCTCAACCAGGATCGCGAAAATTTTCTCAAATCTTTATTTTCATAACTGCAATGATCTCGTTCATGTGACGTTTCAATTGCCATTCTGTACATATATAGTCTGTAAATATAATCTTATTTATGGAGGAGTAGTTATTCTAATTGCCTGTTGTAACATTGTTTTGTATAGCACAGTTTGGAATGAGAAGTACGATTTTGTAAGAGCGCAATATTCTATTAGATACATTAAGATGCTACTCAAGAAAAATCCATTGTCTGCTAGGCTGTACCCAAGTGTTTTCATTTTTTTTTTTTTTTTTTTAAAAATAGAGAATGAGATGAGGTTGTAAGATTAGATTAATTTCAGTTGGAGAGGACCTTACCCCGTCTGCCACTCGGTGACTTAGGCGGAGCGCCCTGCAAGCCAGCCTAGAGGATGGGGTCAGTCTTGAGTTCATTAGCCTAATGATGCCTCCTACCAAGTTATTCACCGATACAATATCCTCAGGTACCAAGGAACCAAAGATTCTGAATCGTGTTTCCAGTGCTGGACACTCAAAAGAGAATAGAGAAGACACTCTATAGTGTACTGACGATGGTGTAACAACCGAAACCGGTCAACAGTTTGCTAGTCAGTGATGGGCAAAAACCAGTTGCAACTAACAACTACAACTAAATTATTCGAAGTCATCCTCAACTACAACTAAAACGTTAGTTGTTAGTTGTAGGGTGCAACTAAATTTGTCAACTAACTTAGTTGTAGTTGCACTTACAACTACAACTAAATTAGTTGTTAGTTGTAAGTGCAACTACAACTAATTTAGTTGACAAATTTAGTTGCACCCTACAACTAAAACTTTAATTGTTATTCGTAGTTGCACAAATAACAACTAAATGTTTCTCAACGTACCACAAACAATTATGCCTATCTACTATGCCTTTCTGTATAAATATATAAAAGTGAATTTCTATGTGAAACTACTTGACTGATCGGGATGAAACTTTGGGAATATGTTGTGGGAATATTGGGAAAGGTTTCTGACCATTTGACGGTAACTTTCGTCTGCGCATGCGCAAAATGTGATATATTTAAAATGCTCATGACTTACGTAAAAGTGGCCAAAATGTTCTAAAATTTCGATGGGAGATCAATAATAACATCACAGAGCTTTTTGGAGGTGTTACAGCCGTTCGGAATGTTTCACATTGGCGCATGCGCAGACGGCGATTATAGTAAAATTTTGATGATATTCAAATGGGTTCTTCTACGTTGTGAAACGCAGGTTCTCTTAAAATCTCAGTTCCCTACTACTATTTTTACAGAAGTTATAAACAATACAAGATATTTGGAGTGAATTTGGTTTTGCGCATACCCAGTAGAATATTGGGTACTGATTTTGCCAAAACTCATACAGATTCTTCATAATGACATTTCTGATCTCTCATGGAAATTTGGAAACATTTTGACGACTTTTACGGAAGTTACGAGCGTTTTGAGTATTTTACATTTGCGCATGCGCAGGCGAACGTTACCATACGATTTCGATATGAGATCATCTGTGGCCCAACCCGCACTTACCTTCAAATTTGGACCACATTCGACCATTTTTACGATAGTTATGGGCGTTACTACCCGTTCAACGGTTTTCAGAATTGTTTGATTTATTCATTTTTGGGAAAATCAAAAATTCCCCCCCCCCCCCTGGACTACCCATATTGAAATTCTGATTTCACCATCATGTTCAGGGTGAACATGCCTTCAAAATGATATGTCACAGTATGGGAAAATTTTTCCCTTGGACTCCCCCTTAGGTGGTCCGATTGGCACCAAAAACTATACACAAAATTCCGGATACCTAAGGAGTCTACCCTCCAAATTTCAAGTCGATTGGTCCAAAATTGCGCCCTCTATCGGTGAACAAACTCACAAACGGAAAAATGCAGCTCGACTCACTTACGTTCGGCAATCAGTTGATATTTTTGTGCAACTACGAATAACAACTAAAGTTTTAGTTGTGGGGTGCAACTAAATTCTTCAACTAAATTAGTTGTAGTTGCACTTACACCTAACAACTAATTTAGTTGTAGTTGTAAGTGCAGTTACAACCAAGTTAGTTGAATAATTTAGTTGCACCATACAACTAACAACTAAAGTTTTAGTTGTTAGTTGAGTTTCAACTAACAACTATTAGTTGTTAGTTGGAAATTTAGTTGAACTAAATTTTTAGTTAACTACGCCCATCTCTGTTGCTAGTGTATGTATGTGGAAATAGACTATTTTATTTATTTTTATCCTGTAGTTTTTTGCTATGGATTTCCACTATTCCGCCGCGAGTGATTTAAGTTATACTCAAAAGAGGAGATGCTGTTTCGTCCTCTTACCCACATGGGACCTGTGTCTCTCCCCCCCCCCCCCCCCGGGCTAACAATAACTTTTGGATAATAATTATGTAACAGTCCGTTTAGCGCTGCTGTTGATAAACAAGCCCTTACAGAGTTAACCGGCCCCTTCATTTCTGGAACTTGATGACCTTAATCGCAAGTTCAACAACAAGAACTACGACAGAATGAGGATGCCCATTACGTTTTTCGATGCGCTGCAACAATCACAATGTTGTTTGGGCGAATCCATCATGACAGGAAAAACTGCAACTCCTTATTTGGTTCTGATTGAGGACCAATAATGAAGAGATGTGGCCGGTTTGAATATCTACAGTTTCAGTGGTAAAATATACGAATTTTGTTCATTCTAATTCTATTGTAAGTCCTGCCCACAGCTGGTGATTTTTGACTGGCTGGGGAAAATGTCCAAACCATACTGTAAAAAAAAAAAACGCTGCAGTCCTTGTCACATGGGTTTATTATTCTACTGGACATACCTACACAAATGTTGGCTGTTTATTTATTGTTTCTTTCATGTCAAATCATTGAAATAGCTATTTCTGGTGGTTTCCACCAATTTTGGCCTCCAAAACTTGAATTAGGTAGGTAGGTACGCTCCTTTTTTTTTAAAGTATCTTTGATCATTGATAGTACCATTTAATCGTCTTGATCCACGTGTTCACACTTTTTCTTGTGTTATTCTACAAATTGATGGTGATTTCGGACGGTTTCCCAGGTTTTTGACTCATAAAAAATCAATTTTGGGAGCTGAACATCTGATACAACCTCAATTTTCCAATCTTCGGTCAAAATCGACTTCATATTCGGTCTTCTCGTCCCCAAAAACATGAAAAACGATACCTCAAAAGCTCATTTTACTAACATATTACTAAAACACAAAAAGTACCTATTTTTATACACATTTTCACTCATAACTCCCCTGGGTATATTCCGATCGGGCTGAAAAGTTTCGGGACACAACTAGGGCCCAAACGGAGCATGTGTGCGAAAGAACGAATTTTTTAGACCGAAAATGAAGGCTGTACACGTGATACGGCGTACGGACATTGCATTTTTGGAACCTACGTACCTTGAAACGGAAAAGAAAAAATTTTGAGGGGGTGTTATAAAAATTTTTTGCTGAGCGAATACATAGGTGTATTATTCACAGAATAATAAACCAAAAACGCTGCAAAGTCCTTGTCACATGGGTTTATTATTCTCCTGGACATACCTACAGAAATTTTGGCTGTTCATTTATTGTTTCTTTTATGCGTAATAATCAAAATAGCTATTTCTGATGGTTTCCATTAATTTTGGCCCCTACAACACAAATTAGGTAGTACGCTCCTTTTGTTTTGTTTTTTAAATAACTATCTTTTATCATTGGTAGTGCCATTTAATCGTCTTGATCCACGTGTTGACACTTTTTCCAGTGTTATTATACAAACTGATGGTGATTTCAGACGATTTCCCAGGTTTTTCACTCATAAAAAAATCGATTTTGGGAACTGAACTTTTGGTAGAACTCAATTTTCCACTCTTTGGTAAAAACCGACTTCATATTCGGTCTTCTCGTCCCCAAAAACATGGAAAATGATATTTCAGAAGCTCATGTTACTAACATGTTGCTAAAACGCAAAAAGTACCTATTTTAACACACATTTTCACTCATAACATTCCTATCGGGCTGAAAATTTTCGGGACACAACTAGGGCCCAAATGGAGCATGTGTGCGAAAGAACGACTTTTTTAGACCGAAAATGAATCCTGTACACGTGATACGGCGTACGGACATTGCATTTTTGGAATCTACGCACCTTGAAACGGAAAAGAAAAAAGTTTGAGGGGGTGTTATAAAAATTTTTTGCTGAGGAAATACATAGGTGTATTATTCACAGAATAATAAACCAACAGGCTGGCCGTGGGCAAGTGCTGTAGGGTAGTGGCACTATTTCGCGCCACTTGCACGAACTGCTGTAATTCAGTGCAAGCTCTTTTACCTAACCTTATCTACATCAAACAGTGGCGATACGATTCTACTTTTGTGTGTAGTGTGAAACTACCCACTCCAATCATGTTCCTACAACGTTAAAATGAATCTCATAGTTCCTGCAGAGACCATATTAAGTCCTATTAGTGAGTTGAAGTTAACTACCCATAGGTATAAGCCAAGCCATCCTGTGCAGTACACGAGTAAACAAGCTCGAAGTGATTTTTGTAGTTCTCAGTTACCCACCTGAACAGAAAAAAATACTAACTAGGTATGTACTCCCTGTGATTTTAAACATGTGCCGAAGAGAGGGAGACGAGTTACATGCCATGTAAAACATCAGTAATGAAAGATAAAATTCAAAATGTATTTCTTGTTTTCAGTCATTAAAATTTGTTTTTCTCTTTTTTTAATACATTCCCCAGACCATGTTTTACTTGATATGTTATAGGTACCTGCACATCAAGTAACACATGATCTGGTTAATGTAAAAAAATGACTAACCCTGAGAAAAACAAATTTTAATGACAGAAAACATGAAATACAAATTGATACGTTCGCAATCTCATATTTGAAGGATATTTTTAAGTGAACAGGTGCATACTAGTGTGCCTGTGAGGATGGGAGTGTGATTTTTGTTAATGGCACATACGATTAGGTTGATACCTAGCCAGTAACAATGCATGATTGTTATAAATTACCATCATGGTGAGAGAACTAAAAAAAGGCGTTGTAAGAAATTTAAGTGACATTACATGAGTTAAAATTACCTCAAACGAATGAACTCATTGAACAAAGTAGTTCGGTAGGATAATAATATTCAATAATAATATCAAGTTGCTTACTGCTTAATGAAGCCTGTGATGAATACAGTTGAGAATTTTTAGCGAATAAGTTATTGCGATCGATCGATTTTGAACACAGTGGGCAAGGAACAGGAGCTGTACTTTATCGGAGAAACAATAATGAGTACCCACTAGAAGCGGGAGAGTCCAAATAGCTGAATTTATAGCAGTTTGTGCAAGTGGCGCGAGAGAGCGCCGCGACCCGACAGACCCAGGGCCAGCCTCTCCTCTAAAAAAATTATACACTTAATCAATAGAAGTTTGACGGTTAACTCAGGATATCCTAGTTTTCTATTTGGCGCATCAAAGAAAGAAACCAAGTCAACGATATGAAAAATTTATTTTCAGTATAATACAACTTTTGTTTTAAATCTAATGACGGAGCCAGGAATATAAGTGAGAAAATTGATTGAGCTGGCTTTATGATGACTATGAGTTATCACCTGTCGCCTAGAACCAGTTCAAGAAAAATTGAATTGCACGCTAAAAGCTGATGAAAGAAAAAACATTATTGCTCGGATTTTGTTACACGTAAGATTGCAACACGATCTCCACAGCAGAGGCAGAAACCGGTACAAATCATGGAGGTGCTGGTATTTAGAAGACACGGTAGGCAGGTGGGAAGCGAACGAGGGTAGAGCGTGTGACGTGTTGAGCTGCGTGTTGCCAGCCCAGCTGCGTCATGGCCCACACGATGCAGTCCTCGAGCTCCCTGCTCGACTTCTCTTCGTACATTTTACCAGCTATCTTGAGAACACGTCCGTACTGGTTGTGGGCGGCAGCGTGCCAGAGCCCGAAGTATCCGACCGCCTACGTACATAAAACAAGGCATGAAAATAATTTGATCTTAAAACTTGTATTTTAGAGTGAAACTATATTTTTCACGAGAGAGAGAGAGAGGTGATGTCACTCTTCTTCACTGTCCTACAGTGGTTACTGTTATCATTACAATTGAGCAATTTCATCCGGGATAAAAACAACGACAAACTTATGATACAAAGCCAGAGCCATCCACAGACGAACAGCTTGGATGCCACTAAGCTCATCCTTGACAATCCACTCTAATGTACATCCTGATTTTCGTAATAGATTATTTCAAAATTACGAAGATTGCGTCAACTCCAAAAAAATTGTTAAATTGTTATCATGTGGACATAACAGCTTGTGAATGTTTGCTTATTTGATACTCCCGTTAAAACGACGTCATCTGGAATAGCCAGTAGAAAAGTTATGTAACAGCCCTCCTTGTCTTTTCATGCATCTTATTTAATGCTGGCCAACCCGAATTCTAAGGCACTGTCAATCAGTCAATGTTATTCTTAAATCAATCTGTATTCTCGAAGTTGTAGGAGTATTGCAATTACCTATAGTTATAGCATTGAAACGAGAAGTTATGGTGAAATTTTCCGTTGTCTGTCATGCCAAGTTGGCAGAAACAGACCCTCTCAGATCAGCCAATCAGATGACACCACACAAATGGACTTCATAAGTGCGCTTTTTCTTGAAAATCTCAACTTTTTAAGATTTAAAAAAAAAATCAACTTAGGCATTTACCGAACTTCTAATTTCTTTTCTTTCGATCTAATGACATGTTCTTTCAACAAAAATAATAATAAGTCACGTTCATTCCTCATTGTTACCATATCCCTCCTACCTTGAGATCAGAAGATTCAACGTATTTGAGCAAATTGAGCCAAATGTCATCTATCGCTTCGAGAGACGGCTTGATGTCGCCATCGCCGACCAGTTTGTCAGGCATTAAAAAGAATTTGGCAAGAACGGAGCCTCTGCGGGCCAAAGCGTCGATTAGAGCAGTCTTCTGCTTTTCCATAGAACTGAAATATACAGATTTATGTGCATTGTAATAAACCGAACGTTCGAAGTTAGAACACTGCTCCAAGTGGAGAAAAACCGGAAAATGGGCCAGTGTAAATAAAAAGGAATCCCGTTCGTTGAAATGAGTTTTACGAGTAAATCATTTACACACAAAAACATCCACTATTCGTATGAATTTACGATAATTTAGAGAACAAGAAATAAGAGTGGCTAATTTATTGTGCACTCACGTTTTTATCGTGTTGGCATCTGGTCGCTGATCCGACTTGATACCAAGGTAGGACAGCAGCGCTGTTTGGTCGACAGTGTCAATTACCTCGTTCGCAAGTTTGTAAACCGTTCGTGCAACCTCGGCATCGATGTCAGCTGTGGAGCCGGGAAACACTCGCTTGCTATCTGGTTCCAACCCCTGCATCATCGACGTCAGCGAGCCCAAGTGATCTGGGAACTCGCTCTTGAGATCTTTGAACAGCCTTTCACTGTCTTCTTTATTATCTGCGATAAACAAAAGACGAACTAGTCATTTCCAAAATAATCCAAGGTTAAAATGCCCAAAAGCTTTCATCTTCACTTGCGAGGCAGTGGTTATTGGGGAGGTGCCACAGTATAACAAAGGAAGAGTCTGGCTGTTGCTGTATTAGAATACCGTAGCTAACTGACAAACTTTAAAATAATGGAAGTTTCACCACAATTTTGTGGAGATGCTGGTGGCATTTCACCACATAAAAGTAGCAGGACAACAGGCACAGTTGCTTGGACGATGGCATAAGAAGCCATGAAATTTCTGATTCCTTTTCAAATTTAGCCCACCTAACCTAAGTGGAACGCCTCTGGAGATGAAGGTCTCCTCAGTTACAGGGAAACATCTAAGAAAATGGCAACATCGATGTTTTTGAACATCTATTTTTTTAGACAGCTTTTTTTCTAAAACACTAACATACCTACCTACTTTATTATCTAAACGAAAACCATAAGAGAATAGTGATAGGTCCTGTTAGCCAAGATATTGACCCTTCTATGTTCCATAAAGAACGAGAATGCAATTGATTTCATGATTTTCCTAGGTGTAATTGGGGTTAGTAACTAAAAATGTTGAGCAATTATTCATTTTTTGCACAAACAGGAGGAAAAACAGGTGATGAACATAATTATTTACACCTATAATAAATTATTCCGAACGAATTGTATTTTCAATTAATGTAAATAATTTTTCATTGTAAAACATTATTTACCATACAATATTGTACTTATATGGAGTGGGTGGGATCAAAGCTCCCAATATTTATCATCTGCCTTGTGTAAAAAAAAGAAGATTGAAGGCCATTTTTCTTCTGAGAGGCGATTTTTCAGTGAGGTTAAAATCAACCCAGCTTGAGAAAACAGCCTCTCAGAAGGAACCAACTCAAACGTTAGTAGTAAAAATTGATGATTCTTGAAAAATGAAGAAGTGGGTAAATATGGATGTTTGGATGGGGGTAAAAAATATATGTTTCTGAAACCCACCCCTGGCAGCTACTGCCAGTGTCGCTGCAGGATGCTGGTGTAGGAGTTTGCTACTGTGTTGAAACCTCGTGCTTCAAAAAAACCGTGGTTCCCTCAGTAAACTAAGGTACGAATAAGGCTGAGATACGAATCACTGCCAGCATTATTTTGCTCTAATCATGGACGTTTGTGGTGTCTACTTGCAAAGGAATGCTCAGTGACATTAACAAACACTTCGATAATCAGATTTCATACTCAGATGATCCATTCCAGATCACTGCCATTACATATATTCAGCACTACATACATACATTTCGTAAAGAAGTCTGTATACAATTTTAACATGGAACATGTTTTTACAGGAGTAAACCAGGCTCAAAAACATCTGCGTCCAGTCCAGTCCGAGGGAACTCCTTCCCCTCCCCGTCGCCCATACAGTTCTCCCTCTACCCAACTCCTGCAACCCAACCCCCCACCTCCTCTCCTACCACACCTTCGCTGAAAACGGCGAGACCCCACTCAGCCGAAAACTGCCGAGTGGGTTGTACCAACCCGAAAAACGCCAAAAGCAGCTGAGGACGTGTATTACATCACATTGGGTTAGGTCGCTGGTCCGAAGCTTGGAAATCCCACGAAGTTTTAACATGTATCATGTTTTAGCCCTGGGATACTAGCATTTTTTGCGCGTCGATTTTGCGCGTCAACTTTTTTCGCGCACAATGCATAGTGGACAGTCACGTGGAAACGAGCCCTGGGATACTAGCATTTTTGCGCGTCGATTTTGCGCGTCAATTTTGCGCGTAATTTTGAGCGTCAACTTTTTTCGCGCACAATGCATAGTGGACAGTCACGTGGAAACGAGCACTGGGATACTAGCATTTTTGCGCGTCGATTTTGCGCGTCAATTTTCCGCGTCAATTTTGAGCGTCAACTTTTTTCGCGCACAATGCATAGTGGACAGTCACGTGGAAACGAGCACTGGGATACTAGCATTTTTTGAGGGTTGATTTTGCGCGTCAATTTTGAGCGTCAACTTTTTTTGTGCACAATGCATAGTGGACAGTCACGTGGAAACGAGCACTGGGATACTAGTATTTTTTGCGCGTCAATTTTGAGCGTCAATTCTTTTCGCGCACAATGCATAGTGGAGAGTCGCGTGGAAACGAGCCCTGGGATACTAGCATTTTTTGCGCGTCGATTTTGCGGATAAATTTTGAGCGTCAACTTTTTTCGCGCACAATGCATAGTGGAGAGTCGCGTGGAAACGAGGACTGGGATACTAGCATTTTTTACGCGTCAATTTTGAGCGTCAATTCTTTTCGCGCACAATGCATAGTGGAGAGTCGCGTGGAAACATGATACATGGTTGCAATTTTTGGTTCTTAAACATAAATCGAAATTTCATACTCCTCCTGACTTCCGAGACAAAATTCGATAGCAAGATAGGTTTCTTTATCAGTTTTCCTTTTGAACTCAAATGTCTCCGCTTTAACTCATTTAATTTTACTTTTTTTGCTTCCTCACTACCGAAGCAGGGAAGCCTTGGATTAGTGATTGAGTTAAAAAAAGTTCATGTCCTCCAAAATGAAAATTTCCAAATACCTACCATTTTCCGTTTCAGACATCGAGATATTTGGTTCCGTGTCTTTCTGACTGTGGTAATCCCTTGCAACACCCATAACAATACGAAATAATGGTCGAAGTGGGCTGAAATTTCGAGGGCAGGTGCGGTTTGAGTCACAGATGGTCCCATACCAAAATCATTGATAAAGTACCGTAACTTTCGTCTGCGCATGCGCAAACGTGAAATAATTGGAACACCCATAACTACCCTAAATATCGTTGAAATCAAACTTGGAGTGTCGGTCAGGAATAATACATTGGTAGTTCCAAATCAATTCCATTGGAATGGTAATGTAACTTAGATCTACGCATGCGCGAACATGAAATGTTGACCATTTCCTTGTAACGTTTCTAACTACGCAATAAATAGTCATAGAGAGCTGAAATTCTGAGGGTATACGCGGGTTGGATCGCAGATGGTCCCGTTTAAAAATCATGAAAATCGTTTAGTCTGCGCATGCGCAAACGTGAAATACTTGGATTGCCCATAACTACCTTAATTATTGTTGAAATGATATCACATTTGGAGGGTCGGTCAGGAATAATACATTGGTAGTTCCAAATCAATTTCATTGGAATAGTAATGTAACTTTGATCTACGCATGCGCGAACATGAAATGTTGACCTTTTCCTTATAACGCTTCTACCTACGCGAAAAATAGTCGTAGAGAGCTGAAATTTTGAGGATACACGCGGGTTGGATCGCAGATGGTCCCGCATCATAACGAACCTACCCAACTAGTTCATGTGATTCAAGTGAGGAAGCTATACCTAGTGCCTACTCGAATTGGCAGACGTTTTTCTACATAATTATCTCCATATCCTCTCTTATCATGTACCTATTCGAAAAACATGTTCCATGTTTCCTTGCTTTTATCCTTGATCTAAACTGTTATAATCCGGGGGTCTGGGGGTGTCCCCCAGATTTCATTCGACAATAAACGTACCGCCATGAACACAAACCACTGGCGGCTAGACTATTTATTTCTAGAAAACTTTATTGCATAAAAAATGTATATAAATACTGCACAAAAATATTGTACAAAAATATTGCATACAAATTTAATTTTTATTCACTTGTTTACTCAAGTTTTGATTGTTGAATATTTACTTTTTAAACTTAATGCACATAATTATCTTAGTGCATTAAAGGCTGCACGAAGGGAAATGGGAACAATCCTCGACTCCTAAAGCGTACAATTTGAAAAAAAAATTTAATGTATAAAATATAGTTTTTCAAGGCTATGGCATCAGGCTACTGCCAACTGAGAAAATAACTTTAAACTTTCTTACCCAATTTTGATAACCACGAGGATTTCAAATCCCTCAATGCTTCTTGATATTCCTCCCATTTCGTCTTCTCGTTGGTCGGCTTGCTATTCGAGTTGTTCGACTTCTTGGTCAAATCCGATAGAACGTATTTGAAGGGAAAGGAATCCTGTTTATAGGAATGGAAGCAGTTAAGTAGAGAAGCCACGTACTACACGAACTGAATAAGCAGAATTCCACGAAGTGTGGTTAATGGAGGCCAAGCACACTGCCCAAATAAATTCACGTTTGGAAGTGACAACTAAATATTGTGGCCCCGTCAATTTTAGTATTCCATATTTAGCTCGGCTCTTTTAACAACCATCAACAGTTGAACCAAATCCGGCAGACCAATCGAGTGTTGGGTACTCGAATACAGATGCTCCTAATGGTCATCATCATTGTAGGCACAAGCTCCCTGTTGAAATCGCTCGATCTTTGTGCATCAAGTAAGTATTTGGAACAGACACAGATCTAAAATAATTGCTCATTGACAACAGAAGTCCGGGCTTGAATTTTTCTGCCGACTCTTCTTTGGCAAAATAAGAAACGGAAAAAAGAAGGGTAGAGAGACCATTACTTACAGTTTTACGAGAGTTTTCGCTTTTGCAGAACGTAATAGAGCCTTTCAGGAATTGGCCAGCAGAGACACTTTTCAGTTGCCTGCAATATGAGGGAAATTTTTGTCTGAATTAAATGTTGACCTCGTTGAAATTCCAAATTTATAGGCATAGGTTCTACATCAGTGAAACTAGAAGTAGAATGGAATTGTTACGTCATGAAAGAAAGAGAGCTGTAGAGGTTTATAAAATACAAAAACACTGTGTAATTCAACTCGCCATTCAACGCCTTCAACTAGCTTAATAATACTCCTCAGATCCTAATTTAACAATGACGATCTTACTTGGTGTCTGTGAGGGCAGAGACGTAGATCGGGAGCCTGTAACGGTCGGGAGGAACAGTTGCACTGCTCATTTTCTTCCCTTGGACGAGAGCCTGGGGCATACTGCTGAAGACGTCCAGGTTGATCGGGTTTTGGAGCTTGTGAAAAACGAGCATTGGAAGGTCTGTCAGCTTCTCCAACAGCTCCCGCTTCTCATGACGGACTTGCTGCTTGATCGTGTAGTCGCCTTTTTCCAGTTTCATCGAATACTGGGAACACCATTCATAAAAAATAGTGGAAACAACGGAAGTTTGCATAACAGAATTCAATCAAAAATATAATTCACAAGACCTCAACAACGGCAGGTGCACATGGGTCCCAATTTCTCATTTTAGACCGTAACATCGAATTCAACACCAATGAAACCCCCAAGAGGAATTAGCACCAAAAACCTTCAAGCAGAGCTAAATAACAGGTGGAAAATTGCAAGTGACGTTTACCAGTGTAACCTTAGCATAATGGATGATAGTATGATCTGCAGCATATACCTGCCTACCTGAATAAGGAAAATTAGTAGGTACCCACTTTTGTTAGGAAATTTTTCCGAAAACCGGCATGTGAGGTGTTTACCAAATCATAATGTAGTGCAACAAAAAAAACTGATGTGGCTCGGAATCATGATTTTATGTAATTTGACAACCAGCTGCCTAACAGCAGGCCAATCGTTAGGCAGCAATGCACATAAATATTTGCCTGATTGTAATTAAATAATTTGTGAATAAACTTATTCTATTCTATATTGCAACGTTCTGGAAAGCTCGTTTTGGGCTAAATGCTATGCATTATTCTGTACCTTTCCGGGATAAGCGTCTCCACTACCCAAATACTGTTTGTTACTGTCAAAGAGCATCCACAATTGTGACTCGAACTCTGACTCATAGAGCAGTTCACTGAGAAGAACTGTGTTAGGTGTGATCTCAGTGGACTTGGGGAGGTGAAGGCTATAAGTAAGATTGAGCTGGTAGATGTATCTTTCGTCTGGTATCACGTCTCTAGGAGAGCCGCACGGAATGATTCGCGACTCAGTGGGCCTGAAAAGAAAGAAAGACAATGTATAACATAAATACGAACACCGCCAGTCACCAACGAAATATGAATGTACACTTACACAGCGACCTGTGCAACGAGTTCTACAACTGGAGGCTCATCCTGGTACTTTGAACGTTACCCAAATACCACGTACGCACCACATGAGAGTAGGTAAATAGGTCATAGAACTAACCATACTTGTGACTGAGGTTATGGAACGAGGGTGCAGCACATAGAAAACTTCCTCAATACTCACTTCAGTACAACCACGTTGTGCTTGAGAGAGATCTGAGGGGCGATTTCTTCCATTTGGTGACCGCCAATGATGTCGAAACAAGTCAGACCCTGTGCATGGTGCATCGTGAACTCATTGCCTTCCGCAGCACAGCCGTGGAAACTGATGCTGTAGTCTAGAACGCTCTCTACTTGGTCCGACCAAAATTTAGCTGCTACGAATTCCATAATGACACCACCCTAAAACCATCAGCAATTAAGTCGCTAATAGCTCGTTCGTTTCTGCATAACAGGTGATAACTGTTACACATGCATGCAAAATACAATCAATGCATACAATCAATTGAATTCAACACACATACGTACTCCATGGAAGATCCATGCAATGGAGCATTTCTACATCGAGAACATTGACACATACCTTGACTTTGAAAGGGTGAGTACAATCTGAATCGGGTTTCACCAAAACCATTTTATGGAATTCGTAAGTTTTGCATGCCTTCTTTGGTACAAGCTGCATACATTGGAGGACGAAGTTTCCAGATTTGTCTTCATCCTGCACGTTGAGCTTAATAACTAAAATCATGGGTTGGTGATGAAATGAAAATTACATGAATGAATCTACTAAACAAGACTGATTAGAAATGTGAGCACTAACCAGCGTACGTGGCTCTGTCAGGAACAAATATGTAATGCCTTCGGATTTGACCAGGTCTGAAATGAACACCTTCGTACTTGAGAATCGGTTTCGAGATCTTCTCTCCGAATGAAAGGGGTTTCGCCACAGTGATTTCCACGTTGAAAAGAGGACCTTTCTCAGGTTCTTTGGCATCAAAACCTTTCAAACTGTAAAAACGGATAACCAGCAAATTGATTTCCAATAATTCCGACAGCATACCTGGGGTATATTGTCTATTTGTGATTGATAACAATGTGCAGCTCATGTTTGTGTGGCATGAGGCAGTATCTTGCACCAAGACTGGGAGATTGGCATCCCCCTCGTTTGTAGTTCTTTGCTCGACCTTGCTAATGAGCGCCCGGCCTCCAATAAATACGGACATTGCTGGAAATGATTTTAATTAGCTCTGGACATCCTAAATAAGTTGGAGGTTGAGGGATTATAAGGTGGTATTCCTTGAATCCAAAACCTACACAATGATCCTAAATAAGAGTAATTCATGTTTTGCGACAGTGTCTGAGTCAAGCCGAACTTTCGGGAGCCAAAAAGCCACGGAGTTTTTGGACAAAAACACTTGAAAAGTGCATCATACAGAAAATGTCACTTTTATCAGAATTCAATGCACTTTAATTCTGATAAAAGTGACATTTTCTGTATGATGCACTTTTCAGGTGTTTTTTGTCCAAAAACTCCGTGGCTTTTTGGCTCCCGAAAGTTCGGCTTGACTCAGACACTGTCGAAAAACATGAATTACTCTTACTTAGGATGCCCAAAGTGAAATAAAACCATTTCCATTTTTGTATGGCTAATTAACTGTAATAAATTCAATCAAGTTTCACGTTGGTCAACTATTTCGAGCATCCCCTGTCGCTCCAGCTTCTTCACACAGACCCGAAACCACCTTAACCAGGCCCTACCTTACAAACAGGCACTGTTAAATTTCGACATTATTCTTTGGATTGATTATTAGGTATGCCTCCTTCCTAGTTTTGTCAAGTCTGCAACAATAGGTTTGCTCGCAGTGACCATCTGATTGTTATCATAAAGAAAAGCGACTGGCCGTTCGCAGGGCTTCTTGGACTGTTTTCTGACTGTATAGTATCCACTGCATAGCAGCGCTTTCCCGACTATCCAAAGCCAGTTTTCTGACAGTCATTCCAGACCACAGAAAATCGGGTAGACGAGAATCTGACCAGACCAAACGCTTATCAAGATGGCACTGGATTATCGATGGTTTCATACAGTTTTCAAGGAGTCAACCAACCATCAGAAAACCCCAGTGCGAACGAATCTAGTGCTGATATATAGTTAACAAATAAGTTGGTAACTCACGATGTCGCATGAACGCCATGAGGTAGACCTGTGGGATCGACTCGCACGTGAATCGGACGAGCCAGATTGTTCAGTTCCAAATGGGACGGATAATGCACCCACGGTTTATCACAGGTAATTGTGAAGCTCTTCTGGAAGTTGAGCTTCTCACGCGAATCTGTAAAATTAATTACAGTTGCGGATGAATGGTGAAATGATTACACTCAAATGAACAATTATTATTGATTCAAATGGGGAATGGTGAAACAGAAAATTCATTTGAAATTCCCTTCAAATTCCTCAAAAAGACATTCGTAGTTATTCCTCGGCAAACGGAACTTGTAGGTTCTACACGCAACCTGACTGTATTTTTATTATGAAAAGATGAAGTGAAACAAACCAATATTTGAAGAATCAGCGAATACAGGTTCTATGTTGATGCTGAAGTCTTTTGGCTTGTTCTGGAGACCATCCCTCATGTAAATACCCTTGTCCTTAGTTCCATTGACGTTGATATTGAAACGAACTTGATTGTCTGGGGATTTGCTGTACGTGACGAGATAATCAAAAGCTTTCTCGACCTGGAACAGAGAGCACATGGGTCAAGGTAAGATTTCAAGATTTAAGATTTTAAGATTTATGCACTATGACCTTTCACAAACAAAAACAAAAAAGCCACGTGCGTCACATAACAGCTACCATCCACTGCCAGCTTGATTTCAACGTTACCTTTCATTTAAAATTATTCTGATAATGTTATAAATTACAACCTATACAGGGTGTCAGGGCTAAGGTCGTACCACCGGCCAGGGGTCGATTTACAACTAATTTATAATAAAATGTGTCCGTAACCGATTTCTTGATCCATTAAGCCTACCACGGTTTATCCAAATTTAATATGGCAACTGCTAAACAATCGAATTTTACGCATACAGTAGGCCTAATGGGTCAAAAAATCGGTTTTTACCTGGTTGGGGAGTCTCGGGACTGCCACCATTCGACTCAGCGAGAAAAAGTATGAAAAGATTGCTGCCTAACTCATTATGGTGAAAATGCCAATTTTGCGAAAAACGACGATTTGTACTGAAAAATCCACGGTTTTTGGCATGGAAACGAAGATTTTACCTCTTCAGTCCACTGTAAAACTTTTTTTGATCATATAGTTGGAAAGCTGAGCTTCTGGGCCAACTTTTAAGATTACAGTGAGAAGAAAAGGGTAGAATCACTAATACCCACAAATGTTTGAAAAAAAAATTGAAAATTTCCAAGATTTTACAAAGTTTGATTTTCAGGTTTATTTTTAACCCATTGAATTCTCTTTATAAAAATGGATTTGGCGTCAGGGCGATAGGAAATTTAATGCTCTTTCCGATGATATAATCAGATTTGGTTTTAGTCCTTAAATTAACCGGGTTATGGCCATTTTAGTGACGTAAGGTCGAAAACACGAAAACAATCTTAAAAGTGAAAAAAAACTGGTATTATAAGCGGCAAAAAAAAGAAGTTACAGGACACTTTTCATCAAAAATTAGATGTAGAATCGACCCCTGGCCAGTGGTACGACCATAACCCTGACACCCTGTATAATATTATGTAGGTAGGATATTTCATCTCATCGACAGATAGATTATCACTAAGCTAATAAATGACCTACAACAATCAGAAAAGATTGGTAGGTAGACATGGACCGAGCAAATCGGGAGACAAAGGTGTATTTGCAAATTGCAAGATAGGAGGTTCCTAACAACAAACAGGTGCCAGCTTTTGTTTATGATGTAACCGACATTTCTGCCCAACGGGAACTAGCAAGTAGTACGCTCTAACCGAATTTACTCTCTAAGCGGTTTGTACGTTGTATCAAGAGTTAGTGTATTCTTTCCAATGACATTTCACGGTTCCAGAGATTGTGTATGCTGTAAACGGTGCCGATGTAAACTATATCCACTGTATATTATTAATTATAAATAATTATTGCAGCTCACCTGGAGGAGACCGTGGCCTTGAGCAAAGTAGTCATCTGCAAGCGGCAAGGCTGTGTTCTCGAGGGCTCTTTTGACGAGATATGGCGTGTGTTTCAGGTTACGAGCCTTCATTCCAGACAACAGGACGGCTGAAGAAAAAAATAAATCGTGATATCATTCAACGTAATGCAAATACGCACAGTAATACTACCCTACCAGCGAAGGTGAGTTTTACTTGAAGGGGAAGAAAATATTATGTCTCTTCTCTTTTACCTATCATGCTACGTTTTTTCTCTTTTACCTTTGCAACAGGGTTCACTCAATTTCTGCAACCATTCAACTGTTGTTCCAATTGAATCAGCCTAAGTCTCTGTGCTTAGACGAGTGTAAAATATCATGTGTTTCTCACAGTCTTGTTAAAAGACGTCCAAATTCAGAGGACTGTAACTGAATCGTCCACTCATGGAGGTTAGAAAAGGAAAATGAATACCCATAAGCCGTTAACAAAGAAGCACCCGAACACCCGAACAGCTGACCAATTTGGCTACTACATTTCCATCGATCTTTCTTAAAACAAGCTTTCTACTTGGCACCAAGCTCGTTTCCAGCAACTTTTTCATTACGGTCTTTCAATCGTTTTAGTAAAGTTTCACTCACCAACAGCTCCAGCTACATGAGGCGACGCCATGCTCGTGCCGTTGAGAAGCTGGGCATGGCGGAGCAAGTATTGAGGCACAGATGTAATGGCACCTCCTGGAGCACAGATGCTGACGCCTTTACCACCGTCCATCGTAGGGCCGCGAGATGACCAAGTATACGGTAGGCCAGGCTGCTTGTTACGTAGCGAATATTCAGCAATCATCATTTCAGGGGATACATAAGCTCCAACACCTACAAACAACCAGGGTTGTTTTTCCTCAGAAAATGTACATGTGGTAGGTGACTGAGAGTCGGAGTTGGAGAATGATACAAGCTTAGAGAATATTACGTCATTAAATCGAAAGAATTAACAATTCCGAAGAAAAAGATTGCCTACCAATTATATTGTCATCCGAGGTGTCAGGTGGTGTGCCAATGGTCGACAAACAGGGGCCATGATTTCCAGCAGCAGCTACCCACGTCACCCCGTATTTATCAATAACTTCGTGCATTAGTTCAGTTATACGCCTGCAATGATAGAATTTTACGATCGTTATTATGAACACACTTGATGGAAGTTTGATGTTCAATCAAGAAATACAGGAAAACTTAGCAAAATGAGAAAGTCGAGTACAGTGAAATATCTCGTAAAGCGGACACCCATGGTTGCTGTCTGTTTTTCGGATGCGCCTGTTACTGGTAGGTAGATTTTTGCTAATTAGGGTTATTTTTAATTTTGTTTTACAGTGTATGTCTCCTTTACAATTAAAAGCAACACTCCAAGTTCCTTCCTACTATGGACAGACTATACCTATCATAAAACCTGTAATGTCTATGTGTGATAGGTAAAACGACCCACTGACATAATGAAAGGACAAGATTCAAGGAGGATTTCAAGAGAAATATGATAACAGATCATACGCACATACAAACACAACTAATTTTTTCTGATTGAAAATTTTGTCTAAAAACGATGTTTGTGTCTCTGTCCCATTTCTTTAGTTTGTGTATTGATTTGGCTATCAAGTGAGAAGTTCAAGCTGAAATAAGAGCATAAGCTAATTCCTAATGAGATGGGGGATGAGTTCACAGATGAGGTTTGCTTGCTGTTGGTTTTACAGGAGACTAGCGAACCATTTCGTGAACCACCCATTGAGCTTGCACGACCAATGCTAAGTTGGAAACCACTTGAACGAGACGAGCACAAAGAATGGGTTTGACCATAAGTTTACAGAAAGATGAACTGGATCGTGTCCGAAGCTATAAATCAAATCATTTCATTTGCTATCACTGATGGGAGATGGTGGGGGTACCCGGCAGAAAGCGGTAAGCGGAAAAATCCTCTGACTGGCCTGGCGCCTAGAATACCTTACCTTCCACAAGTGGTCAGAACACTCCCAACAGAATACATGGATACTATACAGTCAGAAAAGAGTCAGGAAATCCACTGCAATCACCCAAATGACTTTCTAGTGATCTGCGAGTGGCTTTTTCACCACAGTGAACAAACCTCCTAACACTATGAGCATGGGTGTAGGGAGTGTCCACTAACTACCTACCTATAGAAGGTACCTACCTATCACACATGAAATCCTAAACAAATTTTCTTTTCTTTTATTCACCTCTGACGATAATTAGAGGAACAGGCCCAAAAATGTATCTGTTATTAAGAGTCTGCTATAGGAAGGTCCCATAAACATATAAAAGTGGCCAAAATATACAAAAGTCCCCAAGAATTTGTTCACTATTGGGAGTTTTACGGTACCTATATTTTTGATTGTTCACGAAATTCTACGCTTTTTATATGCTTTTATAACAATTTTTTCTTTTTTAAAACGAATACGCAAAATCGGCCAATTCATTTCATTCAACATGTTGTCCAAATCCCATTTTCCAAAGGGGGGGGGGAGGGGGGGTGCAGTCTTTGTCACATTTTTTTTTATTCTTCTATTGGACATACCTACAGTAATGTTGGCTATTATTGCTTCTTTCATGTGCAATAACAGAAATAGCTATTTGTTATGGTTTCTACCAATTTTGACCCCAAAAAACAATGGTTAGGCTCCTATTTTGACAAATTACCTTCGATCATTGGTAGTGACATTTAATTGTCTTGATTCACCTGTTAATAATACGTCTGGTGTTATTATACACATTTATGGTGATTTCAGACAATTTCCCCAGTTTTGGACTCATAAAAAATAAATTTTGGGAGATGAACCCTTTGTTACAACCTCAGTTCTTCACTCTCTGGTCAAAATCAACTTCATATTCGGTCTTCTCGCTCTAAAAAAAACATGGAAAACGATACCTCACAAGTTGATGTTCACTAAAACCTCAAACAAAACCTCGAAAACCCCTATTTTTCACCCATAACACTCCTGGGTGTATTCCGATCGGGCTGCCGAGCTTCGGAGCACAACTAGGACCCAAATGTGCGAAAGCTGAGCTGTGTGCGAGAACGACGATTTTATACAAAAATCTAAGTTTATTTTAATCCTCAAACTTTGTTAGAACCTCAACTGTTCGATCCTTGGTCAAAATAATCGACTTCATATTCGGTCTCCTCGCCCTAAAAAACATGAAAAACGATACATCACAAGCTCATGCTACTAAAACACCAAAAGAAACTGTTTTTATACCCATTTTTCACCCATAACACCCTTGGTTATACTTCGATCGGGCTACAGTTTCGGGACACAACTAGGGCCCAAATGGAGCCTGTGTGCGTAAGAACGAATTTTTCAGACCTAAAATAAAGTAGACATAGATGACACAGCGAACGTCGTACGGTGGAATCTACGCACCTTGGAACGTAAAAGAAAAAAAATTCTGAGGGAGTATTCTTACATTTTTCTGCTGAGCGAATACATAGGTGTATTATTTACAGAATAATAAACCAATAAATAATGATAATAATAATATAGGTACTTAGTAATAAATTACTGAATCATACCCAGAGGAAGACCAGTTCGAACTCTCTCCGTAGCTCATGTTGATTACCAGAGCAGCATTTTTCTTCTTCTGCGACTCCATGACCTTGATCATGGATCGAACTAATCCTGTTCCAGTTTCCATGGTGCTGAGGCGAAGATCTCCTGATATTGGCAATGAAGGAAATCATTGATCTCTCACGGGTTATTCATTGTTTTTTATCATTATTATGCGATTTCATCTAATTTTGGGTTCCAGAAGAGTTTCATTGAGCAGGGACCTACTACACCAATATGAATGTAACAACTTAATAAATATAATAAAAAAGCATGGATAAACATTACTGTACTCGAAACACAATTATGATGTGCAGAACGGATGAATGTGAAGCATAAAATGTGAATATTGAATTAATTTAGAAGTGGGAAGGGGGGGGGACACTTACCTATACACAAAGAAATGATCTGAGCACCAGGCGCAACTCCGTTTTTCTCTGGTTCGTCAGGAAAATTAGCAGCCGCAATGGAGGCAACGTGAGTTCCATGAGAGGCTTAACAGAAACAAACTTGTGAAGCTACGGCACATGGGTAGATATTACAAAAATGGGCAAACAATGAATCACTTACAGCTCAGTGATACGATTTCCAGTAAGTTCCCGTCGTTGTGGACGTTGATGGAGTAATTGATGAAGTCGTCTTTGGCCAATGAAGCGAACTGCTGAGTGTGGTCGTACTCACCCAGAACAGTACAACTCTTCAAGTCTCCGCATTCACTTGTATCCAAGCATACTCTGTAACGACAGAGTGATTTTTGTATACCACCTTGTGATTCTAGGAATTTGGGACGCGTTCATGTTGAATAAGCGATTATAGCGGCATTAATCAAGTAGGAAAATAGGAACAAGCTTTTCAATAAGGTTAATTGTGTAGGTGCAAGGTCCTCTCTCTTTGGTGCGAACCAACACAGCTGTGAGAGCTGACACAGCTCGACTGACACAATGAACCAGATCATTTTCTACAATACAGCTGATAGCTACAAAATCCTGTTGCTGAAGCTGCGTATGCCCGTTGGTATTTAATGCTCCGGAACAAGCTGTATCTAGTGGATACAAGGGGACGAAACTAATGCAAACTGCACCAGGAATGTAGGAGGAAGAGAGGAAGCTCCTCTTCCCCTAGCTACGTTTTTGACTGTCCGCTTCCATTCCGTTTGCCTGCTTCCCTACACCCTTCTTATGCTTCATAGATACTCGCACATCGCGCGTCCCCAGATATAAATTTCACATTTATGTTTTTGCTCATTTCTTTTGCATTATTTCTACTATTTATGGTCCTATGTACGTTGTTTTTTATTACTTAATGGTTTGGGCGTGGAAGCTTTTGACATGGCCTAAACACTAATCGGTTAGGTAAAATACCCTTACATGGATAGTGAGAAACGCATTAGCAAAAAATGTTAGTAAACGTTGACAATAAAAAGTCATTCTTTTTCGAAAAATTTATTAAATTTGTTCTGAAAAAACTATTTTGGTGGATGAGTACATGTTTACTGGTCATTATACCATTTTATCTCCTAGACACACCACATAGAAATTGGTGTAGCTCATCGAGTCTGAAAGAAGGTCACACTCACATGCAAACAATTGGCAATTAGATAATAATAGTAATAATGTTGTTCAACAGGCACTGGGGAATCATAGTTAACACCATAACAACTTTAGTTTACCTCCAAATGGTCCCATCGTGGAAAAGAACAACATCGTAGACAGGGCCGAGGTCGACGAATTTCTTCTCTAGCTGGTTCAGCAACTCGACCTGAGCTTCCAATTCTTCTTTAGCCAGCTTCTCCTGTCTAGAGAGATTCTTCTTATTCTCCTGAGCCTGAAAACGGGAAGTCAGAATTCCAAAATTCTTCTAAAACGTACCTTCATCACCTAAAACTCAACAATGGCTTCAAATACTTGCCTTGACCAGTTCACTCAGTTTTTGGCTGACATCGGCAGAGGTGGATTTGTGCTGAGGATCCCACTTCTTCTCCCTCCTGTCAGCTTCAATTCGCTCTTTCAGGCTTCTGGGGTACAACTCGTAGGCGTTTTTTATGCCAATGTGATAGTTCCCGCTTGGGTTCTTCCATTCGCTTGGAATCTGAAAAACAGATATGTACACGAGACAATGAAACCGCCAAATTAGGAGAAACGTTTTTGCCGAATCCGAATCTGGCTCATAAGTATACCTACTTAGAAATCATCAGCCACACAACTATCCTTACCCATACCCAACTATTACGAGTGTATATTTTGTGTGGTTTTTAAGATATTGCGAATTTCGTGAGTCACCTGTGACTGAATTTAAGGAACCAGCGTTCGAGACCAATTTGATGTACTTAGGGATGTATATGGAGAGGTGCAACAAGGAAATTGTGTAGTTCTTCCGTCAATAACCTTTCCTGCAAATTAAACTTTTTCACTTCAAATTCCATTATTTTTATTTCGATGTCTTCAAACAGACTTTAAATGAGATAGCAAAAATGAAAGTGCGAAACTTATTTTCCTTTCTACTTGAACTTTTTTAAATTTCTTTCCCATTAGACTTTGCCAATGAAAGTTGAAGGTAAATTAGCTTAATTTGAAAATGAAGACGTTGCATTAATTTGCTAGAAAGGAATTTTAATTTGACGAAATGACGCCATAAGTTCGTGTGACATAGAGCCAGTCCGTCAAATCATACATTTTTCTCATCGTTCCACTAACTGCACTTTATGACAACCAATTAAAGCTTTTTAATTCAAAATGAACTATTTCAGGTTCATGTTATACAAGAAAAGTTTTACTTTACCGAAAAAGCTATTATATCCACATTTTACCTAATTGAAGTCAACTTGGACACGTCATACCTTCAAAGCCCTTCCACTGAGCCCAGTGATCGTTCCATTCACTGGGGTCACCACAGTTGAAGTGTCAACGTCACCAGCTCCGGTGCAATCGTAGCGGCTGATTACTTTGGTTTTGCCTTCGGTCGTCACCTGCAAATCGTATCAACAGAGAACTAGTTGTACGAACATGAAGTTCAGAAGAAGATGATTTGCATACTAACAGCAACACGCAACAAGGACGTTTATGTAACTAAATGATACAGAAAGACCTCACGATCTAGAACGTGAGCCAGTCTAGACGCAGGTGCCTCTCGCATTTGATGAGAAATGTTTGGTAATTTAGGAGTCTCTCGGTTTAACCAAAATCCTGGCCCACAAGAAATTGCCAGGCCCCTATATAATATCTTACGAATTTCTTTGCGATCAGAGAAACGATGTCAGCGTTTGCACGAAAATGTGAAACCCTATATTTAAATAACATTATACTTTTTTTTCAAGTGTGAATTTTGAGTTTATCAGTTTACAAACAGCAATATCTCAGGAAGAGGAGGCCCAGGTTCTCGTACAGGACTGTAGCGCCAAAGACGATGAATATCTCAGAAAGAAGAAGAAAATTCATTTAGTATAATACTGCGCTTGCACAAGTAAGTGGAACCCTATTATTTAGTTATACTTTTTTCTTTCAGAGTGCGAATGTATACAAACACCTATATCTCAGGAAAGAAGAAGAAAATTAAACGAAAAAGTGAAACCCTACTACCTATTTAGTTAGGTATAAGTGTTTTCTTTCTAACTGTGAATTTATAGTTTATAAACACCAATATCTGAGAAAATAAGAAGAAAATTCATTTAGTATAATATTGCGCTTGCACGAAAAAGTGAAACCCTATTATTTATTTATACTTTTCTTTCAGTGTGAATTTATAGTTTGTAAGTTTACTAACACCAATATCTGAGAAAATGAAAAGAAAATTCATTTAGTATACTGACTTTGAAACAAACGTGAATATGTCGGATACAAGTAGAAATGCCAACCAAGAAAAATAGCTTAGTACCTACTACAAAACGAACAGACAGTCGTTCTAGACAAGACGTTACATAACCTACGTAGGTATTTGTTTGGAGGCTCAGCATCCGCAATGTAACCAATTTACTTCATTTTTACCTAGCATTATCGCTGTTTAAAATTAATAAATTCATCATTACAATTTGTTATGAAAATCGTTTAGATTATTAGTAAGATACGACGTTAACAATAATTCAAAGCGGTATAGGTACCTACCTATTACGATAAAAAAGTAACATAAACATGATGAATTGACAGATTAGTCCTATTTATAGCTTTAGTCCTATCTACGAGTATAACGTACCTATCAGCTTCTGAATAATGTTCTAAAACCGGAGTATATTTTGGCGCAGGCCGTATTGCAATGATTTGTATTGCCTTATTGTATTGGTTTTGCTGTCAAAGTTGTGGATTTTTGGATCTCCCCCTCCCCATAAAGTCTTCAGAACACCAAGCAACTTATTGTTTCACAAATTTTCCTCTGCATAAAAAGATTGAGCTGAGTCAGTTGTATTACGTAATGTGGTTGTATATTGTGTTGTCTTTCCCCATTGATATCAAAACATAGCTGAAAGATATAGTTGATATTTTGGCAGATGAATAATATTTATAGTTATGAGTACAAGGCCATGTTTCCAGTGAAAGATATTCAGAAATGACGAACCCCCTTAGAAGCTAGGCTTCTACGAGCAGATAAGAGGTGCCCTCATAGCTAAGCAAAACTTGACGAAATCTTGTCCAGACCCGAACTATACCTCACAGTGACAGGCATATCAATTCGTGATTCGAGTTATACTTTGATTCTGCCTTGGAGGACCCCGTAGTGAAGTTAATTCACAACCCATCAAAACCCAGCAACTAAGAGGGTGGCCAATAGCTCCATTTCGTTGTTTGCAGGTATAAATCTCATGAGAAGAACCCACACATTCAATATGTTTCCAATCGTACATTTGTAAGTACAGATTCAGCACGAAGTACAAAACTAGGGAAAAAAACGCTGCATGAGTGCAGCAGCGCTGTTGCATGGATCTTCAGTAAGATCCATCCGTTTGGGTGCTTTCTCCGCTTGAATGTTCATTGTGTGACATCTTAATTTTGAAGACAGGAAATTTTGGAAACCAGGTGAATAGAGGATACATATACTCTTCTTCAAACCCACTAATCTTTTCCTTTTAATTATAAATGGAAAACAGAATTCTAGAAATAAAAAGGAATGATGTCAACTCTTCAAGTTCATGCTACCTGTACGATAGATACCACATCGAGACTCCAAAAGACAAGAAAGCGGTCAACATAATTTTCTAAAAATATACTTCGTTCAAAGAGCTACTGTGTAGTAGGCAATCAGCTCTGTTAACAACTGTGAACTAACAAATGGAACAAAGGAACTGGAAACACGAGTTCGTTTTATTGTAGATGCAGACCAAGTATCACTCACCTAGGAGTGTCAAACACCGAAATAACCTTTACAAACCATTATAGGTAGCCTACCTATCTTTTAAGCAGGGAAATGGTTGCGGAGGCAAGAGTACTCTTCCAGTCAAAAATGTCCAGGAACTCAGAATGTCAACAACCGATTAAAAATAATATTTAAAAAAATCAGTCATGCATGCTGCCATACTGGCTATAAGAGCGAATTTTCGAAAAAAATATTAGCCCTGTTCTATAAAACTATGTTATATAGCGCGAAACCATACCATTTTTCGTAAAATTGTATCATTTTTTTCGTGATTTTAGCCATTTGTACCGATTTTTGACCCTTATTAAGTCAAAGTTGACCCACTATTATGCAGAGAAAAACCTTTAAATAAAGTCAGGTGAGCCAACATGGATTAAATACAGATTTTAACACCCCCCCCCCCCCCACCCAAATCCAAATTTGACCCCTATCCCGCAAGAAAAAAACAAATGAAATGGTATTTTCCTGTCTACTCAACCTTCCATCCCACTTTCAGTCATTTTATATCAATTGCGATTTTAGCAGTTTTTACCGATTTTTGACCCTTTAAAAACTCAAACTGGACCGACCCCTTAGAATTTCTGAAAATTGCTCATCTTCGAACTCATCTTTTAGTTTGGCAATACGAAGTTTGGCGAAATTAGGTATGATGTACCCAAGGAAAGGTCTGCAGTGATACAAATATATAAATTATATATTATGTATATATATATACAACACACACACACACTTTTGTTAAAAATCTAGGGATGAATTCAGGATGCTTTGAAACGGATTTGCCCACAAAAAATTTCAAAAATTCACGTTCTGAAATTTTGGATGGTCCCATTGCAATAGCTTCATTTTCTTTGAAAATTCGCAAAAACTCAACTGTTAAGTAACTATTGAATGATTTCATAGTCACCTGCAAACCGGGTGCACCGGGGTCAACTCCAGAGTCAAAAACAGCGATGATGATACCTCGGCCATCGTATTCTGGGTATTTGTTCAAGAAGCTCGACACTCCCGTTTCCTTTTTCGGAAGAAGAGCCGAAACAGGAAATTCTTCGGAGCCATTTAGCAAAGAATGATTAGACATACTAGAAAAGTCCGAGGATTTCAAGAGACGAGATCTTTC
Source organism: Leptopterna dolabrata (assembly GCA_954871275.1). Classification (NCBI taxonomy): domain Eukaryota; kingdom Metazoa; phylum Arthropoda; class Insecta; order Hemiptera; family Miridae; genus Leptopterna; species Leptopterna dolabrata. The sequence goes on along the minus strand of OX940976.1, from coordinate 45,795,974 downwards.
CAAGACCCAACCACTTGAATGCAACAGAAATACCGCACGGGAACTAGAAACTTGTTTGAGTTCCTTGGGAACCAAATGAAGATTGATAATATTATGCAATAGCAAATTACTGGCACCACCAAATTTACAGTGATGGAAGATAACAGAAAACATAAAATTCGCCAGGAAACGGGGGACGGGTGGGAAAGTGGTGGGGGCGACAAAAGAAGGAAGGGACAAGGGAGATGACAAGTCTGTTGGAGTTTTCTCAATGCTACCAACAGTTGGATGCAATGCAATGGTACCAACAGTTACTTACAATAATTACTAGAGACACTGGAATTACCCATGCAAGAATAAATATACTAATATACTACTACTAATATACTAATAATAAATATATTTATTACCAGTCTCTAAATTACCTAGAGGCTAGAGACACTGATAATTACCCTAGACGCGTCACTCCACTGCCCCGCAACCCTGTCGTTGCCGTCATCTGCCACTCGCTGCCCTTAGACGTTCCGATACTCCTTTCGATCCGATATTTGGTATCAAATCAATATCGAAAGCATGTTATCGATACTCCGATATTATCGAAAGGAAATATCGATATTGAAAGTATCATTTGATATCGATAACTCTTACATTTTTTATATTATTGTCCTCAAATTCTGTAACTCAATACGAAAAATAAATCGTGTTGATGATCCATCTATCTCAACATTATGATCAGTTTCGGTACATACTACAGGAGTGGAAATAATAAACCCTTGGGTAGATTTTGAAGTTTTTATTGTTATCTATATCAAAAAGTACAAAGAGTGGAAAACATATTGTGGTGAATGTTTAAAAAAAATATTATAAACCCCAATCTTCAGAAGTAAAGCCCAAAAAGTGCAAAGAGTGGAAAATATATTGTGGCGAATGTTTAAAAAAAAATTACAAACCCCATTCTTCGGGGTTTGTTGGACATAAGTAAGTAACCTCCTACCAATGTCATCTGGATTCGATACTGTAAAGCTTCATTCGAGATTCCGATAGGTATTGTCGAATTCTTGATATCGATACAAATATCGGAAATATCGAGACAAATGTATCGATATTACTAATATCGGTAATATCGGAACTTCACTAGCTGCGCTGCTGCGCTCCAATTGGCCTTTGAGGAGTGTCTCCCCCAAGATCCGCTGTGGACTGGTGGCGCTGCAGTTGGCTGGTGAGCGTACTACTCTCCTCCCCGCGCTCATTTTTGTTATCAGTAGTGGGAAGGTCAGTGGTTTGGTTGTCAGTTCATGTGATGTTTTTGCAGCTATTTTACGATTTTATGTGGTCGACGGGTGATTATGGCGACCATATTGTTTTTCTGTATCATCACAAGTTGAAGCAAAATCTCGTATTCATATTTCACGTAGGTGTGGTAAATGGTGGTGTTTCATAAATTTATGTTTTCATTACTCTTTTTTGTCGCTCCTCTGATACAAATTTGTAATTTTTCCCCGTTTTGGGAAATGCCGTCTGACATAATGTAGGCATTTTCATTTTTTATTAATTATTTTTTATTTATTTTTTAATGGTTTAGTTACCTACCTACTATTAACATTTACTTGAACGTATTTTTTTGTAATGAATATACTTGTTCATGATTACCTGTGTCTGTGATGCTTTCTGAGACTCCCTAGAGAAAGACCCAGGATATGGTATAGTTACCTACCACTGTTTGTGATTACCAGGATTGAGACTCTGGAGTTTTGTTATCTTTCGCTCGATGTTCCTGGGAAAGGACCCAATTTACTGTAAGGTACAGGTCTAGATGCTATTCATAATGTGACCTACCCACTGTCAAGTCACTGTGAGCAATAATGTATCCTTAAGTATTCAAAAATGAAATGAATATACTTGTTTTTATACGCACATTCATACTTTCCCTGATGCGGTCCTCCAGATGGAATAAACTAACTTGTACCTTGGCACCTACGGAAATAGAAACAGTCCCAAACTTATTGAAGCGCTTTGTGCTCTAAAAATCATCCAGTAACGAGGAGGTATGAATATGAGTTGGTATCCATCGAAAATCATAATCTGCCTAGGTAAAAATAAGTTGGTGAAAAACTTCTGACAGTCAAATATTCATGCAACAAACAAGTGATATTCATGCTGGTAACCCGTGCACTGTCAACTGTGGCGATTGTCTTTAATCGATGCAGTACCTATTTGACAAATACTATGGCACAAGGGAGACATTTACTTAAGGTTATTGATCCGTAGTCTCAATTGAACTGTCTCCAACCATCCCTAACATCTCTCATTAACAATCTCTAAAAAACATTCAACAAAACATGACCCCCCGGACACACTATGGCAACCCTCGATGATGTGTTATCCAAGTACCCGGCCTGTGAAATGACAAAAAAAGACCAATGGTAAGTGGGATTCGAACTGAAGATTTTCAGCACTAAAGCCAGTGTCTCCATCTATTCAGCTAAACCTGGGCATTCACGGTCCGATTTTTCATCCAACTAGTAGGAATAGTAGTCGGATCTATTTTCACCACTCACGCTCCAACTTGATTTCCAACTAGCGATAACTTCAGTCCTCGTTCTGCTTTCGTCGCGAAAACTGGTCATTGTGAGCCGAACAAAAAAAATGTATCGGGTGCAGGCCACGCAATTTGCTTTAAAAAAACGAAAAATAGCAGCATTGTGCGTTTTGGCCGCATCATTTAAAAAAGAAAAAAAAAGGTTTGGGTCAAGGAGTTGTTTGCAGATCGCGTGAACTACTGTGACGCGAAGTTGCTAAACATAGTCGATGAGGACGATTATAAAAATTAACTCAGAATGGACAACTCCACATTCACGCTCAAGAAAAAAACCCCGAGAGCAAAATTATAGAACCATCTGTGAGGAAGGTTGCACTCATACTGGTTGAAGTTTGATCCGACAGCCCCATTCACGTTCCAACTCCGTCGGATGTTGGATGTTGGACTTTCGTGTTGGGCCTCTGCATGCTCCGACTCGTCCGACTAGACTTCCAACAATCCAACAACCCCATTCACACTCCGATATCGGATCCAACATCGGATGTCGGATGACAAATTGGATGAAAAATCGGACCGTGAATGCCCAGCTTAACAATGGCTTGGCGATATTGCAGGTTATCTTTAATGTTATTATTGAGTTTGATAGTCAGAGCGCACTCACTGCGTTCTGGAGACGAAATTAATTTGAATGATGCGCCGGGAGGAGAGTAGTACACTCACCAGGCAACTGCAGCGCCACCAGTCCACAGCGGATCTTGGGCGAGACACTCCTTTGGCCTTTGCACCATCACCCGCTGCCGATTGTTGTTTGAATGAAAATTCATTGAAACGTTTTGATTATCCGCTTATTTCGGCGATTTTGAAGCCTTCCTCGAAAGTATTTATTCCTCGGTCGTATTTTCGTTTCCCAGCGAATCGCGATTCGTCAATTTCTATAGGGCTGTAAAACCGTAACACAAAACTGCACTAGAATCATGGTAACACCGGCCCGACCGTTTGAACAACTAAGACTGAAGCTGAAAGGCCAATAAAAATGTTGTCCTTCGTTTTGTTTGCTCTAAACATGCTTTAGGCTTTGAACTCTTCGGTGATATTGACTGAACTGGGTCTAATCATGAGACCACCCAGTTGCTAACATTATTCTGTCAACACGGTCAAAGGCTGAAAAAAAAGGTAGAACGCACGCCCGGCACCCGTAGAGCGCGTACTCAAGGAGATTCACGACTGTAGAGCGCATACGCAAGGAGCACCAATGGCGACTGGCGACTAGTGGTGTAAAATTTTTCCAACAAGCGAACGCATGAGTGCCTTTTTCGGCTCGATGTTAGCTCCAATGTTATGTGCTGTGCTCATACTTTTCCGTCAAACTTTTTTCTTTTACGTTTTTATGTTCCATCCACCGCATCACCCATATCTACCTTTTTTTCTGTATAAAAATTCGTTCTTTCGCACACGTTCCATTTAGGCCCGTTGTGTACCGAAACTTTCGGCCCGACCGGAATACACCCAAGTGCGTCATGGGTTTAATATCTGGTGTTTTAGTAACATGAGCTTGTGAGGTATAGTTTTCCATGTTTTTTAGGGTGAGGAGAACGAATACGAAGTCGGCTTTGACCAATGAGCGAAGAATTGAGGTTCCAATAAAGTTTCTGCCTTAAATTTAGGTTTAAAATCGTCGATCTTTCGCATTTGGGCCCTAGATGTGCTCCGAAGCAGGGCAACCCGATCGGAATACACCCAGGGGTGTTATGGGCTAAACATTTGTGCAAAATGAGGAATGTTTAAAGTTTTTGTATAGGTACTTTGGCGTGTGAGATACCTTTTTCATGTTTTTTCGTACGTGGATAGACCAAATATGATTTTGACCGAAGAATGGCAACTTGAGGTTCTAACATAGTTTCAGCTTCCAAAATTCATTTTGTATGAGTCAAACACCTAGGAAATTGTCTAAAATCATCATACATTTTTATAAAAACCCTAGAAGTAGTAGTAACAGGTGAATTAAGACAATTAAACGGCTCTATCAATGGTCAAAGATTTAATTTGTCAAAATAGGAGCTTAAATCGAGTTTTTGGGGACCAAAATTGGTGGAAACCATCAAAAATAGCTATTTCAATTATTGCGCATGAAAGAAACAATAATTAGTTAATGTAAATTTTGGTTTCAAGTAAATGCTTAAAAAATAATAGGCACCTAGAACCTTATATTGTTCGCGGTTTATAGCTGTATCTTCCTTTTGAAATGATATATAGTTTCACTCCGTCACATAGGTTATGTCCAGCTAAATAGCGTGTATTTATAGGAGTTTTCCCGATTTCATTTTCTTTTTTGTACCTACTCGCTTTAGAACTAAAGTGGCGTTACATTCAAGTGCATCCAGGCCTTAATACTTGATTTGTCCACATTTGAACGGAGTTGAATTCTTCATTATCAGTGGGAAGTACTGTTGAAAAAATTAATAGTAATTGTTGTGATCCTACAGGTAGGGTAGGTTTGGATAGGTTGTAGGAGAGGAAGGATGTGTTCCTTAGGAGTATTTTCGGATCGCTAACGCCCTCCGGTTATCACCACAGCAGGCGTTAGAGGAAGAGGCGTTCCGTGGTTATCACCACAGCAGATGCCTAAGTAGAGGGATACTAGCACCCGGCGGTTATCACCACAGCTAGCGTTAGAGGATGAAGCATCCCGCAGTTACCACCACAGCAGAAGCTAAAGGAGAAGGATGCTAACACTCCGTGGTTATCACCACAGAGAGGTTAGAGGGTGAAGCATCCTGTAGTTACCAACACAGCAGATGCCAAGTAAGAGAGAGAGAGAGAGAGAGAGAGAGAGAGAGAGGAGGCGTGAGGGTGAGTGAGAGAGAAGTCGTGAACGAGGTCTGTCGAATGAAGAGCTGGGCGAGCCGGGCCCATTACATAGGCGCCTCCACCTCGTCCCTCGCCTGTCAGCCCTTCCGGGCTTCAGCCGAGACGTCGCACAGCTCGTCTTTCTCCTTGTTTATTGGTTAAATCTATATTACAAGTATACGTGAGTGGTATATATATATTATGCTGAGGGGTACCACGACAGTAATATTCACCTATTTAAGTAGCCTACCTAGTAAAAGGTCGGAGGTAGGGGCTTCTCATATCCTAATGCCATAGTTCCAAGCGAAGCTGGCCATGATAAATTTAGGAATTACGTAGTGCAAACTGAACACTGAACCCAGTCAAATGTGATATTGTTTACCAAGCCCAAATGTATCACGTTTTGCCCTGTTATAATTTTTCTCATTCTTCAAATAATAATTCACATGGGAATGGGATACATTCTGAAGGTATAAGCATAAACTTTGAGGCAAGATGAAAATAAAAAACGACTTACTCTTTAAATCCATTTTATTCGATAAATATCAAGAAATTAGCACAATACTGTACAAAATCTATTACAGAACCTAGCGAAAAATTCAAACACAAACTGCAGTTATTGAGGCCTCGTAAATTACAAAATGAACAAGTACCTACTTACCTAATAAATTAACGGACTTGATTTTTCAGTAAAAATTGAAAGTACTCATTCAGTTTGCTTTTTCATAGGTCAGTTCTAACAATTACCTCAAAATTTTTCACAATATGACAACATAATATTCTTTATCAAGAACTAAATTCAATATTGAAGGAAAAATATCTCATTAATAATACATATATCACCAAGAATACGGAACTGATAATTAGAAAAACAGAAGAAAACCCCAATTAAATCGATCAAAGCCAAAATAAAATAGAGGTGGGGTAGTTCCTGACTGAACTACTCTTGAATAACTAACTCCACCAACTGAACTACTCCTCAGCTTAGTTCACTTCACTAATAATTTGTTCACTAGGACCACAGAGAAAAAGAATCAAGGACCCAGTGTCTAGAGATGGATGTAGGAGGGGGGAGGGGGACTAGAGAACTATCGTTCTGTGCATTACGAACTAAGAACTGAAGAACTAGTAGCTCACTCAGAAGGCTGCCGAGTTAGATCTGTAGTTCTTGTAGTTCACAGGAACGGTGGATACTACAAGAGTTGATAGTATCCACTGAACGGTAGTTCCTTTAGTTCATTTAGGAGTTGTTCTTGTATGATAGAAACGAAAAGGAACTGGAATGAACTAACTGAACTTGAGTCCCTCAAACGAACTACTCTTACCCATTGCTAAAATAAAATCTCAGTGACAAAGGAATTCGGTCGGTCAACTCAAGTAGGTATGGATAACAGTTTGCAATAGTAAACCAGTATCATGTACTGTCCAATACAACTACAATATAGGTAATAACATTGTGCAGCTCGATTAAACTCGTACACGAAATGCAATGACCGTAATTACGGCCACTTAACTAGTAGAATTAGACTACAAATTATAATAATAATCGATGATATAGAACCGATTATTTTGCCTCGGTGCCGACGTTACAGTAAGACCACACTCGTAGGGTTTGGGATTCAAAACAGATTAACTAGTATGGTTCGGGAATAGCGGGAAATCAATTGGGAAGTTGGATGAACTATCCCGTACAAGTACTATGTTGAATCAACAGGGAATAATAGTATTCTTTTCATTCCTAAGAGGATTATGATGCGCTCATTAGAAAAATAGGTAGGCAAATGCAACATTCCATAATGGCAGGAATTACACCGACATGTAAGCAGTTGAAATGGTCGGTTTATGAAAGATTGTAAGGTTTAGCTAACTAGTAAAAAGTGGTCTCTCCTACTGCTCGGTCTTGGTCAATAAAGCAAAATCTATTTCATATCATTTAATATACTCATAAAATTCTTGAATCAAATAGAAAGGAAAAAAACCACGAAAAGTAGTAGGTATCTAAAATATGATACATAGGTACATACATATATGTTATGACACAGTATAAACACTATCAATATTCTAGTCTCAATTTTCGATAGTTAAGACGAGTGAACACAGATTCAGAGAGTACTTAAACTTAAGATTTTCAAGAAAGATCACTATTGAGGAGGCATGTCGATCGCCACACACTCTAAGGAGACTGGCTCGGGGATCGGAGGGAGGTTGGACGACTCTGGCCCTCGAGACTGCGAAGTTTCCCCTTGGAAGAACAGACTACGTAGATTCGAAGTTGATTTACTGCAAAATGAAATAAATGGATAAGAAACTTGCTTACTCTGTTTCTGCCACATCGCTCTCCTCTAATACTAGGATTCAACCACAACCTGAGTTCACGTCCTTGGAAAGGGTTGGAAAAAAATGGGAGTCCACTCCCGATCAAGTCTGGACTTGGATCAAGTCTGATGGGAAGAAGGGGTCGTTCTAGGAATTAACCTAAATAAAGGTTAACTTAACCCACGGAATAGGAGGGTTAACTGGCAGTAGATGAGTTAACACCAATAGATGGTCTAAATCATGGCCTCAGAGAAAGGGTTGGAAAAAAATGGAGCCCACTCCGCATCAAGCCTAACTCGATTAAATGGGTCGCTCAAGAAACAACCTAAACATGGATTTTTCTTATAATGTAATGGGGTGCGGAATGTTTGTCACCATTTTTGGGGGGGGGGGGGGGGGGGGGGACTTGGAAAAATTGTAGTTTGAAGCCTGAATACGCGCTATTTTTTAAATGAGGGTGGGTGATTAAAAATAAAAACACGGCAAAAAAAATGACGTATCAGGCCTACTGACATTTGACTGGCTGTTGGCCCAAGGAGGCGGAGTGAAGAGGCGAAGGTTCTCAATGCTGCCAATAACCCTAAGTCAGAAATAGCAGACCTTTGTGGCAACCTTCAAGAACCCTTTGCTGTGACCTTCTCCTTGGTTTGATTTTGAGGACGTTTTTTATATTTCCGCGGTTCCATCCATCCATCCATCCACTGCCATTGTCTTTAAAGTAATGCACGAGCACTCTAAGCAGGATTTGAGTTGAACTACTCGGCAACATCATTTCTAGCGGGGACTCGGAAATTCAAATTTTACGCTCATTTTCTGCCTAGATTTTCCTACATAAACACCTCATTAAGGGGAAGTGTTAATTTCTGTTATTAAACAGAATTAGGCAAAAAAAGGAGAATCTGTAACCCAAGAAAATTCCCACTGGGCTCGGCCCGTACAATGGTAAATAAATAAAACACACCATTTAACCACGAACAAGATGTACGGCCAACCAACAACTAATCGAGGTCCTATTTTCCTGACTATTATTACTGAGCCCTATACTACATATAGGTATATTGTACACAGACGTTAGCGTCCGTTCGACCTGACTACACTGTACAACCAGATACTATTCATCAGGCCTAACTGTTCAGCTACTCTAATTTCACAGCAGATGCTCATTTTGGTTTATCATTTTCAATAATGAACCTTTGGAATCGAGCATGAAAAAAATGCTTAACCCCCTCTCAAAATTTGATGGTTTACGTTTCAAGGTATGTACTCGTAGAATCGGAAAATGCAATAAAAAGTTTCTGTCTGTCCGCCGTAAGCTGTACTTAGCACTTTTCTTAGTTACCATGAACCAAAATTAATGAAATTTGGTTTTTAGGTCCCGTTTGGGGTACAGTTGGTCCTCGAAGCTCGGCGTTACTGTCAATCATCTCTAAGAGGTGAAAAATAGGGGTTGTAAATTTTCAGAACGCCGTAGCTCGAAAACTTTCAATAGAAGGGTATGATTTGTTCAACGTTTTTAAATTGATCTTGAACTAAAGAATTTTTTGAGACCACTCGCAGCATTGTACGGCCAGCCGTTCATTTGGAATGAAAAGCTTCAACATGATCGTGAGTCAAACGGTATAAATCCGGCCCAGATATCATCGCTAGGGAGCACCTGATTATAATCATGGATGGCTGTATGAAGTCGAGTTGGTTGTTCTGTGATATTATTTCATTTGAAAAATGATGGCTCTTTTGGATTTTGTTGATGGTACTTTTGCAACTTGAACAAACGTTGAAGTATTATTGGGTAAATTATTACACAAAGGTACATTATTAACAAACGGTAAATTATTACATAACGGTTTACTATACTATCAGACTATAACGACACTATAACGACCCTTTGACGCTATAATGAAATTTGACGTTGGATAGTGGAAGAAAAAGATAGGAGACGAGGCGCTCTAGCGGAATTAGAGTGCAACCATGAGAGTGGCCTCATGGTTTTTCACCCTCATTCCCACTTGAGTGCCACAGACACTAAAGTCGGCCACTACTATAAGTACTTGTTTGGTTTACTTATGGATTGTTGGGACAGGCAGTCCTGGACCTGTCCAGGATGGAACTGCGTTCTGAAAATGAGGGGACAGAACCGTCGAGGACTGAGTCCAGAACTGTGCCTGTCCAAACGCACGCTGAGGATTTCGAACGGATAACCTGAAGCATTATAACCTACCATAATAAGCTGAAAGTAAAAGCGTCTCGTGCACATGTGCCAGGATCAACAGCCCTAGAAAAAATCCAGGACTGTTAGAACTAGTCCCGAACGGTCCTGGACTATCTGTCCAAACAGCCCACTCTCAATCCAGGACCAGTTCTGGCATTGTCCCAACACAAAAAGGGGCATGGCTTGGATAGAACGGTCCAGGAGTGTCTGTCCGAACGAACCTTCAGTTTACATTTTATAGAAATCTCACCTCTGTTCTGATTTTGAAAATTGACTGAAGTAAATGTTCAAATTTACCTGCCTCAAAACAGCCCACACGAACCCTCTTTAATATCTTCTCAGTGGGACTAAAGGTGCGAATACACTTGTGCTTTGCTCGGCGCACGCGTGACGTTAATTGAAACTGTAATTTCAACGAACCTCCGTGGACCATAGGAAACCCACGAACATTCAGTGGTCAATTTGCAGTGGAGTCACCGTGCAGTGCGCGCCGAAAACAACGAACCTCTCATGCTCCCATCCAACCCCGAACTGCGAACCATCAAAGTGTGAAAAAATCGATAAGACTCGTACAAATCAAGCAAAAACGCTGCACGCGCCAAGCGGAGCGCAAGTGTATATGCACCTTAATAATGCGCACGAATCCTAAGTTCTGTTGATCTGACTGATTGCCTTGGATGGGTTAATTTTGGTTTCTGAACCTTTATTGAAGGGTGGATGACAAATGCAATGAACTAGATAAACTGTAATGATATTTTTGGAGGGAGTAAAATAAATTATCTGTCATTATTCAAGCCACACATTTTGGTTAAAATTTCATGCAAGGAGATGTCTCTAGTCTTGCTGGCTCTCTTGAATCTCTGTAACTGACGCTCAGAAATAGCCCATATCCAACTTCCGGATCTTAGGCTTACAAACGTGTGCCTGCCTCTCACTAAATAGGTAGGTAGTTAAGAAATACATATTTATGTATTGTGGATATATCAAACCTGTTCATTTCACAGGTATAGAAAGAAGCTCGAGACCAGATGTATATATGTTAACGCATGCCCGAGTATGGGAAGTCCTTATACCTAGGCACACTTTTTTCGATAGGTACCTCAATGATGAGTGAATTTAAAAACAGGTTCCTACTAATCATCCTAAGCTTTAACAATATGGGTCTTCAACTCTTTTCACCTACCTCAAAACAAGTTATCGATCGATCAATAATAGAATTTACCTTAGGATACAAACCTACCACAAGACACATAAATTTGCACCACTGGACAGGTGATAAAATCTAGGAACAGTGGGAATTCAAATATTGCACTGTAAACCGGAGTTACTTCGGATACCCGCACTAGTACGCACCTAGCACTATCCATCAGAACAGTTCTCGGCATTCCAGGGGTTCAGTTCACTGACTGCTAGCATGATGAACTGCAGGGCTGGAACGTAAGTACCTTATTTGTGTCTGAACCCCACTTGTGGCGCACATTCTTATCACTGATTTCACTGTTTTGTGATAAGGCCGCCAAACCTCCTATAGTGGAAGATAATACAAATACGACAGCGATTCAAGTAAGGAATAAACACATGTTTTGGAATAGGAGTGTTTTCCCGGTGGTATCATTTCAATAACGAGATTACACGATTTTTTACGCATGAAAATGTAAAAATAGGGAGATCGAGGGTGGAAATTTGAATAACATTGTTTACGCATGCAGATCAACTTGGTATACGATGCTTTTCACGAGTTATTTTACAGTTTGGCATCGAAAAGATGCCGAAGACTTGCGTTAAACCAACCTCAAAATGTTAACTAGGTAACTATTTTTAAAATTGTGACAGGTTTTGACGTCCCGCGTTCCATTTGTCCTTCCAGCAAAAATACTATCAACACTAAAAAGTAGATTTTCATGTTCAAAAAGCGATGGGAAACTTCATAATTCTTTATTTAAAAAAAAAAGATAAAAAAAAACTTGGGATGGCATTTAGACGGAGTAACAACTTTACGAGGCAAAACGCGTTGTTAACAGTGGGAAAAGGGGCTTATCCAAACTAACCCCAAAACAAGGGGTAAAAGGTTGATAAACAAATAAAATTAAATCACTCTCTCCCTGTTCAACCTAATGCAATTTTTCCAACCGGTTTTGAAGCTGAGATGCATAGCTTTCGTTTTAATATAAGAAATGTGAAATTATCACTAACATTAAGGAAGATACAATTTAAAATACACGGAACTTGTACTAAAATTTCCGGTTAAGATTTATGGTATATTATATTATTAGACAGGACCACAAGATGGCCTTGTCAATGATTCACTACCAGTCTAGAGCCAGGAGACTATTGTCATACGCAAAATTAATCGTGAATACTCGCTTTGAAAACAATTCCCCCGCTTTCCACATATAGCAAATATGTTTATGATTGAGCTAGGTAGTTATATTTCAGGTATAATCGTTTAACCATAACACAACCACAACACTAATATAATGATGACCTAACATCGAACGGCTTTTGAAATCGTGGAAGCGGAAATTGATGGACCGCGGGAACAATAAATGAGTTATCAGTGTGATATGAGCGTGATGAGAGAAGAAAACGCGATTCATAATAAGTACCTACTGCACCATTCATCGCAAACGGTGCCAGAGTTCGAACGATTCCCCGCATTCTTTCTGGAAGATACAGTGAATATGTCCAAAGGTGCAAGGACTTTCCCTATGCCATGGTGTTTGGCACCACGTACATTGGGTGTGCTATAATATCAAATGAGCTACGTACGTTATGATTCAATTTCAAATACCACCACAAACTATTAAGCGTTAATGCTGCAGTTATGTAAAAAATTATTCGTTGGTCTTACAAAGAAGTAGGAAGTATCGGGTAGGTCAGAGTTTCCCACCCAACTCACTTGGAAGAGGTGGGAGCGTCTTCTGGGATGGACAGCGGGTGCTTCCTCTGGATGGGAGGTGTCACTTCACAGTCATCATCGATGTAGCTGACATGATTGTCAAACCTTACTCGGTCACCTACTCCTTCTTCTGATTCCTCTTTGTGCACCTACAAGAAATTTTAAAGTGTATCTTGCAGAAGTTTTCCAAATCCAGTTCTAGTGGATCATATTAATTTCAGAAAATTATTCAACTTCAACACCAATAAAATCGGCAACTCCAGTTGGCAGTGGGCCTGAAAAAGCCAAGTTTTAAGGTCAATTCCGTATAGTTTGACCACGAAAAGGGTGGATGTATAATGGCATCCGGCTAATTTTGGTAGGAATACAAACTTACACAAACCTGATTTTTACTAATTTAAATGTCTTCAGGATGTTCATCGAACATCGACTTTCGACATTAACCCTCTAACGTTATTCAAACTTTCTTTTAACCTCATTTCCCGCTGAATCATAGTAAACACAATACGGTCATGGAAAGCAAGTTTGAGATACATGAAAGCTCCTGAAACTAACAGCTCCTGAAACACAATACGGTCATGGAAAGTACGTTTGAGATACATGAAAGCTCCTGAAACTAACTGATTTGGTTTTTCGCACAGTAGTTTTCTTTAGCAGTCCAGAGTAGACGTCGTCCAGTGAACTAACAGATTGAGACCCCGTTTCTGTGAGAGAATTAGAATCGTCAGCCTGGAATTCAATTTAAAAAAATCAGCTATACAAAATGTGCATTTCAGCATTTTACGTTGTATAAGGCGCCTCACCAGCCTCCAAAATAACTCCATATTTATGTATTATAAGTCGGTAGGTACCTACCTACAATAAGTTGCATTGCTGAATGTTACGTTAACTCACACATTTATAGTAATTACCTTAAAATTCCCTCTGAAGCTTAAATCGTCTCCTTGTGATTTATCAGACGAGACGGACACTGCATCACCAAGTCGTTGAATTTCGATAATCAAGTCTTGCCTGCAAACATCAATTAATGTAAATTCCTACCATCATCAATAACAGTTAGCTAGTGACAAAATAACGTTAGCCATTTTCAATACAGAGTTACCAAAGGGGAGTAAAACGATAACTGATCACATGAGGGATATCGTAAATAGCATAATGAAAGCCAAGGGCGTTGAAAAGAAGCTCCAAGTTTACACCTCCGATCAGTTTTACGAAAGTTAGGACGCAGATAATGAAATACTGGGAAGGTTCTAGATGATTTCCTTCAGTTTGAACTCATACCCGCAGATTCAGATGAATAAGGGCCCGAAAAGTTTGAGAACTCAAAGAACTGGGTTCCACAACCTGCCGCGATTTGGTTGCTTAGCACACAATGTATTCAACATGAATGTAATCTGGATGAACTTAATCGCATTGCGATGACAAGATATTTCACAGAGAAGTTAAATTCGGTACCTACATGATGATCAGGCCACAGATGAAGTATCTACTAGATAGGGATTCTAATGTGAAATAATATTATATAACTAAGTTTATAAAATAAAATGCCAAATCTCCGGGAATGTTTCTCTCTTGTGGCCTACAATTGGCAGAATCAAGAACGACCTTTTTGTAATCCAGAGCAATCAACAACTCAAACTTTTTACAATTCTCCAAAACTAATGCAGCTTCCTGGCAACTGTTATCATATGCAGTTCCTAATAATAATTATAGTGCATCTTGTCACACGCACTGCACATCACTTCTCCCTCCCATTTTCGGTGTAGTTAGCCAGCCGGTCAGCATGTACCACGTACTTCCGGCCTGATGGCAGCTTGATCCGGTAAACAACATCCGAAATTCGCTTCTTCACTGTACAGGGTCCAAGCCAGGAGGACTGTAGCTTCGGACATACACCAACTTTCCGTCTTGGCCTGAAGCACCAAACCTGATCCCCTTCTTTGAACGTTGGCATCTCCGATCGCACATTGTAACGTCGCTTTAAATCGTTTGATGCCTTGCAGAGTCTGTCTCTAGCCAGTTGGTGTGCTGACTCCAATCGATCCTGCAGCACTTTTGCAAAATCGGTCGCTGTAGACTGGTTTGGTACTCGACCATACAACAGTGTCACGGGCAATGTCAGTTCACGGCCAAACATCAGCATGGCTGGCGAAAACCCGGTCTTAGCATGATCGGTGGCGTGGTAGGCCATGAGGGCGATTGGTAGCTGACGGTTCCAGTCGCGCTGATGCTCCTCAACCATCTTTGACAGCAAATCCCACAGCGTCCTGTTGAACCTTTCGACTAGGCCATTACTTTGAGGATGTAGGGGTGATGTCCGAGTTTTGTGAATTCCCAACAATTTGACCACTTCTTGGAAGACACCAGACTCAAAATTCGTCCCTTGGTCGGAATGCAGTGCCAGCGGTACACCAAACCTGCTGATCACATGATTGATCAACCCCTCAGCCACCATTGGCGCTGTCTGGTCTGCCACAGGGAACGCTTCTGGCCACTTTGTGAAATAGTCCATAACAACAACAATGAACCGGTTGCCGTCGTCTGATTTTGGCAGGGGACCTACAACGTCTATGGCCACCCTTTCAAAGGGAGCACCAACCACGTACTCCTGCATGGGTGCTTTTTGGTGCGGTCCTCCCCTTCTCTTTCCGCACACCTCACAGCTTCTTACGCAATACTTGACGTCCCCATGCATACCGACCCAATAAAAATGTTTCCGAAGACTGCTCACCATCCTCTTTTCCCCAAAATGGCCCGTCTGATGGGTATCAGTCAACACCATCCTCTTCAGCACGTCAGGGACAATGATCTGAAACACCTGACTCAGCCCATGCCCCCAAACTCGTTTTAGAACCCCGTTCTCCAACACTAAAGCATCCAACATGGCCCAGTATGCCTTTACTTTCGGTCCCTCCATGGATATGGCGGCCCACTTTGGCCTCTGTCCCTCTGATACCCATTGTAACACCAGTCTAACTATCGGGTCTTCTCGCTGGGCTTGCTCCCAATTCACATCCGTTTGCAGTACTGTTCGACCTAGCATCCCTTCCCTTGCCCGTTGTTTTTCTTCCTGGCGAGTGCAGTAGCGGCAATCATTGCTCAAGCAAGGCCTCCGAGACAACCCATCTGCATTACCATGGTCCTTTCCTGGGCGGTACACTATTCGTAAGTTGAAGGGTGCTAACACCTCGAGCCAACGGGCCAGTTGGCCATCGGGATCCCGAAAGTTCTTGAGCCATGTCAGTGAGGAATGATCGGTCCTTACCTCCACCGGGTCACCATTATCCAGCCCATAGGAAGCAAAGTGTTTGAGAGCTTTCACTAAACTCAGGAGCTCTCGTCGGGTAACACAATAATTACGCTCGGGCTTGGATAGGCATTTGGAGAAGTAGGCGACCACACGTTCCTTCGCTCCCAGCTTTTGTGAAAGGGTTGCGCCAACCGCAGAACCACTAGCATCTACATCCAGGATGTAATGTGCACCAGGAACCGGGTGGCATAACAGACAGTCCAGGACCGTTCGGGCCTAGTTCTAATAGTCCTGTCGAGGACTGAACCCTCACTCAATACTTCTAATTTCAGCTTAAGGTTACAACGCTTCAGGTTATCCTTTCAGAATAATCAGCGCGCATTCGAACAGACACAGTTCTGGACTCACTCCTGGACGGTTCTATCCCCTCATTTTCAGAACGCAGTTCCATCCTGGACTGGTCCAGGACTGTCTGTCCGAACAAGCCGAATGTGTTTTCTGGTGAGCCACTTTGTTATTCTCAGTTCCCCGTGATTTCTCATTTCCCATCCCCCATTTGATAACCTGGAGCAGTAGGCAGGAAAGCCAAACTTGAAAAACAATATTGCTTTCGGGTCTACCAAGGTAGTGAGCTCCGTTTTCACTTTCGAAAAAAAATGTTTTGTCTCCAAAACCAACACCAACATTTCCACTGAAGTTTTACGTTTTAGAGCGTTCTGAAGAAATTTGGTTCGGTGTCCGTATGTGTGTCCGCAAATCCTTGCATAAAAATAACCTCCTCAGTTCACATCAGATTCTGCTGAAATTTTCAGGGATCATACGGGTTGGAACCCACCGATCCTTATGAACTTCAGGACTCGGATCATTGGTGCATCCGCAAAATCTGAGGTACCTATTCAATTTCCCATGAGCCAATGGCCCTTTTTGGAGATTTTCAGGAACTTTTCTTCAAATTAAGTGGAGGAATTTTCGTTACAAGTAGGTACTTTTCTACAAGTTATGCTTCGTGCATAACAACAGCTCAAATATATGCATAGAATACTTGAATCAACCCTAACCTGAACTAATTTTTTACCACACGTTTATGATTATACGATCATGTTAACGATATGAGGAAGCTATGAATCATTAAAATTTGCACACTTTAAAAAAAAAGAGGTTGGGTATGTTACTCACTTCGATGTAGATGGCTCATTTTCTGACAGGTATGGCATCCGGCTTGAATGCTTCATGTGGGCCACATTTGAATCAATGTAGCTAATATGAGTGTCGAACCTCACCCTCTCCGATGTCACGTCTTCAGAGTCTTCTTTATGGACCTAACAGATCGATTTATGCTCAGCAAACGGATATCAATAGGTAGGTATGCACATCTGCGTGTTTTCGTTGCTACCCCGGCCCACTATGCATATTATTAATATTTTTCTAATAAGGTTTGCATGACAACAGGAACTATCCATTTATGAAACCATTTTTTCTTAACATGAAATTCTGAAATCAACTTTAATCAACCAATATTATCATGGATATACCTACTCCAAGTCAACATGGATACTCCTGCTTCCAACGGAGGCATATATCTGCTGAGTTCCCACCGGTAGCATTCAGTTACATCAAGTCATTACGAATTTTAAATAAAGCAACTACCAATGTCTGGTGAAACACAGAAAGGGACCAACTCAACTAAATCTGTGCATTCAAATAAGAATTTAACAATATACGTTGGTAATTATCATTAGATAAATATCAAGAATTTTAGAGATAATTTCGTGGGCGGCCACTTTCTTTAACAGTTTACTAACGTGTTTGTTTTTCCTTGCTGATTTACGAGAAACACCGTTGAGCTCTTCAAGAGAACTGACGGACATTGGCTCACTCCACTGAGAGGCAGTTTCTGCATTGGCTAAGCCACCGACTGTCTCATTGGCGGTGGAGCTGTCATTGCTTGCCCCTCTGTAGTTGGAGAGAGACCCAGTGTCCATCTTCGAAAAGTCACAGAAAGTTGGCATGAGGACAATGGATGTGGCCAGAAGAAAATACATGGGAGCTGCCAGACACTAATGACGATTTTAACTATACTGAGAGCTACAAGATAAACCTTTTTACGGTACATAATGCATCCGGTATCAATAAGCATAATTATTACTTACTTTGAAGTTAAGCATGGAGCCTGCTAGACCCCTGGTGGATGCTCCACCATCGTCTGCAACAGATTTGTCAGAAAGGCTCGTAGTAGCTGATGCCGTCTCGCTGCTCACACTGAACCTCTGGGAAGCAACCACATCAGCCAGAACCTCCAACCTTTAACGAAAATAATACGTGAACGGAAGCAATTAAACGGAGTAACTGTTGGGCAGACGGGTAGGGATTATGCGCTCCGAACAGCCTGCATAGTAACATAGGTACATTGTAGTGAAATATACTTGACTGGCCTACAGTTTTAATTTTTGTAAAATAGGTCGAATGCTCTGTACTGTAGGGTACATTCGACCTCCGAGGATTTTGTTTCTGTTGTGGAATCAAAAGACTTGAGCGCTCCATGCGATATGCTTGGAGGATCCATGTGATAAGGGGGATGGATAAGTGATAAGGGGATATTATTGTGAGTATGTACGGAGAGGCGATAGATCTTTGCTCATGTAGTTAATTAAAGTCGTTCATTAGTTCAAACGTGTCAGTGTTTTAATTTATTAGAGACCTAGCGTTCGCAACAGAGAAATAACAAAACATGGTGGCAGCGTTTCTTTGTTGAGATCTCGGTATTATTTGGAGTCCATATTCATGTACACTTCTTGTAGGTGAGTGAATCTCTCTTCTCAGGAGGGTCGGACAGCTACGATTTTGGTTTCGGTGATTGGTTCACGTAAAAACACGAGATTATTTTGACGATGTCTAACGACGATGTACCCATCATCGGTGGGCAGGAGGTGTGGGCTGCAGTCCCTCTTCCTTCAGTCCACCTTGCTTTGCCACCCCCTGGACCGTTCAGTTTTCTACCTAACGAGTGGATTCAATGGAAAAACCGATTTCAAGGATTTCGAAGGGGAAGTGGGCTAGATTCTACACCAGATGCAAGGCAGACAGATGTACTAATCTATAACATGGGGGAACGGGCTGAAGAGATTTTTTCTTCGTTTTCCCCGGCACCAACGTCTTACAGCGACACACTCGCCAAATTTGACGGATATTTTGTCCCCAGACGTAATATTATATACGAACGAGCTAAATTCCTGAAACATCGCCAGAATTCTGCCACTGCGGAACAGTTTATCACCGATCTCCACAGTTTGGCGAAAACTTGTGAGTGGGGTGAGTTAAACGATGACATGATTCTTCTGGTGCTTATTATAGGAATGAATGAAGCGTCAGTTAGTGACAGGTTGCAGTTAGACCCAGCACTTACCCTTGAAAAGGCGATTTGCAGCCTCAGACAGCATGAGGAACTGTTGAGACAGAAAAAAGATCTCAAAGGCGAAACTGTTTCAGAAGTTACGAGAAATGGTGGAAAGAAACCTGGATATAAGCCACAGAAAAGTGTCCAAAACAAGCACAAACAAAAAATTTGTAACCGTTGTGGTTGTGAATGGCACGAAAAAATGTCTGATTGTCCGGCTAGAAAGGCAAAATGTGGCGCCTGTGGCATTGTTGGGCACTACAGCAAAATGTGTTTCAGTAAGAAGAACTTTACTAAGCATGCTCGAGGTGTTGAGTGCTCAGGTTCTGACAGTGAATCGTTTGTAGGTGAAATCAGATCGGATGCGACGAATGACCCCTGGACACAACAGCTGGAGGTGTGCTGTGACGGGATTGAAGTGAAACCTATCATTTTCAAGCTTGACACTGCTGCGGATGTGACTATGATCCCCGTCCATCTACTCAAAGATGTTATAACAAGACTTTCTTTAGGTTCTACTAAAAACTCAGTGTTTAGCGCCAAGAAGAAGGACCGCTTCAATATTCTGGGTACCGTTATCTTGCAGTTAAGGTATAAGAATCGTGAAGTCTCAGAGAGAGGTTTTGTTTCTGAGGACATTGAAGTTCCGCTCCTCAGCAGAAAGGCGTGTGAAAATCTCAACCTTGTTCAGCGTATATATATGCTGTACATACAGAGATTAATTGGTTAGAGGAATTTCCTAATCTCTTCAAAGGTCTTGGCAATATGCAAGGTGAGTATAAAATAGAAGTTAAAGAAAATGCTACACCTTATGCGATTTCAGCACCAAGAGCTGTCCCTATTCCTCTGAAGGAAAAGGTGAGGGAAGCCCTAATGGATATGGAGGAGAAAGGAGTTATAGTCCCAGTGGATCACTCAACGGAGTGGTGCGCTCCTATGGTTGTTGCCGTCAAAAAAGGAGGAGGGGTGCGCATTTGTGTTGACCTATCCCGGCTTAACAGGAGCGTTAAACGGCAGTTCCATCCTATCCCCCGAATTGAATTATCATTGGCTGAGCTAAGTGGGGCAGAATTTTTCACAAAACTCGATGCCAATCATGGGTTTTGGCAGCTCAGCTTAGCTGAAGAATCCCAAGATTTTACCACCTTCATTACCCCATTTGGCCGGTTCAAGTTTCGTAAATTACCTACCGTTTGGTGTGACCTCAGCACCGGAAGAATTCCAGAAAAGGATGAGTAGAATCCTGGAAGGGTTGAAAAACTGCATTGTTCATATGGATGATGATTTGGGGCAAAACAAAGTCTGAACACAATGAGTGTGTTCGTGGAGTCCTAGAGAAGTTAGAAGCTGCTGGTATAACCCTCAACCGACAAAAATCAGAATTTTGCCGTGACCGAGTGACTTTCCTTGGTTTTATCTTGTCAAAAGAAGGTGTTACTCCTGACCCTTTGAAGGTTAAAGCTATTATAGATATGTTACCTCCAAAGAACGTTAAAGAAGTTCAAAGATTCATGGGCATGGTAACCTTTTTGACAAAATTTATTCCTAATAGAAGCGAAATTATGGAACCAATTACTAGTCTCACTAGTACCAAGAATGCCTTTGTATGGGGATCAGCACAACAGAAAGCATTCACAAAGGTCAAGGAACTTCTCACTTCCGCCCCGTGTTTGACATTGTATGACTCATCTAAACCAACATTTCTTTCATGCGATGCGTCAACCCAGGGTCTCGGTGCAGTATTGTTGCAGAGCGAGGGTAAGGTTAAAAAGCCTGTTGCCTATATCTCACGCACCCTTACTACTGCAGAGGGGAACTACGCTAACATCGAAAGAGAAGCCTTAGCATTGACCTGGGCTAGTGACAGGCTGAAAAGCTTTCTGCTTGGCAAGCGTTACACAATAGAAACTGACCATAAGCCACTTCTCCAGATTTTCAAGACAAAGAATTTGGACGATCTTTCTCCCAGGCTGCAGCGTTTCAGGCTCCGAATGATGCGTTACGATTACGACATTATGTACACTCCAGGCAGGAATCTTTTTGTTGCGGATGCCTTATCTCGCAAGCCTTTGCCATCCGAAGATGACAATGAGTTAGAGGAGGAAGTTGATGCTTTTATCCATGAAGTGTGTCTTGCTGGCATTCACACCACAGATGAAAATGTAGTGCGTGTGGCTAATGCTCAGAGAAATGATCCAACTTGTAGAAAACTGTACAAATTAATCCAACAGGAGTGGCCCAATAAATCTGGTATGTCTGGGGATCTCCAGCAGTATTATTCGGTGCGTAATGAACTATGCTGTGTGGATGGCATTCTGTTCAGGGGTTCTCGAATGATAATCCCAACTGAACTGCAAACAGTAATGCTTGAAAAGCTTCATTCTGGCCATCAAGGGATCACCAAGACGAGACGTCGTGCTCAACGCACAATGTGGTGGCCTGGAATCAGTAACAACATTGAAGCCAAGGTGAAATCGTGTCCCATCTGCATTCAAAACTCCAATAATCATAATGAACCGTTGATTCCATCAAAATTACCTGATTATCCATGGCAAATTATTTCAATGGATCTCTTCAAGTATGATGACAAGTGGTATTTGGTCATCACGGACCATTACTCAAGATTTTTCGAGTTATACCCTGTGTCAAGGATGAGATCATCAGACATTATCGATATATGCAGGATAGTATTTGCCAGGTATGGCATCCCAGAGTTGGTGTGCTCTGATTCAGGAACCCAGTTTCAAGCCATCGAATCATCTGACTTTCAGCGATTTGCGAGGGAGTGGGGTTTCTCAACCTCCACTAGTAGTCCTCAATTCCATCAGGCCAACGGAAAGGCAGAAGCAGCTGTCAAGGTTGCAAAGCGACTTCTGAAGACCAACAACTCAAATATCCAGGAGGCCCTTCTTGCATATCGCAACACACCACTGGAGAATGGATTCAGTCCTGCAGAGATGTTATTTGGAAGAACACTGCGTGACCAACTCCCATCCATTCGACGCCAAAGGCCTCCAGAGCAACTTTCCCAATCGGAGGAGAAATATCGGGGACGATACAAGAAGTACTATGATACCAGACACAGAGCCCAGGACTTGTCAGAGCTTTGGATCGGCGACATGGTCTGGATTACTGACTTGAGACGCCATGGGAAAGTTATTAAGCCACTTGGCAATCGTTCATATCTGGTGGAGACCTCCAAAAGTACCATAAGAAGGAATCGCTTCCACCTTCTGCCTGCTCCCTACCTGCGGGAACTTCCGGACAGTGAGACAGGCCAGCAAGAACCAGCTCCACCAATATCTATACCCAAGCCTCCATCAGTGGAAAGTCCTGAAGCAGCCCATGATGAATCCTTGACACCAGCTGTAGGTGCATGCACATCAGACCCACCCAAGTCCTACTAAACCCTCAGTGCCTATGCGTCCTGCACTGACAAAGCCATCAGGATCATCAAGTGATCTTACATTGCCTAGCAGTGAGCAGAGCCAGGCTGCAATGCCAACCCAACATACAACTCGTTCAGGAAGACCCATAGTGATGCCGCAACGCTACAGAGATGCATCCTAGACTCGTATGAAGATACTATGATCTTGAGGAGGGGATGTTGTGGAATCAAAAGACTTGAGCGCTCCATGCGATATGCTTGGAGGATCCATGTGATAAGGGGGATGGATAAGTGATAAGGGGATATTATTGTGAGTATGTACGGAGAGGCGATAGATCTTTGCTCATGTAGTTAATTAAAGTCGTTCATTAGTTCAAACGTGTCAGTGTTTTAATTTATTAGAGACCTAGCGTTCGCAACAGAGAAATAACAAAACAGTTTCTCTAAAATAATAATGTCCTCTGCGTTTAGGCATTTCTTAACTAACTTGGTCCATCCGTCAGTAGGGTCCTGTCTGAGGCCGTAAATCACTACCACACTAATGACTGGTCCTATGAGTCCTACCTGTATGTTAATGGAATTTTGAAAGTTTTTGCTGGTTAGTCCACTTGCGCTTACTGACCGGTGGGCCTATTGCACCCGAACGATATTTTTATTAATACGCTGGTAACAGTGGATAAATATTCTGGAAAAATATTCTTATGGCACTTGAAAGAGGTTTTGAAGTACCATAAAGCACCACCATAAAACTCACAGACTAAGACAGCTTTTGAAAAATAAATAAATCAATAAACTTAATTTTTCTACACTGCAACGTACAGGATGACCTTGCAACCCCCTGACAATTTCCAGGGTTATAATTTAGCGCCTAAACATAGACAATGCACATTCATTCATTCGGCGCCTACGTTGAACTACGGTAAAACTACAATATTAAGGAAGTTGAAGGGGGAAGCAATTTTTTTCCACCCTTCAACCCAGTTTTTCTTATAATCAGGTTTCCCGGTCTCAGAATTCCTTAAAGAGATTTTGAACATATGAAGAACAATTGCTAAATTATTCATTGCGACAATGCATCACTGTTAACAGTCTCAAAAACTGAAATTTCTCTACTGCCCAAACATCCGTTCCCATTGCATATTTGGGAAAGAGACACTTGAAGTAGACTGAATTAAAATAATAAAAACAAATAAAACGCGATTTAAAAAAGGCGATTTGATTTCAGCTCGATCAAGCTACAATTACGCGTACACACGGCCCTATCTAGATTATAATTATTTGGTGGAAGTAATGGAATGAAGTGCTCTAGTCTATGTAAACTCGCTAATCCCAGAGATACCGATATTCTTGGTTTGCATGTCTATATTAGGATTGTTCCGAATAAACTACAGTAAACTTGCTTAAATGGGGATTAAATTGAGAGTGCTAAAACTTCCTTGTGTGGTGCCCCGAACAACTTTCTTATTACTTTCTTATAAAAGTAAGGTATAGGTCAAGCCCGGCGAAACAAAAAAATTCTTTACTGAGGTTTACAAAAAATTGCATAAAGGATGTATCCACGGATGTTTCTTCCAGCCAGGTTCTACACTGTATAAACATGATGGATATCTTCACTGGTTGAATGCTCCCACCCGGTCGAATGATTAGATGTCTTCTAGATAAGGAATATCCTATCTCACCCTCCACCCCTCCGTAATTGAATTTTGAACCCTTCATGAAACCCTGATAGCTAATTATTAGTAAGACTGATGGGGGAAATCCGTGTGTTTTCCATGACCAAGGAGTTTCTTACCTTTGGGCGATAGTGTTGGAAGCTATACTTCCAGCAAGTGCCACGAAGCTGGCGCTCTCACGATCAGCCTCCCTCTCCAGCTGGCTTCCACTGCCCAGTGAGAGCGAAGCCTCGCCGATACTGGGGTTACCACCAGGATGGCTGACAGTGTCTCCATCTGAATCAGGAATAAGGAGATGACAACATTGTCCGTTGCTATATTACATTAATATGTATTGCATTGTAATTATAGAGAAACAAAGAGTGTAAAACTTGATAATTGGACATGATGGTCGCTAGTAGGAATATATCAATTCATCGCCAGCAGACATCCTGATAACTGAAAGAGTTGTCTACCATTATACCGTCCAATTCAGCAATATTCTTCATATTTTCACCTTCGCTATATTGCTTTAACATTATGTAATTAGAAACGAAACGATCATAGCCTACTGCCATGCGTTATCAAAACTGAAAACGACCCTACACAACTGGGTGGTTTGCGTGAGATGCAGGAAAATAGCTTGTGATAAGGAATGCGTAGACCGCAGTCCCCATGGAACGAAAAACGGGAGAACATGATAGTCAAGAGCGCTTAGGTGCAATCTTCAGGAGAAAGGGGAAGGCTGGCTCCCCATCAAAGCGAATATCGCTCTTCCACACTTCAGGTGGTGTTGCTATTACTGAAAGGAACCCTCGAGATTGGCAAAACCGATCTGTCGTATCTCCCGAGTTGTTTTCCCACCGGCAGCGAGGGTTGAGAGAAGGTGAAAGGCCCGGAAGATGAAAGGGGAAATGTCGAGGAAGGAAGGTGAATATAATTTAGATGTATTACTCCTATTGTGCATAGACCTACGGTGGTCCTCAATGCAGCGGTGTACAGTAGGAATCAATTACAGTTACTACTTCCTTTCAAAGGCCTCATCGCGAGCTGTTTGTAACTTAGCATATGAAAACCACCCGGGCTCCCTTATTTGACTACGTTAAATGAAGCCATGCTGTTCTACATTCGTACAACGTTCGCTCATAGACAAAACTCAGTATACACAACGCGAAGACAGATGGAAACTAATACAAAAACAATGTGTCAGGGATCGAAGGCATCAAAGTCACCACTGGTAAGATTTTTGACATTTACAAGGTTCCTCATGAAACTGATCGATACCTTAGTTCACTGTAAATCCACCATTGATCCCCCTCCCCTCCACCACACTTTAACATCATCCATAACTCAGACATTTGAAGTTCTTATTACTCCAGATTCTAATGACCCGATTTTTGCAGTTCCAATAGGTAAGTAGCTCTAGACGTCTACACTGTAGGAATAACTTCGCCATATCTTCAGTTTCATTTAATTCAGACCACCCTCTTTTTGAGAATGCACCGAGATGCAACTTAGAGGAAATGGCTTGTATGAGGTCAGCTGCCGAGCGGGACGATTTTAAGCCCCTCAAGCACACACGGACAAACGCGGATCACATGTGGGGAAGGTACTACCAAGAATAGCAGGCAAGTCGAGCAAGGAATCGGTGGTCTTCCACGACCGTTCTATTCGCTAGGAATTTTCTGAGCGGTTGGTGCAGGTGCAGCAACCGGTCATTTGAGAAATCTTGTACCATGCACAACAATTTCACTGCAATAGCAAGATCAAATGAAGGAGAGATGCAAAAACGTCCCAGCAAAATATTCCCAAATTCTAAAGAAACTGAATAAAATACGCTGCAAATTATTACACAAAGGTTTATTATTTACCTGTATAGATGCCCCTTCTGCGAAGATCACTGTTTTCTGTGGTCAATACCCTCGAGCTCCCCCCCCCCCCCCCCAGGAAAGCCCTAAATCGAGTACTAGAACCTACCCCGGAATTAAAGTTTCCTACAAATGCACGGGATTCAATAATTCAATCATTAATTATTTTGTAGTTATTCATGGAGCATAAGGCAAATAATAAACCGTTGTGTAATAATTTACCCTTCTACGTAGATAGTATAATGAACCGTTGTGCAATAATTTACATTTGAGTAATGATTTACCGTTGTGTAATAATTTGCTCATCAATAATACTTCAACGGTTGTTCAAGTTGCAAAAGTACCTACCAACAAACTCCATCCCCTTTCAAAGAAAACGGAGTTATTGAAAAAATAGTCTATTCCAGCCTCTTCTACGTAGATCGTATAATGAACAGTTGTGTAATAATTTACCGTTGTGTAATAATTTAACGTTGCGCAAATTTACCATTGTGTAATAATTCACCCATCAATAATAACTTCACCGTTTGTTTAGTTGCAGAAGTACCTACCGACAAATCCAAAACAGCCTTCATTTTTCAAATGGAATAATATCGCGGAACAACCAACTCGACTTCACACAGCCATCCGTGATTATAATCAGGTGCTCCCTAGTGATAATATTTGGGCTGCATATATACAATCTGATTCACCCTCCTGTTGACATGCCTGTCGGTGCAAACTTGAGGGCCTTACTGTGAAGGAACGGCGGGACGTACGTGCTCCGGGTGGTCTCAAAAAACTCGTAAGTTCAAGAACTATTTAAAACCGTAGAAAGATTCACGTAAAAAAGGTATAGGCGTCCTGCAAATTTCAACCCCTATTTTTCACCCCTAAGAGATGACTGACAGTAACGTCGAGCTTTGAGGACCAACTAGACCCCGAACGGGACCTATAGACCGAAATTCGTCAATTTTGGCTCATTTTAACTAAGGAAAGTGCTAAGTACGGCGTAGGGCGGACGGACAGAATTTTTGGTTTATTATTTTCGATAGTGAACCTTTGGAATCGAGCATGAAAAATTTTTTTTTAACCCCCCTCAAAATTTTGATTGTTTCCATTTCAAGGTATGCATACATGTAGAATCCGAAAATGCAATAAACAAATTTCTGTCCGTCCATCGTACGCCGTACTTCGCACTATTATTAGTTACCATGAGCCAAAATGAACGAAATTCTGTTTGTAGGTCCGTTTTGGGGTCTAGTTGGTCCTCGAAGCTCGGCGTAGTTGGTCCTCGAAGCTCGGCGTTAATGTCAGTCATCCCTGCGGGGTGAAAAATAGGGGTTGAAATCTCCAGGACGCCGTTATCTCAAATTTGTTTACAGTTTTAAATAGTTATCGAACTTGGGAGTTTTTTAAGACCACCCGGAGCATTGTACGTCCAGCCGTTCGTTCACAGTAAGGCCCAGAAGTGTACACCGACAGGCTTTTTCAACAGCAGGGTGAATGATATTGTATACATTTAGCCCAAATATCATCACTAGGGACACGATAACAATCAGGAACTGGCCCGAGATCATCACTGCTAGGGAGCACCTGATTATATTCACGGAGTAGGTATGAAGTCGAGTTGGTTGTTCTGTGATATTATTTCATTTGAAAAATGGCTCTTTTGGAGTTTGCTGATAGGTAGTGAAACTTGAACAAGCGTTGAAGTATTACTGATGGGTGAATTATTAAACAACGTTAAATTATTACACAACGGTAAATTATTACACAACGGTTCATTATACCATCTACGTATTAGGGGCTGGACTTTGTTGGTAGGTACGTTAGCAACTTGTTTCACTCCACATCAACAATTGTACTTCAGAACTTCATTATTTGCGTTTCTTTTTGCCATTTTGGGTACTGTTTGTCATCGACAGAATTATTTTAGCAACATTTAATTCGTGATTTAGGTAGGCACCTAGTAACGAGTACGGGGTTAGGTACTAACCTTCGCAGGGTCTGCGATCTACATGATATGTATAGAATAGTACATATATATTATATAAAGGGTTATCTATACAGAGAGCTGTGATCTGTAACAGAAGGGTATTCTGTACAAAATAATAAACCGTTGTGCAGGGATTATTTGCATCGTTATTGAACCTTTGGAATCGAGCGTGAAATTTTTTTATAAACCCCCCTCAAAATTTGACGGTTTCCGTTTCAAGGTATGCAGAATCCGAAAATGCAATAAAAAACGCTGCAAATCCCTGCACAACGGTTTATTATTTTGTACAGAATACCCTTCTGTTACAGATCACAGCTCTCCGTAAAGATAACCTTTCTATATAATACATGTACTATTCTTACATATTATGTAGATCGCAGACCCTGCGAAGGTTAGTACCTAACCCCGTACTCGTTACTAGGTACCTACCTAAATCACAAGTTAAATGTTGCTAAAATAATTCTGTCGATGACAAACAGTAACTAAAATCGCTTAAAAAAAACGCAAATAATTAAGTTCTGAAGGGAAATTATTGATGTGGAGTGAAAAAAGTTGCAAACGTACCTACCAACAAACTCCAGCCCCTTCTACGTAGATGGTATAATGAACCGTTGTGTAATAATTTACATAATCTACCATTGTGTAATAATTCACCCATCAATAAAACTTCAACGTTTGTTCAAGTTTCACTACCTATCAACAGTATCAACCAACTCCAAAAGAGCCATCATTTTTCAAATGAAATAATATCACAGAACAACCTACTCGACTTCATACTCCGTGAATATAATCAGATGCTCCCTAACAATGATTATCTCCGACCAATTCCCGATTGTTATCGCGTCCCTAGTGATGATATTTGGGCTAAATGTATACAATTTCATTCACCCTGCTGTTGAAAAAGCCTGTCGGTGCAAACTTCTGGGCCGTACTGTGAACGAACGGCTGGACGGTGGTCTTCAAAATCTCCCAAGTTCTAGAACTACTTAAAACCGTAAACAAATTCGAGATAACGGCGTCCTGGAGATTTCAACCCCTATTTTTCACCGCTTAGGGATGACTGGCATTAGCGCCGAGCTTCGAGGACCAATGAGACTCCAAATGGGACCTATAAACCGAATTTCGTCAATTTTGGTTCATGGTAACTAAGAAAAGTGCGAAGTGCGGCGTACGGCGGACGGACAGATATTTTTTAGTTCAATTTTCGGATTCAACATACCTTGAAACGGAAACCATCAAATTTTGAGGGGGGGGGGGGGGGGTAAAATTTTAATTTTTTTTCGTGCTCGATTCCAAAGAGGCTCATTATTGAAAATAATAAACCATAACCGTTTCAATCAAGTAGCTCCCATTTTTTTAGGTAGGTCTTG
The DNA here is from genome assembly GCA_954871275.1 of Leptopterna dolabrata. Lineage (NCBI taxonomy): Eukaryota > Metazoa > Arthropoda > Insecta > Hemiptera > Miridae > Leptopterna > Leptopterna dolabrata. The sequence continues at coordinate 45,766,285 of OX940976.1, read as the reverse complement.
GTTCCAATACAAGGTAGAAGCCCAAACCTGTAATCTTATTAGAACCTAAACCCATAAAGGGAAAAAACAAATTATTTGACTGAGAAGTTTTCCCATCCAGTTACTGTAGAATTTAGACATTGTCTCTCAGAACCTTTTTCAACCGTTTAAATTATGTATGTACGCCAGGTATCGAGGTTACTCTTAGGTACCCAGCTTGCATCACGGAAGATCATATTATTTGTGTCAGCCAAGCTGTAGGGGATTTTTAATACGATACATCTGCTGTTATCGTGGTGTCTCAACCCACTTGCTTAGGCAGTGAAAACCAAAACTGATTGGAGTTTGGAGGGTATACTGTTGATCTGCAGTCCAACGAAAAAGATCGTAGGCGGTGGTTTAATTGAACCTGATATGGTATTTTTATAATAGGTAACTAACTATTTATCAAATATTGGGAGCGGTCAATATTTGTTTACCAGTGCAAGGTGAACATCAAGGTCCTCTACTGTTTAGCAATGGGAGAATTCGCAGTCTGGTGTTGACAACCATCGTGCATTACCAGATTATCCATGAATAACGGGGGTCAATTTAGTCGCTTGCTTGCCTTTCAACTCAACCTCTAGCCCCAGAGTTTATAGTAGAACGCCGCCACTCTCAGCTCAGTTTCTCCCCGACATCGCTCGAACCTTGACAGGCATTACCTTCGAAGGACGTTGCCAGGGCGTGAAATGCCTTTGAAACCCGGAACCTCTCGAAGCGACATGGCACATTTTACGATCCTCCCCCCGCCCACCAGCTATAAACTTCCTATCTGCCCCCTATTTACCAACGCACAACTAAAAATTCACGATTCTAGTTTAACCGAACATAAACTGATATTTAAACCGAAATACCCTCCTCTAACTTCACCTATTATGCAGGTATATTGAGTTTGATAGGAAGTTCAAGTGAGAAGAATTTAGGTGAGAGAAGGTTCAGGTGAGAAGTGAGAACATTTAGGTAGGTATTTCACTAATTGACCGTACCTACTTACTTGAGCAAAACAAACATTTTCATCTCACTATTTTTTGTTAGCTGTACTGACAGTCAAAATGCCATAAAAAATGTGTGTTCGCTCACTATCTGTCATTCAAGGAGAGTGATGATAATGAATTTCTATGGTCTTATGATATATCACTTTGTACATTGTGTTCAGTTCCGTTGAATCAGGGAGAAATTCACGAAGAACTCATCGCAACAAACATTACCAATGAAATAAATAGCCGGATATGAGACCATGATTAATTTTATTTCAAAGTTATCAGATACGGCAAGCGGGATCTTCTTCTGATTCTACTGATTATTGACCAGAGAATCGCCAGTTCATTGGTACGTGGGATATCCGTCAACATAAAACTGGACGAACAGAAAGTCATCAGCTCCTCTTCGGTCTTTTGAGGGGCAACACCGGCAGGAGCAGGAGCCGCAGCTGAATCTGAGGAAAACTGACGATGAATGATACGATACAATGAAGTAGGTATCCATATTTTCGTCAACGAGGCCGTTAGAGTTGCACTCTGAGTTAGTGATGGATAATTTCATAAAAATCATACGGTTAGTAATATTCGAACTGGTCGAGGTACCCAATCCGCTTTCAAGGCACAATTACCTATACGTTCTACACAACAAAGCGCTGTAGTGACAATGTTTATTACCTAACTTACCACAATAGTTGGGTACCCAAGCTTTAATCAACTGATATATATACCTATCTTAAAGAAAAGAATAGATGACTACGAACGTTTTTTTCTTTTGAAAATTCACTATAAGAATAATTTACGTTGAGCTGGTGACCTCGTTGAGATATATGCATGTTGATGTATATGAATGTATACATATAAACGGCACACAATATCATTATTAAGCATCTGCGTATAATTTATATTGGCGATTCAAGACCGTGTTTCTGAAAAGCAAGAAGACGTGCGAATAAAACATGTATGACATGTATATTAAATGACACACCAGTGACGAAAATGAACCAATCATAATATTCTTGGTCCATCGACTACACTAACTACTACATTACTACACTAACAAAATAAACTACACTTCACCACGTTTGAATGCAAGAGGAATTCAGAAATGATGGTGAAGCATGCGAACCACAGATGAATAGGCACACTCTTCAAAGGGGATCCCTCCGCGTTTTCAAAATAACCAGAATGGGAGATGCGCAGGGGTCGGAATTTCGAGCTTTTCCACAAAATCGGATAAATTTAGCACCTTCTGTTCCTTCGGGATAAGCCAAATGATAAAAGGCAAAAAAGTGCGCGCGCCACGATTTCCCCATTTCAGCACATACTTCACTTCTGCTCACAGCAGACCCCTCAAATTGCAATGTTTTGAAAAACTTTTTTCTTATGGAAACAACAATGTCCATGCGCACAACACATTAAATTTTATCTGCTCACTGCGTGGACCGGCGTTTTATTGTGTTAGAACAATTTATTATCACTTCATGATATGGACGAAACGACCAACTCACCCACAAAAGAAATGGGTCACCTTGTTCAGTGATAAGTTGTATACATACTGTTACACAGTACTACTTACCGTTTGATTTGGTGGCGAGGACGCCGATCATATCACCCTCGTCGTCGAAATCGAAGCGAACTCCGGTGCCGGAGGTTGAAACGCCGCAGCCACCGCTGCGACAGAGGGAGACCGGGACGACGCCATAGACGTAGAACAAGAGGATTGGAACGCCGATGCCCACTGCCAAACTTGCCAAGACTGGAGATATAAGCACCTGCAACAATTCAATACCTAAATGACAACCTTTTCATTTTGACTCTACATGTCAGAAGATGACATAAAGTGCATTTACGAAGGGCAGTATAATATAAAATAGGAAGTATAAGGGAAATAATTTCCGCCAAACTTGGCAAAGCGACAAACGGAGTATATTCACCCAACAGTCTAAATCAAGACTGAAGTATGAATACACAAAAAAAGGATAAGAGTTTGATTTCAATGCGGATTGAGTAGGGGCCAAGAAATGTGTGTTAAGAAAATAAGAAACATTCACAAGCCGGCATCTTTGACGATGAGCTAGCGTGAGAAGATAACACGACTGTTCGTCACAAAGACAAATGCTCGCGTGCAGCGAAGTCCGATAGAATGTATAAGGTAATGAGTTGTGTAAGTTATACGTTCTGGGTCCCCTGTGCACAACTAGCGCTATATTCACGAAGTACAATTGAGGACACGATGGCATTAGGACAGAATAGAATAGCATGGTATCACAACGAACGGGGACTGATTGACAGAGACGACGAAAACAACATTGGTGGAGGGTTTGGGGCTGTTGTAACCACTGATGCTCTACAAGGGAGATGATCATTTTTCGGGCCCCTCCCCTGAATATAGCTCTGGGACCTCATTTTGCCTAGGGTACTTAGAAAATGACCCAGAACCACAGCACATTGCGAAATTTGACATCTTGCAGGAAAGTATTAGTGAATCCATACATGAGTTTATATTATGCTTTCACTCACTACAGGATGGAAAGTAACCAATATACCTATCAGAAACCTTTTCGATGCCATTTGCATATCGGAAACGCTACTACTAAGTCCCATTTTTTAAAACGATGGCAACTCCCACAGGTCCCAGGTTCAGGTTGGCCTAGCAATGGGAGTAGATTGCTAGATAATAAAGAATAAAGAAATTACCAATACATACCTACATTTTTTACGCGCACAAGTGAACTACATGGGAATTCCAATGTTGTCTCATTTAAACTAAGAGGGGTCATAACCTACGTACAATAAAGTATATTCTATTTCGATTTCATTCCTGGCCCAATTTTGTTTTCAGCAGCTAGTTGGTACTTCATCAAGGCTATATACAGTATTGGAGCATCTATAGTTGTGGTGAACAGGTAACGTAAGGACCAGGGACACAGATCACAATATTATATTGCACGTACCTATCACTGGCCTCACGATATCTCTGGAGTACATCGTATCCTAAGAAACTGTAATTTTCCTTCAAAACGGAGAAACCGGTGCCAAGAAAGTCTATGTCCTGTGACGACGGGAAAGCACAATTCTTATCTTCTCCGCGCGAGAAAGCAAACAGCGCGAGGGCGATAGGAGTTAAGTGATGCAGTCTGTAAAGAATCAGACAGCGCCTGACGTGACTGACAACCAAAACTAAGGCTATTAGCAGGCTGCTATAGATATACCTAGTGCCATAAGTCTTGCAAGATACTCACTGTCTAATATTTTGAGTGGGATACAGTGATACGTAATAAAAATAGTACTTCAACGAGTATTTTACTACGAGTAAAGCGACGCTGTACATACACTGCAATAAATTGAAACCACAAATTTGGGACCTAGCTAATAAATAAAAGCACGATGGAATATGCACGCACTTGACGGTGACCTTGAGGCCGGTGGGAACCTATTCATAAACTTGACAACCTCATTCAATTACACATATTTTGGTTATAGTAGCGTATCCATGGATTACATTATGGTACGAACCAGGTGGTATGAACAGCATCTTAATATTATGATGAGATATTTGCCATTAGGTATGTTCGGGTAAACAGACCGTTACCATTCAAGATTATGCAAGGGTGGGTAGTGTGGGTGTAAATCTCACCTGAGACTATTTGGGTTTCAACGTGCACTTACTCTCAAACTTTCAGCTCTTTTCGACAATTTTTTTTCGGGTAGTTATGGGCGTTTAAAGGAAAAAATGTTTGCGCATTCCCGGAAGAAAGTTAGTTAGTCTAAATTTCATGAAATTGATTTAAAACCATCTTACCAATCAATTAGGTAGCACGTACCCTCATAATTTTAATTCATTTCGACAACTGTTCGGGAAGTTGACTATGTTTCAAAAGTTTGCATACAGAAATATTTGTACTCAACTACAAATCTGTAGAAGCTAGATTTTGAATCGACAGTCAGATTCGTGTTCAGAATGCTATGAAATGGAGGCACATGTTTCAATGATCAAAACTCTGAAGTTTGTATAAAGAGCACCAAATTGAACATCGATAGGGGGATTCTAAGGTGCCCCATTATAGTAAACCCCCTCACCCTACGATCATGATCAATAAATAAATAATTGCTGATATGTTCGGCATTAAACCCTTAACCGAGTTTAGAATTATTGGTAATAATGGACAAAAAAGTACGCTATATGAAGTAATTCCATCTAGTGAGGTAATGGCTGGCATGAATAAAAACAAGTAATTACTTAAGAGCTTTAACTTGCCGGTAAATTCTTTACTCGCAAGTACTAGTAAATGCTCAATGACGAAACCATGCTTAAATACTACATATTCTATGTTTCCACGGCAACTGAACTGAAATTAACGAGTGAACAAATACACAGACATAGAACTTACAACGGCCGGGTGGAAGGACTTGGAACTTTTGTCAGGTGAGCGCCAGAAATAAAAACGAAGGTCCTAAGAAACGACCGAATGGAAGGACATCTTTGAGCTGCAAACAGGAAGGCGGCCCGAGGAAAGTAATAAAATTTGCAATACGTTTCCCAACTTTTCCAGGCCGAGTGAGAGGTGGCGGAGGGCTATGTGAGTGGGATAGGAAATGAAGGTAACTTGGAGGATAAAACTCCAGAAGGGACCAAATAGCCGTTTTTTTGTTGAGCCTGAAAATAAAAGCGGGATATTGCGCTATGTCAAACGACCATCGAATCTCGACAGCGACGTTTTCAACAGGACAGGATCCAATTAAATCTAACCCCAGAACAGAAAGGCAATTGAGTTGGATCGACATAAATATATATACAAGGAACATAAGCAACATTTATAGTTGATGAGAATTTGGAGAAATGATATCTCTGTTATACTCAGATCGTTCTAGCTAAAAGTGATAAATTCATTGCTTATAACATTGGTTAAATATGGTATAGAAGATACGGTGTACATTATGACTGCACGTAAAATTAAGCAAATATGCACACATATAACCATCTTTCGAGTATTTACTGGGAGTAAAGAAACGGTAGGTATGCGATTGATTTCGTATAGTAACCAGTACCTATGCTGGAGAATGAAGGTACTGACGATATTGATGAATAACTAATAAAACATCTTGTATAGTGTTTAAGTAAATATATTTGACTTTAGATTCTGTTTATCTTCCAGATATTCGGGAAGGCACTACTACCAATTAATTCAGCAAGTAACATATTATACGAGACCACTGCGATTCAAGCATCCTCACCAACTGTTAACACTTCCATGCGGATACTCAATAAATGGGTGATAGTACATTTTATCACACCTCTTTGTAATTTTGGTTTATTATTCTGTGAATAATACACCTATGTATTCGCTCAGCAAAAATTTTTTATAAAACCCCCTCAAAATTTCTTCTTTTCCGTTTCAAGGTGCGTAGATTCCAAAAATGCAATGCCCGTACGCTGTACGCCGACCCCCGTACGCCGCACAGTGGGGCCAAATGGCCAAAATACGGAAAAAACTACGAATCTCGAAAACGGATAATGATATCGACTTGGGAGTGGTTTCATTCGATTCAGAGGGGAAAAATACATTAGAAAAAACGATGTTATCTGTTTTACAAGAGTTTCATTATCAAACTTAACTGAACATTTTCTTCGGAACAACCTGAAAATTTTGCTTCTTCTCAAAATTTGCTCATGTCCTCTGTTGAAATAACAAAAAAATGAAATAAATAACTTCACTACAACTCATTTTTGCACTTTTTGCGCATCAGCATATTCGGGATGCCTTGAAAAGTCAAAATTTGACAGCGCATTGCATTTACGAAAGTAACGCCTCAGCTTCCGCGCTGAAATCTTCAAGCCTTTTCTTTGGAGATGGACGCAAGGAAGTGATAAAGGGGTCAGACGTTTCTAGCAGTTTATGAAAAATATCCTCGTTGGTGTTCAATCGGGAATTTTTTCTTGTGTAATGAGTTCTGAAATGTTTGTAGTCCTTGTTCCGACTCTCTTGAGCTTCTTCTGAGAGTGCACCGATTGGCAGAGCAGCAGATTCAACTATTTCGGACCCATGTATTAATATCTTATGTAGTGTACATGGCATATAGTACCACAACCTCACAGCTAATTCAGCAGTATCTTGGGTGTAAGTGGCGAATTTGGAAACGTCAATCTGATGACTGCTGCTGTTGATCACTTCCAGGATTGTCCCTAATCTGCAAATCAATGTTATATCAATACCAGTTATCGAAGCTACAACTGAGGGGTTAGCAAAAAATCTTCTCGAGGTATTCCCTGTATTGCTCGATCCGTAGCCCTGCTTCACGTAGTCAACTCTTATACCAAGTTGACTCAGTAATTCTCTTTGAATTCGGTTCTTCTCGGCATCTTTGATTGGCTTAGTTGTAGCATTGGTCCTCCATGCCTGAAATTTTAAGTTGTAACTAAGATGAAGAATATACTCCATAAATTTAATTCTGGCATGGAGAGGAGAAATTCCCAGTTTAAAAGCTTCGCGATTTGGAGGTCTCTGTTTTACTGATTGCACATTATTCATTTTCGTTGGACGAGCACCGCAAATGACGCAATTGGTAGAAGCCGTGGTATCAGTACAAATTTGGGCTACTTTCCCATCCAACATCGTGAAATGCAATACATGTTTTACAGTAATTGCACGAGTGCCTATAATCAGTCTCATATCTTGCAGATTTTTAATTTCATTTTCTACTCTCAATATTTCTGTCTTAACTACTACATCCGTTTCCTTTTCATAATCAAATCTCAGTGGTCTACAATATAGTGTTGACGAAGGTCTTGGATTCAACCAACTAATGGAATCGTCATTATCAGTTGCAGTGATTCGCAGAGGCACGATAGACGTCATGAATAGGTTCGCGTCAGTTTTTCCTTCATTGACTTGTGAGAACGATTGAGAAAACTCTTGCTGGCCTGAGGCCCCATCACATCCCCACTTCGTATGTAATGTGACATTATGGTCCTTCAAATTATCAATTTCCTCCTCTGTCATTGTTTGAAATATTCTATCCACGGTATGATCAAGCAAGTTCTGTAGCGGAACCCCACCACCGGTTTCCGATATATTAACACCACTTGGATAGCAATTTTTTTTTGCCTCAGCCACTTTTTTGTTGGAGGGGAAGATATTAAAACCTGCACTTTTAGTTGCAGCTCTGATAGTTTCGTACTGAAACCTGGTCATCTTGGCTTGGAGGAAAAGAGCTAATGCAAATTCGGCAGTAAACACTGGTGACTTATCAACCTCGGCTGAGGAACCAGCTGCATCTATCAAATTTTGATCGTTCAACGATCGTATTTTTGCAATTTTAAACCTCTTACCCCTCTCACCACACTCGTCAAAAGGTTTTTCAGGTCGTCCGATTCTATGAAAGCCGCCCTCCGCGGATTGCATACAAGCCCTGTCATCACTATTTGGTAAATTAATCATAAACTCACCCTTCATCCAATCGCGGTATTTTCTTAAAAAGTTCTGCTTGTTACGGGCAGCTGTCGACCACCTTTGATTAACCCTCCGGAAGGAACATCGGTATCACATACCTCTATGGTTCCTATTTTGAGTGGTGGCGGTGCGATGGGAAGACGGAGGCGGCTGGGTCCCTCTGACATCTTCAGTCAGGTACCGGCAAGGGCGGGTAGAACGTCGGAGGAATTTTCGCGCCGTTTTTTCCCACGGTAAGTTGCTTATTTGTAAAATGTTGTCGGTATCACATACCGATGTTCCTTCTAATCGATCAACAGGTCGTCGGTATCACATACCGATGTTCCTTCCAATCGATCAAAAGGTCGTCGGTATCACGTACCGATGTTCCTTCTAATATCATGACTCAACAACTTTCATTTTTTTTCTGTAAATCAAACATTTTTCATGTTGTCTACGAGTACCTACCATGCAATTTATGAGCATCCAAGTGTTTTTGCTTACACGAGGAAGGTTTTTTATGTTTTGTTATAGGTAGTGATGGCATCAAACTTTCCTGTTTCCTCTCGTACAAAACGCCTTGTAACTCTCGCACTGATGAAGAACCCTCTCTGATTCAGAATTCAAACATGAGAATAGTATTTTTCTACCATTTGATATTATTTTAATTTTGTACTCTTTACCTAGTCCAGCAGGCTTTTTTTGTTGTTATCAGAATAAGACTGACAACGAAACATTATGACTGAGTATAGGTAGGTACGTAGGAAGTGTGTGTCATTTTTATTAGGTACCTACTTTTGATCTCATTGAGTCCTTCCTATAAGTATGGTTACCAATGTACACGAATTATTGTACATACGAGTAAATATAAGTACCTACTTATCTGAATAAACGTTTATTGCATTGAATAACGTTCCTGAATAATCCCTATACGTTCCCGAATCCTAAATAAAATGTTAGAGTTGTTAAAAGTTGCAAATATTTATGAAAAATACAGACTTTCTGAAATAGCGGTATCACATACCGACGTTCCCACTAACCGTCAAAAGAAACATGTTCCTTCCGAAGGGTTAAAATGAGTGAGAAACCTCTTTTTTAATTGTGTTATCAACAAGGAGAGCTCATCTTCTTTCAGATGTGTGAAGTTACCCACGATATATTGTTCAATATCACCTCCGTTAAATAGAACTTCACACAAATCACCGTATAAAATTTGTATTGGTTCCATCTCTGGAGAACGACTAACCGAGAAGACTGACGTGGTATTAAAAGGATTCTCATAGCGTGATAAAAGTGCACGCCGAATACTCAACCAATTGAATAAACAACACATGTTTGAACAAGCCCATTTGCGTAGGGCTCTGACCGACGCCTACTGTTTCTTATTGAAAGAATGAGAGCAGAGGTCAGACGCGCAAATATGCGCAGCTGAAATTTATACAGGTGCTACCTAACTACGCCTGGAAAAGAAATATTCAACAGCCACGTTGGAGACTTGTGGAGCTTTTTTTGAAAGTCACAAAACATGCAATTGACAATGAAAAAGAGTGTGTTTTTTCTTCAAAATACCTCCTAAGCGTATTGTTGTCCTAAGCAATGCTCTCATTTCTTTGTTGGGTGTTTTCATGATCGTTATAAACCCTTACGCTTTAAAAATAAATTTTTAGAAAAGTGTTATGTTTTTTATAACAACGCTTAAAAATTAAGCAAAATTTATGATTTTCTCACTTTACTTAAGAAATTTGAGGATATGAAATTTTTTTACTGAAAACTGCTATCATACCTTGATTCTACAGGAAGTTTACTATAGGATTCCATTATTCCGGCAATTAATTCTTATTTTTCAAAAAATTGACTTTTTTCCACGTTTGCCCCACTGTGCGCCGTACCACGTGTATCGGCTTCATTTTCGGTCTAAAAAATTCGTTCTTTCGCAAACATGCTCCATTTGGGCTCTAGTTGTGTCCCAAAACTTTTCAGCCCGATCGGAATATACCCAGGGGTGTTATGAGTGAAAATGTGTGTAAAAATAGGTACTTTTTGCGTTTTAGCAACATGTTGGTAACATGAGCTTCTTCTGAGATATCGTTTTCCATGTTTTTGGGGACGAGAAGACCGAATATGAATTCGATTTTGACCAAAGAGTGGAAAATTGAGTTCTACCAAATGTTCAGCTCCCAAAATTGATTTTTTATGTGTGAAAAACCTGCGAAATCGTCTGAAATCACCATCAGTTTGTATAATAACACTGGAAAAAGTGTCAACACGTGGATCAAGACGATTAAATGGCGCTACCAATGATCAAAGATAGTTGAAAAAAAAGAGAAAAAAAAGGAGCGTACCTAATTTGTGTTTTAGTGGCCAAAATTAATGGAAACCATCAGAAATAGCTATTTCGATTATTACGCATGAAAGAAACAATAAATGAACAGCCAACATTTCTGTAGGTATGTCCAATAGAATAATAAACCCATGTGACAAGGACTTTGCAGCATTTTTTAGATGAGTTTACATTACAGTTGTCTGATTTAGCTGAAAGGAGGTCCCTCTGGAACCAAGTTTCACGTATGTGAAAGAGAAAACTCGCAAAATTCATACAAAAATAACTGAATAATATCTTGAACACCGAGCGAATGAAGGCGAGAGAGCAGCAAGAATAGTGAGCGAGACGGATCACAATAATGGGAGATGGTGGAGGTAAAAACCGAGATGAATTTTAATGGATTGCCACCAGAGGCGCCTTGCCGCATTTAAACCGCCTCCATCTTCATCTAGCGCATTTTCACGGAGCAGTATGAATATTTATAGTTTTGTCAGCATTGGAGAAGTTGCACCAACCAGGGGGTGAAGGGTTCTGCTGCGATCGCTCATTGAGCTGGACGATCGTTTATCTGGGTTGTTGAAAGAAAAGACGGCAGAATAACAAGGGGAAAAAACAAGAGTTGAATAAAGAACTCTTAAAGGGAAGAAACATACGGAGTGAGTGGGCAGTAAAGGTTCCCAACATTGTTAGCAGATAATATGATTCGCATGGTTTTTTCCCCTTCATACATAACAAATTTTTCCGAAAGACATAAAATACCTACTTCAATTTTTCGCATCCGTTCCAATCGTAGACATTTTAAGAGGCTATCTAGACACAATAGCTGCATGACCCTTGAAAATTTGAATAAAATAGTTCAGACAAACCAAGTGATGTAGAAGTTACAAGGAATCCATGTTAGCGCATGCGCAAAGGACCTTAGTGTGACACAGGAGCCTATCTGAAGAGCTCTCAGCAATTTTCATTTAAATCTGTAAAACTGAACCAGAGATATACGGGCGTATCAATGACTAAGCTACTGCTAAATCATCACCACACACCACCACAAACATCTGCCACTATGGAATTCATAAGGTAATTCGGAGTTAAAGGAGTCTCAGAAATGTCATATTTGCGTATGCGCAACAGAAAGTTGCAGGTGGATTGGGATTAAATTTATGTAAGTAGGTTCAGGTAAAGCCCGACCCACGCATGCCCTCCAAGTTACAGCTCGTTCGGATTTTTCTTGGGATAAGATAATATATGGTGGTAACAAGGGATCGGGTGCAGATAGAGCATAGACCGCTGTATGTATTTATGACACACAGACAGAGACGCACGGAAAAAAATTTGTTCATTCATGTCAGAAACACCAAATAGGGGTGAAAATCTTGATTTAGGAGCTAGTTACTTCCTGCATGAATACAATGCTTCACTACCTCCGATAGGGGGAAGGAAAAGCTGGTGGAATATTTTTATTATGTTACTTACAATGTTAAATAATGTCACGTATCAGCAATTAATTATTCAGTAAGAAGTTTCAGCAGTATTCCCAAGTCCCAATTCAGCACATTAGTAGATGCTTACTGGGCACAGTATCAAATAGCCTAATATCTCACAATGTGCCGAGAAAAAGACGAGGGGGGCGAAAATGCCTGGTTAATTAGAGAGAAAAGCCAGTGGGGGCTGGGGTACCCCGTTTAAAAGGCGACAGAATGAGGGGAGGGGGTGTGGGAAAGCCTGAGTATTGATTGAAGCGGGGCGAGGTCCCTCCTCACCATCTCCTCACCAGTGGAGTCTTCGCAGGAAAATTCCCGACCCTGTTTTCCCATTTCGGTAAACAACTTCCCCCACTGCTCATCCCTCTCCACCTTGCCTTATCAACCCCTCTATCGTGCTCCTTCCACGGTGAACTTATTCAATTGGGACATCCATTGGCTATCTGCTCCAACACTGATTTGTCAACCAATGAACGGGCTAATGCAATTGGAGTGGTGACGGCGACAAGCTGGTTGAGCAGCCAAGAAAAATGAAAAGTCTGGCAGGTCGCTAGGACTTGACACTACTGATTCAATAATCAGTAAGACGATCTTGAGAGGGACTCTACCGTGGGGCGGCAATTTGTGACTGATTAAGTAGTGTCCGAGCGGGACCCAGTTATCTTCCAACCCGATGGAGTCAGGAAACGGTGCAGGCTCACTTGTCCCGGCCAACTCTAAACAAACCTATACTGGGTTGAGCTGCCACAGCCAGTGGAAATGCGGTGTGTAGTTATCACGTTACAAGGAGATTACAGGCTAGGACAGATGTATCCTACACATCATCATGAGTGCAAATCAAGCTATCGAGTTCGGAAGTTGATTTCGGGATCAATGACTTCGTGAAATGTTACTTGTATGTCCCCACGCATTCTGGGAACTGCACTTCAAGATCAACTAGGCTGAAGTATTCTGCAATACCCGAGGGCAGATCTTATTACAGCGCTATAGATAATCCCTCCTGGCTTAAGACACGTCACTATCAAAAAATATATATTCTGAGCCGGAGGACTAGAGAGAAGCCGTGGAACTGTAGATAAGATAAATACAATTTAATTTTTCCACAGCATGTAAGGGCGATATGAACAGACGTGGTACACGTACGACAGCTGCTGAGAATCTTTGGAAAGGTATACGCTCTGTATGATACGCAGCTTCAATAAATTCCGACGTTTCGTACAGGTAGGCCTTAGGAGGCACACGTAAAGAAACCAGTCATGCAGCATGACTTAATGAGCGAATTTTCAAAGAAATATTCGAATTAATGGCTATGGTTTTGAATAAAGGAAAACTTCTTCCTCCTACTGTTAGTACCTAAATTGAATAATTTGAAATAGATTTTTTCTTTCGTCTTCCTTCTAGTAATACGTGGGCCGGTACTTGTCTATCTATGAAGGTATCATAACAATTATGTCAAATGGGAAATTCAAGGAGTTGTACTAATCGTTTGCCTCCCCCTTTTTTGCTTCGAACTCTCGTCATCAATTAATACTTCTCACATTTTTCAATCTGACCACTCTAAGGGGGTGGGGGGGGGGGGGGTAAGAGTTTAAAGATTATCCTAGTTTTGGGTAATTTTTGCGCACTTTAAATGCCCTAATTTAAGAACGGATTTAGATATCTAAAATCCGATTTCACCATCGTGTTCAGCGTGCAAAAACCTTTAAAATGAGGGGTCACTTGTTAGAAAATAACATTTTGGGGATTTTTGGGTAATTTTTGCGCACTTTAAATGCTCTAATTTGAGAACGGATCAAGATATCTAAAATCCGATTCCACCATCGTGTTCAGCGTGCAAAAACCTTTAAAATGAGGGGTCACTTGTTGGAAAATAACATTTTGGGGATTTTTGGGTAATTTTTGCGCACTTTAAATGCGCCAAAACCCTCCTTAGAGTAGGCCAATTTCGCCCATCTTCGAACTTAGCCTTTCGATTGCCAAGATAGATTTTTTGTGCAAATTTGAGCTGTTTATCTCAATTCTATCGAGAGTTATCGTCTGGAGTGACATATATATATATATATATATATATATATATATATACATATAAAAAAGTGTTAAATTTCAGGAATCGTTTTAGAATGGTCTGAAACGGATTTCTATGAAGAAAATTTCCAAAAATTTATATTATTTAAATTTCGAAGCCATTGCAATAGCTTCATTTTCATTGAAAATTCGCTAAAAGACCGATTAATTATGGCTCAAGTCCAGAAAAATTGTACAGGCTCATGGGACGATGTTGAACAGGTCGTATCCGTTGAAAGTAAACCTATGCATCACATGCAAGTCCCGAAAGTGACCGTACAGAACGTCCAGAACAAAGTAGGTACTAATAACGCTTGTAACGAGCGCATCCTTCGAAACCTTGGAGTAGAAATAATTTGACCCCTCCCCCCCCCCCCCCCCCAGTATGCGACAGCCTACAGCAAAAGCTACAAATGCATAACAGCATATCAATTAAGTCCAAGACCGAAGACCGTCTACAAATGACTGTATACAACTAAAAGTCGTCTCTGAAAAAAAATTTAAAAAACAAAAACAAAAAAACAGTTCTGCAGCACGGCTATAAGAGCGAATTTTCAAATAAATAATCGTGCTACTGCGTAAAAAAGATGATATAGCAAAACCATACCACTTTCCTAAATTATATAATTTTTCTCTCGTGATTTTAGCCATTTTTACCGATTTTCGACCCTTATAAATCATCTAAATAGTCCCTCCGTCGTGACTCACCACCCCACACAACGCCAGGTGAATTAAATATTGATTGCTTAATACACCCTTAATAAATCCTAATCTGATCCCTATTCTGTAAGCAAAACAACTGAAATGAATTTTTCTGTCTTTACTCACTCTCCACACCACTTTTGATTGTGATTTTATATCAACTGTTCGCGATTTTGGCCGTTTTTAGCCGAATTTTTATCACGTACCAAAGGACAGATATCGTCTGGAGTGACACATAAAGAAATATAAATACATATACATTTTTGTTAAAATCTAGGGATGAATTCAGGATGCTCTAAAATGGATTTGCCGATTAAAAACTTCAAAAATTCATGTTCTGAACATTTTGGACCCACTGCAATAGCATCATTTTCTTTGAAAATTCGCTAGAAGATGTATATGGCCATTACGTATGGAGTGCATTCAGTTATAAAAGAACTGATAGATAGTGAGGAATTATTGGTTTCAACAAGAAGATTCCTACCGTTCTGGAATAGAGAAATACTCGTATTACTAGCCAGTATTGAGAAATAAATTGACTTTTATCTTAGGTAGGTATCGTAAGACTTGCATTTACAGGACAAATGGAGTTACCTACGCAATAACGATAACGCAAGAGCGATTCTCAAACAGAAGTTGGGTTGAGAACCTAGAAGATCATAATTTAATACTATTACTTTATTTATTTTTTACTGGCACTTTTCAAAACTAGTCTTAGTTATTGTCGTTTGTCTACCATTAGCTGTTTCTTCACTGCAATAAAATAGCAGCTGATGGCTTGATGATTGTTGGAAAACTCATCAACCTGAATGTCTTGAAAAGCAATAGCTTGTAGTAGGTTGAACAACAATCCTATGTATTGACATATATATGCAGTTCCAGAGAGATATATCCGCGATTCCTACCCAGATAATAATTCTGGGTAATAATGACATTCAGCGAAGGTAATTATTTTGCTGTCAGACGAATATGCTGCACGAAACTCACGGGATGCCCGAAACTGAGCCGACCCTTATTCATTCACATTGGCTCACACGAACATTTACTCGACATCCGTTGATAACTATTAACTCCAGACCACGCCTATTGATTCCCAACAGCTGCCAATTAATTCCCATCCCAGAGGACTTGTGAAGGAGCGTTTATCCTCGAACTCTCTTAGCCACGCATTTCATACCACTGCCGAAAGCCCAAATGCGCCAGCAGCGCTTGCAATAATATTATGTAGGGTAATTGTATTCATTTGTACATGGTGGTAGCAGAGCGAACCCACGGTAGAATAAATATGCTAATCAGCGAACCAGCGCACAGGGATTTTTTTGGAAAAACCATTATCAATTGCCACTTGCGGATGTATCGGCTGTGCTCTTAGGAGGTATACAGAATTCGACCCGATGCTCTCTCTTTCTCTGGCTACCTATTTCCTTACCGTCCGAGGTTGGGACGAAAGGCATTGGGATTCGAACTGGCGCGGCGGACCGCAGCCGCAGCCTAATCCCAACCACCAAGTGACTGAGCGCCCGGCCACAGGCTCACCCCAGTAAGGTTTATTCGGTTTCATGGTTCATTTTGATAACACAAGGGAGATCCGCTACCTACCTTAAGTAATCATGATACATAACAAAAAATACATGTAACAAATTCTTCACAAGCTTGAAAGGAGTAAGATTAATACAAATATAACGTTAGTCCAATACTATAATATGCGAGAGAACACGAGTCAGTCACAGTTGGTGAATGATGGACGTCAGTTGAATCCACAGTGTGAGTGGTGATCACACCACAGAACCAACCACATCAACCACAGAAGTATAACTGTGCATGAGGGACACTGTGCAGGATGGAGTTCTTATAGTTTAGTGAATACGAAACTTCAAACCAAACATGGACCGCCGCCATATCGATGAAAAGCGGCAGGTCACTGAAACCGATAAGAATACTCCTCAGCTACTAGGAATTGTTTGGGAAAGGGGAGGGGTGAATACATTGAGGGAGAAGAGGATGTTGAACGTTTGAGATGACATGAAAAGGAAATCGGAGGAAAGGAAGCAAAAAGGAGAACGGAATGCAGGAGTCACCGGGTTATATGGGAGGGGTGGTTGTGGGCCAATGACTCCCACTGTGACTGTGACAAAGAACAGTTCCGTCCATGCAAAGACGGAGGGACAGCAATCTGGAACGGCTCCGGACTGCAAAATTTGGATTCTCAACATTCTCAGTTAAAGTGGTACAGTTTTCCCTTTAGGCAACTGGAAAACGAGTTGTCAACGAGTTGTCACAGCCCAAAACAATGCGTAAATGTATAATAGTACACATACATCATAAATATAATTTTTGTCGAACACCTACCGTCGCAAGTAACATCAACTTATTTGAAAGGTAGGTATGTGTTACTTCTTGTAGTTTTTGAAGAGAAAAATTTAATTTCTTCCATTGGATCTAAAATACTTTATTAGTCAAGTCTATATTAATAAACTTGACTTCATTGTCTGCGTTGGGTTGTTAGGTTTAGGTTGAAGGAAAACGCATTTCATTTTTGTTCAACGAGCGCTAGTATATTGCTAAGTTTATTAATGGTGATCGATGACGACTGGTGACAACAATGTATAGTACTTCATTATAGAAAGAATTAAAGTTCATGAAGTTCTGAAGTTCATTATAGAACTTCAGTTTCCCTTTTGAATTCGGGCTGGATCCCCCTTGATAATCTCTTCTACTTTTATCCCAATCGGGGATATCAAGATCGGATGTTCTAGCCCGCTTGGACACCCCGGCCCCATCCCGGATACATCTCGCAACATAATGGAAAATTGAAATGATGTGTAGATCTACCACAAGACCTTGAATTTTTTTTCCCTCCCACTAAAAATGTTAGTCGACTGTACCTGAGGAGTCCCTGGCGTGTGAAGCGAATGTCGAGTTGGCGAATCACGACGTGTAGACCCTACACTCTGTGGTATATACTTCCACAAATTTCGAAAATGCTGCGATCTGGCGTTGTAGGTGACGCGAATCTGGTGCTCGATCAGTAGCAGTTCCTATTCCAAGGAACACCCGGAACGGCTCACGGTCCCGCCCAGAAATGGGGTCGGAGGGCGTCAAGGGGCGGCCAGTGCAGCGCGCGATGTCGGAGAGCTCGGACGAGGAAGAGTGGCCGGTGAGCTCCGAGTGGTTGGAACATGTACTGTCCGAATACCACGGCTCGGCGAGTACCGTCGAGGACTTCCGTCTAGCTCAGAAGGAATCCGCCCTATCAGACATACTTTCTGTCGTAGTGAAATACAAACCATCCCCAGAAGATGAGGTCCTTACTCGCGCCATTGTTCTCAAACTTCTCCCGCGTGACCCTTTTTCCAGGTTTTTCGTCACTGAGGCACAATTTGATCTGAGGGAGATTAAATTCTACACCAAGGTGGGTAGCATGGGGGTCCCTGACGAACATTTCGTGATAAATTAAACCATAAATGTAGATTTTCGCTCAATAAAGCCAAAATCCAAACTTCTAGCGAAGCAACAAACATGACGATTTTTGTGGCGAGCTTATTGTAATGCTGCGTATTCAAAACTGGGTACGACTGGTATTTTTTTGCATGAATGGTTGGTTAATTTTTTTCTTTCTTTTTTAAAAAGGAAAAATAACAATGTTTTTCAACAATTTTTTTTCATTCCTGTGGTGCCAGCAATGGATTTACGTTAGCTGGCCCAGATGAACATATTTATGTCTGTTCAAAATGACCATATTTATCTCTGTTCAAAATGCAATACGAACTGAAAATAAAATTGCATCTACAAACTGTATTTAACATGCTAAATAAATGCTAGAAAATTCGGTTCACAGATCACCAATAGGGAAAAATGGTGGTACTAACTACTGCTTTGACGATTGGATTTAAATTATAGTAGAAACGAGAACCACTTCAAAGCTGAGGAGCATTAAGTCTGAATACCAAAATCATACTAGCATGGTGGCTACGTGGGGAACACATTGCCGCTTGGATGAGAAAATGGATAAAATATATGACAATGAAACTTGAATCGTGACACTGAAAAGTAAATTTGAAAGGTTTTTAGTGGCTCTGTGAGATTTCTTGGGGACTCATAAAATACATTGGAAGGGAAAATCAGAGCAAAAGTGATTTGTTCCAACTCGTACCAACGTTCAAATAAAATTAGTTCCATCGGTGTGTTTCAGGTGGCGCCAGACTTGCTCGATTTTCAAAAAGAATATCTACCTGAGGGGGAGGAACCAATAGTTTTGCCGATTCCCAAGTGTTACCATGCCAGGTACTCTGGAGCGGATGAGAGCCCTATGGAGTCCGTCCTGGTACTGGAGAACCTCAAGTTCTGCGGCTTTGACGTCATGGAGTTTGCCCGAGGATTGAGTTTGGATCAAGCAAAATCAGCTCTGGCAGCCGTGGCCAAACTGCACGCGTTGTCACTAGTCATGAAAGTGAAAGAAGGGACGCCGTTGGATAAGAAGTATCCGTTTCTGTTTCAAACGGCTCGAGCGACTGATTCGTACCAGCAGCTGGTAGAGAGAGGCCTTCCACAGCTGGCACAATTCCTGGAGACTCGACCTGGACATACGTCCGTAATGGAGGCCTTGGCAACTATGAAAAACGACACCAAAGAGTTGATATCGTCCCTCTTGGCGCCACATGAGCCAATGGCACTCATAACGCACACGGACTTTTGGTGCAACAACCTCCTGTTCAAAGACGACAATTCCTGTAGGATACTGGACTGGCAAATGGTGACCTACTCAAGGCCGACCAACGACGTAGCTCTACTCATAGTGAGTTCCGTTCCGACTGAATTACGACGCCGGCATAGCGAAACGCTTCTGGATCACTACTGGCAGCACTTCACAGTCTACACGAAGAAGCTCACAGTCGATGTTGAGAGCGACCTGGGCTACTCCAAACAGAATCTGAGTGACGACTACCGCAGATCACAACTCTTGGCGTTGCTGCTCTGCATTGGTTCAGTTGATGTGGCACTTGGCGACCCTGTTACCGAACAGCGCCTTCTCGACCTCCTCCAAGACCTCCACGATGATGGAATCCTTTCAAAAGACATTCTATAACACGGCGGGGGCGGCTCATTCTTATAATTGTGATCATTTTTTTGTCGATTTGAAACAAATTAATTTTTTAGAATTAAGAGAGAAAGAAATGTGCAAAAAGCGGTAGTGAAGGTACAGCGAATTCCCGACCAAGTGCTCGCAATCAAAACCTCCAGGAACTTATTTATGCGTATCATAGGTAAACAAAGATTGACCTTTTATTTTATTTTTTCCATCAGAATTTCACTTTAAAACTTGAGTACCTACCAACCAACTTAAACGCTCATCTTAATGTCACCAATCGAGCTATCAAACATAATTTGAAACCAAAATAATTCAAATCATAATTGTTGGGAATTCGCTAAGAACAAATTCCATCAAACCATGACATTCCAAAGGCTTAAAGAGAGATTCGCATAAAACAAAGAGTTTTTACTGTGCCAAGTTGGATCCCTGACTGTTCCTACTTTTACCAAAGTGTTAATTTAAGTGTATACGATTTATAAATTCGGTGTCATTCAAGCCCTCCTTGAGTTTTGGGACCAAGTTCGGCTCCGCATCCCCATTATTATAAACGTGCCAAAGAGAATGATTTCGATGATTTACCTTCTTCGAATTTTCGTTGCGAAATCTGAGCACTTCCCCATTATGCTTGCCCATGAAAAATATTTAAAAAAAACTAAATCCCAGTATCTATTTAGGTGTTTTCATTCGCTAAAACCATACTGATTAGTGTATTGTCGAATACGATTTAGGACGAAAAGAAAAACATTAAAAAATAAAAGTTAATGAAAAGCTTTTTAAAATACCTATTCCACAACGCTTGATCTGGACATTTAGATTATCAATTGAAAAAAAAATTTATATACGTCCTACATGAATTAATGATTTATAATGAGTAATTATTATCAAATGGATGATAAATGTATAACAAAAATTAGTTTAAAACTTTAAAAACACTCAATGTTAATTAATCAATGTTATATCATTTGCGCTCCAGCAGTCACGAGATGTATGTACAGTACATGTTAATATTTTATAATACAACTTAATTAGGTAAATAAAAGTTTAACTAAATAATGTCATTTTCTTAATATCCCTGGAATCATCCAGTAAAATGCATATTTAAATGAAATATACCTGCCATGAAATCAGAAATATTGCTTATCAACTTTGGAAGATAGCAATTATATATGTTTTTGTGTAAACATTTCAAGGAGTCACTTTTGCGAGTTAATACATTAGCATTAAACAGGTAAGGCGAAGAAATTATTAAAAGAAATCAAATCGTTAGTCACTAATGTCTCAACATGATCGTCGTACTGCATTAAACTTCTTTAGTTGGTTGACTATATCTTAAATTTCAGACCATTTTACGTACTATTTAACCTCCATACATTTTCGCAAAGAAGCGTAAAGCTCACTTCCATAGAGATGACTACCAAATTCGAAGAGAAAATGTTGGGAAAAGGCACACCTTTATCCAAACAGTTGTTTTAAAAGGTAGTCATGGTAGTCACGGAAGGTAGCACATTCAAGTTATGGTAAGAACGGTGCCAAGATTCTTTCCTGGCAGATTCTACCAGCACTCCCAAAATAATCCTGCGTCCCTAGAGTATATTTCAAAATAATCTTTCTGGTTTATTTCCTTCGACTAATTCCACGAAGAATAGGGAATGTATTATTAACTTTACTCTCCAACACTCACACAATAATGCTTTTGGTGTGGGGCCAATCACCATAAATTTTGCGTCGCAACAATTTTCAAACAGGAAATTTTTTCAATGGTTTTCATAATTACCACCGTTGCTTAGATTTCACAACTTTTTGCATCTTATCCGATTTTGGTGATGCTTTTCGCTGCGTTGACCTGACTAGCGACTCCTAGGCCCAAGAATGTAAAAATATGATTTAAAGTTCTTGGTGGTAATTTTTTAAAAATATTTTTATTTTTTATTTTTTAAATGAGTGGCGTATACTTATCGACTTCCTAGCTAAGGAAGTTAGTCTTATATTTTTTCGTTCAATCCCACTTCAATGCTTTTTGAATTAGCGAGAAAAAATTACTGTCACTCGAGGTTTTACTGCCACTTCGTAAAATAGGCAGGGTATATGAACTACG
This sequence comes from Leptopterna dolabrata, assembly GCA_954871275.1. Classification (NCBI taxonomy): domain Eukaryota; kingdom Metazoa; phylum Arthropoda; class Insecta; order Hemiptera; family Miridae; genus Leptopterna; species Leptopterna dolabrata. Next base: position 45,744,100 of record OX940976.1, on the reverse strand, counting down.
GGACTCAGTGAACAGCACCCATCAATGGACCAAAACGCTTCAAATTATTACACAACGGTTTAATATTTACCTGTATAAGGTAGATGCCCCTTCTGCCAAGATCACTGTTTTCTGTGGGCAATACCTACCCTCGTGCTTCCCATAAGAGCCCTAAATCGAGTACTGGAGCCAGCCAGGCAATCAAATTTCATAAATATGCGGCGGATTCAAGAATTGGATCATTAATTGTTTGTTGTTATTCATGAAGCATAACGTTTGTTCAGTTAAAATACCTGTATAATTATATGCCCCTTCTGCGTAGAACACTGCTTTCTGTGATCAATACCTACCCTCGAGCTCCCCCCAGGAAAGCCCTAAATTGAGTACTGGAGCCGGCCGGGAATTAGTTTCATAAGAATGCGCGGGATTCAATAATTCAATCATTAATTATTTGTTGTTATTAATGAAGCACAACATTTGTTCAAGTTACGAAAGTACCTATCAACAAAATCTAAAACAGCCATCATTCTTCAAATGAAATAATATCACAGAAAAACCATCTATGCTTCATACAGCCATCCGTGATTATAATCAGGTGCTCCCTAGCAATGATATCTGGGCCAGATTTATACCGTTTCATTCACGGTCATGTTGACGAAGCTTATCGGTGCAAACGAACGGCTGGATCTACATTGCACGATGCTCTGGGTGGTCTCAAAAAATGCTCAAGATCGAGATTAATTTAGAAACGTAAGAAGATACCCTTCTATTAGAAGTTTTCGAGCTATGGCGTTCGGGATATTTCAAGCCCCTATTTTCCACCCCTTAGAGATGAGTGACAGTAACGCCGAGCTTCGCGGACCGACTAGACGCCAAATGGGACCTACAAACCAGATTTCATTAATTTTTGTCCATGGTAACTAAGGAAAGAGCGAAGTACGGCTGATTGACAGAAATGTTTTTGTTCCATTTTCGGATTCCACATGCTTTCAAACGGAAACCAAAAATTTTGAGGGGGGGGGGGGGGGGGGTTAATTTTTATTTTTTTTCCATGCTCGATTCCAAAGGTTCACTACTGCAAATAATAAAACCAAAATTGGAGAGTAACTCAACGAAGCGAAGTCAACGTAATAAATTTACATAAATAGGAAGGTGAGCCCCATTCCCATAGAAATAAACTTCCGGATTGTTCCGTATACAGATACAGCTAAGTACCTCGGTATGAATGGAAGCCAAGCTCCAATGGGAAGAACACGTGAAGAAAAAAAAGGAGGAAATAAACCTCAAATTCAAGATGTACTGGCTCACTGGGAGAACGTCCCAAATGCCTATATACAACAATGCTACTGTACATGCAAGTAATCACACCAGTTTGGACTTGCGCCTGCTCCTTATGGGACTGCACCAAGAAGAGCAACTTGAAGATTATACAAACAACACAGAACAAAATACTTAGGAGCATAGTAAATGCCCTCTGCTATGCCCGAACGGATGATCTTAATCGCGACCTTAAGATGGTTAAGATGGCAGTCGATAAAAGACGAGCACCGCACCACGAAAACCATCTCCACAAGCACAGGAACGTCGAAGTATTGAACCTCTTGGACAACAGCGGCGATTTACGAAGACTGAAAAGGACCAAACCTTTCGACCTAGCTACGCTGAAGCTGAAGTGATGTGAGGAGCAGTAGTAGGTGTGGTCAATGGACCACAATACGTATAACGTATAACTATAGCAGTGAAGTTACTAGAAGTGTACACAGTTTTAATAATGAAGATTATTAATAAAAAATAAACATCCCGTACAGTAATGCACGCATTACGGTACGGACGTCCCTTATGGTGGTATATAGATCATTCACTCACTGCAGATCGTCTGGATCTTTACCCAGCTTCTCCCCCCCCCCTCCCGCCCCACAACTATAGAAATAAATTTCTAAATTCCGGTGACGTAGAGCACAACTAGACTGAATTCTGCGTCGAACAAAAAATAACCACGTAAATCGGTCGAGAATTGTGCCCTGAGCAGCGTACACAAGATTTTGTCGAAACCCACGTTTTTTCGGCATTGACCCCCCTCTCACCCTTCTAGAAGTAAACATCGAAATTCCGGCGACATAAGGCAAAACTAGACAGTTTTCTGCATCGAACAAAAAAAGATCCACGCAAATCGGTTGAGAATTACGGCCTGGGCATCGCACAGAAGATTTTCTCAAAGCCCACGTTTTTTCGGCATTGACCCCTCTTCTAGAAGTAAATTTCAAAATTCCGGTGACGTAGGGCACAACTAGACAGTTTTCTGCATCGAACAGAAAAGTACCATGCAGATCGGTCGAGAATTGCTGCCTGGGCAGCGGACAAATAATTTTGTCTCACACACACGTTTTTTTATTTTTTCTCTATTGCTTTGGATTCAGGATGACCTGAAACTGATCTGAACGTGGTTCTTTCCATTCTCGGCTGAGTGCTGTCCTCCATCTGACCAGATCAAGGACAAAAGGACCTCTCTTAGTACATACTAAAAAAGTGGGACAAAATTACTGTCACTCGAGGTTTAAAATAGGTAGGGTACATATACGACAACTTATGATAATTACCTCAACTAGAAGTAATGCCATAATACGCGGAGTACTGTAATAGTACAAATTCTCATTTAAAAGCGCGCTGACAAATTTGCTTTCAATTATTTGTATCGGGACGTCTTGTACGTCAGAAGGGGGGTTTCCAGGCAAGTGTGATGGACATCCTCTTATCTGCCTTGTGTAAATCGGATTTCCTTCCTGATATCTGCAAGGGGAAGGAAGCGGCTCAACAAGGGCGCCTCGTCATTTTTCACTTTTCCTTCCCTCCCTCACTAAGTCCACCGCACGATAGAGGGGCTTCCTCCTGAGCTGACAGCTGAACGACCAGTTGATTTGGGACGTTTCCCGTCCTCGTCACTATAATATTCGCGCAATTTTCTTAACCCTGACGATAACAAGTAGGGTCGCAGTTTCCGACAGTAATTTCTTGGTCGCGTTGTATACTGTGGGTCGTGTTGTAAACTACTGAAAATCACCTTGAATCTTTCAGCGTACTTTTCTCGACGTTCTACAAAGCAACCTCATAGAAGTGACCAGCTACGTAATCCATAGTGAACCCGACGATACCGATCGTTGAAAAAGACAAACGGTGAAAAGTTGTCTACCACCACTAATACACGAAAAAACGCGAAAAATACACTGTTAAAAACCGGTATAACAGTGTATTATTCGCGTTTTTTCGTGTATTAGTGGAAATATACAACTTTCCAATAACTCCCGTTTTTCTTTGAAATGGGTTTTCACGATTTCTTTGCGAGTGATTTAGTTCGTACCGATCGGTAACTGGATGTCTCCGGTTTTCTCCCCTTGAAGGGCCACAATTGCTGGGTTATTTCTCATCTGATCCCTTCTCTGTGGGCGAGTTGGGCAGTTCCTCCCTTTTGTATGCCAACTTGAACACCCCCCCTGAGTCTGACTAAACGACTAGATTCCCTCTTTCCGGCCAGCAATACTGTTTTCAACACAGTCAGATTATAGGGCAGTGAATCACATTTCCGAACGCTTAGTACATTGCTCAGTAACTGCTGCGATAGTGAACATTTTTGACTGCACACAAATCTGAATTGGGGAGCCAGGCATTTCACTTTACACCAATGAAAATAGCAGTAATTTGGGCGGATAAATTTTATATCCGCACGCTCCTGCACCGCGATTTTACTACAGGTACTTCATCATCTATTTACGCATAACCATGGGTACTGCAACACTATCAGCCCACCCAAGGATTCCACCCAAAATAATGGCATCACGATAGTTCGTCAACTGACATATTTTCTCAAACCTTTGTCTTTTTCTCTAGTCCTTTCGGTGGTTACCTTTGGTTTTCACGCGCCAAGGTTCCTTGATTTTCATAAACTTTGTCGCCAACAGTTCTTCGCCAAGAAGTGAATACGGCGTGCAATGTCACGTTTAGGATGGTCCTCAACCAACTTTACTTGAATTAAAGCTTAAGGCCGGTTTCACCAATAATTCCTAACTATTAGTCATCGTTTTATCGAATCGGAGATGAGAAGCGTTGGTTAAGGACAAGTGGCTTTCAAGAGTGTAATTAAAGATTATAATGTTTTCATAAAACGTCGATTGAACGGTATCATGGAGGCACTGGCCCGCCAAAACGGATGCGCTGGGAGTGATTACGATTGATAACGCAGTTGCTGACGTGCATCGTGAGGTTAAGGGCAGTTAGCATTTTTTTGGGGTCAAAAAAATCATTTTTTGGTGAATACAGTTTTTAATAATACATTATAAATGGAATCGAATAAAAAAAAAATTAGGAAAATCGAACCACTAGAAGTCAGTCAAACGCGCAAAACTCCGGCCGCCCGCCCACTAGTAGAGGCCTGCTCCGTACATTGGCTCGTCTTCCTCTTCCGCGTACTACTATAGAAAACTATAGAAATAAACTATAGAAAACAGTTTGTTGTTGTTGTTGAACCAGGTTATCGATCAGAGTTCTTATTCTTCTTCTTCTCCAAGGAGCTTAGACATCTCAAACAATGTAGGGGTTTTGAAGCCCTCGGGGTGACGCATGGATGAAGTAAAGACACGAACAACGTTCATTTTCAGAAAATTGCGTTTCCTGAAAAATCACGTTTTTCAGCACTCATGTTCCCTTTTCTCGGGTTCTACTCAACCTAATGCCTATTTTATTTTTTTCAAATATACATCGATACCTAAGGCACAAACTGTGCCATGGATTTTGCGTATTTTTTTTTTTCATAATATAAAAAAAATGCAGTCCGTATTCTGGGTCACAAGCCTAAATTTGAAAGGTTTTTTTCAAACCGTCGCTCTTTTCCCTTATTCACTATTCTGGAGAACCCATGGCACAGGTTTTAGAGGACGATATGCCCAACAATATTTAAAAAAAATCAAGTTGATAGGTTGAGTATAGCCGGAGAAAATAGAACATGAAGTTGACCACTTTTTACCGGGATTTGATCAGCGCGAGAAAATTGCAAACTGCCCTTAAGTACTTACTTGTGTTTTTCTTTGGCGTTTGGTTTGTTGTTTATAATGATTGATTGTAGTGTTATGTTTACTTATGAAAGAAAGTTTGTTGACTGTCGAAATCGCGGAAATCAGTATGGAGCAAAACAATAACAAAAACGCGGACCGAAGTTTGAGGACAGTGAAAAACAGATTTTGGTTGACATTGTTCGCAAGTATTTCAACATTACTGAGTTTAAGAAAACCGACGGTGCTTTATATGTCGTTCCTGTTATAAAATATTTTTATGCAGTATATCAAATCATCAGTTATAATGTATCCCGCCAAGGAAGGTAGGCTACGTACCTACACAATTTCTCACTAACAAATGGTCCGCTTTCACTCAAATTTGATGGGCAGTTTGTTGAGTGTCCTCTATGAATTTCACTGCGATTGGAATTATAATAGTTTTATTGCTAATTTTAAACGTTATAGCTCAATGCGAAAATGCGAAATCCCTATCTCTCTAATCGCTAAAAATGGTAAAAAAATCGCATCCAAAGAACGGCAAGACGACTAGAACTTCTTTGTTGATAAGTAGGTCAAGTTGCTTCTCTCCCCCATCAGTTCAAAGAAACGAGAAAGCAGTGTGACTTTTTCCTTGATTACACTGTAGGTAACTCGTCATAAAATCGATATCATCGAGCTCAAAATAATATGTTCTCTCTGATCCGTCGATGACGGCGAACTGTGAAGTATTAATCTTCGTCCTCCAATACCAATGCCCTACTAATTTCTGTGGATGTAGAATAATAATAATATCAAGAATAATACTAACAGAAGAATGGTTCGCATGAAAACTGTCGAATCGATAAGACGGCGAAGTGGTAAATCGTTGATTTAGGACGCTGACCACCCAAAATCGGCTGGTTAGTTTTGATCGTTGATTTGTCTTTTTTGATCGGACATCGGTGTCCTCCGGACGTGAGATTGGTGACGCCGGACCTGATACCTTCGGTTTAATAAGTTAATGTTGATTAACAACTCTGGTGAAAATGGCCCTTGGTAGTGGATTCAGACATCAATGACAAGCAACCCGAAAATTTAGCATTTCGGGGAACACTCCGCAACGCGAACTTCCCCATTCTTTCAAATGAGCATTCAATTCAATTTTTACTCGTAAATGATCCGACTCCATCAAATCGCTCCTGTCTGCAGTATGTGACATATTCGTGAATTTTACGTGTTCAATAAATTACTTAAGTGAGAAAACCTTTTGGGACTAAGGTTTTATTAAACACAATAATGGTGGGATGATCAATACCAGTCAATGTAGATTTTTGCCAGCTACTTTTCCGAGGCCTCGAAATGAAAAATCCTTGGCCTGGAAGAACCAACATTCCAAGTGAATCAGTACTATTCAGAATTATATCAAGATACTTTAAAATTGCTTTCACTCTCCACGAGGAGAATGAAAATGAAAGAAGAGGAATGTTTATGACAAAACTTGAAGTACGTTATTCATTAGGGGTTTCTAAATACAGTTCGGTAGGACATCAATCAATGATACTGGAGCGAATCGAGATAAAAGGACGTTTTTTTCTGTTCAAGCCCAGTTCCAATTTTCTACAAGAGGTATCATTGAATCACTCCTCAGTACCGGAATACAGTTTTCAGATCAATTTATCGGTAACTGGACGAGGACAATAAATCCAGTCGCTCCGTCCAACTACCCCAATCTTCGGGCCTTTCAAGTCTTTCAAATAAAACGAATTCAAGACGGTGGGTAGGTAAGAGAAATGTCACCACTGACTCGTAAGTTCACACTAGCAGGGCTCTCAACAGAATTGCGCCCGAGCCAAATGGCCCCTCTTTCGGTTCTTCGAAGCTCCAGCAATTCACTAGGTACCACTTCACTTTTATTCCTCTCGATTTCACGATATTCGGGAAAATTATTTTATCAATACCTCCAGCTTGAACGAATTCCCAACCGATAATTATTATCATTCTTGACTCACGCGCAGCCTTTTCTGCTTCAGGAAATCTCCTCCAAGTTATACGAGCTGTGTTCGGATTTTAAATTATGCACAGTCTTCAAATGAGCAAGATGACTTCTACATCTCGCCACAGAAAGGACATTGACCGATTCAATTCCACCTTCAGGAGATCCGTGGACATCGAGGACGATCGTAATTTTGAACGGCCATTGATTGATGTTGAAGGATAGCAAACAGCTCTTCCAAGGATACGGAAGGAGGGGGGGGGGGGGCTTACCTGAACCAACACGGATACTAAAACAGAGATAACATTCGCCTCAGCCGTTTGTTCAAGCGTCAGTTCGGATCCCAACACCTCTCGTCCAATATCCGATCGGATCGAATAATAATACTAATATTCTTATCCTCCTGAGAGCGCTGCCGATTACGTGCTCGACTCCTGCCACTGAAGTGGCTGTTTACTTCTTATCTTTTTCTGAATGTTTTCTCCTCTAATACCAAGTCAAGCCGTACTTCTCTATGAATATGGGTCAAGATTGTGTGGGTTGAACGACGAGTTATTGTAATTGGAAGTCCGTCTATTTCTCTAGGAAGATACTCTAGAATAGGGGCAGATCAAACTGTCGCTCAACAGAGCAGACGGTAGAGGTGCAGTTCTCTACCATGGATTCCACCATGCAACCTAGTACCTCTTGCAAATCAGTATTTTGGACGAAACTGCAGTGATGACGTAGATGTACATTACGGGGGTGGGACCGAGGGAGGAAGAGTATGACGTCAGAGGATAAGGGTAGGTAGCGAGCTGCAGTGGGCTGAGGAAGGAAGGGCGGTGTTTAACGACATCACTGGATGGTGGAAGGTAGTAACGACCCAATCAAAAGGCGTCAGTAGTAGTACGGACAATTAAACATCTCCACCGTCATTGGCCTTACTATCCACATATGAAGTCAATACTCACCTTTACCGCTCACTATGTAAGGAAGGGTCTAGGCGTGTTTAATTATCCCCACGATTACTTGACGTATTTTCCGTGATGAATGTACATATATATATGAATGTACATAATTCATGATCACCTACCTATGATAAATAATGTCAAATATCCCTTCGTGAATGTAGGTATCCTTTAATCATAGCCGTCCCACCCATGTGGCAAGGTCCCTCGGGCAACTAAAAGTGTCCTTAGTCGGACGAGAGTTTGATTGGAAAACTTGTCGGCAGTTCGCCGCGATGAAAGTTGTCATGGTCAGCTGCTCAACGGGAAACCCGGCCAGTCCGTTTTTCTCTCCAGGTTCCTGGTTTTATTTGTGAACAAAGCAACGCTTTGAGCTTTCCTGTACCACAATTCATTAACAATGTCAAAGTTCCCACCTTAAAAAATGAATGGCGTTTCAAGAGGTTTGCACCGGTCACGGAAAATGTTGCTTTTTTGTAGCAGGTGGAATATATTATCTAAAATGTTGGCTTCAAGCTGAGTAAGAAGTTTCGTTTTGAACATCGGACCATGATGCTTCCAGGCAAACTCCTCTACTGAGGCAATTATATCACTGGACTGAGTCAATTAAGTACGGATTTGTTTGGATTGTTGACTTCATAGTCAGAAGATTATCTGCTTATCCATGAAGTTTAAATTCGCAGTAGTTTTTATTTTATTTATTAATATTTTATAATTAATTTGTATTTTACATTAGGAGGAGGATTATCGTGGAACGGGAAGTTCGTTATTTTCGTTAATATTTTCTTGAATTTGATGAAATATGTTTTTGAACGTCGGAAGGCAACTCAAATTTTACAAGGAAATGTCATGTAATAAATAGTTTAAAAGACTGATTTGATTGACTGATTATCTGATTCCACCAACGGTCCAATCAATGTTCAATGAACCTACTACCAGCTTTCTTTTGCTGCTTTTTTTTACTCTTGTTAATTTATTTTTTGGTTTTAAATAAATAGAGCATGAAGTTCGTGGGAAGGGCTCTTTCGTATTACTGCTCTCTCAAATCGTGTCTCCTAGATTTATTCATGAGTCATCCTTGGCTAAATATAAATGAGAACATGAATGTGCGAGTATTAACTTTAAATTCGAGGGAACCGCTGAACAGATTCGAAATCATCAGAGTGAAGAAACGTAAATATGATGCAAAATTAAGGAGCATTTTCTTAGTTGTATGAAAGAGCGAGTAATGCAAGAGGAAAGACCAACCGAATTGTTCACAACAGCACTAAAGTATTGAAATTCGATTGAAGAGGGTGCTGAGAGCAGTAAAGCTCCTACAAAAAGGCGGAGAACGGGATAACGGATAACCGATAGAAACGAAGTTTCGGGCCATTGCCGTAGTGGAATGATTCCTTTATTGGGAAGAATCTCCAATGAGTACGAAGACAAAATTCCAGTCATGCAGCATGAATAGCAATTACGTTATCGTTGTGAGGATTTCACGTTTCTGCAGGCGTAGAACAAAACTCACAAAGCTGCATACTTGCGGATATCAATGACATTATTTATAGGGATTAGGGAGCTTAAGGCCCCGACCCTGAAAATTTTAGCTCATTGCGATCAATTTAGTACGATTTCCGGACAAGAAAAATACATAGATTAAATGTACCGGAAGAAATGAACATAGTTTAAATTGATGCAATAACGCTCCAAGCGGGATTTGAGTTGAACTCTCGGCGATATACATAATACGGCATATCCAGCGGGAACTCGGAAATTCAAATTTCACGCTCGTTTTTTGCCTACACCTTCCAACATAAACACCTCATTATGTGGTAAATAAGTGTTAATTTCCGTCACAACAGAATTTGGCCAAAACAATGAGAATTTGTAACCCACGAAAATCGCCCATTGTTTTCACCCAAAAGTAGGTAGGTACGGCTGCATTGCGAAGATTCAGAAACAATAGGTATTTTTAGCTCACCTGCCTAACAGGGATTTAGCAACAACGACCACCGACAAGGTAATGATGGGTGCTGCTGCTTACGGCTCGAAATAATAAAGTGTGAAAGTATAAGTTCGCTTCAAATCTAACAATGTACCTAGAGGAAGCCTTATGATGAATGTTAGGGAAGGGGAATGTTATTCTCAAAAAAGAAAATTTCGAAATTCTTTCCTAACCCCTTTTGAACAAATCTTCCTTTCTGAACAAATTTGGTACCGTGACTGGTGTGTTAGCGAATCCTTGTTATATAATTAGTCGAAATAAGCTGAATTTGGTTGTAACTCCGGTTTGATAGTTTAGATAGTCCCAGAAGAATTTCGTCCTGAACGGGCACGAACGGGAATCACTTCGTCCGCGCAATCCCATTCTGTCAACTGATCACGCTGATCTTCATAAGGGTTTTTCGGATAGTTCTCGACCGAATCGGATCGGACTGATAGAAACTTCAGCGCACATATGCGCAATCGTTAATAAAACCACCGTGCATGGACTGATATATAAAACAATAGATACAATAGTTAATGCGAGAATGTAAGGTTTACATAAAAATCTACCACACCCTCGACAAACGTTTTGACATTTTCATGTCTTTGCCCTGGCACATAGCACAAAAAACTGTCACGAAATTGCGTAACGAAATTGTGTTACAGTGCCTTTATAATGATTTCCGCTTACAACGACCCCGTTGTTAGGTTTGTTCATTTTCTACACTTTTTAACCCACAAAAATCGTTCACCACTCGTTGGAAAGCTCTCGATTTAACGAACATTTTCATGTTCTCCATAACATATTGACTATACGAATAGCGGAGCTATGGGCATAACTGTTCTCATATTTTGTTTACAAACTAATGATCGTGAGTGTAGAGGATAATTAATCCGGAATCGTCTATTTTATTGAAATTAGGTACCTACCTCTTAATATTAATAATGTCAAAAGCAATAGGTAAAGACATGAAAATGTCCCAATGCGTTGCAGACTCGTATGCAAGCGTTTTTTACCCAAAATATCACTTTAGGTCTAAAAAATTTTTGAGTGCTATGTATACTAAGAATGGTATCCATGGTGAGCATTCTCGCTTTTATACTCAACAACTCAACAATGCAACTTTTTTTAAATTCATTACTGATTTGATGAAAAATTCTGAAGACCTACTCCTGATGTTCCCACGGAAGGAAACATTATTCGGCGAGAGCTTATTACGTCCGGCACAGCCAAGCTGCAGGTATTTCTTCTATAAGCTCCTGGTGCTGTAGAGCGTCCCTTTCCTCATGGGAGATCCTGCTGGATGTCTGAGGACTAGGAGGCTATCACCCTCTCTACAACTCCCTTAGGGGTATAATATAGTGGTTTTTTGCCCCTCCCATAGTACCGCTCCCCTTAACAAATAATAACCAATTTTCGTCCCTCTCTACCGTTTCCATTCTATGTTCCTTCTCGGAGCTCTTTTCAACGAAAATGCCACGGAGGGTCGGTAAAATTATTTATGACGCCACGACCTATTAGGAGTGAGCCGAAAAATTCATCTGGGAAACTTTGACTCGTCAATACCTGAACATATCATTACTTGCATTGGGAATGATTTTACCTTGAAATATTGAAGTATTGACTCGTCAATACTTGAAAATATCATTACTTACATTGGGAATGATTTTACCTTGAAATATCTAGACTAGATAGTTCAGCGCAATGACGAATTGGCTAAGCTAGGAAATTACTAGTTGTCAATGGCCGCCAACCATTCGCCAGTTCTTGACACCCCTGAAGATTTAATACTACTGGGAGAAATTGTAGAAAATGAGTATAAGATGGTGACTAGGGAACGGATATCGTTACTATAACCTTCCAATAATTAATATCGGAATATCGTTATTGCCACAATATTGACATTTTCTCCTTTTATTGTACGTTTCATTATACTCATGACAGGAAATGGATTGTTCCGACAAACCTTGAGACAAAAAGAGGACGAATAAAGGATGAGAAGGGATGGATACTATAAAGTACGCAGCGTCTTTAATATCTTAGCTCTTCGGGGTAAAAGCGTATGTGTAAATACCGTTAACAGGTATTCGATATTGGGTATGGAATATCGACGCCAATATCGATATTTTACTTCCTATAACCCATCCCTCATGGTGATTATTGCAAGAAATGCACTATTTCAACAGATCATCAGTAAACAATAGTTGAATGGTTTTGGTTTATTATTTTTCCATAATGAACCTTTGGAATCGAGGATGGAAAAAAACTTAACCCCCTTCAAAATTTGATGGTTTACGTTTCCAGGTATGTACAATCCGAAAATGCAATAAAAACGCTACAAATTATTACACAACGGTTTATTATTTATCTGTATCTATGTCTCTTCTGCGTTGAACACTGCTTTCTGTGGTCAATACCCTCGAGCTCCCTCCACGAAAGCCCTAAATTAGTACTGGAGCTGGCCCGGGAATGAAGATTTCACACAAATGCGCGGAATTCAATCATTCAATCATTAATTATTTGTAGATATTCATGAAGCATAAGTTAAATAATAAACCGTTGTGTAATAATTTAGCTGTATAGATGCCCCTTCTGCGTACATAGTATAATAAACTGTTGCGAAATAATTTACCGTTGTGCAATAATTTATCATTGTTATAATTTACAGTTGTGTAATCATTTACCGTTGTGTAATAATTTGCCCAATAATACTTCCAACGTTTGTTCAAGTAGCAAAAGTACCTACCTATCAACAAAATCCGGAAGAGCCATCATTTTGGTTTATTATTTTCAATAATGAACCTTGGGAATCGAGCATGAAAACATTTGTTAACCCCCCCCCCCCCTCAAAACTTGGTGGTTTACGTTTCAATAACTAAAAATAATTGATGATTGAATGATTGAATCCCGCGCATTTGTATGAAACTTTAACTCCCGGGCTGGCTCCAGTACCCCATTTAGAGCTTTCCTGGAGGGAGTTCGAGGGTATTGACCATATAAAACAGTGATCTACGCAGAAGGAGCATCTATACAGGTAAATAATAAACCGCTGTGTGATAATTTGCAGCGTTTAGTCTCAATAAGTTCGATTTGTCGATCAAAAATCGCTAAAATGAAATGAAAAACCAGCAAGCAATTACTTGAATTCCACTAAAAATTATACCGGACGGTGACTAGAGATAAAAATTAACTTTTTCTACAGCCATAAATATTCTATGGTTAAAAAAGTTCAAATATGAGTTAAAAAATACTCAGTGAACTATAGGGGAAAACTGCGGAAGGTGGTTGTGATTTGAAACAATAAACCATTTTGAACAGCAAAAAGTTCGAGGCGTAGGTACGTTATTTCTAAAATAGATAAATGGTAGGTATTCGAAAAATGTTCATGTGCATTAATGTTTTTTTAAATTTATTTTTTAATATTTATTAATTAATTTTTTTTAAACCAAGTATTTGGTATGAAACAGTGAGGCCGGGGGGGGGGGGGGGGGGGGAGGGGGAGGTCATATTGAGGAGGACGAGGAGATGAGAGACGTCAGTTTCCCAAACAAAAGCTCCCCGACAAGAACCTCGCCTGCAGAGGGCTGTGAAGGAGGGGTGACTTTGAGGAGTAAATGCGAGGAGGGATGAATGACGAAAAAACGGTCTTCCCTTAATTTAATAAAATCACTTCATGACAGCCTACAGCCTAGTGGTTGGGACGGCACAGTAGCAATGAGGTAGGTCCATACAGCTTCCCAATCTTTCAACCGTGCCCGTCATCCATTGCAGGGGCGTCTCCTAAACGTAGACAAGTGTAATGTGGGGTGAATGTGATAATTAGGGTAAGCTGAGACCCTGAACTCCCGAGGAATGTGATGAATTTCCATCCCGTCATCATCTTTGGAATACCAAATTTTTGATTTAGGTAAGAAGTTCCAGTCGTGCAGTTTTACCTAATTCCTAATGAGCGAATTATAGAAGATAACCAGTTATAACAATTACGAACACGGGGTGGTTCAGAAGATGCGCCATCAGCGCTCGCGTGATAGTTGCAGAATTAGGGAAGTGAAAAATCAAAGGCTCTCTCTTCAGCTGAAAGTTGACAGCGTTTCCGTAATTTTTTGCTGCCTCTGCCTGCCATTTTGGAGCTCACCAAATGCCTTTTCAGTTTAAACTAAAAGTGAAAAACCGTTTTTCGCAGTTTCCACAACAATAGGTACCTATATTTTTTCCGGTTAGTCGTTGTTTTCAATGATATGAGCAATTCGATGCCTTTCCGTGGTATGTCTTAGCAATAATTATTACAACTATCACAGCTTGGGTCAAGGAACATTAGCCATATTATTTGTATCCCGAATTGCTTAATGTTTCCTACGTACTGACTTTTTATAATTCGTAAGCATACCATCCTTACAAAAAACTCTATGTTCATATTACCCCAATGTCTCTGGGTAATTATTATAATCACAAGTACCTAATTGACGAACGTATATAATTATAATCTACAACACCTTTAAGAATTACACAGCAACTGGACATTAGGAGCTTTATTGAGTTTTGAAGAAAGAGACTTACCACATACAGGAATAATACTGGAGAACTTTGATTAACTTACCTGTAACAAAAAAAATAATAAAATTCCAACTGACGTTCATGCAAATTGATACTTAATATTATTATTGTATTGAAGTTAAAAAATTTGTTTCCAAGCCATAAAAAGAGGGCAGCGCACGGACTGTCACATGAAACCACGACCACTACACGTGGAACAAGGACTATCTAAGAACCACCAGATATTACCACCACTCAAAAATTGGGCCCGTAACTACCGGAATGAAGTTATTCTTCAACTGTCTGCAGGGTGATATCAAGAGTATGAATGCCAGAGCGTTCAGCAGGTTAAGGAAAACCTTATGTATTGTTATGATGAATTCGATGTACAGAAGTCATTCTGATTTGAAATAGCATAGTCATTCATAACTCGCACAGACGAAGGAAAGAGCAAAATTCATTCCATCAGATACAAATACTACGTACATTAGCTATCTGTCCAAAAGCAAAAAGAGAGGAAAAAAAGGAAATTAATATCTACACAACGTTTCCTGTATACGTAGATTCCCCTTCTGCGTAGCTCTAGATTTTGGGAGTCAATCTCTACTTTCATACTTCCCGCAGGAAACCCTAGATCGAGTAAATGCCAACAGAGGTCTCGAACACTCACCATTTGCAGTTACGTAACTGCATTTTTCCAACGCCCCCATCTTCAGTAACGTGCCATTAACACATAAATTACATTTTAATTCTATTATATGCACGATATTCATGTTGTTCAACAATAACAACAACTCCAAGCGGTAACTGCAACTTTTGAATCTAACGCTTAGCATGTTTTCTTCAAAAATGGCAAATTATACAACACACAACGAATAACGAAATGCGGATGGTAGATTCACAATAAGAGGCTTTGGGATACGGAAAAACAGTGAAAAGATGGAAAATAAATCGGAAAAAGTTGGAATCGAGCGGGGAACAACTGCTGACGTTCAACCGTCAGCAACTGGTCGTCAAACGTCAAACCACTACCCAGGGGGACCTTGCACTTTTTCAAATCAATCGATTACTTTTGCCTCTCAAAATTCATGTGGAGTTTTTTCTTCTTCTTCAAGCAGATGGACCTCATTTTTGCTAATAGCAAAGGGAACTTTTGAAAAGAGAGGAAACAAAATTTCAGTGGAATTTCTTCCTATTCATTATGCTTTCTATTTCTAGAGGACGGTTATTCAACTGGCTAACATACCGAAGCTGGTGCACGAAAATGCAATGTACCCGTTGTTCCCATCTTCCCTTTCCACTTGAAATGAAATAGCTCTCAGTCGTTTTGGTAGGTGGAAGTGTGTCAGGAAATAACGACGACTAGAAAACCCCAATTGAGCTCGTAGTTCAAAGGAAATAATGCGGGTCAGGCACTACAAAAGAGCTTGTAACTTGTGGAAGGAAAGACATATCGATCCAAATCTCTCTCAGCGCTCTCTCGCACCCCGGCACATCGCTGTTTTTTTCCTTCTTCCCTTTCCCTTTACTTCCTGTGTAAACATCAGAAGAACGACCTTATTCGGATTCCCCGGAAGTAAACACACGGACGACTGTTTGCGGGGCGATTCGGGCCAACTAAGCGCATCGGGCAATCGACAGACAGCCCAAAAAGTGAACTATGGAGCAATTTATTCAGATCACTGATGGGACACATTCAACAGAACTGTGTTACTCGATAAAAATACTTGCACAAACTAATTGAAATCAGTCAAATTAATACTTTCACAAAGAAGTGAAATACCGGTTTCGGTGCATGAACCACCGGGTGTCCCAGTGAACTACAGCGTCCGATATATATTAATTGCTATGCAATTTTAACGCCGGGGGTCATGTGAAAAAAATGTCCTGTCACAATATCCTGTCACAAAAACGCGTCACGCAAAGAGGAATGTGATGAAGATGAGCACAAAGAGGAATGTGATAAAGATGAGCACAAAGAGGAATGTGATAAAGATGAGCACAAAGAGGAACGTGATAAAGATGAGCACAAAGAGGAATGTGATAAAGATGAGCACAAAGAGGAATGTGATAAAGAATTACCAACGTGGGGGGGGGGGGGGGGGGTAAATTGCATAGCAAATTCTCCTTTGTTATACGAAGTATAAGAACACATCCTTCGGGGGTGAGGAACGGCGAAGCCGTTCCGAGGGGGCGGAGCCCCCTTTGGGGGTCCAGGGGGCTTGCCCCCTGGCGAGGCCCGAAGGGCCGAGTATATATATATATATATATATATATATATATATATATATATATATATATCATTATAATTATTATCCCGTTTGGGATAAAATTTCGCGGCGCCTGCCTGGTTTTCGCCTCGGGCGGTCACCAATATAAGCTTTGAAAAGCTTTCATGTGCTTATCCGACGAGCGTTAAGCTCTCCACCTCTGATAATAATTATCATGCGAAGCCTACAGGGACTAAAAATTGAAATAACGTTCCAGTGAAAAGTCCCCCCCCCCCCCCTGGATATACACTGAGTGAGGTAAAATCCAGGGTTATAAAACCAATTTTGGTTTATTATTTTCAATAATGAACCATTGGAATCGAGCATGAAAAAAAAAAAAAAAAACTTAACCCCCCCCCCCCCCCCACTCAAAATTTGATGGTTTACGTTTCAAGGTATGTAGAATCCAAAACTGCAATACAAATATTTCTGTCTGTCCGCCGTACGCCGTACGGACCACTTTTCTTAGTTACCATGAAAAAAAATTGATGAAATTCGGGTTATAGGTTCCGTTCGGCGTCTAGTTGGTCCTCGAAGCTCGACGTTACTGTGAGTCATCTCTAAGGGGTTCAAAATAGGGGTTGAAATTTTCAAAACGCCTATACCATTTTTTTACGTAAATATTTTTACGGTTTTAAATAGTTCTTGAACTTGCGAGTTTTTTAAGACCATCCGGAGCATCGTACGTCCAGCCGTTCGTTCACAGTAAGGCCCCGAAGTTTGCACCGACAGGCATTTTCGACTCCAGTGTGAATGAAATTGTATACAATTCAAACCAAATCTCGTAACCAGAGACGCGCCCACAATAGGAATTTGTGAATACGGCCAATCATTGGTAGGGATCACCTGATTATATTGGCGGAGTATGAAGTCGAGTTGGTTGTTCTGTGATATTATTTAATTTTAAAAATGATGGCTCTTTTGGAGTTTGTTGGTAGGTAGTGAAACTTGAACAAACGTTGAAGTATTATTGATGGGTAAATTATTACTACGGTAAATCATTACTCAACGGTAAATTATTACACAACGGTTCATTATACCATCTACGTAGAAGGGGCTGGAGTTTGTTGGTAGGTACTTTTGCAACTTTTTTCACTCCTAATCAACAATTTCTTTTCAGAACTTCATTATGTGTGTTTCTTTTTGTTAGGTACTGTTTGTCATCGGCAGAATTATTTTAGCAACATTTAACTCGTGATTTTGGTAGGTACCTAGTAACGAGTACGGGGTTAGGTACTAACCTACGGAGGGTCTGCGATCTACATAAATATGCATAGAATAGTACATATTATATTATATAGACGGGTTATCTATACATAGAGCTGTGATCTGTAACAGAAGGGTATTCTATACAAAATAATAAACCGTTGTGCAGGGATTTGCAGCGTTTTATACTGTGATCTAAATCAGTATAATTTTGTGATTTAAACTAGTGTATTTTGTCAATGGAACAGTGTGTTAGTGGAAACAGATAACGTTTCAATAACTCCATTCCATTCCCTCGCCAAACTGCTAACTAAGAATCTTATCCCACGCACAATTATGACCACATTCAGACTTGCCCACAGGAAACATCAGACAAAACGTCCATCACTAAACATATGGCGAAAAAAATTCAAACTCTGTTAGGCTGCGAGGGCTCTCATAGCTTCAGTCCTCTGACCCTGACGTTTGAGAGAGAAAACTCGGCGCTCCGCGCCTCGCCAGGGGGCAAGCCCCCTGGACCCCCGGTTACCTCTATATACATACTTCGGACGAAATTATAGAAACACAGAATGTGTTTTAGCTCACCCGTTTCACATAAACCGCAACTCAGGTGATCCGAGGCCTGGGCAGCGTTAAAGTCCCAAGGTGCCCACATACCAAATTACCTCGCTGTATTATATAAGCTTTAGCCACGCTTATACACATCGAAACAACCAAGTGACAACCAAACAAGCGTCATTGTTTACTATCGATTTATAACATCCATTTACATAGTTATATTATGAAACTAGGAAATAAATACCAAGAACAAATACGAAATAAATGCGTGATAAATCAAGAGCTTTCCAACGAATGGAAATCGATTTTTGTCCGATGAAAATGAAAGAAGTTTCATTTCCCTAGCAACTACTCGGTTGTACGTGAAAAGCATAAAAAAATTTCGCGCTACTTTTATCTCAACTATCATAAGAAAATTTCGCGCTACTTTTATCTCACTATTTGGTCAAACAAGCGTCATTGTTTACTATCGATTTATAACATCCATTTATATAGTTATATTGTGAAACTAGGAAATAAATACCAAGAACAAATACGAAATAAATGCGTGATAAATCATGAGCTTTCCAACGAATGGAAATCGATTTTTGTCCGATGAAAATGAAAGAAGTTTCATTTCCCTAGCAACTACTCGGTTGTACGTGAACATCATAAGAAAATTTCGCGCTACTTTCATCTCACTATTTGGTCTCACTATTTGGTGTCACTATTTGGTCTCACTTTTTACTGTCGTTTTTCGGCGGGGGGTCCCATCGCTAAAACACATTCTGTGTTTAAAAAAAACACGCTGCAAGTCCTTGTCACGTGGGTTTATTATTCTACTGGAAATACCTAAAGAAATGTTGGCTGCTCATTTATTGTGATCATGTGCAGTAATTTTTTTTTGTTTTTTTCTTTTTTTTATTACAATATACTTAGTACAAAAAATAAAGTACACTTTTGATATTTCTACAATAGAAAAACAGAAAACAAATCCACTGAAATTAATCTTCCATTTGAGATAAACTCGTGGAGGAAGATGAGTCGTTGTTCCTACCGACTAGTTATTAGAGGTTTTTTTTTTTTAACACTATATATTGTCTTGTAATAGTTCCGAAGTTCTTCCCGTTTAGATTTCTTAAAATGTCCAATCATTAGGCTCCTTCTTAGCTCGAGAGGTTTCTCATTGAAACCTTTTATACCACTATAGTTAAAAGCATTCTGGGCAAATGTGGTTCGAAGTAGTGGAAGACTAATTTTATAATCATTGCTGAATCTGGTTCGAAACGTATGTGACGGCACGGAATAATCTCTAGTTGAATAATTAAAACAGCTCCTCCAAGAACAAGAATAGGCTCCTATTTTTTTTAAACAAATGATCTTTAATCACTGATAGTGCCATTTTCTAGTGTTACTGTGGTGGCTTGGTAAGAGGCGAGGTGAGGTTAAGTGATTGTGATTGAGGAGAAGGTTGCTGGCGTCTAAAAGGTTAACACCTATAACCGAAGTCAGGGAGGTTACCACCACCACTAAAGACGCTAGAAGGAATATGCCCAGTGGTTACCACTCAAGGCTGGTTATCACCAATGCCGGTTCCACCAATCTGGGATCTTTTGTGAGAAGAGGTAAGGAGGCATGAGAGGAGAGAGAGAGAGATAAGTCGGTGAGTTAAGGAGAGCGTAGAATGAGGTGACAGGCGCAGCCGGCGAGTTTTTATATTCCCCAGTCCACTCTCCCCCAGTCCAGGAGGACTGGTGGAGAGCTTTCGGGTCTCTGCGCCTGTGGTAACGTACGCCACCTCACCCGTTGCGTTTATTACTTGAACAATCTTAATACACAAGATTTGATGTTCTGGGAGGATCACGATAGTTACTATACAAATTTATGGCGATTTCAGACAATTTCCCAGGTTTTTCACCCATAAAAAATGAATTTTGGGAGCTGAACCTTCATTAAAACTTCAATTCTTCACTCATAAAATACATGGAAAACGATACCTCACAAGCACATGTTTCCTAAAACCTCAAAAAACCTCGTAACCACCTACTTTTACACCCACCCCACCACCACCATTACACCCCAGGGATGTATTCCGATCAGGCTGCCGAGCTTCGGAGCACTAGGACCCAAATGTGTTCCCAAATGAGGACCCAAACTGTGTGCGGAAGAACGATTTTAGAACAAAATTTAACGTGAATTTAAGTCTGAACCTTCATTATAACCTCAATTTTCTACTCTTTGGTCAAAATTGACTTCTGTACTCAGTCTCCTACTCCTAAAAAACATGGAAAACAATGCATCACAAGTTCATGTTACTAAAACACCAAAAAACCCTATTCTTACACCCATTTTCGCCCATAACACCCTTGGGTATATTCCGATAGGGCTGTAAAGTTTCGGGACATAACTAGGGCCCCCAGATGGAGCTTGTGTGCGAAAGAACGAATTTTTTAGAATGAAAATGAAGTAGATATGAACGATACGGTGCACGGCAGACAGATATTGCATTTTTGAAATCTACGCACCTTGAAACGTAAAATTTTGAGGGGGGGTGTTATAAAAAATTTTGCTGAGCGAATATATAGGAGTATTATTTGTTAGAACCTCAATTTTCCATTCTTTGGTCAAAATCGACTTCATATTCGGTCTCCTCGTCCTAAAGAACAAGGAAAACTATAACTCACAAGCTCATGTTATTAAAACACCAAAAACGCAACCATGTTTCACTCATAACACCTGCATAAGCTGCATCCACACTATGCGGAATGAGGGTGGGCACCCTAGTCGGATCCGAAAAGGTGACCAAGTGTGGACGCGTGCGGAACGTGGGTCGACTGAGGGCGATCGCAACCCGACTCGAGTCGGTCCGGATCAAAGGAAGGCGATCCGCTTGGAATCAAAGATCACAATGTGGACGTGCCGATCGCCCCAGTCGGGGTTTTTTACGCGATTTGCGGCCCAATAATGCTCAACAAACTTTCAAAGTCAGAACATTTCATCCTGAAAAATTTCGCGAAGCCTACGTCGTTCCTATACTCGTAGTTGAGAGCATCTACCTCATCAAGTAGCAAATCTTTCATAAATGCACTGGCGCTGTATTTTTTCCTACCATGCCGAATACTGGGGCGAACCCAAAATCTTCGAGGGCGGACGTGGCGAATTTCACCAGCAGCAATTCCAAGCACGATTGCTGCAGCAGGTGCTAAAATTGCCTCTTCCTCGTCACTCATTATTCACAGATCAACAATGGAATTAATAAAGAAATTATATTCGCTACAGTGAAATTCTACGGACCCAGGAAAACAGAACTCGAAGGAGACTGGAGGCGGACTGAGGGCGATCGCCCCGTCCACACTACTCTTGTATGTGGACGGCAAGCTGACCCGACCGTTCCTATTCACCTTTTCGGATCCGACGAGGATGCCCACCCTCATTCCGCATAGTGTGGACGCAGCGATCCACACTGTGCCCGATCGGGCTGCAAAGTTTCGGACACAACTAGGGCCCAAATATCGGCGAAACAATAGGGCGAAAGAACGAATTTTTTAGACCGAAAATAAAGTAGATATTGATGATACGGCGGAGGGCGTGCGACGGACGGACATTGCATTTCTGGAATCTACGCACCTTGAACAGTAAAAGAAAAATTTTCAGTGTTATAAATTTTTTTTTTTTGCTGAGTGAATACACAGGTGTATTATTCATACAATAATAAACCAAAAAGATTATGGGGAAAAGCGGCAATTTGAAACGACTGAGAAATCGGAAGGTACCTACCCACCCACTCACAGTTTTAAAAGTAGATTTTGTTAAAATATCAGTGAGATAATATTTGTTTTTTTAGGGAACTTTTGTTATGAACATTTTACTCCCCCCCCCCCCCCCCCCCACCCAATTGATGGTTTCCGTTCAAGGCATGTAGGATCCGAAAATGCAATAAAAAAATTTCTGTCCTTCCGCCGTACTTACAATAAAAAATTAATGAAATTTGGTTTGCAGGTCCCATTTGGGGCCTAGATGGTTCGCGAAGCTCGGCGTTACTGTCAGTCATCTCAAAGGGGTGAAAAATAGGGATGCAATTTTCAGAACGCCGTAGCTCGAAAACTCTCAATAGACGGGTATGGTTTTTTTAACGTTTTTAAAATGATCTCGAACTAAAGAATTTTTTAGAGCACCCGGAGCATTTTACGACCAGCCGTTCGTTTGCACCGAAAACCTTAGTCAACATGATCGTGAATCAAACGGTATAAATCCGGCCCAGATATCATCGCTAGGGAGCACCTGATTATAATCACGGATGGCTGTATCTGCATGAATTCGAGTTGGCTGTTATGTGATATTATTCCATTTGAAAAATGATGGTTCTTTTGGATTTTGTTTATAGGTACTTTTGCAACTAGAGCAAACGTTGAAGTATTATCACACAACGGTAAATTATTACATAACTGTAAATTATTACACAACGGATTATGTAACTTGAACAAACGTTATGCTTCATGAATAACAACAAATAACTAATGACTGACTTATTGAATCCTACGCATTTTTATGAAACTGTAATTCCCGGGCCGGCTCCAGTACTCGGATTAAGGCTTTCCTTGGGGGAGCTCGAGGGTAGGTATTGACCACAGGAAACAGCGACCTACGCAGAACGGACATCTATACAGTCAAACTATTACACAAAGGTTTATTACACAACGGTTTCCTTAGACAACGGTTTATAATTTTACCTTATGCTTCATGAATAACAACAAATAATTAATTATTAAATCCCTCGCATTTTTATGAAACGGTAATTCCCAGGCCGGTTTCAGTACGCGATTTAGGGCTTTCCTGGGGGGAGCATGAGGGTAGGTATTGATCACAGAAACCAGTGATTTACGCAGAAGGGGGCATATCTATACAGGCAAATAATAAACCGGTGTGTAATAAATTGCAGAGTTTTTTCCTTTGTTGCGGTTCTAGTTAATCTGCGAATTCCTACATTGAAATCTACGCGGAAAATTAGGTAAAAAACAATTCTTAATTTTTCCACGACGCTTTCTTTATGAATCAAAAGAAAAAAAATACTGCTTACTTACTGTACTTTCAGAACTTCCAAAGTACGGAGACCGAAACTATACCTACTTTGAAGAATAAGTAGGTCTGGCGAGGATAGACGAGGGCAGCAATGCGGACGTGTCCACCTGACCCCTCGAATCCCTTGAAACCTCTTCCCAACTCACACCTTAATCCTTAATTCTCTGCCCCCCTCAGTTCCGGACCCGCCAAACCCATTTCAAAAGTGGCCGTACTGACTCGGAGATCTAAATTTGGACGGACTCCCACCCCACCCCTCCAACCTAGGTACCACCTCAGAAAAGTAATTGGGGTCCTCATGACGTTTCGCCAAACTGAGTCCGACGTGAGCGTTCATTAGGCCACTAAGTTTTAATTGGATGTACTCCCCAGTTGATATATTTATAGTGCGGAGAAGTGGCGATGGAGCAAGAGAAGAGTCCCCAACTTTTTTGCTGTTTTGTGAGACAGGCTCTCAATCAAGAATCCTCTCGTACATCTCATCTACTCTATTGTTTTTCACATTAGCAGCTGATTAATTTCATACAAAAAAGTAAACGGAAGCACGGTGCAGATATAATTAAAACTAACATTTTTTCTGTCTTTGTAGAATTATGAAATATCAAAGACATTTTCCGTCTTATATCATTTGAAGACGATAAGGTATTATCTCATATATTGCTGCCGAGTCTACCAAGCTTTGTGATTACTTTTGGGAGGATAAGATTTGTCCTACAAAATATAAATATTCCATTCTCATTTTTCCTTAGACCTTTTTGGACAAGTTCACACGCATATAATTCATTTCGATCGACATGTATGGAACTGACCAGTCTACTCCACGTCTATAGCGAAAAATGAACATGAATATGACCTGTTTATGTTCTAACATAAAACAGGTCTTTGCAACGACAGACACGAGATAACACCAGTAACAACCTTCCAGTTACCTTGGGCCGGAAATTCCCAGCCGGTCGGGGAAATTCCACCAAAATAAGGCAAGACTCATCAACAGGCTAAATCTACGATTGGAGGTGCAAGGGATGTGCTCTGCAGAGGGAAAGTAGATTCTTGGGAATCGAAGTTCAAACTTTTCATACCCTCGTAGCATCAGTTCTCTTGTATGCTGCCCAGATCTGGGGAATTTGGCACATGGAGAATATTGAGACAGTACAGTTGTCGTTCCTCGCGAGCATCCTCTGCCTATCACGAGGACTGCCTCGACATTTTCTAAGCGCAGAATTCTGGAATACAACGGCAGAAAGAAATACCTGGGGAAAGGACGGAACATACACCAGGAACGAATGCTGGCTCAACTGAGATTGGTCACTACAAACCAGGACATGGGACTTTTTCAATTCCAGCTCGTGTGCCCACTGAGTCTGCTTACTGTTCACTGCTCGATATAGGCAGTGACAGGCAAAAGAGCAGTGGCCTCTACCAGTTCACCCTCAGATCGCTCATGCAACGTGCTCTTGCCAGGCAAGGCAATTTATTCCTGAAGTACATACCTACTGAAGTACCAGTTTTAAATTGTAGTTCCATCAAACAATTGTAACGATCACGAATAATTTCTACAAATAAAATATTTTGATTTGATCTGTCTTTGCAATGACAGTTACAACACCTACAGGATCATCGTAAAGTTTCAAGCAGGAATACCTACGAACTATTCTAAGCATCCCGTCCGTACACTTAATAGAACTGATAAGGAAATCAGTGGAAAGCTATAATATGAATCTCGTGGTGATTTCGTTAGGGAAATATAAACATAGGCTCGAGAACGTGCGGGTGGTGAGTAACCCGGAGTGGGCACTTTTATGAGGGCTCTCTAATATAAAAGTTACAACTGTTACCAGAGTTTACTATTACCATCCCCCGTACTGGCCGATCCGCTTTTTACAATTGTGGTCCTTCCAAGAGGGTTTTTAAACAGATGTCAGGGATGAAAGGCCCCTCGAAGGTTGGGGTCACCCATAAAGGTCCGAGTGTCAAATTTAAACTTAGGAGTTTTTTGAATGGCCAACAATAAGATTGGACCTTGAGGCCCAAATTGAACAACTTTTTCAAGCTCGGCAATAAGAGAGAATCTGCTACCAGTACTCATCAAAACTATTCATATGACATCTTGATATGGTGTTACTTGTGTTTCAAATCTCGCTTAGCAATGATTCGGGGAACGGTACGGTCGGTTTCAAGGGTATGGATAACACGGACGAAACATGGAGTTGCCAACAGGCTTTACTTCCAAAATTAACCTCAGCTCGTAATAATTTCACTAAATAGTTCAACTCCACATCAGTTCACTCACTAGCTCGAGGGTGCTTAATAAGGGTTTATTTGCTTCACAGCTTGTATTACCAGAATGCGATCCTTACCACCAAATCAACACAGCAAACACCAAATGGGTTATTTGCACGTACCTATTTATTTTATTTTTTTAATGAAAGTAGGTTCCAATTTACCAACGGCACGCTCCTACGATAATTAGTTCTTTTTCTATGATTTTTCAAAGTTTCCAGAGGTTCCTACGTCACAACGGGCGGGGGGGGGGGGGTTCCCTCACAGGCGAGAGGGGTGCAATGACGTCTGGAAACTTTGAAAAATCATAGAAAAAGAACTATTTACCGTAGCAGCTTTCAGTGCATTAAAGTCGAATGGTGGAACCGATTACGAATTGAACAAGCAGTTTCGACAAGCTACTTACCACAGGGTGTAAGGCACAGCAAAGAACAATCCATGAACAACATTCATCGAGTAAGGTATATCTAGCTGAGTTTACCTATCCGGCACAAACCGACTTCCATCCAAATTATCCACATGTGCCCGATCCTCACTATATGGCATAACGATTGATCTGCGCGTTCAACTGACCAGACGACAGAAAATACTAGTAAAAGCAATTTGCACGCCAAAGGAGGCTGTGAGGGAGGAAACGCATTACCAGGTGTCACTTGACAAGAAGCTTAAAAGCATTCAGGAGGGAGCAGCAAAGTGCTAAGAAGTGCCGAGAATTTCGTGAGGGTTCACGGGTTATTCGAGACGAGAATCCTTTAATCGGCACGCTTTGACGACGAGAGACAGCACTATAGCACTTACCACTCTTTTCACATAGAGCACATACATACAATGGAGGTTATGGAATTTTATGACACGTGCGGTCGTTTACACACTAGACACCCAACACAGAATTGATCGGGGTAACTCCAATTATGGATTTATTTCATTTTCCCCCGATAATCGAATAAAAATGAAGCGTATTATATGACAATACGGACCGAAGCTCTTACCCATCACAATTCGAAAGACAATGGGAAATTTGCGTCAAAAAATGCTTTTTGGAAAAAAACTCTTGAAAAAATGTTGAAGCCCGTTTTCAAAAATAAGCGTTGTTTTTTAAATGGGGGTGATTTGGATAAAAATACGGCAAAAAATGACACATCAGGTCTATTGACATCTGATTTGCTGTAGGTCCAGGTCCACGGAGGCGGAGCGAGGCCTCGACCTCGAGGAGAAGGTCTCAGTGCTGCCAACATGAGAACTGGCAAACCTTCGTGGCAACCTTCAAGAACCTTTGCCATGACCTTTCCCTCGGCTGTATTTTGAGAACTTTTTTTCCAATTTGTATAATAAATTTGTGGTTCAATCCATCCACCGATTGCGGTTCTCCACATCGTTTAAAGTGACGTACTAGCGCTCTAAGCGGGATTTGAGTTGAACTAATCTGCAATTTACCTGATGCGTCATTTCTAGCGGGAATTTCACACTTGTTTTCTGCCTGACTTTCCGACCATAAACGGTGAAATTCCCGTTATTGGAGAGAATTTGGCAAAAAAACGAGAATTTGTAACCCACGAAAATTGCCCACTGAAAAAAATGAGCGTTTTCCATCGTTGCCGGTTCAAAGCTGTTTGAAATGTGAAAAACCACTGTGTTGAGTTGAAAACCTGGGATTCAAAACCGTGTGAAACGCCCGCTTCACCCATTTTACGGGAAAACACCAATCTTGAAGCATATTTCGAAGAAAGTGAACTACGGTCTTCACACCTTTGCGAATACCTATATCATTCAACTCCAACAACATTGGCGTTTCAACGTGAAACACCATTAATCGTGCTTTTATGAAATGTATTAGATTTAACTGAATAAGGGTGGGAGGATGAGATTTCATGAATACACACATTGCATATTTTGAAAATAGGGACAGCCTTCGAACTATTATTATATATTGCAATGAAGATTGCCCATGGGTCCGACAAATGTAGCTACTTCTATTTATTTTTTGAAAATGAAAGCAGACTTCATCCTGAGAATTTTGGTACCCCTACAGTAAGCAGTTTTTATTCTATCATTTTTAGAAGTTTCGCATACTTGTAATAACGGGCAAGGAGCTTCAGCCCAAGTGGGAGGGGTACAATGTCGTCACTAGTGCACGAAACTTTGATTCTACTTAATTCTATTTACTTAAAATTAATTATTAGTTCTCTATCCTCTATCAAGGTCGTGTAACGGTTAGTGGCACTCAGGTTGTTTACACCAGCTTTTCACCAGGCGGGGTTCGGTTCCCCCGTAGGAGCTGGTGACTTCTGGGGCACTCAGAAGCATAAGTAAAGCGCATAACAAAACGCTGCAAAGTCCTTGTCCATGGGTTTATTATTCTATTGGACATACCTACAGAAATGCTGGCTGTTCATTTATTGTTTCTTTCATGCGTAATAATCGAAATAGCTATTTCTGATGGTTTCCATTCATTTTGACCTCTAAAACACAGATTAAATACGCTCCTTTTATTTCTTTTTTTTTCCTTGATCCACGTGTTGACACTTTTTCCAGTGTCATTATACAAACTGATGGTGATTTCAGACGATTTCCCAGACTTTTCACTTTTAAAAAAATCAATTTTGGGAGCTGAACATTTGGTGGAACTCAATTTTCCACTCTTTGGTCAAAATAAACTTAATATTCGGTCTTCTCGTCCCCAAAAACATGGAAAACGATATCTCAGAAGCTCATGTAACCAACATGTTGCTAAAACGCAAAAAGTTCATGTTTTTACACACATTTTCACTCATAGCACCCCTGGGTATATTCCGATCGGGCTGAAAAGTTTCGGGACACAACTAGGGCCCAAATGGAGCATGTGTGCGAAAGAACGATTTTTTTAGACCGAAAATGAGGCCTGTAGACGTGATACGGCGTACGGCGCGGCGTACGGTGGACGGCGGACGGACATTGCATTTTTGGAATCTAATCAACTTGAAACGGAAAAGAAAAAAGTTTGAGGGGGTGTTATAAAAATTTTTTGCTGAGCGAATACATAGGTGTATTATTCACAGAATAATAAACCAAAAGCAGGCTCCATCCCGTCGATAAAATATACCCATTGGTAAAACTCAAAAGCTACTTTACATTTATCTGATGGATAACACCTGGGTTTTCTACATCTACATGGAAACCCGTTAATTTTATTTACAAAACCGTTAAATGTGATTTGGAAAACAGTAAAATCTAAATGAAAAACTGTTATTTTGATTTGGAAAATCGATTATTCAATTTGGAAATGCCATTAGCTACGTCACATGCACTTCATTCCACGCTCGCCTTACTGCACTGACTTCGGCAGTTACGCATGGAAATATCCCTCATCATAACAATCGCTCGAAATGCGAACCTTCGCTTGTTATGATGGAGAAGAAAAAGAACCTCTCAGGGAACTGTATGATGAAAGGAAAACTGCTCATTTGCTCAGACCCAAGTTCCTCATTGTTTTTGTCCCATCAGAGCCTTCAGGGCTGGTATTCCTTCCACCGCTGGAGGGGTCCCCTATTCATGAAGTTGGAGTGTGTGAGGGTGTACGTGTAGTATCGACTTTCGTGTTAACCGATCCAGTGGTAGTAATCAAGAAGGTCGGTGGGCTCTTTTCTCTCCCAATGACCGACCCCCGGCTTCTTCGTCTATCTTGCAAACCTTCTGCGGACACCATTGGTAGGTAATCGAGAACTACTTCCACTCGCCCGCCGAGGCCTTTACCCTCACAACCAAAGGTAATCGTGGAAAGCAATCTTCTCGCGGTAATGAGGTTCCTTTGCTTTACATCGCCACCCAATACGGCGATGAAGGTACCTTTTCCCTCTTTCAAACTCTCTGGGGCCCTTTTCCATTACAAGTGCATTCTAGGACCCTCCCCCACGCCAACCCTATGATATGGGGGAAGTCTGATAGTAGATTTTTCTCCATACCTGTCTATTTCCGTGAAAGCTGCGAGCAACTGAACCACCCAATATCTTCTCTAAACCACTGTCGAGGAAAATCCAGTTAAACCTGCTTTTCTCGAATAATCCTATATCGATGCGAGATAACCGATACCAAGGCCTATCAGCAACTGAACGGCACAGCAAAATTCCATCAGGGACTTTAGTCCTTCAAGGCATGACTAGTTATTAAGAATTCCGATCAGACTTCACACGGAAGGGTTTTGAGAGTGCATAACTAGGTGTACATACGGTTTTTGAAGCGAGAGGATGGCGCTAGTTCCTCAAAGCTCCGCTCGAGTGCTGCTTGTCTGTGTTTTCAACATCAACTTTTTTGCCGCTCATTTTTGGTTTATTATTCTGTGAATAATACACCTATTTATTCGCTCAGCAAAAAATTTGTATAACACCCCCTCAACATTTTTTCTTTTCCGTTTCAAGGTGCGTAGATTCCAAAAATGCAATGTCCGTCCGCCATCCGCCGTACGCCGTCCGCCGTATCACGTGTACCGGCTTCATTTTCGGTATAAAAAAAAGTCGTTCTTTCGCACGCATGCTCCATTTGGGCCCTAGTTGTGTCCCGAAACTTTGCAGCCCGAGCGGAATATACCCAGGGGTGTTATGAGTGAAAGTGTGTATAAAAATAGGTACTTTTTGTGTTTTAGTAACATGAGCTTTTGAGATATCGTTTTCCATGTTTTTGGGGACGAGAAGACCGAATATGAAGTCGATTTTGACCAATGAGTGGAAAATTGAGTTCTACCAAAGGTTCAGCTCCGAAAATTGATTTTTTATGAGTGAAAAACCTAGGAAATCGTCTGAAATTACCATCAGTTTGTATAATAACACTGGAAAAGTGTCAACACGTGGATCAAGACGATTAAATGGCACTACCAATGATAAAAGATAGTTTAAAAAAAGGCGTACCTTATTTGTGTTTTAGGGGCCGAAATAGCTATTTCGATTATTACGCATGAAAGAAAAATTAAATGAACAGCCAACATTTCTGTAGATATGTCCAATAGAATAATAAACCAATGTGACAATGACTTTGCAGCGTTTTTTATCTGTGAGTTCCTACCAACTGGCTCAGTTACCAACGTACCTTTGGATTTGAATAGATCTAAATCCAAATGTACCTTTATCGTATTGTTTACAAAATCTTCAACCGAGGTGGGAACAATATTTTTCGCAGCTTTCTCTGTTTTTCGCTAACGCTCCATTGATTCGTTTCCATCGATATGCTTAGTTATCTCTGTGCTAACTCATTCATGTCTACAGCTCGTTTGTTTGTTTTAAGCGCTATCAGTGTTTTGGTTTATTATTTTCAATAATGAACCTTTGGAATCGAGCATGGGGAAAAAAAGTATACCCCCCCCTTTCAAAATTTGATGTTTTACGTGTCAAGGTATGTAGAATCCGAAATGCAATAAAAAAATTTCTTTCTGTCCGCCGTACGCCGTACTTCGCACTTTTCTTAGTTACCATGAAAAAAATTGATGAAATTCTAGTTATAGGTTCCGTTCGGGGTCTAGTTGGGCCTCGAAGCTCGACATTACTGTCAGTCATCTCTAAGGGGTTAAAAATAGGGACTGAAATTTTCAGAACGCCGTAGCTCGAAAACTTTCGATAGAAAGTATGGTTTTTTTAACGTTTTTCAACTGATCTTGAACTAAAGAATTTTTTTAGGCCACCCGGAGCATTGTACGACCAGCCGTTCGATGGCACCAAAAAGCTTCATCAACACGATCGTGAATCAAACTATATAAATCCGGCCCAGATATCATCACTGGGGGGGCACCTGATTATAATCAAGACTGGCTGTATGAAGTCGAGTTGGTTGTTCTGCGATATTATTTCATTTGATATGTGATGGATCTATTGTTTTTTGTTGGTAGGTACTTCTGAAACTTGAAGAAACGTTGAAGTGTTATTCGGTAAATTGTTACACAATGGTAAATTATTACACAACAGCAAGTTATTACACAACGGTAAATTATTACACAACGGTTCATCTACCTAGAAGGGGCTGGATTTTGTAGATAGGTACTTTTGCAACTTGAACAACCGTTGAAGTATTATTGATGGGCAAATTTCTGCACAACGGTTAATTATTACACAACGGTTCATTATACTATCTACGTAGAAGGGGCACTTAAACAGGTAAATTATTACACAACGGTTTATTATTTGCCTTATGCTGCATGAATAACTACAAATAATTAATGATTGAATTATTTAATCCCGCACATTTGTAGGAAACTTTAATTCTGGAGCCGGCTCCAGTACTCGATTTAGGGCTTTCCTGGGGGAAGCTCGAGGGTATTGACCACAGAAAACAGTGATCTACGCAGAAGGGGCTCTATACAGGTTAATAATAAACCTTTGTGTAATAATTTGCAGCGTTTTTCCCCCTTCTTCAATACGAGCAGTAGCAAGAATTTTGAATTTGGAGGATAATTTGTTCGTGCGGTTCAAAGGGATGACAGGTGATATGGTCGGATTTTGAGATAATCAGAAGACCAGTCAGCACATTCCCTCGATGAAACCCTCGTTCGCCGATCATAAGTTTGAAATTTTTTGCATTTTGTAAGATAAGACATTAAGACATTTATAAGTCCTCTGCCGCTTCTGAGAGAAATTCCGTCGAGATTCTGTGGCTCCGTCATTACCTTCACTCCAAATTCATATAACACTCACTTAATACGATTAATTCAAATTAATTTGAACCTCAACCCCCTCCCCATAAACAACCCCATAACCAACGACTGGTCAGCATGGTATTGATAATTACCTAATGGAAAATTATCGGTATGGGTAAAAAATATGAATGATTTAGAACGAGACGTTGTGCGATAGCAAAATTGTCTCACTGCAGATGTTAAAAGAAGGATTTTATATGAGGCTGGACTCCACAAGGCATAACGAGGGTACCTATCAGATGAGCAGTAAACCGCTAGCATCTGCACTGAAACTCCACCTCATCCTATATTTCAGTTGGTAAGGGATAAAATAGAAATGGTATATGACGCACATTTCGCAGGTTTCAAGCTAGTAACCGCTCTCCATTACTACCCCCCACCACCCCCACGCACGCTATAAAAAGAATAATTCTGAGTAGGGTGGGAAGGAGGACGGTTTTATTCAGCTGCAAGAAGAACCAGGGATGCTAAGTCAGGAACTCCACTAGTGGCCTTCCATATAAATGTGAATTTTACGCAAAAATCTCTCGCTAACCTACCGGACCCTTAAGGTCTGTCCCTTTTTGTCATATCGGTACACTATAAATCCAAGTCGTTACCTATATAGCTAGCAAGAAGTCCTGGTCGTATTTTTCGTGACGACTGAATGTCGTGGACTTCACAAAAAAGCGACCCCTGGTCCCGTTTTGGAGGAACTATGGAATCGCTATAGTATACCTATTTATTATTTCAAAAGATTGACATCTACGTCATGCTACAGCCATGGTCGAGGAAAGGGGCCAAACGAGGCTCTCCGGCCTTTAGGTACGCCAAGCTTTTGAAAATATCTGTGATCCTCTCGACCTACAAAACAAAACAGTCAAAGCGAAATGTTTGAAAATACCCTGCAACAAGATGAATCTCGGACCCTTCAGCAAATCGCTACAAGCCGGCCAGTCAAAACGAAGGCCTCATAAAAAAAAATAAAAAAAAATTACCGAATTAACATCATATTCGCGCGATGGAGAAAAAAAACTGTTAGTTAATTAGGGCGGTGAACTCTAATGTTGGCCGCCCAATACTTTGGTAGGGATGCTATTCCGAAAGTCACAGCAGCTGTTCAAAATTCGACGTATCTATTTTTTTTAAACCGATTTTTTGGCCAACATTTTACCCACATTTTTGTTTTCGACAATTTCCTATCTTTGAACTCATCTTTCCGTTGGACAATAGTATGATGATTCAGTCGAAATTGGAAATTTTTATCTCGTGGCCAAGGTCCGTTCTGTCCAAAAGGACACGGAAGTCAAAATCTAAGATCTGATTCAGGAAGAATCCTCTAAAACTGAAAAGGATCGAACATATTTTTCAAAATGCATCGACTTAACATTTTTGGGGTGTTGGACAATTTCCCTCAAAAATCCGCTAAAAAATCATTTGACTTGAATCACAAGAAATTAAAATATTCCAATTTTAGGCTCGAAAAAATGTATTAAATTCTTGGTAATAAGTAACAAAAAATCTAAGAACGGAAAAGGAATTTCAAGAAATCGTTGATGAACAGGAACCCGTGTCAATATTGAACTCGGTTTGCTTATCGGCAGTGAACCCATAAAACGACGTAGGTACGTTGATTTTTTTAAAGAACGAGGTGAAAAGCGTTTCTTTCAGTCATTTTCCCCTGGCGAACCGTTTGACGAAAAAAGAACACAACACCCATGACGACAGACCGATCTATCAACATTAATTCAATAAACAGATGATCTCATCACCTAAGAGCCTTCGCTCAACTTTGGTATTCGCAGTTTCGATTGTGTTTTAAATACAACAACATTTCAAATACGCAGCATTACTTATTTGCTGCTTAATTATGGGACTGTTAAATTGAGCAGGTGTATAAATGGGGAGGAGTAAAAGTGTAGGGGAAGTTGACTAGTAACTTCCCCTGCCACTTTACTGCTCTCCCCATTTATACACCTGCTCAATTCAACAATCTCATAATTAAGCAGCAAATAAGTAATGCTGCGTATCTGAAAGTTGTTGTATTTAAAACACAATTGAAATAGTCAACTGTTGGAGCGAGGAAATAGGTGAGTGTGTCCTGAATAAAGGGTTGTTCCCTTAGTTAAAGGTGTTGCTCACTAGACGAAAGAAAAATAGCCCTGGCAGTTGAATGACAGGGCGCCTCCCAGGGAACGGTCTTCTACGACACTCCACGCATACCGCCCGTGTAATCTTCTCAAGTCGCATAGTTGAAGTCATTGACTGGAGACCTGCCTCGGAGCCCGCAGCCCTCATTGCTCTTCATCGGGAAGCTATTCAAACTTCTCCATTCCCAAGAGGAATCGAGACGAGGTCAGATATTATCACAAACCAAATGACAAGATCATAGCTCTACTCTGCTATCGTACCATGGAATGCTACCAGACCATGGAATGCCAGTGTACGGAAAACTGAAAGTTCCAGTCATGCAACACTGCTATAAGAGCGTATTTTCAAAGAAATATGCGTACTATTGTGTAAGCCATACCACTATAATTATAATTTTTTCGTGATATTAGCCATTTTTACCGATTTTTGACTCTGTGGCCAAAATTGACCACTCTTTTTTGATAAAAATATTTTCATCGTTGAAATCCATCGTGAATCACCATCCCACACAACGTCAGGTATATTAACATTGACTTTAGCCCTTAATACCAATTTCTGACCCTTAAAAATCCAAATTTGACCCCTATTCTGTATGAAAAACAATTGAAACGGTAGTTTTCCGTCGTTACTCACCCTTCCACACCACTTTCAGTGATTTTATAGCAATTCGATATTTTGTATCAACTGATACCAATTTTAGCCGTTTTTACCGATTTCTGACCCCTAAAACTCAATTTGACCCCTAGAATTTTTGAAAATTGCTGATCTTGAACTCATCCTTTCGCCTGGCAATACGAACGTTTTGGCGAAATCTGGAATTTTTTTCATGAACCCAAGGACAGATATCGTCCGGAGTGACACATAAATAAATAAATATTTATATACATTACACATAATATATAAACACACATTTTTGTTAATGTCTAGGATGAATTCAATGTTCGGAAACGAATTTGGCTATTAAAAAACTTCAAAAATTCATGTTCTGAAAATTTGGACCCACTACGATAGCGTAATTTTCTTTGACAATTCGTTAATAATCGTTTTTATCTACTTGTGTGCAAAAGTTTTCATGAATGAGCTCTGGACGGAATTCAGCACTTCTCACCTCAAAATCGGATTCAGCAACCAACTAAACCCAATGAGTGTATTCGCTAAATTCCATCAGGCTGAAAAGGTGTAAAGCTGTAAAGGTGCGCTTGACGTAGAGATCCTAGAACCTTGAGTGACGTGATGATACCACGTGAAAGTTCTGATAGAGCCAAAAGGCATATTAGGATGAATTTAACCTGGTCACGAGGAAAATTCAGGGATGAGCCCACCACAGCGGAGTGCATAAACCAATTCAATATCATAGTCTATCTGCATGTAAGTTGGTTCACGATCATCGCCTGATATAGAACCTAAACAGCAATAACAAACACACACCAACAGCAAACATTTTTGGTGTAGTTATTACAAAAATTGGGGAGAAACATTTGTCGGTAAAGGAGAAACAGGGGCATTACATATCGAAGCACACTAAAATATATATCTCAACGCAATTCTCGCTCCCCCTCACAAACGACCGCTTCCTGCAGGAAATCTTTCGGTTCCGGAAATAATCAGCCACTTCCCCGTGTTTCCTCCTCATTTCCTGTGTCTGCCTCCAGCTACAGTCGGAAGTGGTGCCATACCACTCAATACTGGAGCCAACAGCTGCTGCTAAAACTCACTGAATACGATTCTGATATATTTACGTGTAACATTTATAATCGGAATAACTATGCGCGGTACAGGCACAACCTGCCTAACTACTCGTACAAAATGCCTTTCAGAATAATTGTTAGGTCTAAATGAAGATCTGTAAATCCACTGCTTTCTAAGGCGCAGAACACAGGGAAGTTCAATGAACGGAGCAGCCCGGAGGATAAATTTCCGTTTCTCCGGCAGGTAACGGCAAGGCGGCTTTTAGCAACAAAGTTTGCCGAGACCGCGGCTACCCACGGAATTCAACGAAGGAAGTTGGGGGTTTCAGCGAGAGTAGAATGGGCTGCGGTCGACTCATTTTCAGCAAAAGGAAACACTAAAGATTGATATGAACAAAACGAAAGGCCCGGTGTGGTACTTATATTACTGATATTATGGTACCTATTATCGCTCATGAATAGTAGTAACCTCGGTAAATGCAATTAATTCCTGGGCACTTACTTATTCAATTTATTAATATCCATAATGGGAAATTTTCGTGTTAGAAATTCTCTTTTTTTGCCAAATGCTGTTCAATAACGGAACTGAACACTTACTGACCACATAATGAGGTGTTTATGTCGGAAAGTCTGGGCAGAATACGAGTGTGAAATTTGAACTTCTGTGTTCCCGCTAGAAATGAAGTATCACGTAAATTGCCGAGTAGTTCAACTCAAACCCCCCTAGAGCGCTGGTGCATCACTTTAAACGATGCATAGAACTGCAACGGACGGATGGATGGAACTGCAAATTTATAAATTAAAAAACACTTCCTCAAAATCAATCCGAGGAAAAGGTCACGGCAAAGGTCCTTGAAGGTTGCCACAAAGGTTTGCCATTTCTGATGTTGCGTTGTTGGCAGCATTGATCGTCTCCAAGGCTTCGCTCCGCCTCCTTGGGCCACCAGCCAGTCAGATGTCAACAGACCTGATACGTCATTATTTGCCGCATTTTTACTTTTAATCAACCTCATTTAAAAACTAAGACTTATTTCAGTTAACTATTATGTAAATAATAATCCTATGTATTCGCTCAGCAAAATTTTTTCTTTTACGTTTCAAGGTGCGTAGCTGTCAAAAATGCAATGTCCGCCCGCCATACGCCGCGCCGTATCATCCATATCAACTTTATTTTCGGTCTAAAAAATTCGATCTTTTGCACACAGGCTCCACTTGGGCCCTAGCTGTGTCCCGAAACTTTGCAGCCCGATCGGAATATACCCAAGGGGGTTAAGGGTGAAAAATGGGTGTGAAAATAGGGTTTTTTGGTGTTTTAGTAGCAAGAGCTTGTGAGGTATCGTTTTACATGTTTTTAGTACGAGGAGATCGAATATGAAGTCGATTTTGACAGTGGAAATCTAAGGTTCTAACGAAGTTTTAGCCTTAAATTTACTTTACATTTTGGACTAGAAACGTTCTTCCACACACAGTTAGGGTCCCCACTGGGAACATATTTCGGTCCTAGTTGTGCTCCGAAGCTCGGCAGCGCGATCGGAATACACCCAGGGGTGTTATGGAGGAAAAATGGGTGTAACAATCTCTGAGCTTGTAAGGTATCGTTTTCCATGTTTTTTAGGGCGAGAAGACCGAAGATGAAGTTGATTTTGACCAAAGAGTGAAGTATTGAAGTTTGAACGAAGAGTGATAAATTTTAGTTGTAACGAAGGTTCGCTGCCAAAATTCATTTTTTATTAGTCAAAAATCTAGGAAATTGTCTGAAATCACCATAAATTTGTATAACACTAGAAGTAGTACCAACGGGTGAATCAAGACAAAAATTGCACAATCAGTGATCAAAGAGAGTTTGTAAGAAAATAGAGCCTAATTCGGGGTTTTGGGCGCCAAAATCGGTGGAAACCACTAAAAATAGCCATGTCAATTATTGCACATGAAAGCAACAATAAATGAACAGCCAAAATTTCTGTAGGTATGTCCAGTAGAATAATAAACCCGTGTGACAAGGACTTTGCAGCGTTTTCGAAAATGAGCTTCAAACTATCGTTTTTCCAAGAGTTCTGAATAACTAATTGTTTAAAAAAAGAAAGACGAAATTTCCCATTATACTATCACTCCTGTCACACCGATTATGACCGAGTGTTGTATACATCATGTTACACGAGTGCCTACTTGTCTATTTAATTATAGAGAGGTTGGTGTTAGTCTTTTATTCTCATTCTCTGGAGTAAGTGGGAGCATGACAACATCATTTATATTTTTTGAAAGGATCATTTCCAAACCCTTCTAACAGAAGGACGTCAGGGCTATCAGGGATAAAACCAGTCGGAAACGGTTGAAATGTATATGGATCTCACACTAAACGAAACGTAGGTAATCACCAGATTTCAGCTCTTTTCCACCATTTTCCGGATAGTTATTGGCGTAGCGAGGATAACACGTTTCCGCATGCACAGAAGACATTTAGCGTCCGACTAAGGTGTAACTCACATAGAACTATACAGGTAATAACCCGCACGAAGTTCCCAAACTTCAGTTCTTTTCGACCGTTCAAAAAATGTTTCAGGGAAAGTAAGTTTGCGCATTTGCTGTCAGTATAATGACATTCGGGAAAACTAATGCAAATTAATTTATTTTCTCGATAAAATTCATACAGTTTTTTGGGACAATTTTGGATATCACCCTAGAACATAATATTATAATCAATCGACAAAACAACTCAAAAGCAAGGAGTTTTTACGTTCCAATCTCAACCATACACCTAGCAATGCTGTGTATGAAACTGAGGTAAAACGCTCTCAGGTGATTTTCTACTTTCATCTGCGCTCGACTACTGCTGAGCTGTCTCAGTCGCTATATTTCTTCCGAAAATTCCGTCAGACTGAATATAATAAACCTGGGAAAGAAGAAGAAGAAGGCATGGAGGAAGAAAGATTGAATTCCCCTCAGGGGCCCCTTGCAGGAAATAGGAGGGAATATTAGTTGTCTACTGAAGGAAACACGACAGGTCTAACGCGTTTTCCGAGTAAAAGAATATTATGCCGGTAGGTGGATGGTTCGGGACTCCGTGAACAGTGTTACTAATCGCGGTTGAATGTCGGATGACAAAAAGATTGAAATTGAAATTTGTTCAATCAACAACCCAATTAAATGTGATTCCTTCCATGATTCAATAAAACTTGAGATGATGGATTTAACACAAGCAGGAAAGAAGAGGATGGTATATTCAAGCCTGAAATAGGGTTGCCTAATTTTCTCGCACCACATAATTAGTATTCTTGGCCACAATCAAAGAGAAATGAAACAAGTACTTTAGAAAACAGATTATCAAGCTGACTTGTAGGTGTTTAAATCCCCTTTCACAGTAATGAGTGTTCTGGATGCTCGCTAATCTCAGCAAATAAAATATCAATCCTTCTGGAAAAGTGTAGGTAAGTGGCGGATGGATACAGTACCTACTCTTTTGAGCTGGATGCTCGCATCTCATTTCGCTGAGCCAGACAGCATACGAACTGACGGGCATTGAATATAACCGTAACGTGACTGGCAGCATTTCACTGTCACACTCAGCGAAAAACTAGGATTTTAAATGGGTCTTATTATGATTAGAAATCTGGAGGACGCTATTAGACCTCAGGCCATCGGCAGCATAGTTTTGGTGCCATAACGCTAGAAATGGTGCCGCAAAATGAAAGAAACAGCTAAGTAAGACTTGATATTCAGAGAGTTGAAGAAGAAAAAAAAGAAAAAAATTAATTCGCTATACTTACGGTACCTCAATTCACAATATTTACAGCTTAATTTATTAGCAAATGCTTTCTTAATAACCGCTCTCCCTATTAAGAAATTTTCGTTACTCAGCCGGGATTCGAACCCGGGCTACCGGACACGAGCGGCTTCAGACACCAACGCCTTAGACCACTCGGCCACCTGTGACGGCTAAATTTAAAGAGAATACTCATTGGATCACCAGAAATGTATTGCTGTACAGGTTCTAGCGCCAACGGAAACTAAGCTGCTTAAGCGGAATATAGTGTGTTTGCCAGCTATATTCTGAAAATGCTAAGTTTTAGTTGGCCACCAGCTCTCTGTTTGTCTTGAGCATCAAATTAGGTATATCTCTATTCATTTGAAATTTATCTAACACACAAACAAACAAACTGAGGTAAGTAAGGGTTGCGCAATCAGGTGAGAGACGTCTAAATGTTGGTACATGAATGTGCTGTGAGTAAACAGGCCAGAAGAAGTTAGTGGTTCCGTCGTCTAGATAAAATCTGATGATCCTATTTCTGTCGTTCCCATCAACGACTCATACACTTAAGGTAAATGGACCGCGACATGGGACGGCCTTATCCCAGTCGATACCCATCAACCTACTGCAAACAACCCAAGCAACACAGACACGACGGAACGTCATTATTTTTATGAGAAGGCGCAAACACAACGAAACTGGTAAACAAGACGTTGGCGATGTACCCTTCTGGAAACAAGTGTAATCCGAATAACGATGTTGAGAGAGGCCTGTGCCCCCTTCCCCTTCAGCGTGCCCTATCTGCTCGTGTTGCCGCCTCAACAACCATCCCTGTCTGTCCTCCCCTATCGCCCCGTTCTGCATGAAGGGAAACTTCCGGGGTCGCACGACCGCAACACCGCTTTGAGGCTTGTTCTCGAGGGATCCAGATGAATTCATACTCCTATCATACGTGCTCGTTCTCCCCCAGCGCGGGACGTTTTCTATTTTCCATTCGCACTGTACTGCCCAATTTAGATGAGTAGAGCAAATCTAACGATACATGAGGATTTTCTTTGAATTTTTCACAGGGTCATTTCAGGAAATATTGAATCCCGGGTAATTCAGAACAAGCGCAATTAGCGCTTGTGTGAGAATTGCTGAAATTTGGGGGAAGTGAAAGTCTTGTTTTACGCTCCATTTGGCAAGTTCCTACCATTTTTGCTATACTCCTGCTCGCCATCAAACTCCTAGCCAGTAAAAACAGGGAAACAGTTTTCTACTGCCACAAAAATTCCTTCTTTCCAATTAGGTATACACAATATGGTCAAATGCCCGTACTTGAAACTTGTAAAATTTGTTCATCTGATACCGATGTAGAGAAAATGTCCAAGATAATCGCATTATCTCTGTTCTGGTATGTCAAGTTTATACAGCAACCTCTAAAATATGCCCTCGACTTTTCTTCGTGTTTCTCTTACCTCGTTTTTGTAGAGATTGAGGACCTGCAATACCTCTCCACACAACGAAATACGATACAAGGTTTTGGTACATGAAAATTGCTATTTTTCAGAGAAACCTTCTAACCGTCTGAAAATTTTGCAAAAAAAGTAAACCATTTTAATATCCGCGTGAATGACCAGATGGTTGTAATCTATGAAAATTATCCTCTTTTACCCCCCAACTGTTGCTCATATTTATAAATGGGGTACGTGCATGGGTCACAAAATCGGTTTATATTATTTTTAATGCAAGTAGATTCCATACTGAGAACTCTGACACCAACCGCACTGTCCTTCGATAAGTAGTTCTTTTTCCAAGATTGTTCAAAGTTTCAACCAAAACTGACGTCAGGTGAGAGGGGTGCGCAATGCCGTCGGAATTGGTTGAAACTTCGAAAAATCATAGAAAAATAACTACTTATCGTAGAATAGTGCGGGTGGTGTCCCATTCTCAGGATGGGACCTACTTTCATTAAAAAATAAAAAATAAAAATAAAAATAAAATAAAATAAATCGTGCACATTAACCCTTCGTTGATACGCGCATCAAAAGAGTCAATATTTTACAAACTGTTTAGCAAAATACAAATATCTTGAAATAATTTTCAGAAAATTCGTAATTTTTAATTTAAATTATCCTCAGATCTGGTACGTACCTATGCAGGCCCCCGAAACTTGTTGAAATGGTTTTTTCATAAACCCTATACTTTTTACCGTTTTTGGTTTATTATTCTGTGAATAATACACCTATGTAACCGCTCAGCAAAAAATTTTTATATGCCGTTCATTTTCGGCCTAAAAAATTCGTTCTTTCGCACAAATGCTCCATTTGGGCCCTAGTTGTGTCCCGAAACTTTGCAGCCAGATCGGAATATACCCAGGGGTGTTATAAGTGAAAATGGGTATAAAAATAGGTACTTTTTGTGTTTTAGTAACATGCTAGTAACATGAGCTTTTGAGGTATTATTTTCCATGTTTTTGGGACGAGAAGACCGAATATGAAGTCGATTTTGACCGAAGAGTAGAAAATTGAGGTTCTAAGGAAGTTTCAGCCTTAAATTTACGTTAAATTTTGGTCTAAAATCTTCGCTTTTCCGCACGTTTTGTCGTTTTTTGTTGTTCGGGTCCCCATTTGGAAACACGTTTGGGTCCTAGCTGTGCTCCGAAACACGGCAGCCCGATCAGAATACATCCAGGGTAAATGGGGTTTTCGAGGGATTTTTGAGGTTTTAGTGAACATGAGCTTGTGAGGTATCGTTTTCCATGTTTTTTAGGGCGAGAAGACCGAATATTTGGTTGAGTTTGACCGAAGAGTGAAGAATTGAGGTTGCAACGAAGGTACTCCCGCAATTAATTTTTTATGAGTCAAAAACATGGGAAATTGTCTGAAATCACCATACATTTGTATCATAACACTAGAAGTAGTATCAACAGGTGAATCAAGACAATTAAATGGTACTATCAATGATCAAAAATAATCTGTTGAAAGGAAAAGCCGAGCCTACGTATTTTTGGGGGCCGAAACTGGTGGAACCATCAAAAATAGGCATTTCAATAATTGCACAGGAAAGAAACAATAAATGAACAGCCAAAATTTCTGTACGTATGTCCAGTAGAATAATAAACCCATGTGACAAGGACTTTGCAGCGTTTTTCAAAGACGAACTCCAATATTTTCAGGTAATTTTGTTTCAAAGAGAGTGGGATCTTAAATCCTGGGTTACAAGCAGACCCGCTAAATCCAAATAAGATACGTGTTTCGAAATTTCGTCGGCTCTAGCGCCAACTTTGAAGTGTTCGGGGAAGGTACCCCAACGTTTTTCATACGTTATTATTCGGAGAAGACCATACATATTTCCCGTACGATCCTCAGTTTTGGAAACATTAAAAGAGTGACGATACACCAAACTAAGGCTACGGGGTTCTCTTTATACAGCGAATGGACCTCACATTTCGGTAAAGATTATATATAAATATAATAATACCTAACGCATCGACGCGACCTACCTGAACCGCCTGGTGTTGTTCTATGCGATCTACCTTCCAGCGATGTTATTTTATGATATCTACTAACTAAAAATCTTACATTTCTGTTGTCCTTTCTAAAGTGAAGATCGTCGGGGGTCGAGAGTGGGTGTTCACAATATTTGTTGAGTTGGTTCCACAAGCACTCAATAGTTCGAGTGCGGGCTGCGGTGGTGGGGTCTACGGAATTATCCGAGTGGTTTACCGTTTTATGTTCGTAGCTGTAGTCCCCTGATGTGCTGTAAGCTTGCCATATATCGGAAACAATGGTGCGACCAGTCGTAATTTAGTTTTGAATTATTGGAAATAACGTTGCCCAAGCCCTTCAATCAACTAAAAGAAAGCTTCGTTCCAATATTCCGCCGGCTCTTTTACGGACATCTACAGTTTTAATGTCAACTGAGCAGCGAGAGGTGAAAGGTGAGTATAGGTAGATAAGCCTCGATGACACTGAGCGATTTTACAATCCCTATCACTATCTGCTAGTAAACTCGCTCAGTGTAATCATATTCACTAGTTACTAGCAGACAGTAAACAATCTATCGAGAAAAGTTGAAAGCCGGGCTACTTTCCACTTTTCTCGCTGGCGTGTGGGCTTGTTAGCTATTGAACTAACCGTGTGTCATCATAGTTGCTAGTGCGATAGCTGCTAGTATCTCATTATTTAACAAAATTTCGACGGAATTAGTTCCCTAGCTAGTTGGCTACTGAGCGAGTGGAAAGTTTTGTGTGTCATCATCACTACCGCACTCGCCAATTCGCCCGTTTGTAAACTCGCTGGCTAGTAGATTGTAAATTCGTTCAATGTCATCGAGCGTTTAGGGTAACAACGATTGTTAGGTAGGTACATATCATACCTAACATGTGTACCAGCATTTCTGACAATACCGAAGGGAGAAGTTTAAATGAAATCGGCGATAAAGAAATTCAATGGAATTACCGGTTTTAGTTCATCCCACCGCTCAGAGCCATAAAAAAGCCAGTCA
Source organism: Leptopterna dolabrata (assembly GCA_954871275.1). NCBI lineage: Eukaryota > Metazoa > Arthropoda > Insecta > Hemiptera > Miridae > Leptopterna > Leptopterna dolabrata. The sequence continues at coordinate 45,699,574 of OX940976.1, read as the reverse complement.
AAATGACAGAGCCAGTAAAATGCCTTGTAAAATAATTCAACACGATTAGAGTTGAGGGATCGTTGTTTGTCCCTAAAGTAAGTCAATTAGAGCCAATTTAAAGCTGATGCCGAGCGAGGAAACGGCTCGAGGGAAGCTCGCAGCGGGAAATCATTGGGTCATCCCCTAGACGGGACAGTGACAGATGACCAGTTGACACCACCCGCCTGGCGCCGATGCCCAGACCACGGCCAGCGGCCAACTCAACAACCGAGTTCAACTGTGCAAAGTTATTGGCCCACTTTATCGTAATCCCACTCCCTGCCGGACAGCGAGGTTAATTTTCCACTCAAGCTGACACCGCTTCAGCAAAATCATGCAGCAGCATTAGGGCAGTTGTAACTCTCGTTTTAGCCTGACACTAAATAATCGTAGAATTTATCGACGAAATTATGACGGGATGAAAATCGATGATACAACATACCGTATACTGGGCGAGCAAGAATGCTAGGCTCATACTTGTGTTATGACTATACGAAATTCGCAGCTAACAACAGCTCTCCAATCAATTTTTCAAAAACTCTTTGTTTCGGGAGAATTTTGACCAGCTTTCTTCGTACATTACGACTTTATCGGAAAATCGTCCAGTAGCATGGTGCGAAAATCCATAATATTTCGAGAAAGTAGTGGTATAGAAATTAGTAGGATAAAAAAAGACGTTTCAAATGCAATTCAAGTTTTTCAAAAAATGATGTCATTGACCAATTATTAACACTGCGAAAGTGAATCGTCTCGAACGTGGCTTCCGGAAAACCCATTTTTTAAAAAGAAGTTTGATGTACGAAAAAATCTAATTGCTCCAAAAAACAACGAGGTTTTGCGAATTTTTCTAGGATTGATTTTTGTGGTAAATTAGTCGAGAATTCGAACCCTGAAGTGTCCCTCTGTTACGTTATATTGTGGGAAGGGGAGGAAGAAAATTTCCTAGTTGTAGTCAGATATCTAGCCACCTAGATGTTCTGATTTGAATGGAACTTGGGGAATATCTCTAGGCCCATATGTGTCACCATGAAAACTGAGAAGAATCGCCAATATCTGACTGATCTTGGCCGGCCACTCGGTGTTTTTTTTTAACTTTACGAAACTCCCCCTCAAAGAGCGGAGGGGGCACACCATAAAACACAAATAAATAAATAAATCAAATAATGGGCCCAGCATTACCCGACGCCGGCCCGTGGGGGGCAAGGAAGATGAAGTGGGATGAAAGGAAGTGCCCCTATAAAATGACCACCAGTTAATACATACCAACGTAGATGCCTACCCGGATGGTCCGGGTATGGAAAACCCAATCTGGATTCATCGAATGTATTGGAATTCGATACACCTGGATTTTACTGGAGAGTTGGGGGTTGTAGGCATGGTTACTTACCTATTAATTCGTCTAATCCGCTTCGAATGCACAGGTTCCAACAGTTATAGACATCTAATATTTTTCGGCGGTTCCTCGTAATGCCTCATTTCATATTCATATTCTCGCGACTCAAATTTATATTTACCGTGCGTGGGGTTCTTCTTGAGAGCCGAAATAGCTCTCGAGTGTTTGCTTTCAGTAAAACACCGCTGGGCGCATAGACGTTCCATTAATGGGCCGCAGCACAAAGTGCCGATGAAACAAGCTCACCACTTTCTAGATCTTTCTCTCGCTTCGAGCTTTTTTCTGAGGCTTTTAAATTAGAGAAGGTTCATTTTCCTCCCTACGAGACCAAGTCAACCACTGAAAAATCGCAAGTGTATTTGAAATTCATTCAACAGCAACATTTCAGGCAGCTGAGGAAAAAATCCCGTGCTCCAAACACCCGTGTGTGTCTTCCATATTTCTAACGGCTGTAAAAGGCGGCCGAAACAAACGATGATTCTTGATTAATTCCAACAAATAAATGAAACGAAAAACCCTCCTAGGACTCAATAAATTTTACATGCATCAACGTGGAATTTCGTCGAAAATAATTTTCATTACTTACTAATCCAACTTTCAAACACATTCAAACGGCTGGCGAAAGGTTGGTCACTTGATTCAAAATTTAATAATAGAGACGCACAAAACCTTTTTAAGCATACCTACCTTTTAAATACCTTTTATGAGGTAACTGATGAATTTAATATAAGTAGCAATAGCGTATAATAAGAAGCAAGGATATCTGGCGCCTTTCCGGCCCAGATGGTGTAGTGCCGATACTGTGAATGCATTCGAATGAGTGAAATACCAATTATTAGACGATCTTCACCCATGTCATTCAAAATGTGTCTGTCTGTTTACTGGTCAATGAGCCAATGCCTGCATTCCAACATTTTTCCATAGCTGCAGAACCTCAAGATGTTCAGTTGGTAATAAAGGTAACCACTACACTCGAAATCGTGTTTAGACTTCGAGAAATTCCGAGTTACCTTATTATTTTCAAGAAACCTCATTTTCTCAAAGAAACAACCTCCTTCTGAATGACCTCCGAATACTGAGGGGCATGAAAGATCCTTAAACGGCTCTCCTTCGTAAGTTCGGAGTCAGCTGGAACAGATGGATATTTGATAGAACTCTCTTTACTACTGGAGGGGAGTGGGGGGGGGGGGGGAGAACCTTCCGTTTCTCTTTCAACTGTTTGTTTTATTCAAACTTTAGCTTGCCAGAAAGCACTTACTTTGAAACTATTAAGTTTCGCAACACTTCAAAAACGGAAGACTGTATATGTTGAACCCACCTTGTCCTGCATTAGGTATATAGGCATGTATAGCGATATGGAAAACGAATGAGGAATTCTCAAGAAGTTCGGGTATTTAAGCTGAATCTTTGATTTAAAAAAATGTGTAAATGCGTATTTTTATGAGCGCCAAAATTTCATATTTGGGACTTGAGCAAGAAATTAAAGAGGTTCATAGTGAGGGGACAGACACAGATTATTGTTATGGTGAGCGTTATCTAAAAACTAGGAAAAGTAGTGGCTTACTGCTTGAGTTTGAGTGGCATATACCGGCTTTGTTGACTTCGTTAACAGAAGATGTGATTCATCTGTTAATACTAACTCCTGTGTTACTAGACAAATTTCTGGTGATTACAGCCATTTTCACGTTTTTTGACCCAGAAATATTGAATCCTTCACTCAGTGGTCAAAAATCAACTTCATATTTGGTCTCCTCATCCTAAAAACATGGAAAACCATACCTCACAAGCCCAAGTTCACTAAAACGTCAAAAATGCTTAATTTTGCATCCCCTTTTCACCCATAACACCCCCGGGTGTTTTCCGATCGGGCTGCCGAGATAGGGTACACAACTAGGGCCCACATGGAGCTGCTGTGCGAAAGAACGATTTTTTTCAAGACCGAAAATTAAGGTAGACTTTTACATACTACAATGCACGGGATTTTACAACCCTTTACTTAAACAGTACCACCTATGAAAACAGTTGACTCGAAGATGAGGAAAATAATAATAACAACAGAGCATAATATAAAACGAAGGATAATTATTAAATACTTCACGTTTGTGTCACAGGTAATTAGCAGTTAGTGAGTAGTTTGCTCAACACTAAATTAGGTTTCGAATACCCAGATAGGAATGGCTCGATTTCTGCAGGTATTACATCGGATCAACAACATTTTGATCAACCAAAACCCAAACTTGAGGGATTGAGCTTTGTGAGTAATTATGGCTCAACCCTAACCCTGAAATCATTGTATTCAGAACAGGACAGAACCAAACAGTTGAACTCCGTAGCCAGGATTAAGAGGATCGATATTCTCTCATCCCATAGAGAGAAATTTCATTAGTCTACCAGCGTCAAAATTACGGCCACACGGAGTTGGGTGATGTGTCCCTCGAGCCCATCACATTAATCATGTATCGCAACCGGATTAATTCACACTAAGTATCTACCACCCTGCTACGCACAGTCAGTAGGACCTAAATTCTGTTCAGCACAACACTTTTAATTGATCTGATGCACTATTTAAGTACCTCCTAATCACCATACTCAGTAAATTATAGAACATGCCGATGATATTGCTCGAACGAATTCCATTCCCATCAGAGACAACGCAACTCATCAATATGTTAAATCGGCGAAAACAATACAACCGGTAAATTTTGGTTTACGCAAATAAGTTCATTCTAATAACCAACAACTATCCCGACAAATCACAATTTCAAACAAACAAGTATGGGGGCGCCAGTTTTCCAACCGACAGAGAGGCATTGAACTAAACTTGCATAGGTATTACTGGGTAGGAGGAACAAATGTAAGCAATTTGTCTTCTTCTCAAACTTGAGGTTTCTCCGATTAAAAATGTGGTCTTATATGAATTTGCAAGGGATCCGAGTTTGTCACTTAAAATTGAATGAAAATCATTCTGAACGCAAGAATGGACTATGGTCTTTTCCCAAAATGAAAAACCCCGCGGGAGCTTTCCAAAAAGATCCAATACGAGGGGTCTGCGAATAGCGGAAATGGTTGTTGAAAATAAGAAAATGTGACGTCATCGAGCCCTCGCTAGGCTACAATTTTTCTTGGGGTGGGTGTTGGGGGGTAGTATCCACAACACAATAACTGTAGGAGAAGACTGCTCGTTGGTTGGACATACATAGTTTGGAATAGTAGCTGAACTCCTAGTTCTCTCTAATTTATTCTTTACATCGGAAATACTATGGTTTTTCACATAACAAACCCTATTATAACTGCAGTCATTAGTCGGGGAGGCTGGCTGGAAAATGTAGATGGCCAGGAGCAATTGGAGGGTGATGAGGCTATGGGGTGCTGGGGCTATCAGGACAGGACCTCGAAGGGAAGTCCCAACAGATCGATAGAGCTGAGCTCCCTCCCACCACAGGATGGGTCAAGGACGGCTCCTAAACCCACGACCTTTGAACCCCTCCCAAGTCCTTCTTTACATTCCTACTCTACGTTGGCCTGCCATAATTAGAAAACCTTCCGTATGGGTAGGAGCACGGGGGAATTATCTCGTCGGAAGATACGCCCATTCCGGAAGACGTTAGGGGCAAAGTGGACGTGATTATGTGTCTGGAGTGCCTCACCCAAACCGCATTCATTAGATCTCGGCCCGAAATTACTTCTGTTCAGATCTAACTGCATTTGAACGTCATCTTGGTGAAAAGGCAATGCCAAGTACCTATGTCCTTTGGTGGAGTGGGGGGGGGGGGGGGGGTTCAGTTAGGGAATTGATAAACTAATCAAAGAGCCATAAATATCATAATTATCGAATCCCAGATTGAATTAATTGTAAACGGATTTGCCAAGTGCGTACTATAGCTTCCTCAAAATCGGTGTAATTACCTAGTGTGTCCATAATTCCTACTAAATACAAGTATTAGAGAACGTAGTAGGAATAGCATAATTATTCAGGTCTATAAACCATTCCTCAACTCAAAACTAAACTCAACTACTGTAACCACTCCTCACTCACCAAACGCGGAAAGCAGAGGATTCGGTGGGCAGGGCAATTGGTGAGGATGTGACGAACGGGCCTGTAAGAAGGTGTACAGTGGTAATCGGGGGAAGAAGAAGGAAAGGAAGACCGAGGGAAAAATGGCAGGACGACCTGGAGGAAGTCTCGAGGAAGATTGGAGACAGAAATTGGAGAAGGAAAGCTCAGGATAGGACAGAGTGGAGGGGTGTTATTCGGGAGGCCAGGACCCTTCTTGGGCTGTAGCGCCAAGGGGTATGGTATGGTATGGTTGCTCAGATCATAGAGACATTTTATAATGTTATCGACCCTTGAAATTTTCATGAAAATCGGTCGACTAGCTCAGGGGATATGGGAATTACGATTTCATTTATGTGTGGAGGCTACTGCTCCAATCTGATACCCAATCTGCAGCATCCCTGAAAATTTTCACTAAATCGGGTGAAAAGAATCGGAGATAAGGTTGTTACTAGAATTTCTTGTTTTCGCATAGGACGACACTAAATCAGGATTCTATGTAATTTCACTGCTAAGATATCTCACTGCTAAGATGGCTAAGAAATCACTGTTGCCTTGACCTCCGAATTCAGCGCAAGCGTTAAATAAGGCCACAGGAATAAGGAAGACTGTTTGAAGTCGAGTAACTCATCACAAGAACCAAGCTGTATCGAATTAATGAACAGACTGATTCAACTCGGATATTAAACTTGGTAGTAGGGTGCCACTGAGGAGTATCAAGAGTGGCATATCGAGTTCAGAACAAGAGCCTCGCACTTAATAAGGGGAAGAGGATTTTGTGATATAAGGTGGATGAGGGGTGGGGGGGGGGGGACAACGAAAGGCAAACTTTGGGGCAAACCTGTGCAGCGCACGGGTAAGTAATTACGTCTCGGCCACTCACGTCCGCGCCCTAACCGCCTCATCAGTCTTCGTGCTGAACACCGCTTAGAACCTAAGCAACCGCTTTTCGAGCAGAGTGCTGTCGAAATAGCAGTCAAAAAGCAATTATGACATAATTGATTATTCGGCTAATATCTCTTATTGAACACTATAATACGGATTATGAGTTCCACCAAAGTACTATAACCACATGAAGTGTGGGATGAGGGTTAAAGATGACCCATATAGCCGAATGCTACAAGAAAACGTCAAAGATTGCCTTGATCATGTGATAAATGGACAATAGTTTAATGTACCTGTTTTTTATACAATTATTCCCATAACTGAACGGACGAGCACGATCCCATGACACGGATTAAGTACGAAAATCATTTTTTGTAGTTCACTGGAAGTACAGAAGAATCTTGATCATACTGCTACCGACTGTTTCCATAAGTTGGTGACTTGTTACCTATTATAAATGCTGAGAAAGCTATTGATGACAACTGTGATAAGACCCATAAAATTCGAGTATGTAATTATGTGATAGTACAAAACAAAACTACAACCACACTAGGGTAATAACCTAGTGGCGTGCGGGTGGATAAAGAAGAGTTGAAAACGTTAACTCCTTGTTCAAATTTGGCACAGAATTATTATGAGTGATTAGTGGCCTAATTTCCCTACGACTACTTTGTATAAGATTATTCCCTATTTTTACCACATGATACAGGTTAAGAATTTTGTAACGTCAAATCAATCATTTGAAACGCATGAAGATTCAAGATCACAATGCTAACGACTGTTCTAATGATGACAACACTAAGTACTAATGACAATGTGTGAATGAGAAATGACGTTACAGTGATGACAAAAGCAAATGATAGGATGAAAGATGAAGATATATGAGTGGATAGGTTTCGTATTCATAAGGTAGTAAAGGACCCCATACACGACCCTACACCGACCTATGTACGGAGGTAGGGACAGCCGACCCCCCCCACCCCTTTTGGGACGGACTGTTGGAACTTGTGTGGGAAGTCACCGGACAGTTGGAAAGGACCAAAATGGTTTGGTCTGTTTAGATGGGAAAACCACAAGACCAACTTGCGGACCAACTTGCTTCCGGCGTTCCTCCTCCCTTTTCCATGACCAAGTTGGACCGTGTGCGGCGTTGTAGGACCAACTTCACTATCTTTTCCCCCAATTTTGAGTCCGTTTGTGGTGGACACAACAAAGTTCTACACATGGAAGTAGGAGGAAGAATTCGGAACAAAATTGCATTAAATAGTAAGCACCTATGTCGTGGTATCCTCCCAGAACCACCCCTTGTAAACTTAAGATCTCGCCAAATAAACATGAAGTGGGGAAGGAAGACGCAGGAGAACCGAGGTACCCAGTGGGGGATCCCCACCATCCTCCACTAGCTGAAGGATGGAGGGAGATAGCCCTATGGGCTATATATACTCGCCTCCTTCGCCTTTCCAACCATTCTACGTCGCTGGCTCATCTCTCCCTCCTCACTCCTCATCTCTCTCCTTATACCAAAAATATCCTGGGTATGGTGGTGGTCCGCCCACAACCAAACCAGGCAGCTCTCCCTAAAAGACCTTGGGCATGGTGGTAGTTCGCTTATAACCAAACCAAGCATTCATCCAAAAAGATCCTGGACATGGTGGTGGTCCGCCCATAACCAAACCAGATACGCTCCTGAAAAGATTCCGGGCATGGTGGTGGTCCAGCCTTAACCAAACCGACATCCAAAAAGATCCCGGGCATGGTGGTAGTACGCCTATAACCAAACCGGGTACATCCTCCCTCAACGCCTCTCGTAGTGGATGTGCGTCAAATATACATTCACTACAACCTATATAATGAAAAAAAGTAGGTTACCTACCTACAAATCACATGATGATGGCGGTTAGAAAAATGGGTAACAACACTAAATTATTCCAACCGCCTACTTAAGCTACTGGAGCTATTTAGTTGTACCTACTACCTATAAATCTAGTTCAGTAGAAACACCAATCACTTATATAGGTACTAAAACTTCTTTCACTGTAATAACCAATTTTTACCATTTAAAGTAGACAATTAACCCAAGTATGCAAAAATAATGATGGCTTACAAATTAATGGGCTTTTTCCAAGTATTATTGACATTTTTAGGACTTCAGTGAGACCATCTCATGGTTAGATTGGTGACATAAAAAAATTTCAAAAAGTGTTGAACTTCTGGATTTGTGTTGGAATTCTGGATTTCTTTGGTGAAAAATTCCAATATTATACTCATGCGGTCTATCTGTGCCGTCAAGCAACCCACACGCACACGGTGGGCATATCGCTTTCTTTGTTTAATAATGGGACGATTTACAAAATGGTCCAAGTCTAAGCATGGAAAAATTGGTCGGGGTAGACCAAATAGGTCTTTAGCGTGTGCAGAGCGCCGTGTGGTCAGCGCGTTTTCGGCTCTCCCCACCCCAAACGTTGGTCGGTGGTCAGGCCGTGTACGAGCCCCTTAAATAGCACGACCACAATAGAACCACAAAAGGACTGAAGAGAACCAGTTCGCACACCACCTTTGTCAACGATCACCAGAGTTGACAAATTGCGCGAACGTTCTTCGTTCATTTACTGTTGTTTATAGACCTCCTGTGTCAATATTTACGTTATAAATGATCGCATGGGAACTCACCGATGCTGAAACACCTCCAGCGATGGCGAGGTTCCTTTTGTGCTTGTTGGCGTGCTCGTAACGAGTATACAGCTTCCGACCGACCCACACGGGAATACCTGGCACAACATGCGAAGGAGGCAAATTAGTACATAATGTATTTAGACTACTCATATATGTACTAGATTAAATGACGTGTTCGTGTTCAACAAATACAATAACATAAGACCCACTAGGGCAAACATCGAAACATTATATCAACAAGCCGTCCTAAAAATGATTTTTTTAATTAGGCAGCTGTCTTGGCTGGCACTATTGGTATTTTTCTGAAACTCTACCATTGGCAATGGGAGAAACCAGTTCCAAACAAGAACGGAAAACGGAGACGGAAAACTGGACGGACGAAGACCTGAGGCCCATGGACTAATAAGAATTTGTGAGTTCATGGTTTATCGTGCTGAAATTGTATCAACTAGCAAATAAATGATTCTTAAAAAAAAGTCAGACACGAACGTAATAATATTCGTCGTACATACTAACGCACGTAATAACAAGTTAATCATTCGAACATAATAATATGCTCAATCATATTAACGAGCTATGGGGTCATATGCGTTCATGGATGTCTTGGGCATTGCAAAATTGGTTTTTAGACATAGATAATTACATACATCCGATACAGATTAGATGTTCAGAGTAGCTCGAATTTCAATAGAAGGGTATGGTTTTAACACCCCCCTCAACATTTTTTTTGCATTTCAAGGTGCACAGATTCCAAAAATTCAATATCCGTCTGCCGTATCTACTTTATTTTTGGCCTACAAAATTTGTTCTTTCGCATTTGGGCCCTAGCGCTGTCCCTAAACTTTGCAGCCCGATAGGAATGTATTCAAGGGTGTTAAGGGTGAGAAAAAGGGTGTAAAAATAGGTTTTGTTAAATGTTTTAGTAACATGAGTGTCGTGATATCCTCCCAGAACTATTACTTATTATTAAGATCTCGCAAATAAACACAGACATGGGACGGAAGACGCAGGAGAACCGAGGAACCTATTGGGGATCCCCACCATCCTCCACCAGTATGGAGGATGGAGGGAGATAGCCCCAAAGGGCTATATAAACTCGTCTCCTTCGCCTTTCAAAACCATTCTACGCTTCCTCTAGTCGCTGACTACTAATTCTCCTCGCTCCTCCTCTCGCTCTCCTCCCCTAAAAGATCCCGGGCATGGTGGTAGCCTCCCAGCTATAACCAAACCGGGCAAATACTCCTAAAAGATCCTGGGCATGGTAGTAGCCTCACACTATAACCAAACCAGGCACAGCTTCCTAAAAGATCCTGGGCATGGTGGTAGACTCTGCACTATAACCAAACCAGGCACATACCCTAAAGATCCCGTGCATGGTGGTAGTAGTCTCGCGCTATAACCAAACCGGGCATAACCTATCCTCACGCCTCCAGTAGTGACGTCACCTATGCATTCACTACAATGAGCTTTTGAGGTACCGTTTTCCATGTTTTTTAGGGCGAGGAGCCCGAAAATGAAGTCAATTTTGACAAACAGCGAAGAACTGAGGTTCTAACAAAGTTTCAGCAGCAGAAGTACTTAGGCACTTACCTGACCTATTTGTTAGCTGGTTCCTTGTTCTATCACCTACCTGACCTATTCGTTAGCTAGTTCCTTGTTTTACATCATTTTAGCCACAGGCTCAAGTAACCAGCATCCTAGGGTTGAAGTTTTTCCCCAAGGGACGAAAAGTGCATGGTCAGATAGCGAGACAATGTCGTTCATTAAAAAAGGTGGGTTTGCGGGTTCTGAATGAACTGATTTTCTCTGGTCAACAGTCGAACGTCACAATTAAATAAGGGTTTTCAATGTATGGAAAGTGCAAGTGCAGTCAGATGAAGAGACGAAGCTGTTGATTAAAAAAATACGGGATCTGAGGGCTCTGAATAAAGAGATTTCCAGTCGTTAACGGCCCGGACGAGGGACGAAATGCCGAAGTTATTCATTCGAGGAATGAACTCATTCAGGAGGGATTGGCCTCACACTGGCGTCACCCTGCAGTCAGCCCTCCATTTGAAAGACAATGGAGGGACAACAAGGCTGGGAGGAAGGTCCGCTGATCGGCTTTTGTTTCCAGTACGATTGTTCATCGTGGTCAAAGCCCTTGATGGTGGTGACCGCAACGCAAGAGCTACGGAGGAGAGACGGAGTGAGGGCGAGACGGGACCGAGGAAACATAACAACCAGGTTGACAAATAATAACAGAACCAACCGCGCCGGACTGGAGAGGGGCAACGGCGCGCCGTGAGCATTACATTCTGCGCAAAATGAGCACGTTACGATAGCTTCTCCTGAAGTCACCGTCATTTTTTCAACTTTGATAGTAAATGCGTATTTCGCTGTAAAAATTGTGCTTTTCGTGGAAAGTGCACCTGTTTGAAGAAAAAATACCTCTATAAGTAAATGATGTGGAGCATTTAATTTGGCGTTCTATGAGTACCTACTAATACACGAAAAGCAAATACAAAACAGAGAAAACAATATAATATATATATATAGACAATACGGAGTCGAGTAAATGTGCGGTGTGTGTCGGCATCAGGGCCAAATGGCTGAACCGATTTTCACGAGGGTGGTCTCACTGTGATCAGCGAGTTCCGGGCCAGGCTGTATTACCGATCGATCCTTCAGATCTCTTTGATCGTCTGGCCGTCCCTAACGACAGCGTCCGAGTTCGTGTTTTTGGCTGCTACGGTCGAGCCTAGGTAGCGGGTCACTTTCGACCCCGAGCCAGAATAAGATGGGTGCTGCCAGAAAGAATTTTTCACGGCGGTTTCAACCGCATTAAAACGATAAATCCCGATATGCTGTTCACATTAACATTGTTAACATTTTTTTTCGCAGTAGGTAGGTACTTGGAAATTTTCTCAGTAGGTCCCGACTTACTCAGTACCAACTTACTACCTACTCAGTACCTAATCAGTACTACCTACTTAGTACCTACTTTCTACTTAGTACCTACTCTTGTCAGTACTACATACCTACTACCTACTCAGCACTACCGATTTAGAACCTAAACCGTACTACCTACTTAGTGCCTACTCAGTACTACCTACTTAATACCTACTCAGCACTACCGACTTAGTACCTAATTAGTACTACCTTCTCAGCACTACTCACTTACTCAGGAACTACTCAGTACTACCTATTTATTACCTACTCAATACTACCTACTTATACATACTATCTCCTCAGTCATACTCAGTACCTACCTATGTACTTACTTTTTTTGGTGGGTAAATTTTTACAACAGGCTTTATGGGCGAGTGGGGATATCATGATACTACATTATCTTTTGCTATGACAGATGAAGTTAACGATTTAAATTAAAGTTAAAAAAATTAACGTTGGGAGGGGGGGGGGGGGATTTCACAAGTCGCCTCCTTGAAGCATGATAAATGTGTGTGCAACATTTCAGCTCGATCCGTTGTCTGTGAGCCTGTAGCACAGTCAAAGAACAAGAAAAAGAAAAACTTGAAAAGTAACGAATTTCGAACTTCCATAACTCTGGCATCTTAAGGTCCCGAGGGTTGAATTTTGGTACACGCACTCAGGGGCCCCCCGAGAACGGGTGAACAAAAAAAATCAACATTGGAGGCCCCCAGGGGAGGAGCATCTTGTGTTGACGTGTAGGTATACGGTGTTCTTGGTCGCTGTAGGTAGGTATGGAGGTTATCGGCTTTAATATAAATCTAAATAACGTTGAGATTAGAAGACACATTTTCATTCAGTTCCGATCGTCGCGTCATCACAAGGCACTTTTTGTAAAACCCTATTGCACTTTGCGTATTGCTTTCCGCCGTGACCTGTTGCTAATAATTGTGTACTTCGAAAGGTAAAGAAATCAGGGTGAGTACTCACTCCGTATGTACGCGAAACCTGTCTTTATTCATCTCAATTATCCAGGGGTAAACAATGAAAGATAAAGTTGGTCATTTAATGAGTTTGCAGGCTGGTAGTTTAGGGTGAAGTCACATGTGATGAAAAACCTATTAGTTGTTCGAGCAAGGTACTGATGAAATTTGAGTGACTACTTTTCATATATCCATAATAACTGTTTCTGGGATGATATCTGTTCCCCAAAGGAGAAGGTACTCATGTAGAAAATAATAGCAATCATCATTAGTCATAACTATTTGTCCAGTATAAATGCAAGTTTGTGTTAGCTTTCCATTTCTATTCCCGCTTTCCACTTCTATTCTCCCAAGAATTAAAGATATTAGAGAGTTCCTAGGCGATACCGTTGCTCAGATGCGTCATCCGTATGTCTCAGAAAAGTGTTCTGAGCATGAGCCAAATGGTTGACGTATCATACGGTTGACGTATTTGGCCGCATACATCCGTAGCCGCCTCTCGATCCCGTGAAATGTAACGACTCGACCGTGAGTAAAAGTAACCTGACATGTTGAAAACAGTACATGTTGAAAACCTTAGGTACCTATACTACGTGTTACGGTGAAAATGTGATCGCGATGAATTTTCCACCACGCTTTCAAACACCAACGTTTTCGCAACTAAAATACCTACCTCCCTTTCAAGCCGCTCAGGAGAATCAAGAGGAAAGAGAAGTTGTTATGGAAACACACATCAATGGAGAAGATCATGAAAATGATATGAACCAGCACCCACAGAATCGGATTTTTGTTGGAGAGTGAGGGTGAAGAATTGATTAAACTTTCTTGCTTCACGAACTTTTCTGATAATCCAAACTCAAGTTATGCCCATTTTTCGTGTTTTGTAATGGGGTACTGTAAAACATTTCTGTACCTACTGTTTTCTTAACCTAAAAATTTAAATGGTTTCAAATACTTAAGCTTTTTTAGTATAGACCTACCTTTCCCTCATAATAAATCCTAGTTTCACAAATTTATAGCTGGTTTTGCGGGCTTTTGCACTTTTGCAAAAGAATCCAAATACCTATGTGTTGCAGAAGCAAACCAACTTCATACCACTTTAATTTTGCAATAACTAATTAGACGTTCTTCAAATTTAACAGGCTCCTGACTTCAGATTTAACAGAGCTGGTGCATAGTGGTTTCTTTTATGTCTGTGTGTAGCTCTTTTGTCTTTTGAGATAGAAGGGGGTAGAATTCACGGTACTTCAACCATCAATAAGGGATTGACGTCACTTTAAGATACAGACTATCATGCTAGTTGTCTCTCGTAACCCATGGCAACGGATTAGCATGTATGTTGTTCGCCCCAACAGCCAATGCGGTATTGTTATCAACGTATCTCCTAGAGTTCCTAAAGACTAAAGTCGGGAAGATGTGTTCGGATTTATCTCAACTGCGCATGTGCGTCGCCCAAGTTCAAACTTATTTCCTTAAGTTCGACTTATTCGGCCTTATACATAAGGCGCGTTATCTCCCAGGGCACAAACTTTAGGAATCGTCTTTAACCTTACTCAGGGGTAACAGTGCACAGCTTTTTGCCGCGTTTTGTCGTTTTTTTTTAACGCGTCATGTGTCGTCGGTCCTCGCCATCGCCAGCGTCTTTCAAAGTTACTCCAAGCTTCTTTCAAAGAATTTGCTAGATTGTTGCGATATCAACTTAGGATAAAAATGTGAGTATACCTACGGATACTAGTGTACAAACATGCTACAAGCATGTTTCCTGTGTAACCTATGTATTATTTTGTACTATGAACATGTTTTCAACAATGTAATTTGCTCCTTGACTGAGAATAAACAATTCATTCATTCATTCATTCATATACCTACTTAAGCTGAATGGATTTCGCGTTGTGCTAAGTTAAGTGACGTTACTTTTTAATTCACTCCTACCCCCACCACTTCTGTCAAACCGGACTTATTGGTTAGCATCCAAAGGCTGCTCGCCTTAGATGAGGCCAAAAGATATGGCCGTTCCCTAATGAACTTATCTCTTAGGAACTCTCTATTATCAGGACATTAATTTATATAACACTCAGAGCCCCAATTTAAGAAGGGTAGGAAATGCGATTTTCGCAGGTCTGTGGGGGATTTACAAATTACTACCTGAGTTCTAACTAAATTCAATAATAACCACTATAAAGAATTAATTCTTTCCCTCGGACCTCGACGGTGGAAAACTGAAGAGAGGGGCATGACAGCTGATTTTTCCACGAGGTAACTTCCATAATTCCGGGACCGTAACAATTTTTCTCTGGGACGACCCGCAAGAGTTTCTCATATATTGCAACTGGCCACCGGCAGATTTTCATGAAATTTAGATGAAGATCTGATGTACGTTGTGCTTCCGAATCTAGCAAGTTAGCGGAACCATTGTTTTCACTTTTAAGAAGATAAATTATTTCCCTCCAAAATAAAAATTGCCACTCGCGATTTACGTCTCAGAGCTTTCTGAACAACTGTGGGTCGGTGTCCGTCTGTATGTCCCCAATTCCTTGCAACCACACGCATAATTTCCTAAATTCAAATCCAATTTTGCTGCAAATTAGTGGGTAGGTAGAGTGTAGCTCCCTGATGATCACCTGTGAATTTTAGAACCAGCGGACCAGCGGACTCAGTGGTATGGCCACTGAGCATGCGCAAACGCGAATTCCGAGCTACTGATTTCTCACCATTCAATGGCTGATTTTGCAAAAATTCAGTGGGTAAATGGGGGTGTGGCTCCCTATAAATTGTATCATGATAGGATCATCGGTGAAGCCACAGCGCTTGCGCAAACCAAATCTCCAAGGTATCAATTTGCCCCACAGGAACCAAAGGCGCTAGTTCGCTCAAATCCGGTGGGAAGCTGGTGTCTTTCTCTACGAAAGAATTAATAAAATTCATAACAACCGTACGAATCGTAGCCACTGCGCATGCTCCAACCGTATCCTGGTGAAAGGGTTTGTGTGTGTTAACTATACAATCGTACAATCCATACGAGGAAGCTACGTGTCATTGAACTTGGCAGCCTTTTTAATTTTTTAATTGTATAACACGTCAGTGGACGTAGCGTTTCAATATCGAAATTAAGTTCAAATTTAATACTGAAATGCGATAAAGAAGAATTCATCGTAGATCATAGAAGAATATTGGTGCTTCTGGGAAGAAGCACCATCAAGACATGGCCAAACGAAAAGGAGGACCCAGATAAGGAAGAACACAGTTCAAGTTGACAAGAGCCACCACATAACGACCGTCAACTCTCTTACTGGTTTTGATAGTAATGAAAAGAAGAATATAAACACGACACGAAGATTGGCGACAACATAAACTCTGTAAAAATACAAGACAAATAAACTATATTTATTTCATTTCTTCAGAAGACGGAACAGGAAGCTAGAGAACTGTTTCGGGACGGGCCATGGCGAAAAACCTTTGAACTCGATATGCTCATTTGTTTGGGTGGGGGGGGGGGGGGGGGGTGCAGAGGCGGGTGTATTTCTTAGTTGACACACTGGACATCCCATTAATGTTAACAACATCGATACACACAAGAAATACATTGTTCCTTATGTCCAGTTAAAGCGACAGAGCATGAAAACATGTTTTCGACCTTCGGCTCGCATTGTTCGATGAAATTCCATCATCTCTGCATAGCCATTATTCAACGGACTTGTTTACTTTGGTGGGAAGTTTAATAAATGCATTATTCCTGTGCCTGCCAAATTTGTCGCTATAACGTGACGAGGATAATATTAAGCCCCGGCCAAGAGACGTAGTAATTATTCATATTGACAGTGGATGAGATGATACGTAGATCAAAAATTAGAATGTGGACGGCTTCCATTAGTCACTTCACCATACATAATTTTGTCGCTTTTCCAAACTGTATGTATGCTGAGAAGGCTATAGCGCTGTCTGATTACTATTTAAACGCGTTTGCAACCGATCAGTCCTCGAACCGAGAAGTTCTAGAACTCATCGCATCACTTGGCACCAGAGATGTAAAGAGGGTAAATACCCACTGGGTAAGGGCATTTAAAAACTGGGTATTTACCTTGGCCTCGAATAAATACCTACCAAATAAATACCGAAAAAAGTGGAGACATTATTTTTCTTAAGGGGGGGATTAACAAAGACCTTGAAGTTCTGTTCTGTGATACCTACGGATATTAGTGAGAAAACATGGCGAGCTTATAATAATGCATAGTTCATTCAGAATAACAGCCGCTGTATAGAATTTCTCTGATCGGTTAGTATTGCACCACTGAATGTAAATTTAATCGAAATTATACATTATTTCTCTCGTCCATCATCGCAGAACCGAATATAAATACTAACCAATGCGAATTCTGCCTTTTCTGGCACCATACCGCTAGAGCAACAGATAATAGGGATGATTTGGGAGATATGATTCCCAAGTATTTTTCGGCTGGGCAAGCCCATATATACATATATATTTATACCGCATATAGAGAAGACCCTTATATAGCCTTATATGAACAAAATACACAAACAAATCAATAAAACTGTGGAACGACAGAATTGTCGCTAACCCTGCGGAATAGGAATTCCAGCTTTTTGCGTCTACTTTTTGATTGCGAGACCATTTCGAGATCCATCCCTAAACAACATTATACAAACCATCTAAAAACGTAAGCATTTGCCCTTAGCGGATCCGGATACAAAAAATAACAAAAGCGTCTCATTTCAGCGAGTAGTTTAGCTTCATTCTAATGTAACAACTTAGAAACGTGTCTGCAGTTCATTCAGAGAAGGGGTCAACGGAGATCGAAGCCTCTCCTGACAATCTCAACCGCAGAGCACGAAAGACATACAAAAACTTGTGTAGGAAGAACTGAGGTTATTAAACTTTCAACAGAGAAACTAGTTCTACAAAAACCAGTGGGAAACAGGTAACAAAAGTTATCACTCAAAGAAGTTTTCATCTTCACACAGATAATTTGGTCGTCACCATCCTTGAAGTTTGTCCAACAAAATACTCGTAATGCTACCACCACAAGAACAACCACTGCGAAGAAAGTGTACTGAGATCTCTCGGAAAAAACAGTAATTCAAGTTTCACCAGCGAACTGGTTTATATAGAAAGAACTTCACAACAGTAGGTGGTAGTACACTGTGGGCAGGGAGATAAGGGACGAAAGGAACCTGAAGGGTTGTCAGAACTCCAGCGGAGTTTCGCTTTCCATCACTGCACGGGAAAACGGAGAAGAACAATCGTGAAATATGAAAAACGGGCCAAACCACGAGAGATGTTCAGAGGAGAGATTTATTTGCGAACAGGAAGAAAAGCGAGTATACGGAAGAAAACTCGTACAAAGGAGAATCCCCAGCGCGCCCTCTCGGAATAACTTAGAAGAACAAAAGAGGTTTTGTCCTTGTCTTGACGGAGTGATGATTAATTATTGTGTTAACGCCGCAGTGGAAAAGCCATTGAGGCGATTTTCTCGGTAGGTAATAGATGATGAGCGACCCAGAACACGTTTTCAACGCCAATACCCGAAAACCACTTATGTGGACACTCCCGAAAGGTTCCTATAAATAATAGGGCTGAACTCTGGAACGTATCGCAGTACGACGAGGTCCCCCATATAAACTGTTGCGGAAGAGTTTGCAGCGTTTATTTATTACGACTGTAGTATTCTGGTAAGTGACGAATATTTCGTTTGAAAACTTTTAACCGAGTAACATGGTAATGTCTCATTGATATCAGTGACTGGGACAGACAGGTTATCTCACGACAGACGCAATTACGGACAACTGCAAAGGTGAATCACGGTCTGACGCAATTATTGTTACATAATACCGACGAGTGTCGGAAAACAGACGATCCGGGAAGCTCAGTTCAACGAACTTTCAGGAGAAATTTTCCATTGTGTTAGTCTTGAATAAATAACTCCGTCTTAGTCTTCGGTTTATCAATTGCAAATGACATTCCAGGGAGATTTAACAGGCAGTAAGTCTGAGGACGGTCCGATAAACATTTTGACGGAGGTTTAGTGAGTTCCATCGAGGGCTATCTATAGCGTCAAAAAGTTCACGCAATTTCAGTTTTGGACTGCGACATTGTAACATTCTGTGACATTATTACGGATACCATCGATTTGGATTCTTGTGATAACAGCGATGACGAGAAAAATGCATTTTCCGAGTTTTTGGAGTACGAAATGAGGCGTACACGATGAGAAATAGAGTCGACCTGGACTATGTTTAGATCCTTTTTACGACAATTTTACAAGTGAAGGTTGTCAAATAAATAGGTATCAAAACGAAAAAAACTGGTTGGTCACCCTGCCGACGGGCAAGCCCAAAAACTGCTACCTCCCATCGATGAAATATGCTTCGGTAGGTACCTCACTCTGCGAACTTTGATGGACAAACGACACAGCCTGCTTTTTCAAGGCCCTTCAAGAAACAACCATCAACAGCTCTATCTAAAGCTAGGTTCACATGAGGCGGAAATTCGGTATGGCAAATCGTTCTGCAATGCTACTGGCCAACGTGAAATGGATTACGGCAACGCAACACATGGATACTACACCAAAATCTCCAGATATTTACTGTGCCCGAACCTTGTAGGATTTGCACAGAGGTTACTGCACACACCTTTTCCGTACGGCTGTTTGCGCCATATTGAAATTCGACATTTGATTGGCTACGATTCCACCCACGGAATCCAGCTCCGTACTGCCATGTGAATGTCTCTGCAGAAAGGATTCAGGAAAACGCGTTGCCGTTCCTGATTGCCGTACCTGACTTCTGCACCATGTGAACCTAGCTTTACACCACAAACGACACCCGAAAAAACAGGCAGCATAACCTGCAGAAATTGAGAGGTTCTTCTAGGTTACCCATGGCATTTCTTCAACAGTCAGTTAAATTACAGAATTATTGCAGTATCCACGCTCTAACCAACGGTTTTGTAAATGTCAGTTAAGTTGGCATTGATAAAAGCACCAATTCGATTATATGCAGTTATTTATAACTGTGGTTTATGTAACTGCCCGTTCAGCGTTGCAATTGAATGAACCAGCCCTTAATACACGTATCTAACTCAGGCTTTCTTGTCAAGTAATGGTTTTGCTTTATTTTAAATTGTTTTCGAGGGGGAACTAAAATCTCGCCTAACATGTTATGGTTACGATGGCCAAACGAGGAGGTCGATGGTGACAAAAAGTGGGTATGCAAAAACCCCATGACTGAAAGGTCTTGTGGAGGGGTGAAAGATAGTGATGGGTAGGAGTCCTAGTTCATTTAAGGGACGTAAGTTCAGTTAGTTCACTCCTTGAAAGGAGCAGTTCTTTTGAGTTAGTTAGCAGTTCATTCCAGTTCTTTTTCCGTGGATACTATCAACTCCTCATGTAGTGCCCACCATTCCTATGAACTTCAAGAACTAAAGAACTAACTCAGCCACCTTGTGACTTAACTCACTTCTGAGTTACTAGTTCTTAGATCATAATGCGCGGAACTATAGTTCTCTAGTCCCCCCCCCCCTCTCCTACATCTATCTCTGGACACTGGGTCCTTGATTCGTTTACTCTGTATTCCTAGTGAACGAACTTTCAGTGAGGTGAACAAAGTCAAGGAGTCACTCAGTTAGTGGAGTTAGTTCTGCAAAGAAGTTCAGTCAGGAAATACCCACCTCTAGTGAAAGATAACCCAGCAAGGAGGTTTGCGACATCGTGGCTGCAATCGAATGTTGGTTGTATAGATTTTCGACTCCAGTAGAGTATCGATTCCCAAGATCAGTCCCCGAAAGGTACCTACTTCATGATGCGAGCTGAACGTATAAAGGTTGAAACTATTAAGGTGGAATACGACTGATTCCAGTCTCCTGTCGAATCCACCTTGGATTTCCGCAGGGACATGTTCAGTACCTATATTCTTCAATATCTACCCTTTGTAGTAACATAACTGTAAATTTGACTCCTTCGGTAAATCGAAATCCCTGGCAAAATATTAGTTAACACCACTTACAGCAAAATTTAAAACAATTTATCGGGAGTAAAGGGCTAAGTGTTCGTGATCCAATTTGGTAGATTAGTCGTTAATGCCAACAGATCCGACCTAGCGCAGCCTAGTCACAACCAAAAATCATCATCCAGATAATAACCAGCTCTGACCTTTGCGTACGATTAAGCCGTAAACCTTCCCTCGGGAATAGATGAAACGATTTTTACAAAGGACAGAATAAAGGCTACGGGGATTATGGAAAACGCAGTCCCATTGAACATTAGGAAGTTTTCGCCAACCTTTCTTATTTCAACTCACGGTAAACACTATCCGATATTTTGAAGCCAGAATGATACCTTCGTTTTACCTAGTGAAGGTGTTCTTCGGTGTTTTGAATGTGTTCAAGATATATATTGAAGTATCTGAAGATGTTGTATTCTTAATCGCAATGGCTACGCATAGGATCAAGACTTCGAAAATGCGATCCTCACAGAATATTTGTCATAATTTCCTGTTCCCCCTGTCTCCGTAAGAAATCTGAATCCACTATTTAAACATTCAATTTCGTAAAATCTGAGGTAAGTACTACTTCCTTCTTTCAACAGTATTCCTTAAGTTCCAGATTAACATATTCACATGACTGCATACTGATAACATCTTTCTCGTTGTTTGCACGATGTATTTCAGATCTTATTGTTATGACTTGATAGTAAAAATAGATAGTCAACGAGGGAATAAGAACATTACTTAATCTTCAACACGTGACCGCACCATCCATAGAATCTTTAGCATGCAACGCAGCTATTACGCTGCCTGTAGCCAGCATTTTTAATAGAGATAATGAATTGTAAAAGATGAACGTGCTGGACTTAGAGCAGAACGTATTTCACATTATGTTTCCAATCAATCCTTGCTTTTGATCTATCCAGAGAAGGGCAAAAGCAGATTCATGTAGTTTTTCATTTCAGTCAGCGAGTTGGGGTTAAGACATTGGATATGCGTTAAACCATCGTAAAAGATTATGAAGGTAATATAGCCGTAGCATGTCAAATTAGGCATTTCGACGTAGGTACTCCAAATGAAACAAGCTCCAAAACACGAAACTACTTGACAGGTCGGTTCATTGAGCTGTAGTAAGCCGTAAACGAAATGCGTTTTCATACTAAAAATGCACTCAACACCTGAATGAAATAGCGCCAAAATATTAGAAATGGACCAAGAAAACGAAAACCCTTAGCAAGCAGCCGTCAGCTGGGGCCTTAAGCCTCGGTAAGCTCCAAAATAGATTACTGAGGGGTTTATACTGCGATTTGCAGAGCTATAATGTCAGAAATGCAGCCATCAAACACATTAAGCTCTGCACGCGGGCATTCTACAACTACAAAATGTCTTCGCCAGTACCCCACATGAGACCTGCCTTCACGGTCTAGGCATACAGAACATGGAAATTTAAACTGCAGTTTCACGGAGCCATCTGACCTACCAATATAATAATATATTAATTATGTATGTTGAACACAAGCACGTGGATCGAAGACAGCCAAGAGTGGCAACAATAACAGAACGAATCTTTTACAGACCTATTATTATGGCAGGCACGGCAATTCCAGCAACTAATCCAATGCCGACGGGAGCTCCGACCAGCGTTCCCAGCTGCCAAAGAATCTTCTTCTTCCGCGACCAAGGCTTCTTTCCCCAAAACGTACATCCAGACGGACTGAAAACATGAAAAGTTGAATTGCAACATGGCTATAAGAAGGAGTATTCCTATAATGTTTGTTCATTGGTTGGAGGATATTTTGAGGAACTCGGTTATATACGAATGTGATGGAGGATGAATCAGGGACTTCAGTTCTGCACTTAGCTGCGTTGAAAAACTAAATATATATATTTCGGTTGGTACCCCGTAGTGACAAACACATTTCTAGGGGGGAGGGGGGATGGGGGAAGAGATAAAAACAATTATTTTCATATTTGGGTCCCTACAGGAATGTGGAAATATGTATACTAAGTACTAGGAATGGTCACCAGATTACGATATCTGATAGATGTTAGATACTACCTCGTATCTGATGGATATATTACTATAAGTTGGTAACTAAAGACAAATATGCAAAGCTTCTTTTCTTTTACCATGTAAAACAAGTAAAAAAAGACAATTCAAAGAAGCCACTTGCTTACGTCACAGGCTATAACGCGTCGACTGGCCACCTCCCATCTGCTGCCACCGGCCAGCCGATCAGAACCCATATCCGTTCAGTCACAGACCATACTCCATAAATACTCCTTATATGCATATATTCCATTCCATGTCCATTTTAGGAAGGTTTTTGGGATCGCAAAGTGGGTGGAATCAGCCGAAGTTAGATCACAGCAGAATCAACTGACATTTTTGTTCATCCGCCGTACGGTGGTGCACTTTCCTTAGTTACCATGAACGAAAATAGAATTCGGTTTTTGGGTCCCATTTGGGGTCTTGTTGGTCGGCGATGCTCGGCGTTACTGTCAGTCATTTCTAAGGGGTGAATAATAGGGGTTGAAATTTCTAGGGTGACGTTCTGATTTTTTTTTTTTTTTTTTTCAACGCTTTTACATTGATCTCGAACCTCGGAATTTATTGAGAACACACGGAACATTGTACTTCCAGCTTTTTCTTCACAGTAAGGGCCTGAAGTCTACACAGAAAAGCTTCGTCAGTATCATGTGAATGAAACGGTATACGTCCAGCCAATCGTACTGGTAAATACAGGGTGGCATATTCCAATCCATGTGACTTTTTCGTGTTTAAATAATTCCTTCTTTTTATTCCTTTTGTTAATGCGAAAATGATTTGTCGCAGATCTGGTTTTCGATGTAGCATTTTCAATAGCAGGAGATAATGGCGGGGAGATGACGCCGCTGCTCTTTTGAGGAGAGAACTCCTCAATACACAGCTCAAGCTTATCAAAGTCTCATCCGCTTCCACCTAAAAGCATAGTGGTTCAAAACGTAAAATAAATCCTGGCCAAACTCGAATCCGCTTTCCACGCTTTTGGGAGAGTTAAAGGGGGAAAAATTAGAAGGGCGCGAAACACCCCTTTCGCAAGTACCAACCTACTTTGGAAATATTAGGTAAAGAAAGTGAATGCTTACCATCAGTGTTCATAAATTAAAAATGAAAGCGTTCGTGAATTTAAAATCCAATTTGCTCGATAATAGCAAACTGAAACAATCTGAGGAATATATCTAAAGAAACTTTTATTTTGTTATTGCAACAGTCATTCCTGAACTGGAACTCCATTGCAATAAAGTACCTACCAACAGGTACCAATGAGATGATGTATTAAAATATTCGTTCTATGTGCCAATAATGTGCTCTAATTTGCTCTTTTAATGTGCTCTCTGGTTTTTTGGGAGCTTGTTTTGAAGAGTATTCAGTTAGCCCACTGATTCCTCTAAAAATTCCCATGAAATCAACAACTTTTTGTCCTGAATCCTAATATAACTCACTTCGAACATCTTCCAGACCTTCGTAAATTATACTTAATACTCATACTTAATTTGGCAAATTTGAGCAACCGTATTTTGGGCGTTTTTCCGTTATTGACACAGGTCACTTCTTCGAGAAACACACATGACAAATGGAAAAATCCCCGAGTTCCAACAGTGACCATGAGAGATAGTAATCGCTGTTATCAGCATGTTGAAAAACAAGCCAGTCGCCGATGCGGCTCTTTAAGACTGAATGGGAGATAATAAACCAAATAACCACCATAACCATAATAACCTAAAAATGTTGGGAGTTTTGACCATGTTTTTTAAGCAGGGCCACTGAGAAGTGGCCGAAGCCTTTTTTCGTTCTTACACTTTTTACACAAATTTCATCATTCTGAGGGGGGGAAATTTCCCCATTTTTGAACACGAATCCATAGAAATAAAATGGAAATTTCAGATCCTACGGGTAGTTTAGTGTGTGTGTACGCACTTCTGCGAACCGCCATAACTCACGACCAAATGGTCCAAAAACACTTGCATGGTAGTTCGGGGTTAGGTCCTAGATGGTCCCACATGAATTTCGTTACATTCGTATCAGTAGTAGATACTGCCCACGCACAAACGTGGAAATCGTCGAACCTACATAACTCACGACCCAATGAGGAAAACTAGTTCAAAATTTTTAGGTAGTTCGGGGTTAGGTCTAGTTGGTCCCATATGAATTTCGTTATATTCGTATCAGTAGTAGGTAGACACTGCCCACGCACAAACGTGAAAAACGTCGAAACCATGTAACTCACGACCCAATAAGGAAAATTGGTTCTACGAACTAAATCACTCGCGACGAAATCGTGGAAACCCATTCAAAGAAAAACGGAGTTATTGAAAAAATAGTCTATTTCCACTAATACACGAAAAACGCAAAAAACACTGTTATACCGGTTTCGGTGATCAAACCATCGGAGTTATTGTGTGTTACTGACGATGGTTTGATCACCGAAACCGGTATATATTCGTATCAGTGGTAGACACCGCCCACGCACAAACTTGAAAAACGTCGAAACCACATAACTCACGACTCAATGAGGAAAATTAGCTCAAATTTTGATGGAAGTTCGGGGTTAGGTCCTAGTTGGTCCCATATGAATTTCGTTACATTCTTTTTCAGTAGAGGACGCTGCCCACGCACAAACGTGACAAACATCGAACCCACATAACTCAAAATTGGCTCAAAGTTTGATGGTAGTTCAGGGTTACGTCCTGGGTGGTCCCACATGAATTTTGTCTCATTCGTATCAACAATAGCGACTGCGGATGCGCAAACGTGAAAAGTTTGAAACGCTATAACCCACAACCCAATGGTCAAAACAAATCACCTTCCTTTAATCTGGTCGAATAGCCTCTAGTGGTCCATATATTTAGATCATTTTTCAAACTTGCGCCCACCCACATTTTCCTCCTTCTTTTACGAAATCTTGATTTTCGAAACCCTGTCAAAAACGCTGCAAATCCCTGCACAACGGTTTATTATTTTGTACAGAACACCCTCCCCTGTTACAACAGCTCTCCGCATAGGTAATCCTTCTATATAATATACCTATGTACTATTCTATACATTCATCCTGCTGTTCAAAAAGCCTGTCGGTGCAAACTTCTGGGCCTTACTGTGAACGAACGCTGGACGTACAATGCTCCGGGTCGTCTTAACAAACTCCCAAGTTCGAGAACTATTTAAACCCGTAAAAAAATTCGAGATAATGGCGTCCTGAAGATTTCAACCCCTATTTTTCACCCCTTAGGGATGACAGACATTAACGCCGAGCTTCGAGGACCAACTAGACCCCAAATGGGACCTATAAACCGAATTTCGTCAATTTTGGCTCACGGTAACTAAGAAAAGTGCGAAGTACGGCGGACGGACAGAAATTTGTTTATTGCATTTCGGATTCTACATACCTTGAAACGGAACCATAATATTTGGGGGGGGGGGGGGGGGGTTAAAAATTTTTTTTTCATGCTCGATTCCAAAGGATCATTATTGAAAATAATAAACCAAAATAGAGAGAGGAGCTTTCCCTGATTCAACTACTTTCGTCCTTCACACAGTATCATTCAGAGAAACAATAATTAAATAAATAAATAAACCCAAATCACGATAAGTAATAGTTTATTTCGTTTAAGAAGGAAACTATTTTGTTAGAAAAGAATAGCTTTTTGTTAGAAAAGAATAGCTTATCTTCTCAAGAAATTTGTTAAAACCATTTTGGTTTGAAAATCGTGCGTCATATCATCGGCGCCACTCTGTATAATATATCAAGTATGGGTAGGTAGATGTTTTTATACTCATTCAGTTCACAAAATTGTTGCTACTCAATCAATATTAGTAGTGTACAACAGACCTTTAATAACTGTAGAACTCAAGTACTTGCTCACTATAATACCACAAAGTAAGCACCAAATACTCCAACAAATGGCTTGCATTTCAAGTAAATTGTTTGTCGTTACAGTCATCGTGTGCAATTGCAATAGTTTCAGAAGGCGAATCACACAGTATTAGCTCTGATCTCACTAATAAGTACTTAATAATTATCATCAATAAAATATGACAATAACCAGCGATTCCGTCGAGGTCGTATCATCCACAGACAATTAATCTTAATTCCTAAGATTCCTTAATCCAAAGATATGCCTACCATCTGTGCGTGTTTATACTTCCATAATTTGGCAAATGATTTCTGTTGGATTAATTAAGTGGGAGCAGTGACGTCTTCACTTGTATGATCGATGTTACTAACCTTCGCACTCTTCAGCTGACGAGAAATTTCTTAACAAAGAGCTAGAAAATACAAACGTAACTTGCACATAATAGATTTATGCCTATATTAGACTACAACAACTGCAGAAGATGAAATTAATTTGATGTAGATGGTGGTGTTTGGTATGTTAATTTGTATGCGTTTAATATTGCTTGGTGTTTACCTAACCCCATAAAGTTGTGGGTTAACTATTCGAAGTTACAGTACATCATGTTCTGCGATTAAACAAGTCAGTTTAGTAACTACGTAAGTTACATGGCGTTTTCATCATGCAGGGCTTTCATTTTCACAGGCTTACCAATATAATTACTCACCAGAATGAGTAGGTAAATGTTGAAGATTCGGCACATTCAAATTAGGAGATTTCATCAAATGAGATGAATTAAATTTTTGTGATACAAGTAAATAAACTAGGATATGCTCCTACTGTTAATGTACCTACGCTACACTGAAAGAGTAACAGAGAGAAATAAAGATAGATAACAAACTAACAGGGTTTCCAGCATTAGAAAATCATCCAGAGTACAGCTCTCTTTCAACCAAACCTGCTGCAAGTAATTTTTCATCAGATAGGTTACACAATCAGCTCATTTGAAAATAAATAAAGTGACAATATTAATTTTAGTACCCAATGAATGAAATTAGTAGATACGTAAAAGTAAAAAGTAAAACTGAATAACGATTCCAGGCTGGGGCTTCCCGTCCGACTGCCTTGCTGGCGTCGCGAACGTGATCAGCTGTCCTCAATGAGAGGATCAGAATTCGTCCAGATCATTTCGCTCTTTACTTGTGTGGTATTGCTACAAGCTCTTTTCCCTAGTTTCCCGAATTTCATATTTCTTTCATTCTGGTGAATAAAGCCTTTGAATCGGCGATACATTCATTCATTTTACTCCACAATTTATTCACCAGAATTATAACTTCCATCAATGGATCGAATTCTCAGGCCGAACATTTTAGACTTGGACCCGGACTCTCCAAATGCATCTACGGAATGGCGCCACTGGTACTGCCGGTTCCGGAATTTTCTGCGGACCGTGGAATCCACTGATGAAGAGAAGCTACGGATTCTCATGAACTTTGTTTCCTCTCCGATCTATGAGCGCGTATGTTCGTCAGGTACTTACAATGACGCCTTTGCTATCCTTGAGAGCATCTTTGATAAACCAGTAAACGAAGTAGTAGCTAGACATTCGCTTTCAATTCGTAGTCAACAACCTACCGAGTCTATTGATAGATACCTTGGAGTCTCTGAAGCTGCTGAGTAGGGATTGCCAGTTCAAGGGGGTCACTGCCGAGACCAACCGTGATGATTGCATCCGAGATGCTTTTATCCGCGGATTATCGAACCCCTCAATTCGCCAGAGATTGTTAGAAAATACAACTCTTACGTTAAGCGAAGCTCACACGCAGGCACGAGCGCGGGAGCAAGCAATCGTACAACCGGTCCTACCATAAATGCCGTTTCCATTCCCAGTCAGGATCGAAGTGGCTCTGCAATCTCAGGGGAGACACACTCAGCAAACACAGTTAGCAGTGCTTGTTATTTTTGCGGCAAGCCTAAACACCCTCGTTCTGCTTGTCCAGCCTTAAAAGACAAATGCCACAACTGTGACAAAATCGGGCATTGGAAAACCGTATGTCGCTCAGCTCAGTCTGGCAAACCGAAGGCATACAGCACTAAACAAAGCTCTCCGATTGCTGTTGTTACTACGTGCCCTATATCATCTTCTGGGGCATCAGGTGAAAACCATAGTCCTTGTTGGGGGTAATAAAGTTTGTGGTATGCTTGATTCCGGGAGCGATTTAAGCATTATAGACCAGGAAACTGTTCGCAAGCTAAACTTAATCATTCATACAGCTCGGGACTCTGTAGGATTGGCATCGAAAGCACATCAAGCAAGCATACTAGGGAGATGTGTGGCGGACATTGAGATGCTTGGGCATACATACCCCAAAGTTGAGCTCTCGGTTATGCCAGATCTCTGTTTTGATCTAATAATCGGCCGAAACTTACTCTCACAACATTCGAGCGTGCAGTTTGACTTGAAGCGTCATGGGAAGATAAAGAATGAGAAGATAACCCGCTGGAGGATGGAACTCTCTTGCTACTCATACGACATTCTGTATCGACCAGGGAAGCAGAATCATACTGCCGATGCGCTCTCAAGGGTGTGCTCTCTGACAACAGACGTATCTCGTCTCTCTCCACTTCACTCATCGCTATGCCATCCAGGCATAACGAGGATGTAGGTATCACTGGGTACGCAGCAAGAACTTGCCATTTTCATTGGAAGACATTCGATTAAATGCATCGTGTCGAATTTGCTCCGAGGTGAAGCCCCAATTCTTCAAGCACCAAGGTACACTAATCAAGGCAACATCCCCGTTTGAAAGGTTGAACATGGATTTTAAGGGACCGCTGCTGTCGAGCTCGGGAAACCAATATCTTCTAACTATAATCGACGAGTTTTCAAGATTCCCTTTTGCCTTCGCCTGTCGAGACATCAGTGCGGGAACGGTTAAAGATTGCTTAAAACAGCTCTTCTCCATATTTGGTGCACCGGCGTACATCCACACTGATCGCGGATCATCATTCATGTCGCAAGATCTGAAGACATTCCTCAACACTTATGGAACAGCCACTAGCCGGATTACCCCATACAATCCGCAAGGAAACGGACAGGTTGAACGGCTAAATGGCACACTCTGGAAGACCATTGAGCTGGCGATCAAGGAAAATGGAATGCACATTCGCCAGTGGGAAGCAGTCCTGCCAGACGCTTTGCATTCGATACCATCACTGCTCTGTACAGCAACAAACTGCACACCTCACGAAAGGTTGTTCCATCATACAAGACGGTCTGCAAACGGAGTATCCACCCCTTCATGGCTCCTGAATCCGGGTCAGGCTCTTTTGAGGAAATTCGATCGGCGCTCGAAATATGAGCCTGTTGCGGAAGAAGTCACCATCCTGGATGGTTCACCCGACTACGCGTTGGTCAGATTCAAAAATGGTCGTGAGTCTACCGTCTCAACTAGACATCTGGCACCCCTTGGAGGGAACGAGCCAGCGAATCAGGAAGAGCCAGCCCATGTCGAAGGGGATTTCCCAAGTTCCCCAGGCATTTCTCCTCATCAACCTGAGCCAGACAATTTCCCAAATTCCCCAGACAACCCCTCTCATGAACCTTCCCTACCCCTCTACCCCGAACCCGACCACATCCTGCAAGAGACCGAAGTTGTATCTGCCCGAAGAAGCACCAGAGTTCGTCGTCCCCCAAGATACCATGAGGACTTTGTCCGGTCCTGAAGAGGGGGGGGGGGGGGGGGGGGGTGTGAATGTGGTATTATTTTAAATCCATCACATGTTGCGTTGCTACAAGCTCTTTTCCCTAGTTTCCCGAATTTCATATTTCTTTCATTCTGGTGAATAAAGCCTTTGAATCGGCGATACATTCATTCATTTTACTCCACAACTTGGCTACTCACTGCTTCACCCCGTTGAGTGAGAGAGAGAGAGAGAGAGAGAGATTTAATCATAAAACAAAAAAGCACAAGATACAATAAATTTCAAAATTATGATTAATATAGCCCGTCCTTAGGCAAAGCCTGTATTGACGGGCTAGAGTCGCTTTGACAGAAACAATATTTTCAAATTAAAAGAAACACCTCTCCTTGTACTAAATAAAATAAAATAAACTTCATTCTAAATACCAAGCCAAATTTAGCATGAGGAAAAAAATGAGCGGAACAGGGGTTCGCCCAACATCTACATGGGTCACACTTGGACCTGTCACCACGAGTCACGGCGGTCACCCATCCAAGTACTAACCACGCTCGAGGTATCTTAACTTCAGTGATCTCATGGGAACCAGTTTATTCCATCTGATAAGGCCGTCAGGCATAACTAGATACGTACATACCCCCTCCCCACCACCAAACAAATAACCCTATTTCTCGCCCAAAAGATATGTTACTATTTCCTTGCATTCCATCGCCCTTTTGTACAGATCAGCGGTAACAAAAGACCACCCCAATCAAAGATATGAAAAATTTGAAAGAACAGCTCAAGAAAGAACATTTTAATTACAGTCTGATCCGAACCTGACGTACAGAACAGAAGTTGCACACCCTTCCAATGAGCCATCATGGTTGATGACGTGGAAGAGGGCGAGAAACGAGCTTTGTTGGTGCTGTCCCGTTGGGGCTAGCTCCGAGCAAGTTCAGTTTTCGCTTGAACCGAACAGGCTTGGTGTAGGGTGAGCTCTGAACACGCTAGCTCTGAGCAGCGTGAGCCTAGAGCTTGTTCGGAGCATGGGCAGCTCCCCCTGGTCTTCACATGGGGCATGGGAGGGCTTGCTAAGAGCAGCTTGGAGGACGCCCCGTGGCCAGCACGAACACTGAACCATCTGCCCAGGGACAGCACGAACACCCCACCACTTCGCTCGGAGCTCGCCCTGGGTCTGCATGAACAGCGAATCTTTGCCTCACCCTTACTGTGCATGCCCGCGTTGCTCTGAACAAGCTCTGAGGAACTGCACGAACAAAGCTATTGATTGGTATGCAGAGGTGGGGGCCTGGCGAGGCTCCCTGGAGATCCCCGGAGTTGGTTTTTCGTACATCCACTCTCGAGGGGCCCCTGTGGACGTGTACCAAATTTCAACCCTCGGGACCTTCCGAGGCCAGAGTTTGAAAACAGCTATTTTTCAAGTCTTACTAGTTAGTTGCTGTCGGTTATTGTTCTTCTTTGACAGTGCTACAGACTCACAGACATAACAGATCGAGCTGAAATTTTGCAAACACATTCGCTATGCTCCAAGGAAGTGCCTTTAATGACCCCCCCCCCCCCCTCCACCCCCTTCACCACTTTGAAAATGATTAGATAAGTAGGTAACTGAGATTTTGGGTGCCGTCAAACTATGTTTACTCCCTTCCCCCACTCCCGCAACCGCCACCTGCCAAACAACCCTGTCGTAGAAATTCGCCCGCCAAAAAAAACCTCCTCAGCCCCAAAAAGGTTTTATATCCATTTCGTAAAATAGCAAGCTCAGTGCCCCTGGATGTGTATAAAAAAATATAGAAACCTGTTCCTTCCCCCCAAACCTTGAAATTTCTTTCAACGCTGTTTGGTGGGCAACTTTTTACTCCCAAGGCGCTCAAGGCTGAGAAGGCTTTTTGGCGGGTAATAAAATTATAATTTGGTGAATAGACACAAGACTCGAATCATTTAGGACAAGCATGTTCTAGAGCCAGACTTTGTAGGAGGGGTTCGTAATAACAGTGTAACCTAAATTTTCTGAATTTATTAAAGAAATACACAAATTTCGCAAAAACGATCCATTCTCCACTATTATTTACAAACAATCTCATTTTATCAAGGGTAAACCGAAAGCTAAAAAAGTTATGGCATAGCAAAAAGATACTGGCGTTCAGAAAGTAGTGGGGAAAAATGAAATTGAAGTGTGAAGTTATATTCTAGATATCTATGACGTAAGATAAATTTTAGCACAATTTCTGGCAAGTGATGATTTCTTAAATTACCAACAAGCTACTTATTCACAATCAAGCATCATCCAAAACTTCAACGTTGAATGCTGTACCATACAAAATCTAGTATTTCTGTCGTCTTTTTGGCCTATAGTTGATTGTAAAAATCATCGATTAAATCATATGATGAACTTAATACAACTGTCACTGGGTATTAGGTGGTACATCAATGTGGGTATCTTGAAGAAATAGTACCTACCTATACTTTTTGTAATTACGAGGGGTTAGAATGTGTAATTAACATAGATTAAAATAAATACTAACAATATTTGAAAGAACTGGTCCTATTGATTTATGGATGTAGACTGGCTAACGAGTCGTCCACCGTGAGAACATTAATTTAGGTAATTGCTACTTAACAGGTAACACTGAGATAACATTGCTCCTGATACGGCTAAACTGAAGGATAAAGACACAATATGTATCGCTATGAATACACCATTATAACTCCTCAGCGATACGTAACATTTCCTGCAGAACTAACGAAGTACGTAAGTAAGTAATTAATTCGACCTATAATTACAGTAAGGTAGGTTAGTACAGAACCTACCTGCTCTCACATGGAAGGACTCTGAATGTTAAGATACAACTAGATACCTACACGACCTGGATAATTCAAATGGAACAGAACGAACATCAATGTATACGTATTATCAGACTCAGGGATTTGGACCTCCGCCTCACTGGCCAAATACTCAATAATTTGATACTACCAGAGATGATACTCAGTTAAAAAACCAATAAGAGTAACTAATAAGAGATCACCGTAGTCAACATAGCTGTAGAGTCGGCAACGAATAAGTTGGCTTAATGAAATGATAGTAACAAAAATACAGGTACGTGTAAGAAAAACATATCTACTTATACAATAAAAATTACATTTCCACTTACATACGTCGGTTTTGTAAACGCTTTTAGCAAAACTTCCCTATAAGTCCATCTAGAAAATATTGAGCAGTGGAAACATAGATCACCATCAGGAGTTGAAAAGCTACCACAGGCAGTTCTGAAAGTGTGGGAATATAATGAAGGTTCATCAAACAACAGCGAAGGAGGCGTTTGATGTAGATAGTGGCATTAATGCCATCTACAATAATTAAGACAAAATGAAGATAATATTGTACAAAAACCGCCATACCTTAGGTAGTGAAGATCTGATATCTCCTTCATACACAACCAGCAGAATTCGGCAGCGCAGACCGCACAGGTCATGTGATTGCAGGAACCATCGTCCATTTTCACGATCAACACTTGACACCTTGGACATCTTTTCAAGTCGTCTCCTGAAACATTTAAATCCTCAAGTCCAGTTGCCAATGTGTTGTTTGCTGAAGTTGTAAGGCCGACATTAAGTAGATGACCTTTTGATAAGTACCATCTACCACGTAATACGAAAGAGCGGTCAGTGATTGAACAGAAAATTACTGTGAAGCTTTCACCTATATCTCCCTACAGTGTGTTGCTTCCATTGTACATATTGTTCGTGTTCCCGTCCAGCCAGAAGCACAACAAGCATTGTTTTTCATATCCACATGAATGAATCATCATCATCATTTTCATCACTCTCATCATGAATGGATTAATCCTATTGTAAATTCATACTGCAAAAAATGCCATCAACAAGGACATTCGCGGGTGAAGCGAGCGACGGTAGCAAGTAGCTCGCATACAATGACAACTGGGGTTTTATGAACCTGAAGATAGTTTCAAATCCGAGATAATTTATTATGGCACATAGCAGGTTCATCACTGATTCAGAATCTATCGAATCATCATTCATTCTATCGAATCATGAATCAGTTGGAATGCTTCGTTACCGTTCAGAAACAGAGATCAGATAATCATGAAGTGAGCATGTGCGCTCATGACTCCTAATGCTGTGAGAAAACTTGGTATTAAGTTCTTACTATGCTGAGAGTCCTGACTAAAGGAGAGGGATGAAGATCGGACGTTGGGTGAGCGCTGGGCACGGGCGGCGTCGCACGTCTGGTTGGGGTGCCATGGCGCCTTGCAGTGGTAACAGAAGTAGGAGCCACAGCCTGGTCGCTCGCACTTAATCTTGGGACAGCTGGCGCAGCCGGCTGCTATCACAGCATATCTGAGAACAACAACACAGATTATAGATGCAACAATTAAAGCGAAACATCTATATAAATTGTCCAACATTTCGAAATACTTCCAAAATTAGGTACAATACACAATTGATTTTATAAGAAAAATAAACAAGTCTGTTCGTGATTTTTGTGATGATTACGCTTCTACCCTTCTTCCATTTAATTGTCTCTGAAAACCATACTCCTTCCTTTGTGCAGGAAATTTCCCCTATGCCTATGGAGTATGGGCATGGAACTACTCAATCATCATCCACTAACAAAATGCTAACAGTATCCATAGGATGGATGAATACCAGTATGTCCGCTATCCATGTGATGAATATTGAATCTCCTTGCGATGAACGATGTTCGCAGTGACCATCTGATGGTTATCTGATTGTCAGGCGTTGGGCAGTTCACAGTGTTTTCCAATTATCCAAAGCCAGTTCGTCATTCCAATCCTTTTCTGTGGACTAGGACTGGCACTGCCTTCCCGATTCCCATCCATTAGGTTTGTTCCCTATGGGTTTTAAAGGAGACTAGCAAGCCACTAGCAAACCGTTTTGTGAACTGCCTAGTGAGCTTGCAAACTGAATGCTAACTTGGAAACCACTTGAATGTCAAAAGCACAGAGAACGAGTTTGGCCAGAACTGAGAGGAAAAGGTACACGTTCAAAGCTAGAAATCAAATGATTTGTTTGCTATCACTAAAGGGAGATGGTGGGGGGTACTCTTCAGAAAGTGGTAAGCCGAAGTCCTCCAAAAACTGCCCGCTGGTGGTCAGAAAAACGCAGCAAACAGAACGCCATGGATACTTTAGTAAGAAGCCACTTGCAACGCAAAAGTGGTTTGCAAGTGGCTTTTTCGCACAGCAAACAAACCTAGAATTTAACCCTTCTCAAACCCTTATCCAGATGGTATTGGAGGGTTTCTTAGGTTTTCTAGGAGTCGGCTAACTATCAGAAAAAGCCAGTGGGAATGAACCTAGTGTTTCATGGATAATCAATTATGTTTGAAACCTAGCTGAGGATCATGGATGTCATCCATAGAAATTAATATCGACAAAAGACCACCATTGAAACCCATGGTTTTGATGATCATCGACGGTCATCCTTAACAGATTTATTCAACAAATCCGAAAAACTTAATTTTACAGCACGACCTCTGTCAATTTTGGTGTGCTATACTAGAACATGTTTAACAATAAATTGGAGATGATGAAGGACACTCGTATGGCAGCAGAGGATCATAGTTCCAGGTGAAAAAGATGGGATGTGGATGGGTCCTCGATCTAGCAAGTTATCCATATTTCCTAATGACCCATATTATGCTGTCCAGATCTTTTAATTCTAGTTAATCGACAAATAGTAACTCACGACGACCAACAGCAGGATTTCCTTTTCTCATTTCTACAATCTAGAACCCTATTATGCTACTAGCTGTGCTGCTAGTAACTTTGCTATGACACTATCTTCTACTATGTCTAGTTTTTTCCTAGAGCCTATCTATTTTGCATCCAGTTAGTTACCTTTACCTAATTAGAGTTATCAGTGTGTATTATGTAATAGTACGAGTACCTATCACAAAACTTGACACTTCGCGCCTTACAAGGTTGACCCTGGATGATGCCTATAAAATTACTTGCTTGGAAAGAAACTATGAAACATGGTACATGTTCTGGAATGGAGAAGACCACGGAGGTGGTGGAATGGGGGCAGTGGGGGGACCAGAAAAGAGGTGGGGGACGACCAATGTTGCAGGCAGAAGGTCTATAAGTGGGGGAAGCCAAGCAAGCATGGGCGGAGCAAGTGTGGGAGTTACTTCCGTAAAGCTTTTAACATCTATCATGTTTTAGCTCTGGTATACTAGCATTTTTTGCGAGTCGATTTTGCGCGTCAATTTTTTTCGCGCAATGGTTTTCACGTACAACCGAGTAGTTGCTAGGGAAATGAAACTTCTTTCATTTTCATCGAACAAAAATCGTTTTCCATTCGTTGGAAAGCTCTTGATTTATCACGAATTTATTTCGTATTTGTTCTTGGTATTTATTTCCTAGTTTCATACTATAACTATATAAATGAATGTTATAAATGGATAGTAAACAATGACGCTTGTTTTCGCGCACAATGCACAGTGGAGAGTCGCGTGGAAACGAGCCCTGGGATACTCGCATTTTTTGCGAGTCGATTTTGCGAGTCAATTTTGAGCGTCAATTCTTTTCGCGCACAATGCATAGTGGAGAGTCGCGTGGAAACATGATACATGGTTGCAATTTTTGGTTCATAACCATAAATCTTCGTCGTTTCTCCATAAAATCTATAATGGCTTTAGTACTGCGCTGCGTGTGCGTTAGTTTGCGCGCGCGCTGGTGTGTGTGTGTGTGTGTGTGTGTGTGTGTGTGTGTGTGTGTGTGTGTGTGTGTGTGTGTGTGTGGTGATTGCGTTTCGTGCTGTAACGTGTGACTTTTTGGCCGGTAGGACATTGCAAGAGCATGTACCATGCTAATATAGGAACACGTTACGATGTTCCTATATAGACAAACATGGCGTCAGCAGTAATAATTACGTCCACAGTTAACGGAAGAGAGGAACCAACCACGTTCAACCAACCTTGGTGAATACCACTCATGGCGAATACCACTCGCTGCTGAGCCCCACCATCGACTATTTGAACCCGGACGTTCGAAAACAGACTGGAACTATGGATATACAAGGTAAAAAACCACTTGAAGAAAGAACGCTTCACCAACACTCATAACTTTCAGAAACCTAACAACTCTCATGCTCTATAACACCGGACGGAGCAAAAAGTTGTTTTAAATTAAGCCTGTGAGAAGCCCGGAACGAGAATAAAAGCAGATTCGTTATCAACCTAAACAATGATAAAAGTAAAGTACAGCGGTAATAAACTATTCAACGTGGATTGTACTTACGAACAGTCTGGGGCAGGACACCACCTTGTGTCAGGATCTACAGCAAGGACTCTCCTAACCATGAAGTCTTCATATTTCTCATATTGGGATTTATCGTTGAGGATCATTCGAATATCTGAAAACGAAAGAAACATGAACGAAACTTTTAAACAAATGTTATATTTTTAATAATCACTGAGCAAGCCAGCGTTTGATGGCTATAACCCCTGGGCTAGAAAAGGTGCGTACTTGCCTATCTTTCCTTTTAGTTGCATGTGTATAGTGAACATGAGCAAGACACGTTTTTCTTCACAATTCGACCGTGAAAATTAAGGATGAACGACTCGAATGCCACAATAGTAAAATGATGCGGGCAACGACACCCAAAATTAGATAGGAACAATAAGTATGCACCTACTAGTAATACAATATTTTTCAACTTGACCACCAATCCAATACATAAAAGGAGAACAGTAATTTAGTTTGTAATATGATATATTCCCCTGACACCTACTTCGGGGTCTGTATTCCTTAAATCTGCTAAATCTAAACCAAAACTATATGTTTCGTGTACCTTGGTCGACCAACTCAGTCAAAGGGATTCCAAGAAGAGAAGTGTCTTTGACCTTAAAAAGCAGCGACTTGGAATAGTAAGACGGACAGAAATAACGTAGTATTGTAGGTGAACTGTATGGCCAGAACTCAGAAGCACCTGAGGGGGAGTCTTTGTTACTGGCCCCCCTTTTTTAAATTTAAATACTACGCGGAAACTTGACGAAAAAATAAGTTCCAGGAGCGTTTTGTAATCTATAAACTAATAAATTAATCCACTAATCTAATTTCCACTCATTTTAGCCCTGAGAACGCAGCAATTACTTGAATAACCATAAACGCGAGTTGAAAAAAAAACTGGGGCCAGTAACAAAAACACATTACTGGCCACACACACACACACGCACACATTACTGGCCCCCAACCCTCCTTCAGATTACACTTCATTCTCCAACGAATCCGTATTTGTGATCTGGGCTGATTTACTTGATGTTATCCCTTTTTCAGGGTACGACATCAGGTAAATCATCAGGTATGAAGGATAACGCTTTGCTTGTAGCCAGATCAAATAATCTACACATTTCAATTAATTTGTGCTCCTCAATTTTAGATGGATAGGAGATGCTAGATACCTAGTGGGTAGGTATTTGAGATGCCAGCGAAGAGAGCACCCAGATATCTACTAACCTATACACAGACGATCTACACATACATACCTACTAATCTACAACAACAAAGTGTTTGCCTGGTCAGACTGATGTTACTGGCCACAACTCGTTCTCAGAGTAGAAACATGATAAACCACATTGTCGGAAATAACGACTTGTTTATTCAACCTCAACAGGTACGAAACACCACCTCATTCAGCAGGCTCAATGGGACTGTAGCAATCCCGTACTCATTGAACTCCCGGACTCGTTGAATGGATCAGCCCTCAATTTTCCATTAATCTATGCCCTGTGAATGCAGCAATTACTTGAATAACGAAAAAGCATGGAAGAAAAGAAAAAAAAGAAGGGAAAAAACAGGTCAGTAACAAAGAGTTACACCTGTCTTTGTTACAGGTCCCCAACTTTTTCAACACAAGTTTTCACTAACTTGTAACATAGTTGTGGCTAATATTAGCGAAAAGTACGTGTTTTTTTCTGGATTCCAAAACGCTCCTGGAACTTTTTTTTCTAATTTTGGTGTAGCAATTAAATTTCAAAAATGGGGATCACCAGTAACAAAGAACACCCATCAAGTTTTCTTGTTTGGGTAAAAAATGCAGCTATATAAATCGAACAAGATCTAGAATTGTGATAGGATCTCCCACGGGTTCCCCCAACGTACTCCAGCATTTTCCATAGTCTATGAGAGTCCTTCTATAGATATTTCAATGTATAGTTATTGTTTGCTTTCCAGGTGTAGTGGGGTGTATTATTAGTTATTACATAAGTTATCACTAGTCTGGAGTAGAAACAAAACATTTACTACTTACCTAATGTTTGATACAACCACGGTAGCAGTACCCGGGCTCATGGGCTACTTATGAAATAAAAATACTAGCTAACTTCTATGCGAAAACTTGAAGAACTATTCGTACTCTCAGATTTCGAATGATCCGTCCATCTATCCCTACTTCCCTACTATATTATAAAAACGGATCTCTGTCTGTCTGTCCTTCTATGCACGGCCAAACGGCTCGACGGATATCGACCAAATTTGGCACGAATATCCGGTAGGCTCCCAAGTTGTGCAACGTCGCATTTTTAATTCCCTGACCATAGCGGAACTATGGTCGACCATGGTCAACTTCGTTAATTGAAATGGTAACCCCTATTTTTTATCGCGTATTCGTAATCTACGTGAAATTCTATCTACGATCGACCCTTCGGACTACCCCCGCGGTCGACCATAGCGCATCCATGGGCCCCTCCATGGTCGAATCCCGAATTGCTCAACGGATATCGACCAAATTTGGCACGAATATCCAGTAGGCTCCCAAGTTGTGCAACGTCGCATTTTTAATTCCCTGACCATAGCGGAACTATGGTCGACCATGGTCAACTCCTGAATGGCTTGACGGATATCGACCAAATTTGGCACGAATATCCAGTAGGCTCCCAAGTTGTGCAACGTCGCATTTTTAATTCCCTCACCATAGCGGAACTATGGTCGACCATGGTCAACTTCGTTAATTGAAATGGTAACCCCTATTTTTTATCGCGTATTCGTAATCTACTTGAAATTCTATCTACGATCGACCCTTCGGACTACCCCCGCGGTCGACCATAGCGCATCCATGGGCCCCTCCATGGTCGAATCCCGAATTGCTCAACGGATATCGACCAAATTTGGCACCAATATCCGGTAGCCTCCCAAGTTGAACGTAGGCGCATTTTTAATTCCCTGACCATAGCGGAAATATGGTCGACCATGGTCAACTCCTGAATGGCTTGACGGATTTTGATAAAATTGGGCACAAATACCCGTTAGGCTATGGGATTTTTCCGTCGTTTGTTGGTTCCACGATACTGCGTACAGCGAATCTCGGATAGCGAGCGAAGCGAGCGGTCAGGCTATAACCTATACAGTAAGTAGTGATGCCAATCCAGCAAGTTATATCGAAGCTTCACAATGCATCATTTATATTTCCACTCTGCTACACTCATCGCAAATAAGTACATACCGAGTACTCATTTATACATCATTTATTAATAACACTAACCGTTGGGATGCATGGGTTCCGAACACTGGGGACATGTGATGCCGACCCGGGACTCTGAGATCTCTATC
The DNA here is from genome assembly GCA_954871275.1 of Leptopterna dolabrata. Classification (NCBI taxonomy): domain Eukaryota; kingdom Metazoa; phylum Arthropoda; class Insecta; order Hemiptera; family Miridae; genus Leptopterna; species Leptopterna dolabrata. Next base: position 45,658,486 of record OX940976.1, on the reverse strand, counting down.
CTGAGGTAGACCTGAAAACAGTCGTAGCAGGACCTGTGTGAGCAGGTCAGCAGCTGGGGGAAATAATGCGGCTCCAATTCGCTCAGGCACAGGCTGCATTCTATCAGTCCGTCGCTCTAAGAAAAAAAAATTAGTTAACTAAGTCAACAATACATCAACAAGGCAAATAACAACGGTTGGATGAAACTTTTGGTATTGTTTAAAGAACTTATTATTAATGCCGAAAAATTATTTAATTTATACTTAGCATATGAGTTCCTAATATTCAGTGATGTACTCGTAGGAATTTATCAAACCTAGCACACGTTGATGTTCAAAAATATCTGCTTATCAAGAGCAAGATTTTCAACTGATACAACCGGTATGATAGAACATGCAACGAGTGTGTAGGTCCCCACGGAACAGGTTACTCCACCGTTCTTAGCTAACTGTATTAACATTTGTAAGAGATCATATTTATATACGAAACCCATCGATAGGGGGTTAGAGGAAAAGCCTTATTTTTATACATATATGATCTAGGATCTTACTTACACATACAGGACCTGGTACATTTTCAACTTACCCTTGCAGGGCCTGAGGAGGCAGAAGTCTTATTACTCACTGAGTCGTCGTGTAACCGAGGCTCCAAACTAACTTTTGTGCTGTCCACTGGACTTTCGCCTGTAACATAGGTATCACACATCATCATTATCCTCATTTTGTTAACTCTATATTTATCGAATATCAGTAACATAACAACTGAGCATTAATTTAATCCCATCAAGTTAATTTACTTAAGCACAATATTTCAAAAGTTTCACCAATAATTATTTTAATCGTACTATCAATAGATTTTAAGGAATACTGCTAAACTGGGGCTGAAGTACTGAGTTCCAAACGTATTTCACGCTTATACAGACCTCGGCCTGACTTATCTTTGATCAAATCGATACCGAACTACATATTTTGGTTTATTATTTTCAATAATGAACCATTGGAATCGAGCATGAAAAAAAAATTCTTACCCCCCCTCAAAATTTGATGGTTTACGTTTCAAGGTATGTAGAATCCAAAACTGCAATAAAAATATTTCTGTCTGTCCGCCGTACGCCGTACGGGCCACTTTTCTTAGTTACCATGAAACAAAATTGATGAAATTCGGGTTATAGGTTCCGTTCGGGGTCTAGTTGGTCCTCGAAGCTCGACGTTACTGTGAGTCATCTCTAAGGGGTTCAAAATAGGGGTTGAAATTTTCAAAACGCCTATACCATTTTTTTACGTGAATATTTTTACGGTTTTAAATAGTTCTTGAACTTGCGAGTTTGTCATCGGCAGAATTATTTTAGCAACATTTAACTCGTGATTTAGGTAGGTACCTAGTAACGAGTACGGGGTTAGGTACTAACCTACGGAGGGTCTGCGATCTACATAAAATGTACAGAGTAGTACATATTATATTATTTAGACGGGTTATCTATACATAGAGCTGTGATCTGTAACAGAAGGGTATTCTATACAAAATAATAAACCGTTGTGCAGGGATTTGCAGCGTTTTTTAAAAACATTCCGAATATTAACTCACGCATTAAGGTGCAAAACAGGTAACAACAGGTAACTGTTCACCAAGTCTTTATGATCTAGAAGTGACTAGCGTAAGGACACTTAGAAGGGCGGGCTTCACCATATCAAGTGCGAGTTACTTTAACATGGAGTTACAGAAAAATATAGGCATGCAAAACGCATTCATTTTTTCTGGACCACCGCCTTAAGGGTACTATGTACTTACTGTAAGAACCGCGAGGAGTTGGAACAAACAAATTGTGGCTTGAAACCTTCATGGCTCGATCCTAGAACTGATTTTTAAGAAAATCTGCCACTTAAAAAATGTAGGATAGCTCTCTTACGTTAGGAGGATTCCCATTTGGAGTCCGACATAGATGACTTACCCAGAATCAGCTGCACCTACCTTTGCACAGTACAGCTACAAGCCATAGTTACCAGTTACTTCAAGATCATAAAGATTTGATTACACTTTTCCTGTACAGCAGTTATCTTGTTGTTCAAATATATGGAGTTTCTGGTGATTGCTGAGATTTAACAACACAGTTTTGTTTCCTATGAGACGAAGGACTATTCACAAATCCGTAAAGGACATGCTGCTCAAACAAATAAAAGGTGATGACAAAAACATCTAATTACCAACGCTGATCATTCAAGGTAAAACCCACAGCTCAGCAGTTTAGCAGTTTACGAGGAATGACTTCACATTCAACAACTCATAATATATCACTCATCTTGGATGGAATACCAACTATTGGCCCACGATGAGCCAAACCTGAAGGGATTTCATACTAAACATTCACGTAACCGTAACCGAAGACTGGATTTTCATTCTGAATGTTTCAGAATACATAATAATACTTACGTGTTTGCCATGAGTCAATCGGAACAACCATCACGAACCTTTCAGAACGTGCAGGGAAAGGGAGGGACGTACCTACTAGGTACTTTCGAAGGGTATAGGTCGGAATTTTACAATTTCATGGCGCCCTCGACCCCCCCCCCCCCCCGAACCCCTCGAACCCCCACATAATTTTCGGCGTGTGACGCCACAGAAGGCATCGACCGGAATGGACGTAGCAAAGAGTACCAAATTTCGAGACCATTTTTATAACGTCTCCGCTAATTGACCATGATCTTTCGATTAACAAAAAAAATCAGTAATCAAAAATATTCAAAAATACATAAATGTAGTTATGCTGAGTTGTTCAAGTGTAGGTATATAATATGCAAGATGTGCTTTTATTTTTGTTCATTATTACTAAATCTTGTATATGCTATTAGCTACTATTATCTTTATATTATAAAAGCTAATTGGCTGTGATTTAACAAAATACAGCTGTAGTGCTGTTAATCCGTTTTCTTTCCAACAACCATAAAATGAACAGATCCGACCGGAGGGAGGGATTCCATATAATTCCTCCTTTGCATAAATATACAAGATTCGTGGGAGAGAAAATCCCAATTCTAGTTAAAGTGGTACAGTAGTCGCGTTGATCTACCGAATCGAGTACACTTCCCCGTATCCAAAATGTCATCCTATCCTGATTGATATAATCCAAATTAATTTATGCAAGTTTCATGTAGGTACACCTACACCTACTGTTGTAGGTAGACTAATTTTGCTACATTCCCAATAGGGGTACACAAACAAAGGACGACGCTAGAGATTTGCGAATTATCATAAACGTTTCGACCCGGTCAGGTAAATCATTTTTCATCTCGGTTACGCGTACTTATCCTTATTTAAATAATCGTAGGTACCTGGTTCGATCCAACATCGTCCTGAAACATTGATTTTTTTCTATAACCAAGTACCTATATTAGGACTGTGCTCTATCTTGTATTTTCATCATTCAATTTTGTAAAATTTCCTCATTCAATAATTTCTGGGCCAAGCCTTGTGGCAGCAATGTGGACCGATTGATGTTGCTCGGTTCCGCTGACAATTCCTTCCAGCAAATCTTTCGACTGCGTCAGCTAATATCTCATCTTTTCTTAGTTTTCTTCATTTGATATTCTTCATGATATCTTCTGGCCAAGACGTCAGTGACGTGTAAAGCCGCGTCCACATCGGGCGAGCATTTGACGAGATTAGCACTTATTGGCATTTCGCGGGTGTCGTAGGTGTAGACGTATTCGGTAGCATTCGCAGAGGTTGTTCGTCGAAGGTACATCAAAGGTACAAAGGTACATCAAAGGGTGTTCGTCAAAGGTGCTCGCCCAGTGTCGAACACCAGAGTCACGAACGTCAGTCAGTTATCTCTGTTCAGGATGGGTAGGAATGAAGTATTCCACGAATTCAAACGCTGCACGTGTAGGGTGGTGGCACCATTACCATACTATGTAGTGGAGATTTCGCGGTTTTCTTAAATTTTGTGGTAAATTTTCTTCCAAGAAGCATTTGGGGAGTAGTAGCTTATGGTTCTACTCACTGAGAACGCAGTGAAACCAAGAACATGAGGAAATTATGTTCCCTCTAATTATAGTTAATTATCTTCGAAACTTTTTTTTTGTCACCAGTTTTATACAGGCGAAAATTGGGTGACACCAGTACCATACACATTTTGGCACCAGTATCATACACCGTATAATCTCTACCAGTCGCTGGCGAAGTGCATCATTATACTCAGCCCTGTCTGCCCTATCTCCACAAATCCTGTTGCCACGAACGGAGAGTGAGCGAGGAATGCTTCGTTTCGTGTGAGGAGGGTGGCAGCTCTTGTAGTGCAGATACTGCTGGGGGGTTTGTAGACTTGACGTGGTCCTTGGTTCTGAAACCCCCCCAGCAGCACCACCACATACAAAAAGGTCACCGAATGAACCGAAAACTGATGTGTAAACCGTAATTATCTAGTCGCTCCAGGAAGACCTGTAGCTCGTGCTCACCATGGTTGCTGGTGATCAAGAAAGTCCTGCTCTAGCCGGCCCATAAACAGATTAGCATAGGAGGGTGCCATTCCCGTCCCCATAGCTGTGCGCCTAACTTGAAAATAATGGTGGTCTCCATAATGAAAGTAATACGTCCAAGTACGGGTGGCGGTAGGCCACGGGAGCTATTCAGTAAAATAGGCGAACCCTGGAGACATTGAAAGAGGCTGTCTCCTGAGGGAGACTATCTGTTTTATGAATAGGAATCTGATGGAAATTTCAAATGAAATTCGGGCAGTGACATTTCAAGTCTCAAATGGTCATTTTCTGTCTTTACCAACCCTTCCACACTATGAACTAAATCACTCGCGACGAAATCGAGGAAACCCATTTCAAAGAAAAACGGAGTTATTGAAAAATAATCTATTTCCACTAATACACGAAAAACGCAAAAAACACTGTTATACCGGTTTCGGTGATCAAACCATCGTCAGTAACACACAATAACTGAAGGCATGTTGGAGAGGAGACCTTATTTATAGTCACAAAGTGAAATGTGGTCGATTGGGATTGGTTGTGAAAAAGAATGGTGAAGGGAACAGAGGGAGGGTGGTCGAATCTGATTGGTTGTGGAGAAGAATGGTGAAGGGAACAAAGGAAGGGGGGTCGATTCTGATTGGCCCAGGAAGAGAATGCCAAAAAGTGAAAGGAACATGAGGTGATAGGGAGGTGAAGAGTGGGGGGGAAGAGGGGTGGAACCAAGCTGTCACAGAAATGAATGCAATAATGGAGAAAAACTTAAAGGAACTACATCATTCAAAGATTTACCCAACCTATCACTCTTAATAATTTCGAATTTTTCAAGTACATCCAACATGCTCCCTTTTGGGCAAAAATGAAGATATTCAATGAACTGTCTGTCTGCAAGATCAAAATTGAAGCTATGACTGGATTCATTCAAGTGACGTGCAAAGGCCGAATCACCCTTATTATCCCTGAAATCTTTTTCATGTTCCTTTATTCTTTCTCTAAACTTCCTACCAGTTTGACCACAATAGTCAAGTCCACAAGAACACTAATTTATAAACACCACTTTTATCTTGAACATTAATTTTATCTTTAACTGAACTTAATGAAGATTTGAGATTATGTTTAGTTTTATATCCTACTTTGAACCCTTTAGAAGTTAATATTTTACCAATTTTATCCGAAATTTTTCCGTAATACGGTATACTGATCCAAATTTTTTCCTCAGTCGTAGCTTCCCTAACTAGGTTTGAAACTCCTTCCCTACTCTTTTTTCTAATAACCCTATTCCATATTGTATCAATGAGATCTCCCCCATAGCCATTACTCGCCGCTATACTTTTAATAGTTAACTTTTCTTTAGCTAAATTCTGTTCACTCATTGGTATAGATAAAGCTCTGTTAATCATAATATGGAAAGCAGCATTTTTGTGGACTACTGGATGATTTGAAGTACTATGAATGGTAATATCGCTGTAAATATCTTTCCTATATATGGAAAACTCATGTTTTCCATTATTCAACGAAATGGAAAGATCAAGAAAATTTAGGTGATTAGATCCGAATTCTAAGGTGAAGTTAATGAATGGATCTACGTTATTAATTTGTGTATGATATGAACCAAGTTGTCTTTCAGTCCCTTTCCAAAGAATGATGATATCTTCTACATATCTATACCAATAAAGGAGGCTATCTGATTTAAATTTTCGGAAAATTTGTTTTTCAAGAAAATCCATGTAAATATCTGCAAGCAATGGAGACAATGGAAATCCCATTGCAACCCCTGGTTGAGTATAGTATTTCCCATCGAACAAAAAATAATTCTGATCCATACAGACAGACATTAAAGTACACAATTCATCTTTTTCAAACAAATTTAAATTAGAATCGTGAATCAACCCATTAACAACCCCTCCCTTCACCATTCTTCTCCACAACCAATCAGATTCGACCACCCTCCCTCTGTTCCCTTCACCATTCTTTTTCACAACTAATCCCAATCGACCACTTTTCACTTTGTGACTATAAATAAGGTCTCCTCTCCAACATGCCTTCAGTTATTGTGTGTTACTGACGATGATTTGATCACCGAAACCGGTATAACAGTGTTTTTTGCGTTTTTCGTGTATTAGTGGAAATAGACTATTTTTCAATAACTCCGTTTTTCTTTTCCTTCCACACTACTTTCAGTGTTTATATACATAAATTATTCGCGATTTTAGCCGTTTTACCGATTTCTGACCCTTAAAAACTCAAATTTGACCCCCTTAGAATTTTCAAAAATAGCTCATCTTCGAACTCATCCTTTTTATTATGTACCCAAGGTCAGATACCGTCTGGCGTGACAAAAATAAACAAAGGCAGAAGACTCCGCAGGCGAAATATTCCTTCTATACTAATTATTGAGAGTTTTCATCTTTAATCTTTAATATTTTCCACCACCTGTCACCAAAATTCACACACACACACACACACACACACACACACACACACACACACACACACACACACACACACACACACACACACACACACACACACACACACACACACACACACACACACACACACACACACACACACACACACACACACACACACACACACACACACACACACACACACACACACACACACACACACACACACACACACACACACACACACACACACACACACACACACACACACACACACACACACACACACACACACACACACACACACACACACACACACACACACACACACACACACACACACACACACACACACACACACACACACACACACACACACACACACACACACACACACACACACACACACACACACACACACACACACACACACACACACACACACACACACACACAGAGTTGATTAAAAACTTCGGTGACACCGGCCCTTAGTTCAATTCACTGAACGTTCGTTCAATAGGATCACAGAGTAAAATAATCAAGGACCCAGTAATTAGAAATGGATGTAGGAAGGGGGAACAAAAGAACTATCGTTCTGTGCATTATGGATTATGAACTAAGAACTACTTACACAAGTAAATACTCAATCAGAAGGCGACTGAGATAGTTCCTTAGTTCTTGTAGTTCATAGGAACGGTGGATACTACACGAGGAGTTGAAAGTATCCACTGAACGATAGCCTTTAGTTCATTAGCAGTCATTCAGATGAAGTGAATTTACTACTTGAGGAGTTGTTTAGTTATGATTTAGTTTAGTTGTTCAGATGGGGTGGATACTGCATAAGGAGTTCACAGTATCACGGAACGACAGTTCAAAGGAATAAGGAACAAAGTTGGCGTCGTTCAGCCGTTCCTTTGTCCGGTCGTTCCTGTATCCATGCCAGAAGACAGTCTGATAGTTCAACTATTTATATCGATCTTAGTTAGTTCAGTGTTTGTGCTGTGTGACTGGAAACGATAAGGAACTGGAATGAACTACTGAAGGAACCCAAAAGAACACTACTCCTTTCAAGGAGTGAACTAACTGAACTTGAGTCCCACAAATGAACTACTCTTACCCACCACTACGACTACTATCTTATTGTATAGATCAGTAATGTCACTAGGAGATCAAAATCACCATTTGTTTGTTGAGGTGGGGTGTGAAGGGGGTGTCTGAAGGCGCGGTGGCGGTGGCGCCGCGACATTGAGCAGGCGCCGAGCGAGGAGTGGGGAGGGGTGGAGCAGGCGCCGCAGGGAGAAACGCGGCCAGCTCCGTTTCTTCGTCCCGCGGTCCTCCCCTCCTGATCCGCCTGACCCGCCCTTCCTCATCCTGTAAACAAAACAAGAAAAAAACGTTAGTCAAAATATATAATGATGACATTACTAATATCTTAAAGTGTTAGCGAATTTTCAAAGAAAATGAAGCTATTGCAATGGGTCCAACATTTTCAGAATACGAACTTTGTACATTTATTTATATGCAAATCCGTTTCAGAGCACCCTGACATCATCCCTCGATTTTAACGAAATTTTTATACAGATATAGATATAAATTGAGTGTTCTTTTCTGTCTAGTAGAAGTAAAGTTGGGAGAGGTTGTTTGACCAAACTAGACTTGTTTTTGTTTAATCCATTGCTCAACGTTTCCACCTAGTGTACCAGGTCCTATTCGTGAGTCATTATGTAATGAGGATGGTTGTTTAAATGAGTAACTGAGAGATGAGTTATTGTTCAGATGACTTGAAGTGGCTTAAAGATTTAAAAATACAAATGGAGATACACGTAGACCTCTACGCCGCAAGGTAGAAGAGGACAGACGAAGAAGAAGAAGAAGATAAAGATACATATACATATTTATATTTGTCAACGTCTCACTCCATACGACATCTGACCTTGGGCACATGATAAAAATTCCATATTTCGCCAAAATGTTCTTATTGTCAAACGAAAGTATGAGTTCGAAGATGAGCAATTTTCAAACTTTTAATGGAGTCAAATTTAAGTTTTTAGGAGTCGAAAATCGATAAAAACTGCTAAAATCGCGAATAATCTACAGACACAATATCACTGTAAATGGTATGGATGGTTGAGTAAAGACAGAAAAATACCATTTCAGTTCAGCTTCAGTCATATTCGGATTTTTGGGGGTAAAAAAATAGTATCAAGGGCTAAAACCAATATTTTCACCTCACGTTATGTGGTATGGTGATTCGCGAGGGAGGGACTATTTCGATGATAAAAATATTCCTCTAAAATGAATAATTAAAAAAAAGAAGTCAAATTTGACTTTATAAGGGTAAAAAATCGATAAAAACTGCTAAAATCACGAGAAAAAAATATATAATTTTACGAAAAGTGGTTTCTCGCTATATCATCTTCTTACACAATAGCGCGAATATTTCCTCGAGAATTCGCTCTTATACATATGCTGCATGAATGGAAATTCCCATGTTCATGGCTACCATGTGTGTCCTTCAGGAATAATATTTATACATTTTGACTAGAATAGAATTTTAGCAAAAGAACGCTTCCGCATTACAAAGAGTTCCAGTTTTTGGATAAGCGTCAATTAAAACTCTACAGCTACGCAGGAGGTGTGCCCATAACTTTTTTTTTCTCCCCAGGATCAATTGGCATAAATTCTTAATTTCGCACATTTCCCACCAGCATGAAACACCAGCACAATCGTTAACTTCTGTTGCTTGCAAGTCTGCTTCCTTTACGCATCAACCAGATGTCCCCACACCCCACCTTGGTTTGATGGGTATAGCTCCGGTTTCATTTGGACAAGCCGTTTTGAAGTCACGGCACTCTGGGAATCACTTTATTATTGGTGTGTTTTTTCCGCCCAAGTTGCTAAAAATCCGAACGTTTCTGGCTACATCAGTGAACCGAATTCAATATTTAGGGAGGTTATTCAACGGGCAATTTCATGCTATTTATTTTGGTGTCGGTGGGGACTGCTGAAACGTTGGTAGTTTTCGCGTATAAGCGAAAAACAGGGAAAACTGCGAAAAAGTCGATGTTTTTGGGCTGCAAAAAATTAAGCCCACCTCCTGCGATTGAGCAAACTTAGATTACTCGCATTTAGGACCAACTAAAAAGGCACTTAACCGATTTCTAGTTTGTCGGAAGTAATTCCATCTAACGCCTTCTCGGGATCCAATTTGACTGGTCTATCGGATAAGCGTCAATTAAAACTCTCTACAGTCACGTAGATACCCGTAATGTTTGGAATTTTCCCCCGCAGGAACAGTTGGCATAAATTCTTCATTTCGTATATTCCGTACATTTCCTACCAGCACGTAACGGAGCATAATCGTTACCGTCTGTTGCTTGCACATCTGCTTGATCTACACATCAACCAGATGTCCCCACACCCCACTTTGGTTTCACGAGTACAGCTCCGGTTGCTGGTTTCCAGACCTTCTGGGCGCCTTATGGGTGTCAAAAATACCTCCTCGACAATACAGGAACACTGATCGGTCCTTCCTGTTCCCGCCAACATGCACTGTCCCTCAACAAACATTCACTCTTATCGCAACCCTCGATTTATTTAAACGAGAAACGCATTGAAATCCCTATTCATATTTCTGTTTACAGAGAATTCAATTTGCAATTACAACATTTCCTGGTTTTCTATTGTTCTTGATTTCCGAGGTCTACCCAGGGTCAGGAAGCATTTGTTTTTCCACGTGCCTAACTTGGGAGTAGCATGATTAGAGCCGGGTTGAATGGAGACTTAAGAGCCTGAGGCCCTGCCTTTCACTTACATTCCGTGAGAGCAACCTTCCACAAGTCCTTAACTTGATAGGGAGCTATAGAAGGGAAAGCTAGGAACAACTCTGTAAGCCACTTGAATTTGCACTCTTAGTATAATTTTAATGCCAACGAAAAATATGAAAGCTAACCACAATGGGGTAAACCATTTCCCAACTCGTCTATATGGTTTCAAGCACTACAGAAAATTATCCAGTAAATGAGCATAAATTTAAGATATTCAATTTCTTCTAATCTATTCGAAACGTTGCTATTACCTACATTATATTATTATTATGCATTCATAACACTCATTCCAAAACTCGGAACCGATTTTCAGTGAATCCTAAAACCAACAGGCGGATACCGCAAAATATAGGACCATTGTAACCTTATCGCATCTGTTGAAAGGGTCATTAATCGTTCCAAAATTAAATAAATGTATCTGCATGTGTTTTTCTCGGAAAGAGTTGATATAACCGGATGAACAGACAATGGTACTTATGGTACAGTAAGGCTATCAGAGTTTAATTTCGATAAGTGCGTAGGTAGGTACTTCATATCGGACCCACAACTACCAAAGCATGTGTACCCAGATACTACAAAAAAATCTATGAACGGCCATTCACCGATTTTAATGGGAATTAATTAATATACCTAGTTCATTTTAACGGTAAAATCAACTATAAATTTAGGAGTTCGAACTTATGATGTTCTTGAACCACAAGTCATTTACAGAAAAGAAAAACGAATCCATGCAACTGTGATCGATGAAACATGTTCAACTTTCTTTCCACTTTGTTCCACAATGTGACTTACATCAAATTGAGCACGTATCAGCCTCCCGTACTTCGCGTACAATAATAAAGCGCCTACAATAAAGAGAGTAATTTACACAACACAAAGTACGTTATAGCCTAGCCCTAGACCCATCTCAAATCTTAAAGCGTTAGCATGGGTCGAAAACTCCGATAATTGTTGATAAAACAACCCAGACAATAAATTGAAAAAAGAAACAAGCTTTTGCCCTCCAGTAGTTTTTGGTTTATTATTTTCAATAATGAACCATTGGAATCGAGCATGAAAAAAAAAAATTCTAACCCCCCCTCAAAATTTGATGGTTTACGTTTCAAGGTATGTAGAGTCCAAAACTGTAATAAAAATATTTCTGTCTGTCCGCCGTACGCCGTTTGGGCCACTTTTCTTAGTTACCATGAAACAAAATTGATGAAATTCGGGTTATAGGTTCCGTTCGGGGTCTAGTTGTTCCTCGAAGCTCGACGTTACTGTCAGTCATCTCTAAGGGGTTCAAAATAGGGGTTGAAATTTTCAGAACGCCGTAGCTCGAAAACTTCCGATAGAAGGGTATGGTTTTTTTACGTTATTAAATTTGTCTTGAGCTAAACAATTTTTTGAGACCACCGGAGCATCGTACGTACAGCCGTTCGTGAGCACCAAAAAGCTTCGTCAACACGATCGTGAATCAAACGGTATAAATCCGACCCGGATATCATCACTAGGGAGCACCTGATTATAATCAAGGATGGCTGTATGAAGTCGAGTTGTTTGTTCTGCGATATTATTTCATTTGACAAGTGATGGACTATTGGATTTTGATGGTAGGTAGGTACTTCTGAAACTTGAACAAACGTTGAAGTATTATTGATGGGTAAATTATTACACAATGGCAAATTATTACACAACGGTAAATTATTACACAACGGTAAATCATTACACCACGGTAAATTATAACACAACGGCTCATCTACCCAGAAGGGGCTGGATTTTGTTGATAGGTACTTTTGCAACTTGAACAACCGTTGAAGTATTATTGATGGGTAAACTATTACACAATTGCAAATTATTACACAACGGCAAATTATTACACAATGGTAAATTATTACACAACGGCTCATCTACCAAGAAGGGGCTGGATTTTTTTGATAGGTACTTTTGCAACTTGAACAACCGTTGAAGTATTATTGATGGGTAAATTATTACACAATTGCAAATTATTACACAACGGCAAATTATTACACAACGGCTCATCTACCAAGAAGGGGCTGGATTTTTTTGATAGGTACTTTTGCAACTTGAACAACCGTTGAAGTATTATTGATTGGCAAATTATTACACAACGGTTCATTATTCTATCTCCGTAGAAGGGGAACCTATACAGGTAAATTATTACACAACGGTTTAGGTAGGTACCTAGTAACGAGTACGGGGTTAGGTAATAACCTACGGAGGGTCCGCGATCTACATAATAATTATAGAATATTACATATATGTTATATAGAAGGGTTATCTATACGGAGACCTGTGATCTGTAACAGGAGGGTATTCTGTACAAAATAATAAACCGTTGTGCAGGGATTTGCAGCGTTTTTAAATTCATATAATGATGCGAGGTGATTTTGATTTCCTATTTCGTTTCGATTATAATATATTATTATTATTATTATTATTATTATTATTATTATCTCTTTTCGGAAACTTATAAGAAAGCTACAGGTCAAACCGCAATTTGAACTCCTCTTATTATGATTTTCTCTCTAGTTATGATTTTCATATATACTGACACCTACGAGTGTCTGCGAACATCATAGGTTCATACATATTGTTAGCTATTTTTAAACAGGAACAAAGGAATATAAAATTCTCTTGATGAAATTATGGGTATCATATTTCATGATGAGTGAGATAACAGAAATATTGTTTCGAAAACGGCTTAGTCAGATCGACCTGATGGAAAGAAAATCTTTGTCTGCGGTTGTCACCTTCTGCCCGGTACAAAAGGGAGCACCGGAGGCTTGGAAAGGGAGCGAGGGGCAAACGAGAGAGGTGCAGAGGAGTGAGGCGCGGCTATACACGGAATAGGTGAAGATGAGTCCCGATAAGAGGAACCAACGTGGGATGAGGTTCAGAGTTGACGTCAGAGCCCTGCGCACATTTCAGATGGCACAAACAGCCCCCCCCACCCCCCACCACAAAATACCGTCAGTTAATTCAAAGGGAAATTTTGGCACAATTCGCCAACGAACCGGTGTACGCAACGTAGGTACCGGTGTACCATGAAGAACACCTACCCAAACATCCCCCCCTTCCATTATTTGAAAGTAAACATTGAGAGATGAATTCACCAATAGATTCGACGAAGTCACTCGTTGTCACAGTTGGATGGATTATATTCCATGATACGGTTGAAGCGGAAGAACAATGATTTACTTGTACCTACCATGAACTTTCACCCTTATGAAATTAACTGGTCAATAAGAAAGAAACATGGATCCCCCTCCCCCCAAAAACCGATTTAATAAACGGATACGCAGGTATTCCTTGACAAGCTGAACCCCCTCCCCCCCACCTCCAACACAATCAATTCTGTACTACATTATTAGAAAACATGCGCAAATTTGAAGGGTTCACACTTTGACTGTCGGGCATTTATTGGTTTTGGTACAACGAGGACACCGCTGAATGCAAAACGCTGCAAATTAAAATGATTACCTACATAACGGTTTATTATGTAAGTATACATCAAATTCTGCATATATCACAGGTCTTCCACTGGTCAACACTGTTACCCTTAAAGGTACGCATTCTTGGTTATTTAGATCACAACAATAATATCGCAATACCGCGAGATTCATAATCAAGCATGTAGGTATATCTATGATTTTCGAGAATAGCTTGTAACTGACACATTACGTTCAAGTTATTATAATAATTTTTCGTTTGCCCATTGGCAGAGAGGCTGTATTGCCCTAATTATGCATAGGCCGTTCAATAAAAATACTAACACTCTCACCCTATCTCTCTCCCTCCCCTCCTCACCATTACATGTTTACCTTTATTCAATAGTTTTGTTCAATTGTATTAGATTATAGACATGTGATAAAGATGTGCTAGATCACCTGTTCTGTTGTCGGGTCACCCGTATCGCCTGGCACTGGCACCGCATCTGCTGACAATCATTTTACCAAAATCACCAATAACTGCACTTTCTAAGCAAAACCATTAAACGTTTCATTACTTCCCGTCACGTGATTCATGAATTTTACAGTCAACTACGGCTAAAGTGACTCAACATTAACGGACCAGTTTTACTTCTCCCGCTCTAACGACAAAATAGAAAGTAGCTCATGAAGCATTTTCCCTGTTCTTATCTTTACTGCCCTCTAATGATTTCGAACTTTTCTTGACCTATAACGCCAAGAAACGTTTAAAAGGACAAGGCACATCGTTCTAAGGTACAACCTTAAACACTGGCACACCTCAGTATCTCCAAGGCAGCGATATCTCAAAGGCACTTATCTTCCTCAGCACCTATCAAGTGTATCGAAAATTACTTAACAATAACATCCCTACTTCATTTACGATTGCAGATGCATTATGACTGAATTGCCGAAGATACTACCTCTACCCTTTTCATAATTTTGAATCTTAATTTAGTCACAATGTCTATTGTGTACCTACTAAAAATAAATTTAAAAAAAAAGTTCCAGTCACGAAGCATGGCTGTAAGAGCGAATTTTTAAAGAAATATTCGTAGTATAGTGGAAAAAGAAGATAAATCATACCACTTTTCGTAAAATTATGGCCATGATTTTGGCCATTTTTACCAATTTTTTAAATCCAAATTTGACCCACTCTTTATTGAGAAAAATATTTTTATAATCGAAATAGTCCCTCCGTCATGATTCACCATCACATACAACGACCGGTGAACCCCAAAAATCCAAGTTTTACCCCTATTCTTTATTAAAAACAATTGAAATAGTATTTTTCTGTATTTACCACTTTTGCCGTTTTTAGCGATTTTTGACCCCGTAAAACTCAAATCTGACCCCCTTAGAATTGTTGAATTTCTCTTTTGTTTGGCAATACGAACGTTTTGTTGAAATATGGAATTTTTATCATGTACCCAAGGACAGATATCGTACGGAGTGACAAATAAATAAATAAATAAGGGCCAAACGTGTATAAATATATATATATATATATATATATATATATATATATATACCACATACCACGTACATACATACGTATATATATTATAATATACATAGTTGGGAGAGGCCTACTAGACAGGAAAGAACACTCAATTTATAATATACATACATATATAGACTTTTTTTGTTAAAATCTAAGGACGAATTCAACCGGCTTTGAAACGGATTTCAAAAATTCCAAAAATTCATGTTCTGAAAATTTTGGACTCATTGCAATAGCATCATTTTCTTTGAAAACTCGCTAAAACAACATCAATATTATGAAAAAACGGTAGGGGCAGTAAGGGTGAAGGAGACAGTGAGTTCCTCAGGCAACTCAGTCATGAAGTCATATCTCCAACCTAAACAAAATGTAATGTTATTGCTAAGTTATTTTCAATACATTTAATAGGCGTTAATAAGGAAGGTGAAAGTGCTATTGATTATCGAAAAAGCTCCTAACAGTTAAGGAAGAGTCGTGCACAAAATTATGCTAGTTGGGTGGAAAAAAGCCAAATGGCGTCTGAGCGTAGGAGCATAATAGCAAGGACGAACAGAATGATCCCCTGTAGAGCCGGTCTTGGGGCGAAGGACTTCCTGGTGAAGCCAAAGTAGTCAATGGCGGTAGAACCTGACTCGATTGTCGAAAATGTTGAATATTTAATTGGCCTCAAAGATCATACAGGCGTCAACAAAGAAACCTGGTTAGCTGTCAGATATTATGTTAAGAATTTTCTCCGTTGTAAGAAGCAGACTTGCGCTTCTTTCTCAGCGGCTGGCGGAGTAGAAACCAGCAGTATCGAACTGGCAACATTCAATTCATACTATGATCATTAATCGACATGGATGCATAATTATATGATGAACGCAAGTACAAGGATTTAGTCACTACAGACAGGACATTACAGTGACTAAATCTCATTAGTTCTCTTTATAATCAAATCATTTTATGCACCAAGGAATATGCCTCGAGGGATAGTTATTATCGCTGATGTTGTATTCCATTTTATCAAGCAGTGTGATTGGATATTAGAGATACTTAGGTATTCTAGTGTTTTTATTGGATCCAGCAACTGCCAGTAATCCTAAGACAAATTATTAGATAGTAATACACTCAGTCGTAATTAAAACAATGGATTTAATGAGGAAAAAGAAAAACAGGAACAGGGACGGAATATTCCACGTCGGCTAAACCGGGTACACTACTGATCGCATCCAAACACCTTATGTAACAGATACCGATCTCACGATATTTTCTGACTAGCGTCTCCACTATTTCTCGTTTATTTATAAAAACGGGTATCGGGAGTTGCGGTGTTTAGAATTCTTTCGTCGTCCGCCACGCCATTACACGCTGTTTGTTTGCCCGAGAAGTCAATACTATTCTGAAACGATGATGAAGGTAAATGTTGCTTTCGAATCGCGGTGACAGTTGAACGGTCATTTTCCTGCGATATCGACCATCCATTATACAGAACAGATACTTCCTTTCGACTGGGCAATCGGATAAAGACAGGTTTCATTTGGTCAAGTGTAAACGGCAATACATCAAGCAAATTTTTTTTTCAATACTCTCCTGCACTGTCTGTTTTTTAATACGCCTTTTTAAAAAATGCTCCCCTGTGGGGAAATGAGTAAGTAAATTAATATGGGTTCTAGGTACTACCTACTAATTGCATCATAATTACTCACCTGCTTGTACCTCATCATAACTTAATCAAACAATCATGAACTCATATCTAAGTCTTGTTGGTTAACTAAACGAATGACTATCAGTACCGACCCAAGATGAGTAGATTGAGTACACTCTCTGCAGGCCTTGGTACAGGCCTATAAAAACAAGGGTGGAATATTAATTAACTTTGATCATCTGGTAATGTCCGCATGTCTTTCATTAAATTTAAATAACTTGCAAGGGTAATTAGTAGGATTTATGTTCGGAAAGGATTTTCTATTTTGCTCCAAATTTTATATACTTGGGAACACCAAGAAAGAAAATGATTTTCTCAACTACTTTTCTCTCCAGGCTTTTCTTTCCTCCCTAATGTACCTAAATTTATTCAATGAATGTTATGGAAATCCCCTTACTCAATCTCTACATAACAATATTCAACTGCAATTTACGATAAGCCAAAAATCGGGATAAAATTTACTCGCCGTCAGGTCAAAAATATCGAACCTCGGCATAAAACATTCCATCCCCATTGAAGTTTTGATCCCTGACATGTCTTGAATAAAATCTTGCTTTCGAGTTCTGCTCTACTGGTCTAATCAACTTTGTGTTTCCTGTGTGAAAGCAATCCCGTTCAGGTGTTGGTAGTAGTGTTGCTCTACTAACTCTCCAACGGACATTCTCTTTCTTAAATTATGTCGAATCACCCGTATCAGATGGGGGATTTATAATTTTAGTCATACCATACGTATAACATAGATGCGAAATTCTACTTGTTTCGATCCATTATAATATGTAAGTAAGTAAAGTAAAGTAAACAGCCATTTCAGGCTGAGGCTTTTCGTCCGACTGCCCTGCCAGCGTCGCGGACGTGACCAGCTGCTCTCCGATGAGAGGATCAGAATTCGACTCGACCATTTCGCTCTTTACTTGGCTACTCATTGCCTCGCCCCCTTGAGTGGAGAGGAGTTCGCCCAACATCTACGTGGGTCATACCTACTTGGTGGTCACGGTGGTCATCCATCCAAGTACTAACCACGCTCGAGGTATCTTACTATGGTGATCTCACGGGAACTGGTTTATTCCACCTGATAAGGCCCTTGGGCCATTGTAATATGTATTAACTAGGGGCAAAATAAATAGTTTTTCTAGCTACGCCGTTAGTACCTATTCAATATTTTAAATGCCAACCAAAGCCATCGTTATCGGACAAACCGAGCGGAAGCAGAACTGATTTCACTAATCAACACTTGAAATGGACGACTGCCGTTGGTTATGAATGAATTGGGAGGGCTGCGAAGGTTTTAACCGAATGAACTCCATGTCGGAATCTTGGAGAATCTCCAACGAGTTTGTTATTGGACAGTTTCCGGCGATCGTTGACCCAAACAGGGCGCCAGCTTCTAAAAAATGTAATAAACTGTCCACGGTGAAATTCCCGTTACTATCCGACACGACAATGGACAAGATGCAATGCTAAATTCCATGGAAAAGGGATACAGAGGGTAGAGTGGCAATTTTTGACGCCAAAAAGCTCGAATTTGACTCACTTGTTTCATTCAACAAGATATATTTTGGACTTCTATTAAAACAGTGTTTTAATGACTCGAGCCACCTTCCTATAACACATTTGGAGATTTTATATCAACTTACGGTGGGTTTTAGGCATTCGCACGGATTATTATAGGCTAGCTATCTAAATGGTCAAATAAATCAATGGCAACAAAAGAATTCAATTTTGACACGTGTTCACCTTTCCAGATCAAACTCGCCGTTGATACCAAGGGTATGGGTTCGTATACATACCTACTTCTGTAAATCAACCTACATCAACCACAGATTCAACCTGAGTTGCCAGGAGCACTCCTGAATCAAGATTCGCAAATGAAGTCGATACAACTAAATTAGGCTCAGCATATTCCTACCAACATGTAGGAAGTCTGATGCTCTTCAAAGACAGTGGAATCTGTTTGAGCCAAAAGTGAACGAGAAGGTCGACGAACTTCATTTTCCCGAGACAGGCGAGGAAACGGAACGGTTCCAAGTAACGGCTCTTATCTGAGTCCGCTGAAATGCATGAAGTCTTTCGTCTTTCAGAATATTAAGAACGCTAAGGAAGAAAATGCTAAGCAACTGTAGAGTATAATTATGTTAGCCAACTGTGGAGTATAATTATGTTAGGCAACTGTAGAGGTATAACACGATTCTAATTTAAGATTATCCTCTCAATAACAACAACATCAATAAAAAACGCTGCAAATTATTATACAACGGTTCACTATTTTCCAGTATAAATACCACGAACCAGACGTAGACCATTAAATCCAGCGTAAGACTCTTGAGTTGGTAGGGTCGTACATTTGCGGTGGACACCTACAAACCCATCCACGCACATAAGTTTTTATTACACAAACGTTTTCACCGAATTTGGATGATTCGTTTGGTCGTGAACAAAGAATTCGTACCAATCAATCAGGTAAAAAATACCTACCAACATAATCCAAAATCCCCATCCTTCTTCAAATGAAATAATACCACGGAACAACAAACTCGATTTCATAAAGCCATGCGTGATTATAATCAGCTGTACTATCCATCTAGGTGGAGTAATGTATACCGTATGATTCACACTCATGTTGACGAAGCTTTTCGGTTCGCGGTTCACGGCCTGTGAACTGTGAACGAACGGCTGGACGTACAATGGGTGGTCTAACAAAAATCCGGTTCGGAATCAATTTAGAAAGTCATAAAAAACCATACCCTCCCGCCATAAAAACAGTTTCAATGCTCGATTACAAAGATTCGTTAGGTAATGAAATAATAAATCAAAAATTAATTTACTGAAAATATTACCTACCACCAGCTTATTAATGTCAATTTAAGAGTCACCCATCGAAACCACTATCCGAACCTATCCTCAAAACTATTACATATCTATATCCATAATAGCCATACCAGATTATGTGGAATGTAAGTGACCTGATATGAAGTTGGAGAAGCATTCGAGAGTTATATAAATTACCGGTCGAGCAAGGACATCGTTCATCTATCTAGTCCAACAATATTTGGACGGCTTCCAGAGGGCGAAAATAATTGGAAACCGTAAGTCACCTTAATACGAAAACAATAATTCACCATCGGCGGTGGTACATGATCGAGTCCACGCTCCCACAGTAACACTCGAGCATAACAGCCCCCAGCAGTAGGTGAGGAAGGTGGAACGTGGGCAGGTGTAGGTGTAGACAACCCCTATTTTTAGATGACAAAAGTGCTTTGATATGTCCAACTATGGTTAGGAGTGAAGAGAAGGGGGTGATCAAGGAAGGGAGAGTTCATCAAGGTGAATCGATCGAAGCGACAAACGGTCAAAGAATAAAAATTAAAATACGAAGAGGAACGAAATAGTATAATTAGCATCAAAATGAGAAATAACTGGGTGTACATGATTCTTCAAATGATTTGTTTTCACTGACTGAGTCACATAACATTATCGCACCATGAGGACGCTAAGCGGTATATTATACAGGTTAATGGTTTGTATTCGATTCAGCTCGGCTCTGTGCCAGAATTCCAAAAGGAGTTACTCCGACACACAGATGAATGAAAAATACGAACTGTAATGAACTTTATTCAAACACTGCAGAGAGAGTGAGAGAGAGAGAGCACAATTCCCAAGCCAGATCGAAATCACAACCGATCAACCGTATAAACCAACGTGAAGCTAAGTAAGAACATGGGACCATCATAATGGTCTACATAACACAGCAAGCTCAAATGAACCTACAACCTAGTTTAATTTGAAGGCCAGAAACACCACGACTTGGTTGAAGGTAGCTGCAGAGGGCCAAAAATGGAAAGGTGGTGTCAGAACTAGAGTTGACTGCAATCGCCGCAGGATTTTCGCTTTTCTACATGTGATGATAAACTCTTGACTATACTTCAAATCACATATTCATGATAATTAGCTGTTCTCAACTCTGTGTTGTAATGCTTTACTTCACTCTTTAGACTTTACCTTATTTTTAGATGTGCTAGATTCCCACTTTGTCGTGAGTCCCTCCCGGGAACACTCCACTAGCAACCTTTAAGCTCTCACCAATATCCTTATGTAAAACTTACTTTCCGCTAATAAACATCTGAGTGGGGAGACAGGCAACAGAATCCAGGGGACACAACCTGGAGCCCCACTACCAACTCCCAACAGGGAGTTGGAGGGAGAGGCCTCCAAGTCCTATATAACCCTGGATCCTGGAGCTTTAGCTTCATTCGACACTTCCTCTAACCAGCTCTCTCTTCTCTCTCTTACCTTATCCCTCTCAGATGATCGGTTGACTACAGCCGCCTGAGAATTTACCTCCTCTCCTCCTCCTTGTCTAGATGATCGGTTGACTACAGCCGCCTAGACAAGGGACCTCTCCTTTACCTAGATGATCGGTTGACTACAGCCGCCTAGGTAAATTCACTCATCCACCTCCATCTCCTTCCAAAGTCGTAGATGTTCGGTTGACTACAGCCGCCTGCGACTTTTCCTCCTTTCACGCCACCGTGATGAAAATTCTAAATTCATCACAGTGGTGAACCCGACGTTCATCCAACCTTCTACCTTCTACCCTCTTACCACCTCATGTGTCGCCCCAGTCTAGTTCGGTGTCCCAAATTTTAAATTCAAATTTCAACAGTCAGTATATAAATTCGCAATTCTTGGCCCAACCTCACCACTCAACTCCAGCTCTCAACGCACCTCCGCTCCCGCCGATTGCGAGTTTCAAATTCAAAACCACCTCA
The DNA here is from genome assembly GCA_954871275.1 of Leptopterna dolabrata. Classification (NCBI taxonomy): domain Eukaryota; kingdom Metazoa; phylum Arthropoda; class Insecta; order Hemiptera; family Miridae; genus Leptopterna; species Leptopterna dolabrata. The sequence goes on along the minus strand of OX940976.1, from coordinate 45,636,372 downwards.
ATTTTGAATTTTAGTTACAGCCATGGACCCGAACTCACCGACGCCGCCGCTCCTCCGGCCATCCCTGCTGCAGCCGCCGACCGCAGCGACAACTGACGCAGCCGAAAACCCCTTCACCAGCCTCTCGCCACCCGGCTCCTCCGCATCCGCCGCCGCCGCTGCCGCCGCCGCTGCAGCCGCCGCACACGCCGCCGCCGACGTCACGACGGCCTCGGCGTCATTCCCGCTGTCACTACCCCCCTTCTACACGCACGACCCCGCGCTGTGGTTCTTTCAAGTCGACGCTGCGTTTTCGGCCGCCAACATCCGCAGCCAGCGGACCCGTTACTCCCGCATTATTTCGCTGCTCCCGTACGAGATCCTCCTACAGACGTCGGACATCTCTCCCGACGCCACGGCCGCATACGATGACCTCCGCACCCGCCTCGTCTCGCTGTACCAGCCGTCAAAGATCGCACGGATCGCAGCGCTCTCCCAACCACAGCACCTCGGCGATCTGAAGCCCTCCCACCTCTACCGCCGTCTGCGTCATCAGCTGCACGACGTGATGACGGCCGACATCGCACGGACGTTCTGGCTGCGAGCCCTACCACACCCCATGCAGATGGCGCTCGCCAGCCACCTCGACGGCCCAGACGAACCGCTCCTGCGGCTCGCCGACACGGTCCACGACCTCACCGCAGCCGCCGGCGTCACGGAAGTCGGCGCACCCCGCACCCCCACCCCACGGCGAGACCGGACGCCGTCACGAGAGCGCCGCCGGCCCCCCTCCCTCCACCGGCGCCGCTCCCCCTCCACCGAGCACCGGCCAACCCCCTCCATCGACCGCCAACGCCAGCGCTCGCCCGAACGCCGCACCACTTCCCCCCCTCAGCAACGCAGGGGACAGTCTCCAGCCACAGCGACCCCCTCCACCTCCGTGCGCCCCTCCAGGGCCGCCTACCTCCCAGCTGACCCCCCCCACCGATGTTTCTATCACGTTAACTTCGGTGGGGAGGCCCGAAAATGCCAACCCCCCTGCTCCTTCACCTCCAAGCAGGGAAACGCGGCCTCCTCGCCAACACGGGGGGGACCATGACAAACCCCTCCCCGCCCGCATTCACACCACCACCGCAAAGGCTCGCTACCCCTCCTACGCCGCCGCCACGGCTGCCAACCTCCCGGCCGCGCCTGCCAGCGCCGCCACAACCCTCACCCCACCATCAACCGTTCCCCCACCTCGGAACGTCCCCGCCACGCCCGCCTCCAGGGCGGCCACCCTTCCGGCCGCCACTCACGCCGCCGCTACCGTTCCCCCACCACGGAACGGCCCCTCCACGCCCGCCTCCAGGGCAAAACCCCCTCCGGCCACCACTCACGCCGCCGCTACCGTTCCCCACCCCGGAACGACCCCTCCACGCCCGCCTCCAGGGCAGCCACCCTTCCGGCCGCCACTCACGCCGCCGCTACCGTTCCCCCACCACGGAACGGCCCCTCCACGCCCGCCTCCAGGGCAAAACAACCTCCGGCCACCACTCACGCCGCTGCTACCGTTCCCCCTCCCCGGAACGGAACCGCCCCACCTGCCACCAAGAGGACCAGCCCCCCAGCCGACGCCACCGTTCCCCCTCTCCGGAACGGCAAGAAACCGCCCCGCGTCTCCTTCGCAGGGGACCAACCGCCGCCAACACATACGCCCACCGCCGCTGCCATTTTACCGCACTCCACCACGGCTCACCAGCGCCTCTTTTTAAAATGCTCCAAGACGAATGTCCCTTTCCTCGTCGACACAGGGGCGGCGCTCTCCATATTCCCGAACAATATTCTCCGGCGACAGGCGCGTTGTTACCGGCAGCTCCTCTACGCCGCCAACGGTACCACCATCCCCTCGTACGGGACGTACCGCTCATCCATCCACATGAGCGGGCTCGCGTACGAGTGGGTATTTACCGTGGCGGACGTGGAGAAGGCAATCCTGGGGGCCGACTTCCTCGCTTATTTCGGCCTCCAGGTTGACGTCCGTAACGCGCGCCTGCTCGACCCCTCCACCCAGAAGCCAATCCCCGGATTCATACACGCCGTCGATCGCCCCCAAAACCAATTTGAAACACTCCTCCTCCAATATAAACCCCAGCGCCGCCCCTCCGCACATAACGCCCAAACACAACACTACATCGAGACCTCCGGACCCCCAATCTCAGCAAAAGCCCGCCGCCTCCACCCCCTCCAACTGTCCCAAGCCCGGCGGCATTTTGATAAACTGATAGCGGATGGTATTATCCGCCCCTCCAAATCCCCGTGGGCTTCACCGTTACACATCGTACAGAAGCCCAACGGGGATATCCGCCCCTGCGGCGATTACCGCCGCCTGAACGCCAAGACCACTCCGGACCTCTACAACGTCCCCCACCTCCGAGACTTCTCCTCACACCTCCACAACACGACCATATTCTCGACCCTAGACATCTCCAGAGCCTTCCACCACATTCATATATACCCGCCCGACGTACCCAAAACCGCCATCATAACACCTTTCGGCCTTTTTGAGTACATAAAAATGGGCTCCGGCCACATCTGGGCAGCGTTATATGGATAATATTCTGCGGGGACTACCTTTCGTGTTCTGTTTCCTGGATGACGTATTGATCGCCTCCCGGGACCCGAACGAACATCTAACACAGCTCAAACAAGTCCTCGACATCTTCGCCGCCGAGGGCCTCACCATCAACTCTCAAAAATGCGTCCTCGCCCAGCCCTCTGTCCGCTGCCTCGGCCATCAAGTCTCGTCCGACGGGATCAAGCCTCTCCCGGACAAAGTACACGCCCTCACCGACTTCCCACAACCCCGCACTGTCTCAGAACTTCGCCGTTTCCTGGGTATGTTGAACTTTTATCGTAGACACATCAAACACGCAGCACAACACCAACAACCACTCATACACGCTATCCCACAACCGGCCAAAAAGAACGATAACCGCCCCATTTCCTGGACCCCCGCCCTCACAACCGCCTTTCAAAATTGCAAAAAGGACCTAGTAGACGCCGCTCTATTGGCCCATCCCGATCCCCATGCTCCTCTCTCCATCACGACCGATGCGTCTGACTGGGCCATCGGGGCAGTACTCCACCAACACACCGGCGCCACCCCCCAACCCCTCGGCTTCTTCTCAAAAACTCTGTCCCCAACGCAAAAAAATTACTCCACCTTTGACAGAGAACTCCTCGCCATCCACGAAGCCATCAAGCACTTCCGTGACTTCGTGGAGGGCAGGCAGTTCTCTGTCATCACTGATCATAAGCCCCTCACACATGCCCTCCTCCAAAACCGTAAATCCGCCTCCCCCCGTCGCCTCCGGCAACTCGAATTTATCGGACAGTTTACGTCCGATATTCGTTATTTGCCGGGGGCCGACAACTGCGTAGCAGACGCCCTCTCCCGCCCCACCCCCGCGCCGGTGGCGGAGTTACTGCCTTTCCCTTCCCCACAAACCCTCAAAACTCACCAAACTCCAACTTCCGACCCCGCACTCTCCAACCTCATCTCCGCCTCCAAATTGGAACAACTGCCTCCCCTCGATCTCTGGTGCGACGTAACGGCCGATTCACCGCGCCCTTACGTCCCGCCGGAGCTGAGGCGGCAGTTGTTCCTCCACTACCACTCCCTCCATCATCCCGGCATCCGGGCGAGCCGGGATCTGATCAAGACGCGGTACTTCTGGCCCCACATGAACACGGATATCCGTACCTGGGTTCTGGGGTGCCAGAAGTGCCAGCAATTTAAGGTCTCGGCTCACCCCCATGTACCTCCTCAACCCATTCCCGACTCCCTCCCGTGGGAACATGTCCACCTGGATCTGGTCGGCCCTCTTCCCCCCTCCGAGGGGAAGAGGTACTGCCTCACCATGATCGACCGTGCGACCAATTGGGTTGAGTGTATCCCACTCGCCCACATTACCGCGGACGCCGTCGCCGCGGCCTTCCTCAATCAATGGATCAGCCGCTACGGCTGTCCGCGGACACTCACGGTCGATCAAGGGAGGCAGTTTGAATCAGCCCACTTTGCCGACCTGCTCCGTTCCCTCGGGATTCAAAAAATCCGCACCACTCCTTATCACCCCCAATCCAACGGGAAAATAGAGCGGTGGCACTCGGTCCTCAAGCAAGCCATCTCCACATCAGCCACATCTCCCTCATGGACCAAAACCCTCCCCTACGTATTACTCAGCCTCCGCACTTCCGCCCGTCCTTCAGACAACACAAGTCCCGCACAACACGCTTTCCGAGACCCTATTCGTTTACCGGCCAACATTTTCCCTCCACACAACACCCCGTCCATTAACAGGGAACCGCTACACACCTCAACACCGACAAACGACACCACTTACCCCAAACGCTTTTACACTTCCACTCACATGTACTTGAAAGAGCCCGGCATGCATAAAACCTTTCAGCCCCTTTATGCCGGGCCCTTTCAAGTCATCCGCACAACACCGACCACCGCGACCCTGCTAATGGACGGGAAACCCCACACCGTACCTTTCGCCCGCTGCAAACCCGCCCCTGTTCTCCCTCAACCAACATCAGCCATCAGTCTCCCACCGTCCGTTTGCCATGCACCGTCACTCCCAACCTCATCAGTCACCCCCGTCGCCGTTTCCGGATTTCGATTCGGATCCGGAAATGGCGGACATACTCCGGGACGTTTTCGTCCCGGACCCGCTCTCCCCCCTACCCCCTTCGCCCGGGCCGACATCACCGCTTTTATTTGTTCCGCCACGGATCTCCGGGTTACCTCCCCGGCCCCGGCGGTGGAAGTACCCCCAGTGGCGCATACTGCGCGAATTTCGCGCAGCACAAGCCACCGGGGTACACCCTCCTTACACCCCCATCGACCCTTTGATGTCCTCAATCCTGCACGAGTTCCGCCTCGCGGAACTCATGCCCCCACCACCCCCCGTTCTAATCAAAACCCCCCCTATCAATTCCACACCCCCGCCTCCCGATCTTCAGCCCCAAATTTCCGCCCCCCAATTTTCAATCTTCGACCCCCCAAATTCAAATTCTCCCCCTCAAGCACCCCAAACCACCAACCCCACAACAACCCCTCCCCCCCCCCACCCCCGCCGGGGATGTCCATAATAGATTCCGCCGGGACAAAACGGCCCGGGCGGCGAAACGGACGGAGGGAGCGTCCCCGCATACCCCGCGTCCCGGCGGCCAAGTCCTCCGCCCCGCTCTGAGCAATCACGGCGGGGCCTTGAGATTTCGGGACAGTGCATGTGTTTCATTAACCCACACGCACTGTACCGAACCTCACAGCCCCGCCGTGGCCGCCTCACCGCAGCAGCCACCACCCAAACCCACCCACACACTTCACTCACACACTTCACTCCACCCACACACTCACTACCATTCACCACACACTGTCCACACCCAGGGAACGGCGGACTTCAACACCCCGTTCCAATCTGTCAACTCCACCCGAATTTGTACATACCTACCTTGTACGCACCAACGTTGTAAATACCAACATTGTATATACCACCCCTGTACATATTAGTCTAGTATCTCATCATCATCATGGTAATCATGTCACCTCACTTCATTGTCAATATCATTCACCTACACCACTCCTGTACTTATCTTACGTATCACTTGTCCTACTTACCATGTTACTCCTATGTTACTCCTACTTACCACTTACTAACTATGTTGCTCCTACTTACCACTTACTGCCTATGCTTACTTACTATGTTACTCCTATGCTACTCCTACTTCCCACTTACTAACTATGCTCCCTATATGTTACTCCTAGAATTAAGTCAAGCCCTATCACGTTTCTGCCTTCAGCACACCGATTGTTTGCATCAGCCCTCAGCTTCTGTCACCTTGCGCCTTCAGCTCCCCTTTTGTTTGCCGCAGCCCTCAGCCCCTGTCACCTTGCGCCTTCAGCTTCTCAAACATTGGTTCGAACTGGGGGGACCTCTGTCGTGAGTCCCTCCCGGGAACACTCCACTAGCAACCTTTAAGCTCTCACCAATATCCTTATGTAAAACTTACTTTCCGCTAATAAACATCTGAGTGGGGATACAGGCAACAGAATCCAGGGGACACAACCTGGAGCCCCACTACCAACTCCCAACAGGGAGTTGGAGGGAGAGGCCTCCAAGTCCTATATAACCCTGGATCCTGGAGCTTTAGCTTCATTCGACACTTCCTCTAACCAGCTCTCTCTTCTCTCTCTTACCTTATCCCTCTCAGATGATCGGTTGACTACAGCCGCCTGAGAATTTACCTCCTCTCCTCCTCCTTGTCTAGATGATCGGTTGACTACAGCCGCCTAGACAAGGGACCTCTCCTTTACCTAGATGATCGGTTGACTACAGCCGCCTAGGTAAATTCACTCATCCACCTCCATCTCCTTCCAAAGTCGTAGATGTTCGGTTGACTACAGCCGCCTGCGACTTTTCCTCCTTTCACGCCACCGTGATGAAAATTCTAAATTCATCACACACTTAAAAGAGCCTTAGTTTAAAATGTTCATGATATCGCTCTACTATACTACTCCTCAATTCGCTGCCCTCGTGGCTCAAATTTTGTAACTCTGCTAATGCAGTACCCGTGGACAGAAGTTGGAGTTTCACCATCAAACAGCAGCACGAGAGCGAGATATCACAGTTCACAGCTAAACTTGGTAAATAAACAGAGACATGGAACAAAACAAATCCCACTAGTTATCCCAACTCATCAATAGACGCGCCACCGTCTGCCCCTCTTTTCTAGGACTTGAAACGTGAAGGCACTAACCCTGAACTGGCTCCGAGTGGGGAAAAATAATTCCAACGACCAACTGCGAATCAGCTAAGCTGACGGAATGTTATATACGATCTCTCACGCACGAGAGATAGAACAGCAAAAAATTCCAAAGCCAATAGATGGAAGTTGGGCCATTTGACAAATAATGTAGCGGCCTGAAAGTGCACAAATGAGTGACTGTTAGGGAGATGGTGGGGACAGATTTGATGGTTGATATGCGTCTAGACGCACACTGTCAGTGGTGTTCTGGCCTCCCTATTTCTTTCCCTTTTCCCTTCTTTGCAGCAGACCACGAAACAAACTGTGACGTCAGAAACACAGCTTCAATATTATGTGTGTCAATGTGAGTTGTGCGGGGGGTCGATTATATCACGTCATGCTTTCACTCTCAGGTCAACTCGCTAGCAGATATAAAAGACCTCACAACCCCGTTCGTTACGCCTTCACATACCCACAAATTCTTCGATCACTATTACTATACTGAGTATGGAACTGGAATGAAAAGTTGCAGTTTGTTGTTTGGGAAGCACACAAATTATTTTTCCCCAGTAGCGGGATGCAGGTTTTGCAGTCCCAAACGCTTGCGCTCGAGCGAAATACGTAGTTTGCAAAACACATGAAATAATGCTGAATGGCGTCCTTAGTTCGTTATCTTTAAACATCAGAGAAAATAAAAATAGGGGACATACCATCACGGGCAATGAGTTGTTGAAGACAAGAGATTAGACTGGGAATTGCATGGTCAGCAAGGACGACTGTCGGTGAAAAAATGTTTGCAAAATCAAGATCAGTCTTTACACGAGTTGAGATTATTTTAATATTGTCTACGCCAACTCTTTCATCTAGGTCATAAGTGGATAAATAACTTAAGATGAATGTCTATCTTATTTTATAACTCATTTGCATACGCCCACATCACGGGTTCGAGGCCAGCCGTGATTAGAAGTCATTGGATCCGATTGACGCACATTCCGATATGTAAGGTAAAAACCGACGCCGACAAAAGCGAAGATTCACAGAACCGTCGATGAACAGTCAATTCATCAATACATAGAAATTTCTATTTTTCTTGTGAGAGCTACCTATGTGGGTCGTTTTCCAAATTCGGTGCCTTTCGGTGCCCCAGAGCGAATTTACCAAAATCGTATGTTCTAATAGCGTTGTCGATTGTAAACTAAAGTTACATTCAAGTTCGAGGTTTTTGAAATATTTGAGGTGCCTTTTATCTGCGTACTGGCAAATAATAACAGGGTTTCCACATGGTCCCATGCCGCCCAGGACCTACATGAACCATTTCGACCGTGGAACTGCTGATTTGTATACATTAGACCCGGCGTGACACCGGAATATTTTAGCTCACTTCCTTCAAACATAATATCTCAAACATTGGGGGGTAGGTAATAAAAAAATGTTGGCTGTTCATTTATTGTTTCTTTTATGCGTAATAATCGAAATAGCTATTTCTGATGGTTTCCATTAATTTTGGCCACTAAAACACAAATTAGGTACGCTCCTTTTTTTTCAACTTATCTTTGATCATTGGTTGTGCCATTTAATCGTGTTGATCCACGTGTTGACACTTTTTCCAGTGTTATTATACAAACTAATGGTGATTTCAGACGATTTCCCAGGTTTTTCACTAATAAAAAATCAATTTTGGGAGTTCAACATTTGGTAAAACTCAATTTTCCACTCTTTGGTTAAAATCGACTTCATATTCGGTCTTCTCGTCCCAAAAAACATGGAAAATTATATCTCAGAAGCTCATGTTACTAACATGTTGCTAAAACGCAAAAAGTACCTATTTTTAGACACATTTTCACTCATAACATCCCTGGGCATATTCCGATCGGGCTGAAAAGTTTCGGGACACAACTAGGGCCCAAATGGAGCATGTGTGCGAAAGAACGAATTTTTTAGACCGAAAATGAAGCCTGTACACGTGATACGGCGTACGGCGGACGGCATACATAGGTGTATTATTCACAGAATAATAAACCAAAATGAATAAAATCTACTTAAAGATAATTTACTATAATAAAAATTTGAAAAACTAGAAAGCCCTCATTCCTATCATTTAAACCATTTCCCGTCCTGCGCTGATCATCCAGGACCACCTAACAGTCTTTCTATTTCTTAGACGCCCATCATCCACGACATCCGAACACAATAATCACTGCCTGAGAGATAGCGGTGTTGGACCCTGCGCGTTGAAAAGGTGTGCACATCCCCTGCTGTAAGTTACTATCACTCTCCAGACCCCATCACAACTCCTAAGGTAATAATGCGAGTTTTTCATGAGTTGCGTAGTTGACCAGTATTTCGAAACCCCTTTTCATACATTGCTCACCACGGTTTTGGTTTATTATTCTGTGAATAATACACCTATGTATTCGCTCAGCAAAAAATTTTTATAACACCCCCTCAAACTTTTTTCTTTTCCATTTCAAGGTGCGTAGATTCCAAAAATGCAATGTCCGTCTGCCGTACGCCGTATCACGTGTACAGGCTTCATTTTAGATCTAAAAAAGTCGTTCTTTCGCACACATGCTCCATTTGGGCCCTAGTTGTGTCCCGAAACTTTTCAGCCCGATCGGAATATACCCAGGGGTGTTATGAGTGAAAATGTGTGTAAAAATAGGTACTTTTTGCGTTTTAGCAACATGTTAGTAAAATGAGCTTTTGAGGTATCGTTTTCCATGTTTTTGGGGACGAGAATACCGAATATGAAGTCGATTTTGACCAAAGACGCGGAAATTGAGGTTTTACCATTGGTTCAGCTCCCAAAATTGGCTTTTTTAGTCAAAACCCTGGAAAACTGTCTGAAATCACCATCAATGTGTATACTAACATTAGAAAAAGTGTAAACAGCTGAATCAAGACCATTAAATCGCACTACCAATGATCAAAGATGATCTGGGGGGAAAAAAAGTGTACCTATTTCATGTTTTGGGGGCCAAAATTGGTGGAAATCATCAGGAATAGCTAATTCAATCATTCCACATGAAAGAAACAATAATTTAACTGCCAACAAGAATCTCTAGAACTCCAATAGAATAATAAACCCATGTGACAAGGACTTTGCAGCGTTTTTATTAAGGGACATAATACCACTAAAAGTAGGAACCTCTGAAACTATCAAAACAAGCATGGGCATACTTCACGAGGTATCCAACCTAACCGATGAGGTAACCGGATGCTGTTCAAACTGGAGATGGAGTACCTGCTGACGCCAAGTTCTCCGGCAAGCTCATTATCGAACAACAAGGTTCCGCCTATAATTTTCATAACAGTTTATCTCAAGAAAATTATAGGCACCTAGAATAGCATATAAATCCATTTGAAATCACTCTGAAAGTAAAAGGAAATGATGATTAACCGAATCAACACAATATTTCGAGTTTATAGACGTTAATATATTCATGTCTTTAATGGAGTTATCAGAGAGCCGAAAAATGACACTTTGTCGGACAGTAACATAGCATGATTAATCCAAGCAGCATTGGATTCACGTGGCAGAATACGTGGGAAAGATTCTGAAGAAGAAGATGCAGCTCGAACGAGAGCTGCAAAGAACAGAGGGTGCGGACCGACAGAACGAAGACTGAAGAGATCTCCTTAGGACTCACCCTGAAGTAATGTGTTAAAAAGTTCCAGGCTGAGTTCCAACGTGGGAAAAGGTAGCTGAGGTTTGAGTGCGGTTTGAGTACCACATAATCTGGAGGAGCCGTCCCCTCCAGGTATCTTACGAGGTCCAAATCCCACCTATGGACCTCATCCCCTGAGGAAAAAAATAAAAAATGAAAAAACAGCATAATGTCCATTACAATCTGTTACCAAGACCACTGCAAATAATTTAACCCCTTTTGGTTTATTATTCTGGGAATAATACACCAATGTATTCGCTCAGCAAAAACATTTTTATAACACCCCCTCAACATTTTTTCTTTTCCGTTTCAAGGTGTGTAGATTCCAAAAATGCAATGTCCGTCCGCCGTCCGCCGTACGCCGTATCACGTCTACAGGCTTCATTTTCAGTCTAAAAAAATCGTTCTTTCGCACACATGCTCCATTTGGGCCCTAGTTGTGTCCCGAAACTTTTCAGCCCGATCGGAATATATCCAGGGGAGTTATGAGTGAAAATGTGTATAAAAATAGGTACTTTTTGTGTTTTAGTAACATGTTAGTAAAATGAGCTTTTGAGGTATAGTATTCCATGTTTTTGGGGACGAGAAGACCGTATATGAAGTCGATTTTGACCAAGGAGTGGAAAATTGAGGTTGTACCAGATGTTCAGCTCCCAAAATTGATTTTTTATGAGTCAAAAACCTGCGAAATCGTCTGAAATCACCATCAATTTGTATAATAACACCAGAAAAAGTGGCAACACGTGGATCAAGACGATTAAATGGTACAATCAATGATCAAGGGTAATTTGAAGAGAAAAAAAAGGAGCGTAGTACCTAATTCAAGTTCTGGGGGCCAAAATTTGTGGAAACCACCAGAAATAGCCATTTCAATTAATTTACATGAAAGAAACAATAAATAAACAGCCGGCATTTCTGTAGACCAATAAGATAATAGAATAATAAACCCATGTGACAAGGACTTTGCAGCGTTTTTCTGTGTCACCGTTTTCCACTGTTTTCTGTGACCACTACCCTCGTGCTTCTCCCACGAGAGCCCTAAATCGAGTAAATTTTGAGGGGGGAGGGGGGCAGATTATTTCCTCTTTCGGTAATTTTTTTAAAGGCTTGATTTCAAAGGTTCATTGCTGAAAATAATAAACCAAAAGAATAGCTGACGACCCCTTATACAAGACTTAGTCGCGATATTTAAATACTTTCAAAGACCTTGCACAGAAAAAAGTATGAACGGAATATGTGTGATAGAGTGAAAGGCGATAATATCGTAACTTCACGGCTCTTCTACGACTGCGGTTGCGGTCCGCTGAAGGGTCATATTGAATTCGTGCCCACTCGTGGAAGAAAAGAAAGCTCGTATCGCGAGAAAGTGGCCCGAAACGGGTTTTCAAAAACGGATAGACAAAAACGAGATGTCACCCCCGGCTAACAAACGATAGTTGGATGAACAGGAGAGTACAGGTTGGATGGCTCAAACATCAACGTGGGAACAATGTGAAGGGAACTTGATGGCACTTGAAGATTGTAGGACACAAATAGGTCAAGCAAGCGACTCACTGCCGTTCACAGCGAGGCGCGAAAGACGCATTTGGACGTTGCGAAACGCGAGCCGGCGCATTCAATGGGAAACCGACTGGTGAACAGATAAGATGAACTGCCCTGAACGAGCTCATAACTAATAATAATAATAAATGAAGTGCATAGCGCATTGAGGACGAGAGGACGTGACTGTACATACGTAGCTCATCACGTCTGGATTCAACGACCTTCTCCAACACGAACGAGTAGGTAACTTTATTCTAGACCATGTAATGCGTAGATGGTTGAAGTTCCCTGTAACCGTTTATGAATATTCTACGTAAAAAGCATTTTATGTAAAAAGCCAGAATGGAACAATATTTTGGCCACTCGGAAAATCACTACCTACATCCAAAAATTGTAATTTTGCGATGGTCGGTTGATGTGACAGTACAATTGGAACTCACAGTAGGTAACGGAACTGTTTTACTGTTTCTTGATAGATGGCCGGGAACAATCCAAATCACAATTTATTCCTTCTATGGTGCGTAGATTGGCCTCGTTACGGACCGAAAATTTACCGAACAAAGTAAGCAGAAGGAATTGTACTTCGGCCGAATCCCATCTACCAAAACAGAGTTAATAAAGTAAGTCGATAAAGCAGCCGACGATGTAGCACAGAGATGAGAAAGTAAGTCGGAATCATAATAATATTACTATGCATCAAAAACACGATGCAACAAATGCAAGATTATAGCCCTGAGTCACAAACTAAAAATACTCCCCAATATTCCATCGGTATCGAGAAACAGGAAAACTAGAAATGAAAAACCAAGAAAATTCAAGAAGCGAAGTTGGCTTTGGCGACGACCCAAGGTTTTTTTTTCTTGTTTCCTCGTAAGGTCGCGTCGCTGTCGTCTGACTGACCAGAAAGCTGATATTTAAAAGTTTTCGGAGTTTCCGCTTAAAACTGATAGCCGCGCAAAAAGCCGATACCGTACGGAATTAGAAAAAAAACGTTCCAGTAACGATAGGGAGGCTAAAAGCGTTGTTTTTCCCGGTTGGACACGAACGTTTTGGCATCATCTTACAGATATGTATAGAGTTTTTACTGAATTGTTTATGGCGGTATTCCGAGAATACCGCCATAAACAATTCAGTAGAGTGAGAAGAAATGCACAGGAGTCATTCTGATTTAGATGAGACCAACAATATTTATGTTGGTGACCTATATATTCGTACCTAGCCGTTCAGGCCCAAATACTTAACTATAAAATCGCAATCAGGGCACTGAAAACTAAGTTGGCGACAATATTATGTTGGCAAAAATTTTATCAACAATATTGAATTAATTAAAAAATAACAATAAATATCGATGTTTTAGCAATTGTCTCAATACTGAGACATACTGGTAAGTACTGGTCTCCAGACTGTCTCTTCCACCCATGATTCGGTTTGTGACATGGTGACGGCAATTAAATATACCTGTAATTTTAATTAATGTAGGCCTGAATTCCTTCCTCTGTTTAATGGCATCCACAGAAAAGGAAAAAAAAAATTGTGCACATCGACGGCCACCTACTTGTCGAATTGAAATACGATTACTATTCATATTCGGTTCCTCAATTACAAGCTAAAATACTGCAAATACACGAGTTTCGGCGCGTCAAGTAGTAAATAGTTATGAGAACGTTTTGTAATAGGTAAAGGGTTTCTGATCATATCATGGAAGGTGTAGGTCATGGCCTGGGTCTAGCACTTTACTTTTTTTCATTCACTAACCACTCTTGGTTAGGTGGAAGGAGGCCATCTAGCGTGCTCACCAGTTATGAAATATTCAAGTTTCGCGTGTGGAAGAATGCAAATTTACCTTACAATGATTTATTTCTATAGCGTATTTGGCTTGCGTTTCAGCCTTGGTGGGGCCACTTGAGGCTACCCCATTACAACACGTTCTCTAGGATTGACATTACTCTGCTGAAGTGCAAGTGCAATCATGTTTATTGTTCTACATTGTTACAAACAGTATTTGTCCCAGATGGGGGGGGGGGGGGGCTTACCTTGAATATGTTGACCATTTTTAGGAGTGTTAAGACGAGCATATTATCTGACCATCTCAATATAGGTATAATATAGACATAAATATTATACACAGTATATTACAAAGAACACTAAAGATAACTATAAAGACAATAATAAACCCTTGTGGATGAAAATTAACCGTTTATTTTCATTTCAATGACCACCTAATAATGTTCCTTCTATGCAGCGAGTGCAATTTTGTTCCACCTGTTTTCTTTTCTTTTTTTACATAAAAGATCTCGGCGAGTGCTTTCCGATCAGGTGCTATATGAGGGGTATCCAATGATCGAAAGTGGGCGTAAAGCCAGTGGAAAGAAAGCGAAATGACGTCATAGGTGAAGGCCCTCACCACCGCGTCCGCCTGGGAGGAACCCTGAGCGACAACCACTTATGACGTCATTTTTTTCATTTTCTTTCTATCCGTTTGTTGCCCAGTCTACAAGGAGTTTTGAGATGAAAATTGGCAATGGGGCAGTTTTCAACGGTGCTAAATCCGATTCTGATATCAAAAATAAAAAATTCCTACAGATGAAAATTGCCCATTGAACTTGGGCCGCTTCAATTAACACATCAAATTTATTTTTATTCTGTGCTTCAGTTCCTCTCTTTTGTTCCAACTGTTTCCTACTTGGTAGTTCGTGGCATGACGTAAATAGTCCTTGATTTTGGTTTGAATAATGAACCTTTGGAATCGAGCACGGGAAAAAAAAAACCGCTAACCCCCCCCCCCCCACAACGCCGCAAAATTCAATGGTTTCCGTGTGAAGGTATGCAGAATCCGAAAATGGAATTGAAAACTCTGCAAACTATTACATAATGGTTTATTATTTACCTGTAAAGATGCCCCTTCTGCGAAGATCATTGTTTTCTGTGGTCAGTACCCTCGAGCTCCCTCCACGAAAGCCCTAAATGGAGTACTGGAGCCGACCCGGGAATTAAAGTTTCATACAAACGCGCGAGATTCAATAATTAAATCATTAATTTTATTTGTAGTTATTCATGAAGCGCAAGGTAAATGCTGTAATAATTTACCTGTACAGATGCCCCTTCTGCGTAGATAGTATAATAAACCGTTTTGCAATAATTTACTGTTGTGTACTAATTTACCGGGGCGCAAAATTTACCGCTGTGTAATAATTTATCCATTAATACATCAACGTTTATCAAAAGTGTACCTATCAACAAAATAAAAACATCATTTTTCAAATGGAATAATGTCACGGAACAACCAACTCGACTTAATACAGCCATCCGTGATTATAATCAGGTGCTCCCTAGCAAAAAATTCGAGATAACGGCGTCCTGGAGATTTCAACCCCTATTTTTCATCCCTTAGAGATGATGAATGAGCTTCGCGGACCAACTAGACCCCAAATGGGACCTACAAACCAAATTTCATCAACTTTGGTTCATGGTAAATAAGGAAAGTGCGAAGTAAGGCGTACGGACAGAAATTTTTTAATTCCATTTTCGGATTCTACATACCTTGAAACGGAAACCATCAAATTATGGGGGGGGATTTGTTTATTGAAAATAATAAACCAAAAATTCTGTCCGACCGCCGTACTTTGCACTTTTCTCAGTTACCATGAACCAAAATTAATGAAATGAGGTTTGCAGGTCCCATTTGGGATCTAGTTGGTCCGCGAAGCCCGGCGTTACTGTCAGGCATCTCTAAGGCCCGGTGCACATGAGCTGCAAAATAATCGGGACGCTGAGATTGTTTTCAATCGGATAGTCAGAAAGACATTGGGTGTAACGGACCAATGCACAAGGGACGCCGATAGCTATCCGATACCCTCGGCCTATCTCGATAGGTATCGGGGCTGCCGCTGGTCTCTCCCCCTATCAGCGTCATTTTCTATCCCTTGCGTTTCACTAGTACACACGTGGCAATGGGACAGTGCACAAGACGTCGCTGCGTCCGTTCTATCTGGTGCTTTTTCTTCAACATTAGATAACTTGTATTACAATAAAACGCTGCAAAGTCCTTGTCACATGGGTTTATTATTCTATTGGACATACCCACAGAAATGTTGGCTGTTTACTTATTGTTTCTTTCATACAAAATAATTGAAATGGCTATTTCTGGTGGTTTCCACCAATTTTGGTCCCCAGAACACGAATTAGGCACGCTCCTTTTTTTTAAAACTATATTTCATCATCGGTAGTGCGTGCCATTTAACCGTCTTGATCCACGTGTTGACACTTTTTCTAGAGCTATTCTACAAATTGATGGTGATTTCAGACGATTTCCCAGGTTTTTGACTCATAAAAAATCAATTTTGGGAGCTGAACATCTGGTACAACCTCAATTTTCCACTCTTTGGTCAAAATCGACTTGATGTTCGATCTTCTCGTCCCCAAAAACATGAAAAACGATACCTCAAAAGCTCATTTTAAAACACAAAAAGTACCTATTTTTATACACATTTCCACTCATAACACCCCTGGGTATATTCCGATCGGGCTGAAAAGTTTCGGGACACAACTAGGGCCCAAATGGAGTATGTGTGCGAAAGAAGGAATTTTTTAGACCGAAAATGAAGCCAGTACACGTGATACGGCGTACAGTGTACGGACATTGCATTTTTGGAATCTACGCACCTTGAAACGGAAAAGAAAAAATTTTGAGGGGGTATTATTCACAGAATAATAAACCAATACGGTATCTTCGAAACCACCAACTTCTTTTAATGCATCACTGATTCTTACAGCCAATTCATCAAATGAAAGAATAGACATTCGAAAATAATTGAAGAATTTTTGTTCATCTTCCCTCAGTTCTATGAAAATAGTGTTGAAAGCGCCTTTTAAATATCTCGTATCGTTAAATGGATGAACCCAATATCTTCTTTTATGATTACCTTCATAAATGTATTTGTACACAAAGTACGAAAATAAAACCTTCTTTTTATACATTTCAATTTGCGCTCGATCCATCTCGCGAGAAACAACACACAACACTGAAGAAGAAAGAATCCCCACCCAGTTGGTGGGGAAACATTTCCCAAGGTATCAAAGAGATAGGACGCGGCGTCCTATCTTCATGTGCACAGAAACTCAGATGGGTATCAAAGGGACAGGATAGAAAACCATCTCAGCGTCCCGATTATTTTGCAGCTCATGTGCACCGGGCCTAAGGAGTGAAAAACTGGGGTTGACATTTTCAGAACGCCGTAGCTCGAAAACTTTCAACAGAAGGGTATGGTGGTTTTTCTTAATTTTGGTTTATTATTTTCAATAATGAACCATTGGAATCGAGCATGAAAAAAAAAATTCTTATCCCCCCTCAAAATTTGATGGTTTACGTTTCAAGAACGCTGCAAATCCCTGCACAACGGTTTATTATTTTGTATAGAATACCCTCCTGTTACAGATCACAGCTCTATGTATAGATAACCCGTCTATATAATATAATATGTACTATTCTATGCATATTATGTAGATCGCAGACCCTCCGTAGGTTAGTACCTAACCCCGTACTCGTTACTAGGTACCTACCTATATCACGAGTTAAATGCTGCTAAAATAATTGTGCCGATGACAAACAGTACCTAACAAAAAGAAACACACATAATGAAGTTCTGAAAAGAAATTGTTGATGAGGAGTGAAAAAAGTGGCAAAAGTACCTACCAACAAACTCCAGCCCCTTCTACGTAGATGGTATAATGAACCGTTGTGTAATAATTTACCGTTGAGTAATGATTTACCGTAGTAATAATTTACCCATCAATAATACTTCAACGTTTGTTCAAGTTTCACTACCTACCAACAAACTCCAAAAGAGCCATCATTTTTCAAATTAAATAATATCACAGAACAACCAACTCGACTTCATACTCCGCCAATATAATCAGGTGATCCCTACCAATGATTGGCCGTATTCACAAAATCCTATTGTGGGCGCGTCTCTGGTTACGAGATTTGGTTTGAATTGTATACAATTTCATTCACACTGGAGTCGAAAATGCCTGTCGGTGCAAACTTCGGGGCCTTACTGTGAACGAACGGCTGGACGTACGATGCTCCGGATGGTCTTAAAAAACTCGCAAGTTCAAGAACTATTTAAAACCGTAAAAATATTTACGTAAAAAAATTGTATAGGCGTTTTGAAAATTTCAACCCCTATTTTGAACCCCTTAGAGATGACTCACAGTAACGTCGAGCTTCGAGGACCAACTAGACGCCGAACGGAACCTATAACCCGAATTTCATCAATTTTTTTTCATGGTAACTAAGAAAAGTGGCCCGTACGGCGTACGGCGTACGGCGTACGGCGGACAGACAGAAATATTTTTATTGCAGTTTTGGATTCTACATACCTTGAAACGTAAACCATCAAATTTTGAGGGGGGGTAGGAATTTTTTTTTTCATGCTCGATTCCAATGGTTCATTATTGAAAATAATAAACCAATATGTAGAATCCAAAACTGCAATAAAAATATTTCTGTCTGTCCGCCGTACGCCGTACGGGCCACTTTTCTTAGTTACCATGAAAAAAAATTGATGAAATTCGGGTTATAGGTTCCGTTCGGCGTCTAGTTGGTCCTCGAAGCTCGACGTTACTGTGAGTCATCTCTAAGGGGTTCAAAATAGGGGTTGAAATTTTCAAAACGCCTATACCATTTTTTTACGTAAATATTTTTACGGTTTTAAATAGTTCTTGAACTTGCGAGTTTTTTAAGACCATCCGGAGCATCGTACGTCCAGCCGTTCGTTCACAGTAAGGCCCCGAAGTTTGCACCGACAGGCATTTTCGACTCCAGTGTGAATGAAATTGTATACAATCCAAACCAAATCTCGTAACCAGAGACGCGCCCACAATAGGAATTTGTGAATACGGCCAATCATTGGTAGGGATCACCTGATTATATTGGCGGAGTATGAAGTCGAGTTGGTTGTTCTGTGATATTATTTAATTTGAAAAATGATGGCTCTATTGGAGTTTGTTGGTAGGTAGTGAAACTTGAACAAACGTTGAAGTATTATTGATGGGTAAATTATTACTACGGTAAATCATTACTCAACGGTAAATTATTACAGAACGGTAAATTATACCATCTACGTAGAAGGGGCTGGAGTTTGTTGGTAGGTACTTTTGCAACTTTTTTCACTCCTCATCAACAATTTCTTTTCAGAACTTCATTATGTGTGTTTCTTTTTGTTAGGTACTGTTTGTCATCGGCAGAATTATTTTAGCAACATTTAACTCGTGATTTAGGTAGGTACCTAGTAACGAGTACGGGGTTAGGTACTAACCTACGGAGTGTCTGCGATCTACATAATATGCATATAATAGAATAGTACATATCATATTATATACACGGGTTATCTATACATAGAGCTGTGATCTGTAACAGAAGGGTATTCTATACAAAATAATAAACCGTTGTGCAGGGATTTGCAGCGTTTTTAAATGGACCTCAAAGTAAAGAATTTTTTGAGACCACCCGGGGCATTGTAAGACCAGCT
Source organism: Leptopterna dolabrata (assembly GCA_954871275.1). Taxonomy (NCBI): domain Eukaryota; kingdom Metazoa; phylum Arthropoda; class Insecta; order Hemiptera; family Miridae; genus Leptopterna; species Leptopterna dolabrata. The sequence goes on along the minus strand of OX940976.1, from coordinate 45,616,856 downwards.
GTTCGTTTGCACCGAAAAGCCTCGTCTACATGATCGTGAATGAAACGGTATTTAAATCCGGACCAGATACTTCTAGGGAGCAACTGATTATAATCACGGATGGCTGTATGAAGTCGAGCTGGTTGTTCTGTGATATTATTTCATATGAACAATGGATCTCTTCTGGATTTTGTTTATAGGTACTTTTGTAACAAACAAACGTTGTACGTGTAACGAACCTGACGTTCGTTTCAGACAGAAATAGACGAACTACAAGAGAACGTTACTCATATTTTATTCATTTCTGTATTGCTACCGGATCTACCAAGGTAGCCTCGTTTCAGACAAAAATATACGACCTACGAGATAACTGTACTCATAATTGAGTATAATATATACTCATAACATGAGTACCTATAAAATATGGTATAATATTTTATTCGTTTCTGTATTGCTACCGGATCTACCGAGGTAGCTGTAGCCTTGTGTTTTTATTTCATTTTACGGATTTGTTTTATTTTGTTTTAATTATAATTTTATGGATTTGTTTTGCGCCCGCGCGTGTGAATTTCTGAGCACAATCAAGATTGTATGCGGTTCCTTCACTCCGAAATTGGTAAGAAGTGGGTGTTTCTAAGGCTGAGGTAAATTTCACCAAATCATCAGAATGAATGAAGGACTGATATAGGAAAACACATAGTGAAACAAACATGGGATTTCGAGGGATGCATGGGATTTTGAGTTTGAAAGAGAAACTCAACTATCCAAGTCTATAAAAATTGCTGTCAAATCCTCCCGTGTCGGGGAAAAATATGATAAAGGTTGTTAACGTAACAAAATTATGTGTTAACAAATAAGCGTTAGAAAAACTATCATGGATAATTTTTCTATTTTGATTATCCATCAAACTATGTAATATAATTTTATCTAATAAAATAAATAAGTAAGTGCTAAATTATTAGTGCTAACGGTCTTAGCTTAGGTATCACAAGAAGCAATTTATAGACTGATCTCGCTGATTCACTTCTCCCCGCTGGACATGAAAAAATGTCGTTTCACAGATGGAAGTAGAACCCGGGGTCAACGAATTGCAAACTCCCGTGTGACCGCTCAGCTACTAAGGCTTATTACGTTGGGAAATACCCTGGATCGCTAATGGAGTGAGCGATAATACGCCACTACTTGTAAAGAAAGAAATCCTATTTCTAATGTTTTTCCCCAAATTCTATTTAGTTTCAAGATTATCAGGTGCAAAATAAGCAGTCGATATTCTCTGATGGGCGTGTGATTGAAACTATAGGAATTCTAGGGCACCATCAAACATAATATAAGTTGAGGAGCCAAGTGGGTTTGGAAAGCTTCCAAAAAGATTTTCGTTGTTGCGAAAGGGAGAACGCGGAAATGCGGCCAGCGTCTGGAGGTTACGCTGGGTGTCTGCATCCGTCCGTCCGTTTTGTTCTGTCAGAATGATGGACAATGGCGCCGATCAATCCAATTCGTCAGCCTTTAAAGGAAATCTGGGACGTCGGCCAGAACATAAGTTTTACCAAGTTATTCACTGGCACTCGAGTCGGTTTTCTACGTGTTCTGAGGGAGAGTTTAGTAGGCCGCGAGATTATGTGATTTGCAAAACAGCAGATACCTCTACTCCCAATTATTGAAGAAATTTCTAGTCATTTCATCATTGACTTCGAGCTCACGTTTCGGGCGCCACTACGTCTATCATTAGAACATAGACCTGAACATTTCTGTAACAAAATGACGTAGGACACGCTAGGAGTCACCGATGTTCCATGATTCAGACGAGAGAAGAATTAGTAGAAAGAAAATAAATAAAAAAGTGTTTAAAATTTTGTTTGTTTGTATTTTTGAAGAAAATGAGGTTCTGCACTGGGGTGGGGAGTGCATGCATTAGAGAAATTTTCTTCATTCTGAATCCATTCCCAAGGTTCAACATTTTCCTGTATATGTTACATGCGTAACATATAAGATTTAGGTATCACTCCAGACAATATCTAACCTTGGCTACAAAACACAAAGTTCTAAATTTCCCAAAATATTCGTATCAACAAAAGTAAGGGCGAAGTCAAATATGAGCAATTTTCGAATATAAAATGTTGGTAAATTTGAGTTTTTCTGTAAACATAAATCATGACAAAATTTTTTTTTTAAATAGGTACGTAAAATGGTAGAGTATTGAATTCAGTCCCGAAAACCGAAAGTACTATTTCAATAGCCAAAAAAATGGTTTGGCCAAAAATAGATGATATAATAAATTGTTTTTAACTTTGGTTCCCCGACACATTTTATATTTACTCAATATCATGTTCAATTCTTCAAACATATGCTGATAAATAGATATGCCGCATTACTGACCCCCCCCCCCCCCCCACCACCACCTACCACGATTTTCTGAACTACAAATCCTTCATTTGGTTGTTCATAATATCTGTTATTTTACCAATTATTTTCACCAAAAGCAACGGTGATTGTTGACAATTACCGGCGAATGTCGGACATTCACCGGGCACCGAGCTTTCACCGTAACATGAACATGTGTGAAAACTTGTTTCCCAGGCCCTCATGATATACAGCTGAAAATCAAAAAATTATTTTTCAGATTCAAAGCTGAACTAAAACTAAAACTAATAGTTCTATTTGACTCTCAAAACTAATTTTACAACTAGTTTTTAGTTTTCCCAGTAAACTAAGAACTAATTTAGTTCTAGAGATTGTTTCGAAAACCAAATAAGAACTAATTTAGGTGAAAAATTAGTTTTTAGTTGACGATTTAGTTCAACTAAATGTCCCTATGCCCCTGTCCTACTCTGATTGGTGGTCCGTAAAATGAGAACCTCTCGCGCCAAGTTCGCCCATGTCAAACTTTATCGAATGCTATCTATCTCCCAATAAACTCTCGTAAGAGGGCTCACCAAAAGTGGAAGCTGAGTGTATCTACTTTGTCATACGCCAGTTATGTTACAATAATCTTATCCACGCCGATGAAATCGATTGATAAAGGCTACCACGAAACGAGCCCTGAAATGGGGAATATTACCCCTATTCGAAAATGTTTTGAGCCCTCTCATCAAACACCAAGGTGGTGAATATCCGGTGAAATACGACGTGTGGCCAGGAACAAGTCAGTACAGCTTAATATGTAGGTCGCGACCGTTCTCCTTCTTTCAACATCACCCAACCCAACTTTCCCACGCACATTTCACTACCAACCGACAGATTTTCAATTTGCAATATCGTGTTCAAGTAGTTTTTAAGATATGGGAAGGACTTAAAAAAAAATATCCAATCTCTTACGTACCATCAAACAATAAGCAATGCTAATAATGCCGTTATGCCATAATGCCTTTGCTGAACCGTGAAACGCAGTTTACATTTATGAAGTTTACGTTATTTTCCTCAACAACGTATACTGCACCCACAAGAACGAATTGACCGCGGATTTTCAGCTCGAAGATCTTCATTTGGAGGGATGCAGTTCAATCTGTTTCCTATTCTTATTGAGGCACCAGTATTCAATGAATAGAGAGGGGGTGATATGAATGGCCGTCCCTAACGAACATTCTATTCCAAATCAATTCATGACATCATTAGAACGTGTACCTAAGTATGTTGTTGCGGTGGATTCAAGAAGTCTGTCATTTATTATAATTTATTGTTGTTATTCATGAAGACGTTCCTTGTTCAATTTACAAAAGTAGGTACCTATCAACAAAATCAAAAATAACCATAATTCTTCAAATGAAATAATATCACGGAACAACCAACTCTATTTCTTGCAGCCATGCGTGATTATAATAAGGTGTTCCATCTCAATGATATTTGGGCCGGATTTATATAGTTTCATTCATTCACGATCATGTTTCTCATGAAGCTCATCATTACGATCATGAAGCTTTTCACTGCAAAAATGGTGGTCTCTAAGGGCCGGTTTCCCCAACGCAGCTTAAACCTGGTATCAATAAATCCTGGATTCAAATTTGATCTGCGGTTCAGAGCTACGACAGTTTCACCAACGTTTTTGATCTGCGTTTAGCCGAACTTGGGTTTAAGCCGAGATTGTTTAGTTTGCATCAGCATTGATATCCCCAGAAACACCAATTCCGTATTGCAGATGACATGGGGGAGAAATGCTCATCCATGAGTGGTGGATCTGTGCTATTTCTTCTATGGATAATTACGTTTTGTCCGCCATCCGTTGTTGTGGAGACATTAAACTGTATAATAGTAACCAGGTGCGGAAATTTCGCGATTTTTTCTCTTATGCCTCTGTCATTCTGAGAACTTCCACTCGACTCCACTCTGTCATTACGACAAAAGATCATCTTACATCTTTCGAGACAGCTGATTTCCATTCTACCTACTGCTCTTGTAATAAATTATAGATAGCCTACCTAGGCTCTTTTATAAAAGGTATCTACTTTTTTACAATAATTCGCTGTATGCAGAAGAAGTTATACATGTACTTATTAGCGCAGTCTGCAAGTACCTACCACGTACTATGAAGGTTTGTTTGCCTACTCGAAGAAATAAATAATGATGGGTCCGACGTTGTTGCCTACCTGGTTTGGTGTAAAATTATATTTATTACACATTTTTGGTTGGACTCATCATTCTGTTTCGAAAACTAGGCTTTCTCTTGCATCGAGCACTAAGCTCATCCCTTCCGTCGGAAGGCGGAAACTCGCGAAAAAATCGCCGTCATCCCACTTGTGGAAATGGTCGACCCTTTCGCGAATTATCGCCGTCTGGGCTCGGCCGCTTCCAGAAGTTCATTGAAATCTTCATCCAAGGATGACAAACACTTCAATGAAACGATTCATCGCACTAAATGTTGATGCAAGTTGTTAAGAAGTATGAAAAACACTGATAAAATAGATTTCATAATGGCGATGGCCTGGCGGAGAATCGGAGATCAACCGTAGATCAGAGGTTTGAACCACATGAAACGAGGTATTAACTTAATGCGCCGTTGGCGCGAGTTATTCCTAGATTAGGCGTTCGTGAAACTGTCTTTTCTCAGAATCGATGGCTTAAACCTCGGCCGAGATTGAACTCTGGATAATCCGCGTTGGTGAAACCGGCCCTAAAAATTCCTCAGTTCCAGAAGGCGCCCTGGAAATTTAAACCCACTTTTTTCACCCCAGAGATGACTGACAACGCCGAGCTTCACGGACCAACTAGACCCCAAATGGGACCCACATACCAAATTTGATTGATTTTCATTAGGTAATGGTAACTAAGGAATGTGCGAAGTACGGCGGACGGATAGAAATTTTTTATTCCATTTTTGGATTCTACCTACCTTGAAATGTAAAACATCATACTTATATTGAGGGGGGGGGGGGGGGGTTAAAACTGTTCATGCTCGATTCCAAAGGTTCATTATTGAAAATAATAAACCAAAAGTACAGTCTATGAGATAATGAAATGAGCATTATCTTGTGGAATAAACCAGTTGGCTTGAGATCGCCGAAGCTGAAATACCTCGAGCGTGGTTAGTATTGGATGGGTGACCGCCGTGACACGTCCATATGACTCACGTAGTTGTTGGGCGAACCCCTCTCCATTCCCATCAAGAGGGCGAGCCAATGAGTAGCCAAGAGCGAAATGATCAGAACAAATTCCGATCATCTCATTAGAAGACAGCTGAACATGTCCGCGACCCTGGCAGTGCAGTCGGACGTGAAGCCACAGCCTGAAATGGCTATTTACTTCACTGATGGAATGAATATCAAACATGAGAAGAAAATCACTTCAAATTATTACACAACGGTTTATTATTTATTTATATATGCCCCTTCTGTTTAGCTCACTGTTGGGGGGGGGGGGGGGGGGGATCATGTTTGTTCAAGCACTTATCAACAAAATTCCAAATAACCATCATTCGTCAAATGAAATAATATCACGGAACAGCCAAGTCGATTTCCGATCTAAATCACTAGCGATGAAACCGTGGAAACCCATTTCAAAGAAAAACCAACGTCAGTAAGAAACAACGGAGTTGATCACCGAAACCGGTACAACAGTGTATTTTTCGTGTATTCGTGGAAACAGACAACCTTTCAATAACTCCGTTTTTTTCTCAACTCGATTTCATTCAGCCATGCGTGACTATAATCAAGTGTTACCTAGCAATGGTGTCTGGGCCAGATTTATACCGTTTCATGAACGATCGTGTTGACGAAGCTTTTCGGTGCAAACGAACGGCTGGTCGTACAATGCTCAGGGTGGTCGCAAAAAATTCTCAAGTTCGAGATCAAGGAAAAACGGAGTTATTGCAAGGATGTCTATTTTCACTAATACACGAAAAATACACTGATATACCGGTTTTGGTGATCAAACCATCGCCAGTAATGAACAATAATAACTGAAGGCATATAGGAGAGAGGTGACCTTATAAATAGTCCCAAAAGTGAAATCACCGAAACCGGTATAACGGTGTTTTTCGTGTATTAGTGGAAATAAACCTTTCAATAACTCCGTTTTTCTTTGACACGTGTTTCCACGAATTCATCACGAGTGATTTAGTTCGTTCGATATCAATTTAAAACATAGAAAACGATACCTCACAAGCTCACGTTCATTAAAACCTAAAAAGAAGCTTTAAAAAAAACTCGGAAACCCATATTTTTACATCTATTTTTTAGCTACAACACCCCTGGGTGTATTCCGATCGGGCTGCCGAGCTTTGGAGCACAGCTAGGGCCGAAATGGAGCCTGTGTGCGAAAGAACGACTATTTTAGACCAAAATTTAAAGTAAATTTAAGGCTGGAACTTTGCTAGACCTCAATTCTTTGCTCGTTGGTTAAAATCGACTTCATATTCGTTTCCTCGTCCTAAGAAACCCGGAAAACGATACCTCACAAGCTCATGTTACTAAAACACCAAAAAACCCTATTTTTGGCGCCAATTTTTCACCCATACCACCCTTGGGTACATTCCGATCAGGCTGCGAAGTTTCGGGACACAACTAGGGCCCAAATGGAGCCAGTGCGCGAAAGAACGGATTTTAGACAGTAACAAAAGGTAGATATGGATGACATGGCGTACGGCGGACGGACACTGCATTTTTGGAATCTACGCATTCACAGAATAATAAACCAAAAATGTGATGAAAATCATTGTTAGGTGAGCAGTAGACTGGCTTTACGAGGGTAATGTAGAAATGACGAGAAAGATGTGAAAAGTGAAAATCAAATAGGGGCTGCATAGTGCTGATAGGGGCTGCATTGACCACTACCGTCCCATTTGCTCCCTGTCTACTATACCCAAGCTACTCGAGAAACTGCTAGTCAACCAGCTTTCCCTCAGCTTTGGTTCGTTCATTGCTGTTGAGCAGCATGGGTTCATGCGCGGCCGCTCGACAACTACGAACCTTCTGGAGTTTCAGGACTACGTGATGGAGGGCTATTTAGAGGGACTCCAGACGGATGTGGTTGCAACCGATTTTGCCAAGGCGTTTGACAGACTCTCCCATCCACACCTCCTGTCTCTCTTGGAATCGCTGGGCGTCCACGGCTCCCTCTTGCGCTGGTTTGGATCCTACCTGTCCGGTCGTGAGCTCATCGTTCGCGTGAAGGGCACCCTCTCCTCACCTTTCCCCGCTGTCTCTGGGATCCCACAGGGAAGCCATATTGGGCCTTTGTGCTTTCTACTGCTGATCAATAGTGTCGTGGGCTGTGTGGCAGCGGACGATGTGCGCGTCCTGCTCTTTGCGGATGATCTGAAGCTCCTACGTCATTGCGGGTCTCCATCAGATTGTGAAATCTTGCAGGCGGCGATTGCTCGTTTGGAGGATTGGTGTGACTTGAATCGCCTCCATCTGAACCCCTCGAAGTGTTCGGTCGTGACATATCATCGCGTGGTGCACCCGGTCGCGTTTGATTACACTTTGTGCGGCACTCCACTGCAAAGAATGAGTCAGGTGGTCGATCTTGGTGTTCTCTGTGATCGGAGCCTGTCCTTTTCTAGCCATATTGAGCGACTCGCTAGCAGGGCGATGCGGGCTTTGGGCTTCGTCAAGAGGAATACGAGGGAATTCACAAACGTAGACGCCATCGTTTGTCTCTACAAGGCTCTCGTGATGCCCATTTTGGAGTACGCTTCCACAGTTTGGTCCCCCTCGTATACGGTCCACAAGTACCGGCTGGAACGGGTTCATAGGAACTTTTTGCGCTACGTGGCCTACAAGATGGGAATCCCCTCTGACGATATCAACTACGCCTCTCTTCTGAGAAGATGCAAACTCGAGACTTTGGAAAAGCGACGTTGCACATCTGACTTGGTGTTGCTCTTCAAAATTTTGAACAACCAAATCGATTGTCCCCCATTACTCTCCAAAATCCAGCTCGCCGCCTCTCGCACCAGCACACGTTCTTCGGTCCTCTTCGCCGTCCCTTTTTCCCTGACCAACTACGACAGAAATCGACCGCTCCATCGACTAGTCCGCACAGCAAACCTCTTTCTTTCTTCAAATCCTCAGTTCGACTTCTTCCATTCCCCCCTTTCTACTCTAAAGACTTTGCTTTCTTCTTCCTCTCTCTCTTTTCAATAGTTTCAACCTTTCTGTATTTTTTTCCCTCCTCTGTTTTCCCTTGTACTGTTTCTCTTCTATTGTAACGTAGACCTCTTCACCCCTCTGCTAGAATGACATTAATATGCAAAATGTAATTGGGCTTGCCCGTATAAATAAATAAATAAATAAATAAATAAATAAATAAATGGCTTTTCACTCATTCGTTTGGTCAGATCGTAAAAAATGTTAGTAGTTCTTGAGCCTTCGGTAGCGTGGCAGATCGTTTCGTTTCTAACAAAGAAAGGAGGTCAAACGATATAACTAAAATTACTATCTCCGTGGACATCTTTCCACGATCACCAAATTTTTGGAATAACCTTCAAGATTCAATTTCTGGCGAGTCGTTTAATCTTTTCGTAACGTTGTTCCTAAGTATTAGATTATTTTTCATATCTGTCTTGAGCGCTTCATAGAACATCTTACCAACTGCATCAGTTAACTGAAAAGATGCTTCAGGATAACTAACATCCCACTCTCGGTTTCACGTGAAACCGAGCTATATGTAATTATTAATTCTTATTAAATAAACAATCAAACTCTAGTCGAACAGAATGAAACGAAATAGTTTGAATTTGAAAGCAACAACTGATCTAAATATTCACAAGTTCTTTTGAAGTGGAACATGGGGAATGAAGTGTCTGGAAACGATTGGGTAAGGAGGAATCTACGAATGAATCTAAGAGGATTCCAAGGGCAAATTATGCTTCTCTAATTCAATAATGTATGGCATAAATAGTATATTACATTCGCATGCAATTACTGTAGGTAGTTGGGGTGAGCTGGAGGGTGAATGCGTCACATGGTAGTTGGGATTGGGACGGCGACTGATTTGGGCCCCCAAATAATGTACCGGGTTTCAAAATTATTATCACAAATTGTCTTACAACAATCATTCATTCCGGTATGGTGAGTCTTGCACAGCTGTGTAATGATTCGTTGTATTAGATATTGCATTTTCGTTCCAAACCATACCCTTATGCGGGCTTGATCATCCCCTGATTAATGATTAATTTATTGATGGTTCACTGATGGCTGGTTGATGGTTAATCATGTCTCCCCCACCCCCCAACTCTCTTATTATTTTTCTGAAATTTAATTTTAAAATCGAGTAAAACTCAGCTATTCCTAACTGTAGAATCGTTATTAACCGCAGCATTTCAACCCGTTACGACCAGTTTTTCGTCCAGCTACAAGTAGTAGTTCTAAGATTGCGTCTCACGTAATGCTTCTGGAAGTGATTCTGTGTTAAAATCGTCTATATTCGAGTTCGCGACGTTTTAAAATGAAGGGAGTAGTAATAATTATTGTTCATGATACAAAGGTAAGAAGTTTGTTCAAATAGGGCGGAATCGGAGATAAAAGAAAAGGACAATAGGGTGGGGGCGCGCGTGCGCATAGACCACGAAAGCGGCTTATATACTATTTTGGTTTATTATTCTGTGAATAATACACCTATGTATTCGCTCAGCAAAAAATTTTTATAACACCCCGTCAAACTTTTTTCTTTTCCGTTTCAAGGTGCGCAGATTCCAAAACGCTGCAAAGTCCTTGTCACATGGGTTTATTATTCTACTGGACATACCTACAGAAATGCTGGCTGTTCATTTATTGTTTCTTTCATGCGCAATAATCAAAATAGCTATTCCTAATGGTTTCCATTAATTTTGGCCACTAAAACACAAATTAGGTACGCTCCTTTTTTTTTTAAACTATCTTTGATCATTGGTAGTGCCATTTAATCGTCTTGACCCACGTGTTGACACTTTTTCCAGTGTTATTATACAAACTGATGGTGATTTCAGACGATTTCCCAGGTTTTTCACTCATAAAAAATCAATTTTGGGAGCTGAACATTTGGTAGAACTCAATTTTCCACTCTTTGGTCAAAATCGACTTCATATTCCGTCTTCCCGTCCCCAAAAACATGGAAAACGATATCTCAGAAGCTCATGTTACCAACATGTTGCTAAAACGCAAAAAGTACCTATTTTTATACACATTTTCACTCATAAGACCCCTGGGTATATTCCGATCGGGCTTCAAAGTTTCGGGACACAACTAGGGCCCAAATGGAGCATGTGTGCGAAAGAACGACTTTTTTAGACCGAAAATGAAGCCGGTACACGTGATACGGCGTACGGCGGACGGACATTGCATTTTTGGAATCTACGCACCTTGAAACGGAAAAGAAAAAAGCTTGAGGGGGTGTTATAAAATTTTTTTGCTGAGCGAATACATAGGTGTATTATTCACAGAATAATAAACCAAAATGCAATGTCCGACCGCCGTCCGCTGTACGCCGTATCACGTGTACCGGCTTCAATTTCGGTCTAAAAAATTCGTTCTTTCGCACACATGCTCCATTTGGGCCCTAGTTATCTCCCGAAACTTTTCAACCCGACCGGAATATACCCACGGGTGTTATGAGTGAAAATGTGTTTAAAAATAGGTACTTTTTGCGTTTTAGCAACATGATGGTAACATGAGCTTCTGAGATATCGTTTTCCATGTTTTTGGGGACGAGAAGACCGAATATGAAGTCGATTTTAACCAAAGAGTGGAAAATTGAGTTTTACCAAATGTTGAACTCCCAAAATTGATTTTTTATGAGTGAAAAACATGGGAAATCGTCTGAAATCACCATCAATTTGTAGAATAACACTGGAAAAAGTGTCAACAGGTGGATCAAAACGATTAAATGGTACTATCAATGATCAGATATAATGAAAAAAAAACAACCTAATTTGTGTTTTTGGGGCCAAAATTAATGGAAACCATCAGAAATAGATTATTACGCATGAAAGAAACAATAAATGAACAGCCAACATTTCTGTAGGTATGTCCAATAGAACCCATGTGACAAGGACTTTGCAGCGTTTTTTAATTTAACTAAATTCCCTTCTGAGAACTTTGACACCAACCGCACTGTCTTACGATAATAGTTCTTTCTATGATTTATCGAAGTTTCCGGAAGTTCTGACACGGCACAGTGCGCAGGAGGGTACCGCCGAGCGAGAGGAGTACAACGACGTCAGAACTTCTTGAATCTTTGAAAATTCATAGAAACTACTTATCTTAGGACAGTGCGGTTGGTGTCAAAATTCAGGATGGAATCTACTTTCATTTAAAAAAAAAAAATAAAATAAATAGGCGCGCATACAACTTGTAAGAAGATAAGTAACATTTCAGGCTGGGGCTTCGGGTCCGGCTGCCCTGCCAGCGTCGAGGGCGTGATCAGCTGTCCTCCAATGGGAGGATCATAATTCGCCTGACCATTAGCTACTCATGAGTGGCGAGGAGTTCGCCCAACAGCTATGTGGGTCATACTTGGACATGTCACTACGTGTCACAGCGGTCACCCATCCAAGTTCCTACTAACCACCAAGTACCTACGATCTCACGGGAACCGGTTTACTCCAACTAGTAAGGCCGTTTGAAAGAAAAGAAACAAATGATTCAGTAATTGATAAAAGTAACTCAGCTATGAAGAAGATGCTATAACACTCGGCGGAACTAGCAACTTGGCGAGCCCTCTTGCGACATAAACACTATTTTCATAGCGTGATTTCATCACATTCCTACAACGGCAGCATCATGAGTTGGGATAGACATCTCAGACCCTAAGAGCTTTTTCTTCTGGTATGTTTTTAGCATCTCCAAAGAAACCGTATCCGAATAAAAAACTACAAACAAATTTGCTGTTGAAACTGAAAATTCAATTCAAAATTATTTATCGTAGGCCTCGAAGACCACGCCTCCTCGGACAGCTGCTTTCGATTATAAAGCGATTGATCAGTTTCAAATGGATTTTTATGGGAACTAAACCAATCGCGATGAAACCGTGGAAACCCATTTCAAAGAATAAAACGTTGACTATTTCCATTAACAGTGTAGTTTTCGAGGAAACAGAAAACGTGTGTTAGTAGAAACTGAAAACCTTCCAATAAGTCCATTTTTATTCTCTGGATTTGTGTAGGACAGATCTACTTGTTTAAACAATAATCCAGTTCACACAATCATAAACCAACAAATTAAAAGTCAAGAACCTTTGGAAAACGTTTTTATATTAATAAAAATAAATAAACTTACGTCATTTATGCCTCTCGAGATAGCAAGGCTTTGTAAGTAATCTTCGTTATCGCTATTTGTTCAATGCTCTTTGAATTTGAACGCTGGAGATAAATGCGTGGCTCATTATTTTAGCTGTCGATTCGGTAGAGTACAACCTACTGCGTCTTCTTATTCCTTGACACATACGTCGGTCGTTAGTCCTTCGACTCGGAGGGATACGAGAACAGCCGATAATAATACGAAAAACCGCCCCGATAATAATTTCCACCTTTGGTCAGATCCGTCGTCACACAGTTTATCCACTCCGCGGGTGCCCGACGCCGACGTTGCCTGGGCACTTCCTGATGACGGCGCATTCGGCTCAAGGCTCCGACCAGTAGATAGGTACGATAATTTCCAAAATAGCGAACTACCAAATAAGAACAGCAACGAGGTTTTCGATTCGCCACTTCGACCGATATTTTAGGCAGGTTCAGGTTTGGCCGAGGTTTCATCTTCGAAAACTTCATGAAGAATCAAACCGATTTCGGTTTCCATACACAGGATGCAACGCGGCAACTTCCCATTTCGTCTATAATTCTCAAAAATTAACCGATCGAAAAAGATACGAAGGTGTCCGCCGCCGCTATTATACAGTCCAATTCATGAGTTAAAAAAATCAATTTTGCAAAAAGTAAAGTTTTCCCCAAGGATTCAGAAAACCTTATTTTCGTGCTCGTGCGCATGCGCGAAGCACATTAACTTTCTTACTTCAAACGAGAACCCTTATTTTGGTTTATTATTTTCAATAATGAACCATTGGAATCGAGCAAGGGAAAAAAAATGCAAACCCCCCTCAAAATTTGATGGTTTACGTTTCAAGGTATGTAGAATCCGAAAATGCAATAAAAATATTTATGTTTGTCCGCCGTACGCCGTACTGGCCACTTTTCTTAGTTACCACGAAAAAAATTGATGAAATTCGGGTTATAGGTTCCGTTCGGGATCTCAGTCATCTCTAAGGGGTCAAAATAGGGGCTGAAATTTTCAGAACGCCGTATCTCAAAAACTTTCGATAGAAGGGTATGGTTTTTTTTACGTTATTAAATTTGTCTTGAGCTAAACAATTTTTTGAAACCACCCGGAGCATTGTACGTCCAGCCGTTCGTGTGCACCAAAAAGCTTCGTCAACACGATCGTGAATCAAACGATATGAATCCGGCCGGGATATCATCACTAGGGAGTACCTGATTATAATCAAGGATGGCTGTATGAAGTCGAGTTGGTTGTTCTGCGATATTATTTCATTTGATAAATGATGGATCTATTGGATTTTGTTGGTAGGTACTTTTGCAACTTGAACAAACGTTGAAGTATTATTGATGGGTAATTTATTACACAATGGCAAATTATTACACACCGGCAAATTATTACACAACGGTAAATTATTACACCACGGTAAATGCGCTCTGCGCATGCGTACGAGCCTGAAAACGTCAAAAAGGAAGTTGCCACACATTACCCTGTATTTACTTCGTTCGGTCAGACGAAAGGACTACGGCACTAGCATATGGATGCGATGACAGATCATGATCCTGATTCCCAACTGGTGAGATACCATTTAACGGAATACTTCATAGTTTCTTAGTAACGCTATATATTTAAGAGAGCTCGAGAATTCTATTGGTAACGCTTTCCAGTAGGTGAAATAATGACACCTAATTGATTTTAACCCGAGTCACTAGATAAGCAAAATTCAAACAGAACATACCACGACAATTGGAGACATTTTAATTCCAGATTCATTAACAAGCAACACTATTTGATGGATCAGTACCTGACTACCCTCCAAATTACAGTCGCGGAGAAGAAAAAACGTCTCCCAAGTCGGGTAGGCAGAATACCTTCCTCACCTATGTAACAGGGACGTATATAATTAGTTGGTGGGTCCATTCGGTGGATAGATGGAGAACTGACGCGTATGGATTTGAAATTGAGAGGTTCAAAAAAGAAAAACTACTAGGATGGACTAGGAGTTGTAAGTAGCAATGATTAATGATAAGTTTAATAGGAATTATAGGCATTTAGATTAATGATAAGTTTAATAGGATTATTATAGGCATTCACATACGTGTTTTGAAGATTTGTGGTTCATACCACTTGAAGAATACGTTTTTGAAAAGTGTCGCAGCAAGTTACAATACATTACGAGATATTATACAGAAAAAAATGAGTGAAACTAATTAAAATTGAAGGGAAATCCAAATACATGTCGTTTCAAGTTTAAATCCAAATACATGGGATTTTCTAGGGTAGTTATGGGCTCTACTAGGAAAAAACTACAGGATAAAAATAAAATAGTCTATTTCCACGTACACTAGTGTGATGAATTTTAAATAGGTGTATTTCATCACGAGCGGTGTGAGGATATGCCCAGGGGGGTTATGAGCGAATCACCACCTCAACACCTGGCATCTTTTTGGATTGGTGTGGCTGGGGGTTATGAGCGAATCACCACCTCAACACAGCATCTTTTTTGGATATGCCCAGGGGGGTTATGAGCGAATCACCACCTCAACACCTGGGATCTTTTAGGTTGGTTTGGCTGGGGGTTATGAGCGAATCACCACCTCAACACAGCATCTTTTAGGTGAGGAGAGAGGGATGAGGTAAGGAGGAGAGAGAGTAGTCAGTGACTAGAGGAGAATGTAGAATGGAGAAAAAGAGGCAGGCGCCGGGGTTTTATAGACCCCAGTGGCTGTTTCCCTCCATCCCCTAGTTTGTAGGGGATGGTGGGGAATCAGGCTGGGCCTCTACCTCCTGCGTCTCTCGTCCCCACTCTTACAGTTTATTGGCGAGAACTAAAGTTGGTTTGTACAAGGTTTGCGAGAACTTAAGTATGCTAGTGTTGTAGTTCTGGGAGGAACTCACGACAACTAGCAAACTGTAGACCGGTTTCGGTTGTTCCACCATCGTCAGTACAATATAGAATGACGATGGTGTAACAACCGAAACCGGTCTACAGTTTGCTAGTGTACGTGGAAATAGACTATTTTATTTTTATCCTGTAGTTTTTTGCTATGGATTTCCACTATTCCGCCGCGAGTGATTTTTATACTCTACTAGGATTTCGTAGTTTGCTCATGCGCAGACGGAAGTTTCTGTGCTTTATCAATGACTTTAATACGGGACTATCTGTGGCTCAACCCCCACCTATCCTCCAAACCTCATCGCTTCACGACATGAATTTTTTCGACCCTTGCAAGAACACAAAGCTTCCCTACCTTCGGTAGTGAGGAAAGCAAAATAAGAGTCCTTTGGAACAACCACCCCCGGTTGCAAAGCCAACCTATTCTTCCGTTCAGAAATTCTTCCAAGAAATAAGCAATGTATAGGTGTATGTCATAAGCTCAAATTACTATATGCAGTTGTACTATGTATATAGGACCGTATATTTTATGGAGACACCAGGGTTATTTTCCGAACATAGTAGGGCTCCCTTAATACCTAGTGACCTAGAAACACTTATTCAGGTCCCCCTGTTAACTCGCAAAGTAGGTAGGGATCCTGTCTTCACAATGAAATCCTTCCCTTGTAAATCAGCTTGTCAGAGTCACTGTGATCTTCTTCGTTCTGATTTATGACAGGGGTGGCCGCCTCCCCTGCGACAGAATGATACACAGGATTCGAATTTACGTTAGAAATTAGATAAAATAAATAGGAAATATTATTTAATTAGAAATCTCTGTCCAAGCTTTAATGTATATACCAGCCTTCCTATGTCTGACAAAGAAAATTAAATTTTCAAATCGAATCGAGAATTGAAATTTGATCCAATGATCGAAATACTGGTTAAATTTATATAATTCGTTGATAGAGGGCATCAATTGCGATAATGAGGAATGGACGTGGGTCGGAAATGAAGGGATGTAGATGAAAGGGGGGAAAGAAAACACGTGCGACGTCATCTGGTATTTACTGCCGTATCGCTCCCGCACGTGGAACCCGAGTGAGATGGAGATACATACCGGATGACGTCAAGTGTTTTTGTAGCTGATTTCTGCCAAACGGACTTCGGAGCAGAAAATTGGGGCACAGAGGTTTTCGAGAGGTGCTGAATCCGATTTTGAGGTCGAAAGCAGCTAATTCCTGCCCACGTCCATTCCTCACTATACCCTACCCACACGCCTTGAGGATCCATCCATAGGGCGTGTGAACCCCTCCTTCACTACGAATAATGAGAGGATACCTGCCCATTTAACCCTTTGTCTCCAACAAGCAGTGCAAGAAATGTTGAGGTGGTGATTGTCTTGACAATGGTGATATGCGCATGTGACTCCTCTTTGCACTCGTAGTTAGACTTCATAACGCCGAATACTAATTAATTAACATTTCCTACCTGATGAACGCATACCTTTTTGTTACGAAACCCCGAAGTTTGACTACTGCGTTTCACCTTCAAACTACATTTAGAACCGAAAGCGTTTAAATATATGTTTTTGTAGGAATACAATTAACTGGGTAGGTAGAGGAATTTACACACCTACTGGCTAAATCCGTCGCCACGCATAGTTCTGAATACCTACTAGAGATAGGCAAGTGTCTCGTTTGTAATGCCTTTTGTTGCGCAACCTAGTACTAGAAGCTATTTCCACTGCACACCACTCCTTATAGCTGTTGTTTTAGTGGTAAATCATATTCAATGCTGATAACTATTGATCTGTATTTGACCATTCCCAGCTCTTGTACTGTTGTTCGTAGATTTAAAATTTAATAAAACTAAATAAGCGCTGTTTAAGTGATGAGGGGCCTATTCTTAACCCTTTGTCTCCAACAAGCAGTGCAAGAAACGTTGGGGTGATAAGATTGTCTTGACAATGGCGATATGCGCATGTGACTCCTCCTCGCACTCATAGTTAGACTTCATAACGCCGAATACTAATTAATTAACATTTCCTGCCTGACGATTTAGCATTCAGCGACATACCTACCCAACTTTAGAGGAAAAAATCTAATATCTGCCAGCCAAATAACCCTTTTTTTGGCGAATTCTTCCCCCCCCCCCCTCCTTAAGTGCTCACATTCTGGTCTTCCTTATCAATGTGGTTTTCAAAGAATTTCCCCGGCCTAACTTCTTTGCTTGCTTTGCGTATAGCCTATCTTCTCGTCGTGTGATAACGTGATTTATAAGGAATAGGTATTATGAAAATCTTAAGAACCTCTTAACCATCTTATTTATCCCGGGTTCCATAGAGTAAGCCGACAAAACCGAGTGTCAGATGTGACAGGCCGAAAAACCGACCCAACTAATTCCATAAATATAATGATGTTGCCATCAACCAATAGGCTGATGACAGACCACTAATGGGTTTCAAATCTCTATAAATAACCATGTTTTCTAGATTCTTACTCGACTCAGGGGATTTTCAGAGCGAGCACACATACCTGAAAAAGAGAGAAAAGAATTCCAACTGATCTAATCATGCTAACGGTGGAGACCATGACACTCTGCACACTACGACTACAAGACATCAGTACAAGTATGTAGAGTTAGTTCGTTTCCAATAATGTATAAGAACATGTGGTACCTACACGGAGCAAGCACAAAATCTTCCACCTGAACATCATCTCGACCATACGTCGATTTCACTATTAAGGAATTTTGAAAAACCTATGTAGCGTTGGGAATTCCTGAATCATGATGGCTGGTTATAACATCATAATTATGACCATTTGCCTCAGTTACCCCACAGCACTGATACAATAAAAGAATAAAGCAACCAACAGGATAACAAAACAACAAAATAACAAAAATGTACAAAGTACGAAAGACTTGGGTGGTTGATAACATGATAACTTACTATCAATGTTCCTACACATCGCTTGAAATAGTTGTCACAAATGTAATACGTAGTCGAGGCTGTTCACTTAATGATGGGTCTGAGATGTTTCCAGTAATAACTAATACCTAGTTCGTCAAAAATGCGGAAGACAGGGAAAAACGAAAAAATCACGGGGATAAAAAAAATATATTGATGTCTGAGTAAAAACGTCGAGGGCAGAAAATCATCGAAAGAGAAACATCGATGGAAAAAGCATACCTATGTGTTTCTGAGAAATCGGTACACCGACACCCACCCCTAGTTTTTGACCCCATGACGACTGAAATTCCAGAATATTGGAGCGATTTAATTAAGATTGATGCAAACATGCTCCATTTTTACTGTAAGCATTCTGGGTACAAGGACCCACAAAACGTTTTAATTTTAACCCTAATAAACGCTTTAATTTTAACCCTAATAAACGTTTTAATTTTTTACCAGGAAACCAAGCTATGATGGTCACCAGTAAAAAATTGATGTAGTGGGCTGCTGTGGCCCGTTGGTCCATTTTTCCCCCCATAATGGAGCAAACAAAAAGATCAGTATCAACTCTGTTAGCAGGCGTTTAGTTCAAATTTATGAGAATACAAAATGAACTGCTTCAACTACCATCAGTCCAAAGTACCTATGAGATCGAACAGCTACATGGTTGATTTCGCCATTAGGAACTAAAACGAACAAAAAAGTAGGTAATCTTGTTTTAAAAGAGGCAGACACTTGATAAACGCAGACATTTGATACATGATTTGAGAGCTTGTCTTCATTTGCTTGTATGACACCACCATGCATGTAAATCGATACAAATGCTCACGATAGTTTACTTCTTCATAAAATGCACGAAATCCACTATGCATGTAAATCTAATAGTTCCGAAAGTAGTTATACTGTAGTAACTGTAGTTATATTGTAGTAACCTCTTAAGTTTTTATGAATTAAAATCAATTTCTGAGCTTTCTCGCCGAAGATACCTCCATTGCGTGAGATCATGACAGGAACTAGAGATCAACCTGATAGGTATGCTAACGTGCACGCCAATCAATATTAGTTTCTCTCTTCATTTAATTGGATTCATTCACTTAGAAGGAAGTATAAATGATCCGATGATGGGCATCGCGATTAGAACGAAAGCACTTGTTACAAAATATCAATGACGACTTTGACAATGTCTGTTTACGATTGCGAATTTATAGCCGAGTCAAATAACCACCGTAAGAAGACGTAGTTCGTCGTGACGTACTACCACTGTTGTTCAGATCATAGGAGCAAGGAACAAGCAAACACAGAAGAATTTATTAAATCCAAAATAAGAGTTTATCCATACAAAAGTAATGATTATTATTCTCAAACGAACACTATTAGGTGCACACAGATCACCTAATTAAGCTTAAAGGATCAGCTCATAGGTCTGTCTAAAAAAAACTCACCAAAGTGGATTAAAGATTTGTAATCATGTTCAATAATAATCCTAAACTAATCCTTGTGATCAAAATTATTCTCTTGAAATACTATTCATACATCTTCTCCGCAGTTTCTTTGGCGACACTGAAGAGGAAGAAGGAGTTTGGCTCAAATTGGCAGATTATACCAAAGTGGTCCATTAGGCCCGACGCCCGGAGCATTTGAATTTTTAAGGGGCTACTGTAACAAACGGCGTATCCACTCTCTTCTTTTATCCATGGTGATCTTATTGTCATTGTGATCTCATTATACGGAAAAAGATCCGCTGATAAGTATCTTTCCAGATGATGTGATTCGAATAGATTAGACGTTCTTTGACACCCACCATATTCGAACGTACAGAAAGTTACACACTTATTCAGGGTTGAACAAATAGGAATGTTGGATCCAGAAAGATGTGTACTCGCCGTAGGCTCATCCAATAACAACAAACTTTCTTGTCGGGCAGTAGGTTATTGATTTCATCTCCCAGGTTCAGGGAAGGCCTACGCAAACTCGCGACCAAAGTTGGTAGAGTACGCACATTATTCTGATGCGGTTTTATGAGAGACTGGCGAGACGTTTAGTCTAACTGAAATTCGATCACTCATCAACGAGGAAAATAGCTTAAGCCTATTCAGATCCGACCCGATAAATTGTATTTGCAGTTGGCCTCTTAGGTAATGGTGGAAATATCCTGTACGTCCGACCTTGACAGAATCGTTCTCCGACTCCTCAATCACCAAAATCCGAACATTATCCAGATCACGTTTCAGCCTCGCGCACTCCTTCCCTGACCTCGCCTTCATCATAGCACCCTGCAGCCGTCACCAGCCTAGCAATCACGCCAGCAGCCACCCCATCAAGGATCCCAGCGGCCACAGTACGTCATAATCGCGCGGGGAAGTTCATTTTTTGCGTTAGTGAGTCATTATTTTGCTTTCGCCGGAGGGCTCAAGACGATAGCACCAGTTGCCATGACCGACTTGTTGTAATTGGAGGTCTTCAGGTTTGATTTACTCCATCGTATTAGCTGGAGATCGACGAAACATTGGGAGTAACTGGCCTCAATAATATCACTCGTAGAACATCGATATCTCGAAGCATTGTAACAAAACATCAAATTGAGACTATTTCTCAGTAGCCTTGGTAGATGGTATTCTACGAAGTGATGTAGTTAACAGTTTTAGATTTTTCTGAACACATGGCACACAGGGCTGTCCAACTAACTAAAGGTCATCCCCCTTCTACAGAGGTGTAAAAAAAAGCTGGACCACCCTGGTTAGTTCATCACACCAACAGAACGAATAGGTACCTATCAACAGTGATAGTTGTTAACGCGATGAAGGATTTTTGTAAGGTATTCAGTAATCCTCGAAATTCGACTATATCAAACTAAATACAAGTAACTTGGATCGTCCGACGACCAGCGACAGCACAAAACAATTTGCGACAGAGAAGATTGAAGAAGCAGTGGCAACCAGACACGGCTGACAAACGATGAGTCACTCAAGTGCCACGTCATGTGGACTACTTCGAAAACCTCTCGTTACCTGTCTTCAAGAGCGCTATTTCTTCTAAAACGTGAGATTCATTCAAGAGGTAATGAGTGAGTGAGTAACAAAGAGCAATAATTAGAACATTATATAAACGAAATGTAGGTCTGCAACGTGCCAGAAAGTGAATCCTGTTCGCCTGTAAGTTATTTATCGAGTGAACCACTGGGTGTCGAGTGAACACCTGACCAAAAGTATCGAAAGTCAAAAAAATTTTATTTGAACCTTGGGAATAAGTTACGTAAGTGTAAACCATTGAACTATACACCCAGTGTGTAATACAGGGTGTACGAAAACAACAGACCCACGCTTCAAAGATCGATTCTATAACTAATTTCCAACAAAAAGCAGTTTTCTCAAAAACCGTTGAAGTCCTACCTATTTCCCGAGTTTTCGAAGAATTAAGATTTTGGTTTATTATTTTCAATAATGAACCATTGGAATCGAGCATGAAAAAAAAATTCTTCCCCCCCCCCCCCCCCCCTCAAAATTTGATGGTTTACGTTTCAAGGTATGTAGAATCCAAAACTGCAATAAAAATATTTCTGTCTGTCCGCCGTACGGGCCACTTTTCTTAGTTACCATGAAAAAAAATTGATGAAATTCGGGTTATAGGTTCCGTTTGGGGTCTAGTTGGTCCTCGAAGCTCGACGTTACTGTTAGTCATCTCTAAGGGGTTGAAATTTTCAAAACGCCTATACCTTTTTTTTAGGTGAATCTTTTTACGGTTTTAAATAGTTCTTGAACTTACGAGTTTTTTAAGACCACCCGGAGCATTTTACGTCCCTCCGTTCGTTCACAGTAAGGCCCCGAAGTTTGCACCGATAGGCATTTTCGACTCCAGTGTGAATGAAATTGTAGACATTCAAACCAAATCTAGTTACCAGGGACGCCCCGACAATAGGAAATTAGCCGGAGATAAAATCATTGCTAGGGGCCACCTGATTATATTGGCGGAGTATGAAGTCGAGTTGGTTGTTCTGTGATATTATTTCATTTGAAAAATGATGGCTCTTTTGGAGTTTGTTGATAGGTAGTGAAACTTGAACAAACGTTGGGTAAATTATTACTACACGATGGTAGGTAAATCATTACTCAACGGTAAATTATTACACAAGGGTTCATTATACCATCTACGTAGAAGGGGCTGGAGTTTGTTGGTAGGTACTTTTGCAACTTTTTTCACTCCTCATCAACAATTTCTTTTCAGAACTTCATTATGTGTGTTTCTTTTTGTTAGGTGCTGTCTGTCATCGGCAGAATTATTTTAGCAACATTCAACTCGTGATTTAGGTAGGTACCTAGTAACGAGTAAGGGGTTAGGTACTAACCTACGGAGGGTCTGCGATCTACATAAAATGTATAGAATAGTACATATTATATTATATAGACGGGTTATCTATACAGAGAGCTGTGGTCTGTAACAGAAGGGTATTCTGTACAAAATAATAAACCGTGTGCAGGGATTTGCAGCGTTTTTCGTTTGTTCCATCCAACGTCACTCCAATCCTTACCTTTCGTCGTGTCTCGGAAACTCTATGAAACCACCACTCACCCCATGAACTCTATTGACCATGTCCTCCCAGCCTGAGTTATGATATCAACACAGTCAAACAGACCAAAACACCGTTAGTTCATAAGAGACCGTTCAAGTACCATTTTACCCGAAAACCAATAGGAAGGTAGGTAGCTACTAATCAATCATTTCCCTGAACAGAAGGCCTTCTTTGAGAGTGGGGCTGTCGTCAACCCACGGCATGAAAGGGAACCTTTATAAAGGAGACGAAGCGCGTTTCCAAATATGACTGACACATGTTTCCGCAAGGGGGTTTGAAAAACGATCCATATACGTGGGTACGTTCAAAACTCCTTGTATGATATTTCATACAAACATCATTAGAAATTAGTCATGTTTCCAATCCAACTTTCCGTAAAGCGGAATTGAGTGATACAGGAATTGAGCATATTTTTGGGAGAATTTATTATTTTCCAATTATGTAGCAGGATTTAGATAAATTTTAGGTGGGACAAACCCACAAACACTCACTATATCTCAGCAACTTATGACATTTCCGTACACCGTGTTCTATCATACAGTTAAACACCTGTATTTTTTTAATTTTTATATATTATTATTATTTTTTTCAACTCAGCAAGTACAAACTTGACCACGATGAATACATACCTACCTAGTGATTTCACAAAAATTCCAAAATGCAAATAAGGGGAGCTCCAGTTAAGGATACCTAAAACATTTTTTCAAATCGTATTAAAGATACCAGTAAGTTGAGGGTATGAGGGTTCCTCATCCGATGAGAGACAACCACTGAATTAAAAGGGTTAAATTAACCTTTTAATTCGATGGAGACAACACGACCACTAGGTACTTAAGTCCGGTTAGAAAAGTAACGATATGACGTCATAGCCCTCTGGTGTTAATTCAACCACCCACGCGGCCCGGCTGGCTGTAACCAGTCACGAACCCTGTAATGACATCATGGCCCACAAGGAGTCATGCTTCCATTTCCCCATACAACGGCAACATTTTATCTTTGTTTAGAAACTATTACGGCTGGTTGGCAAACAAGAACGGGCTATGCCGTTAAGCATGAAATTATCAATAGGCCAGTAAAAATAAGAACATACACTCAGAATTTATCTTATAATATCACACTATCACAGGTACCCTCTTCTTCAACATCTAACTGTAAGAACATCAAGTGGAGAATTAGTAGACTAGGTACAACTAGACTAAACAAGGTAGTACGAACTGAAACAGGTAGTTACGACCCAAGCCACTAATAATGGGTTTAGAGGAAATAAACCATGAAAATACACACGTCCCACATATCCGTTAATTACGTACCTATTCTTACAACTTCAGCAGGGTATTTCAAGTTTAAGGACATACCTGAAACAAAATAAAGAGAGTTACAAAAAATTATTAATACAAATTAATTAATGATATATTACAGATACCTACTGATTTGTAGAAAGTTTTAGGTAGGCACCTAATACATTCACACTGCAATAATTGTAAGGCTAATTTTGAAGCCAGTGTCCTCAGCCTACTAATATGGACACATTCAGGAATAGAGATGAAATTTATTGAACACTGAAGTGAACATCCAATTTTTTATGAGCACCATAACCAGCTTTATACGCTGTCAGGGTACTCCTCAATTCATTCGACCACTCGTTGTTTCTGATACGTTGTATTCTGCTGTTTCATTACCCCACGCCAGTATTGGGATCAGAAGTTACGCTATATTGAATCGCCACGCAGCACCAGTGGGACACCTTTGATTTGTTTCATTTTAGTACTTATTTGCGTATCAACGCACGTGGTCATTCGCACCGGTCGAACATAGTCTTATTCATGTCAAAGTGCACTCAACCCCGAATATATCGAGAAGCACCTACCCTTCCAGCATACTGAAAGCAGCAAGAAGGAATCGGGTCGTAGACCTTCCGAAGTTAGTCAAGGGGAAAAAATCGGATTGCTCCCTCGCCGACCATACCTACGCGTACGCTAGGGATGAAATACAATCAAAATAATATACACATACACATTCATACTTCACAATATGAGTTTAGAGCCTGGAGTAGAATTGGCCATAATAAGTTTAATTATGTCTGAATTAACTAGGGTTTCGTTCATTCAGGACTACTTATTCAGCGCAAATAAATATACCTACCTAAGCATTGTACGAATACTTATTCTTTTCATTTTGTACTTTCCTTCTAAACTACGGGATTTTTTTTTTCTGGCAAGCAATATAGAAAGAAAGTCAAACAAGAGAAAACTCGCCGAGAGCCCAATAGAACGGGACGGGAGACCTGGCCAGGAATGAAGTTGAATCCTACCTGGAACACAACACACCTCGAAATCCGCCGGTCAGTCTGAAGTGACTCATTCCTTCTCCATGAGTCCCACGCCCACTGAGTCTACTCCATCTCCCCGCTGCAGAGTGATATATGATTCAGAAGAAAACTCCTAAGTGGGTGGGTCATATACAATTTGTCAAATATCCTCACTTTAACTACTTAACCCTATTATACTACTTTATACTAGACGGGCGTACTTTCAGATACGCAGATACTGTATTACAGTATCTGCCCAAAAAGAAATGGCACCCTAACTACTTTTGTCCGCTCATGCACTAGGTTTCTATTATCCAGATTCATAGACAACCATGGGATTCCAAACCTAATAAAATAGTGACATTCGTGTCAGACCATCCAGGAACCAACTGATAGAATATCCTTAAATTTCAGTTCGTTTGGATTGTTGTCAATAAAATATGGCGACTACAAATAATACCCGCAGACCGAACGACATGGTTCCTTGATGTCTGAAACGTAAAATGCGACTGGAAATTTTTATACTTAACGGAAAGCACACAATTTATTCGGTTTCTCATTAATGAGGTTTCCGTACCTTCGGCAATGGAAATAAAAGCATAGGTTGAAATACATCATAGATTGATAAGGATAGCGTCAGCATTATGAAATGTCACGTAAGTTTCCATGAGGAGTCCTAAATAATACTGAGTTGGAAAGTTGTCGAAACAACGACTATGTTCACACACAACACTGGAAGTTGTGCAGTTTTTAGCCCTTTGCCCTTAGGTACAACATGAACTCTGGTCTGGGACACGCGCACGGGCCAAGCCAGGAGTGAGGGGAATTTTTTTAATTCGGGGTAGGCATGGTCATGCACTGAAATCGTCACATGAAAACTACGAAATTCTTTCCTTTTTCAAACTAAACAATTATTCAGAATGGCTGGGTGAAGTGATCTGGCACATGTTTCAATACCGCTGACAAGTGGCAGTTGAGATTCGAGAAATTTCGACCTCGGTCACGTAGATCAGAAGAAAGTACAAATTGGAAACCAGTGAATCAGGTTAAATGATACCAAATCGGCGAGGCGTTGCTTGTAGTTCCTGGCCACTTCTCTTCATTAAGAATTGAGGATCATAAGAAAAGCGATCAACCCCGGATGCCCACTTGTTTTTCGATTCGCGTCATCATCAAGAGGTTGTTGGCGTGTCGGACAAAAATAACTGAGCGTCGAGAAATCCTTGTAGGTCATTTTCAGCCACACCAGTCACACGCATGCGGTTTTAAAACACCTCAAAATCAGGACGACGAACGTTTTCCGCTGAAATGTTATTTCAAGACCCACTTCCGTATCGAACGACGTCAACAATTTATAACTACCCTGGTGAAGATCCAAGTGCGGCAGAATCACTGAATCTCGAGGATAGAGGTGTCAGACCACAAACAAATTACCTATACTGGTAGAACCTAGACTGGGATGATGAAGTGACTGTCATATCTACTTACTGTCAACTCATAAGGATTTTCTGGTTAGTGGCAGTAATTTCAGTCCAAAAGATGTAGGTAATTTTCACTATTTTCAGTATCTGTTCACTTGCAAAAATATAAGGAAGGGCCAGGATAAACATAATTATATGTATTTCAGAAACACATCGAGGCTAGAATCCAAGAATTCCGTGAAAATCTTAACCGTGTGTTCACATGATCTGTCTTCCTACAGAAGAAGATCATCATCTTCCCACGGATGGCCTCAGTGAATGTATCAAGAAGATGTATGGAGCCTTATTATAATCTGAAATCTCTAAATTACGGATATAAAATTCGCAAATAATTTAGCGCGGGAACTGCAGTTTTTCAGCTATTTACCAACATTCCTGAACATTCTTAGCCAATTTTCCATGAATACCATTTTTAAAATATAAATCCGTTTCAGATTTATATATGAATACACTCGAGTTGTGCCCCACTGTGTCAAAATGACATAAAAACAAGAAAGTCCGAAGATGCCAATTTAAAAAACAAAATGTGGGTCAAATTTTATTTTAAAGGGCCAAAAACGGTAAAAATCAGTGAAAATTGCAAGCAATTTTATAAAATTATTAGAAGCTATATGGAATGGTGTCTCGGGAAGCGAAAAGAAATATGTTTCTCGAAAAAACTGGTTCAAATTCGAGTGGGGGGGGGGGGGGTGTACCTTTTTAAAAATGTCCACCTCCACTCATATTATGACCGCGCTGCATCATTGGCATTTTCGGAACCTACTTTCAGTTTTACGAAACCTACGTTCAATTTAGACACGAACACCAGCGTTTCTCATTCGATTCAATTCTGCAAAAACTTCGATGAATCAAAAGGAATAGCTACCTAGACTACACCTAGACCTCGGAAAACTCTTGCAAATTTCGTTTGAAGTCCAGCTTCCCAAAACCCTCATTTCATTATTTTCATATTTTATTAATACCTATTCTGAGGATAAAATTTCGTTTGTTAGCGAAAACACGTGGAATTTCAAGCTAAACTGATGATATTCACTCTCAAATAACTAAAAGTTTATTAAGTACGTTTTTTAATGAACTGACATCAGCCTCCATCCGTTCTTTGGAAAGAAATCGGTCCTGGAAAATAACTTCAAAATGTTTCTACAATTCCGACTTTCTTATGAGCATAACCCATCCCCAGATTTTTCGCGATGCATGAATTCCCCGAGTTTCCCAATACCTATATCACTTCAAGTGGCGGCCACCCGCTACTAGCAAAGATCTTTTGAAGGTACAATCGAAATCGAAAATCCCTCAAACGAGGTTTAAGAGGTGAATCAGCCGAACCGACGAGAGTCGAGACGGTTGCCGGGGCAGACCCGGGAACCAGTTGGGTTTCGACATCACAAGTTCCCCTTCTCAGGCCTCGTTAACAACAGGGAAAACCCCACCAGACGTTTTAGAAAAAGAACACACATCAATGGATGCAAACTGGACGTAATATACATTAATAAAAGTAAAGTAAATAGCCATATCAGGAATCGCCGACGTGTTAGACTGCTCTCGCAAGAGGATCAGAATTTGTTCGCTTCCACCAAACAGGCGTAATAGGTACGCAATATAGTCCTAAATGTCCTAATATGCACATCTAACTTATGTACCTATCTCGATACGAAAGTTGGTGTACATATTCCGAAACATTCGAAAATGCTCACTTCCAAACAACTACATGCCATGGCTAACCTAAAATTTGAAAATGATCGCGAAGCTAGTGAAAAACAAAAAATAAATAAATTTATAAATGAATGGATTAATTATTGAATTAGGGACTGAAACCATTCGTTCGGTTCTGCGAAAATCAAATTGCATTAAATGGAAATATCAACTTTTTTATCGTAAAATTTCAAGCAGCATCGTTCAGCGGTTTGTCAAAACCCAACCGCCTCACTCACAGCCCTATCGACTAATGTACCTATACCGAAACCTTTCAAAACATGCGATAGGTACCTACATTTACGCGGGACTAGTTATTATTTAACCAAAAGAATCCATTTTAAAATGGTCCCTCAGTGGTCCCAGAGTTGATTTTTCATCAGATGATTCATAAACAAAATTTAACTTTTTCCCCCAGATATATCCCTGATTATCGGAGGTTGTAGAAATGAGCCTCAATTGCCGGTGAACAGTTTCCAATGGAGCCCCGAATTTACGAGTTATAAACTTCGAGAGGAGGATCAACGGTAATGTTTCTCCCATCTGATCGGAATCCACCACGTTCGAGGTAGAAGTCCATCAGCGGAAAACCCATGTAAGTATTTCTACAATATTCCTTACGCAACTCTCCCAATGACTCAAGCACCAACGGCCTTCCCTTGATGGGTGGGATATCATCGTTATGAGTGGGTTATCGTGACTTGATACAATTATACCGAGCAAATGAACCAGTATAATATTTGTACATTTTCCTACCCACATTTCTACAATATATTTATAGAAAATAAGGAAATATAAAACAATGCAAAGGTGCGGCAGATATGCCGAGACGGGTTCGATCAGCCTAAAATCAAAGAGTTGGGTCATTAGCAACTAGTATCTACCTTCATCCAATTTTGAGACCACAACGCTACTAGCACTAATTTCGGCCATGATTAAACAATACCTATAGATTATTGCGCTCAACTTGATAATACGCCGAGACAGCGGCCAATAAAATTTCCCGGTTAGAACAGATATTGCGCAAGAGACAAAGCGGAACCATAGCTACTGCACTCCCCAGAACAAGAGAGTGTTGCCAAAAGTATTATCAACACCACAACTTTACATCGAAGTAACAACGGTTATTTACTATCATAACATTATGAAGCAATAGGTACACGGGAGTAGTGCAGGAAAATCTTATGCTTCAAAACACATGAAATTCCAACGAACAGTCTGTTACAACCTCTACAACCTACCTACCTATTTAATTTTGATGAATAGAGTAGGTAACAAATCTTTTCAACGCGGTCAAACGTGTTGACACCGGATGCGTTTTCCATGGTTGACGGTGATCCTACATATACGTTGTCAATCATCAGAAAAAATAATTTCATCGTCGTTTGTGGTTGGTCCTTCACGAACTCAAGTCGGGTGATTTGGTTGGTGATGTACCGGCTAATACTTGCGTCATTGCTTTAATTTTCTGACGAACGCTTCTTTTCTGTTACATGTACAGGCTTGCCGACACTGTTCATCGCCACCTCTGTGTCTCTCTGCATTTCAATTAGTATCTCAACAAATTCATAAACATTCAACTGGTGCGATTTACAGATGCGACTGAACTTGGAATGGAAGCTTTCACAAGCATTAGGTAGTTGTTCGGGTGGTCCAAGAATTCTAGATCGGAAAAGATGCTTTACTGGTGACGTAGTTGTCATGCAGATACTTGAAACATACATTTATTTTCGGTTCGGAGGTCAGCATACTTTTTGGTTCATTTTTCAAAAAATCTTCCACCTCAAATGAACCCAAGTACAGTAAGCCAAAGACTATCCGAAAACCGACCTTCGGGTGTTTGTTACAACGGTAAGCTTCGGTAATCCCGCACTTTTGAATATAGAGCTACAAACTTTGGATTACATGAAATTTGCATCCCGGCACAGCGAAACCAGGCCATACAACGTTTGCTGCATTCTGAACTGCGACCTCAAAACCAGCAATCATGTTGTTGACGGTAAAAGAGGAACGGAAGTGAACATTGTGAGCCTGTACCATTCTGAACGCTTGTTCGTAAGTAATATGTTTCTTATCAGGGAGGAGGAAGAAAATAAGAGAAAAATACGTGTCCGTTCCGAGCTTTATGATAGGTGAATATTTGACCGAAAAACTTAGCCGCACACTTTAAAGTCCCGTCGACATAAATTGGCCCACCACCACTGAGCATTTTTCAAGTTTTTCGCGGTCCCAAACATCACTATTCCAGAATTTGTATTATTTTGTAAAAGAAACGGTTCACCTAGCAACGTGTTCACTAACTTCAACTGCGTCTTGTACATACTTGTTCTCGATTCATTGGGAGTTTGGGCCTAAATTTTGCTTTGGCTCTGTGCGTAACTCTCTACGTATGCGATATATTTTTAATCACGCCCTCTAAATTTTCGTCGCCCGAGCGCCCGAGGTCCGGGAGCCAATTAGGAAACTTCGAGTCGTCTTAAGGTAATCCCCGGCTTAAGGATGAATTGACATCGACCCGATTGGGAACCGTCGAAGAAAAGTAGTTTTTTATGAATTCTACTTACGTGACTACCAATATTCATGTACTACTTGAATATGGTATAAATAGTGGAAGATAGTGATAAACGGACTTTCCAAGTTGTACATGACATGTTACGTAGGTCAACAATTGTTATGGATGAGTGTGTTCCTGGCAAACATATATTGTACACTCTACGTATATACCCTAATTAGATAACTATTGTACTATCAACTAATTATGTACGAAAATCAATCTCAAAAAGGAAAATTTATGAATCGAGAACTAATGAGTCCCCCTCATCAAAGAGAATGAGAATGACGTGAGGATCAGAAGACAAAATATACAGATGAACAAATATTTGAATACTTGACGACCAGCTGAAAACCTAATGGCCAAACAAACAACTGCTTGACATTCAGTAAGCGGTTTAGCTCAGCGAATTTATAAAACGTCCACCACGAATTTCCCGAGGTCATTGTACGTTGCAGTTTTATTTAGGAAGATTTCACTTCCAATTTCATCTCTGATCTATCCTCGAGTTATCGGTAGTAAAAGAACGACCAAGGTTCACACACATCAATGTCACCTTGCAACCGATGCGAAATTACCATATTTTAGGAGGACAATATAACTGATTTGGTAGGTAGGTACTGCTGATGTATTAGGGGTCAGGGTATTGAACATCAACTCATCATGCATCCATGCAACGAAAGAAAGAATTGCCTACCTGAGGAGAAAGGACCAAGACTTTAGTTTAGCGAGAGACTTGGTAAGTAATGGAATCTCAAATAAATCAAAACATAAGGCATAAGGTAAATCACTATCCTCATTGAAGTTTTTGGTTTATTATTTTCAATAATGAACCATTGGAATCGAGCATGAAAAAAAAATTCTTACCCCCCCTCAAAATTTGATGGTTTACGTTTCAAGGTATGTAGAATCCAAAACTGCAATAAAAAACGCTGCAAATCCCTGCACAACGGTTTATTATTTTGTATAGAATACCCTCCTGTTACAGATCACAGCTCTATGTATAGATAACCCTTCTATATAATATGATATGTACTATTCTATTATATACATATTATGTAGATCGCAGACCCTCCGTAGGTTAGTACCTAACCCCGTACTCGTTACTAGGTACCTATCTAAATCACGAGTTAAATGTTGCTAAAATAATTCTGCCGATGACAAACAGTACCTAACAAAAAGAAACACACATAATGAAGTTCTGAAAAGAAATTGTTGATGAGGAATGAAAAAAGTTGCAAAAGTACCTACCAACAAACTCCAGCCCCTTCTACGTAGATGGTATAATGAACCGTTGTGTAATAATTTACCGTTGAGTAATGATTTACCGTAGTAATAATTTACCCATCAATAATACTTCAACGTTTGTTCAAGTTTCACTACCTACCAACAAACTCCAAAAGAGCCATCATTTTTCAAGCGAAATAATATCACAGAACAACCAACTCGACTTCATACTCCGCCAATATAATCAGGTGATCCCTACCAATGATTGGCCGTATTCACAAATTCCTATTGTGAGCGCGTCTCTGGTTACGAGATTTGGTTTGAATTGTATACAATTTCATTCACACTGGAGTCGAAAATGCCTGTCGGTGCAAACTTTGGGGCCTTACTGTGAACGAACGGCTGGACGTACGATGCTCCGGATGGTCTTAAAAAACTCGCAAGTTCAAGAACTATTTAAAACCGTAAAAATATTTACGAAGAAAAATAGTATAGGCGTTTTGAAAATTTCAACCCCTATTTTGTACCCCTTAGAGATGACTCACAGTAACGTCGAGCTTCGAGGACCAACTAGACGCCGAACGGAACCTATAACCCGAATTTCATCAATTTTTTTTCATGGTAACTAAGAAAAGTGGCCCGTACGGCGTACGGCGTACGGCGTACGGCGTACGGCGGACAGACAGAAATATTTTTATTGCAGTTTTGGATTCCACATACCTTGAAACGTAAACCATCAAATTTTGAGGGGGGGGTAAGAATTTTTTTTTTCATGCTCGATTCCAATGGTTCATTATTGAAAATAATAAACCAATATTTCTGTCTGTCCGCCGTACGCCGTACGCCGTACGGGCCACTTTTCTTAGTTACCATGAAAGAAAATTGATGAAATTCGGGTTATAGGTTC
This sequence comes from Leptopterna dolabrata, assembly GCA_954871275.1. NCBI lineage: Eukaryota > Metazoa > Arthropoda > Insecta > Hemiptera > Miridae > Leptopterna > Leptopterna dolabrata. The sequence continues at coordinate 45,583,633 of OX940976.1, read as the reverse complement.
CGTTCGCTGTCTAGTTGGTCCTCGAAGCTCGACGTTACTGTGAGTCATCTCTAAGGGGTTCAAAATAGGGGTTGAAATTTTCAAAACGCCTATACCATTTTTTTACGTGAATATTTTTACGGTTATAAATAGTTCTTGAACTTGCGAGTTTTTTAAGACCATCCGGAGCGTCGTACGTCCAGCCGTTCGTTCACAGTAAGGCCCCGAAGTTTGCACCGACAGGCATTTTCGACTCCAGTGTGAATGAAATTGTATACAATTCAAACCAAATCTCGTAACCAGAGACGCGCCCACAAGAGGAAAATTGGCGGAGATAAAATCATTGCTAGGGGCCACCTGATTATATTGGCGGAGTATGAAGTCGAGTTGGTTGTTCTGTGATATTATTTCATTTGAAAAATGATGGCTCTTTTGGAGTTTGTTGGTAGGTAGTGAAACTTGAACAAACGTTGAAGTATTATTGATGGGTAAATTATTACTACGGTAAATCATTACTCAACGGTAAATTATTACACAACGGTTCATTATACCATCTACGTAGAAGGGGCTGGAGTTTGTTGGTAGGTACTTTCGCAACTTTTTTCACTCCTCATCAACAATTTCTTTTCAGAACTTCATTATGTGTGTTTCTTTTTGTTAGGTACTGTTTGTCATCGGCAGAATTATTTTAGCAACATTTAACTCGTGATTTAGGTAGGTACCTAGTAACGAGTACGGGGTTAGGTACTAACCTAAGGAGGGTCTGCGATCTACATAATATGTATAGAATAGTATATATCATATTATATAGACGGGTTATCTATACATAGAGCTGTGATCTGTAACGGAAGGGTATTCTATACAAAATAATAAACCGTTGTGCAGGGATTTGCAGCGTTTTAATGACCTGCTTCTTCGGAACACTCCTCGTCTCTCGAATAGTCTAGAACATATTTGTTGGACTTTTCTGGTAGGTTATGACTTATGAACTCATGAGTTATGAAAACTGGATGGGGATAAAGATAGTTCGTGATACTCCGGCTGCTATTTTCGGTATATTTACGCACTTTCAGTAGGAGTCCCATGTAATACGACATCAATCAACAATGTGATAATTATGCTTTAACGATTTAACGCTTCAATCAGATTTAAAAATACGAACAACTCGTGTCCTGTGACAGGACAGCAGGAAAGAAACCGAAACCAAAATATCTACGATGAAGTTGTTTTTCTATCAAAACGTTCCCCAAATTTTATGTAAATGTTCAACTATGAATATAAAAGTTTGTTTTGGTAAATTATGTGCACTTTAGTGCCTGACGGTGTCAAATTGAGTTGAAAAGCTTTGCCCAATAAAGAGTAGTTAAAACCAAAGGTATTGAATTTCATGACCACAGTTACATTTTTTCCTTTTTTGTTAGTTCAATTTGAAAATGAAAATGCGAGAGATCTAAAGCAACTAAGTATTTTCGTACCCGTTTTTCGAATTAAATACAGTCAGAGGAGCATGACTTGAGAATAATATATTACTGCTGGGATGACGCGGATAATTTACTTTCATTCCGCGCAATACTTTGTCAGAACCCAACCCTTTAGGCGATGATTTTAATTAAACTAATTAAAAAGAGATGAAATTGGAAGCCATGGCTGACGAATCCCTATTCCACACAAGAGAAAGTCAGCTAATACGAAGAAAGCGTTTTAAATTATTTGATACCGATCAACTCAAAGAAATCAATAAAAAAATAAAAAGATATCTAACGAAAAACCAAAAATCCCTACTACCCCCCCCCCCCCCCCCCCCCCATACTCTGAAAAAATACCTACGAAAAAAATGTCGGCACGATAATTCAGAAAACCAATGCAAGAAGGCAACGTTTTACGGTAATAACCAGATCTGCAATGTTGAGGCGAAATATTATAGGAGTTGTGGTGGGCACCTAGCTATAGTGTACTATGTGGAATCGAGACAGGATGGTATTTTCACTGATGAATCAAGTCAAAACGCCGATGTGAGTGGCCTTTGAGACAAATTGGTGTTAAATCATTGTTCGCAAAAAAGATATGGGAATTAGAGAAAAGAGTAAGTTTACAATACAATAAAACTCGAATATATATATACGAATCGCACAACGGGACAAGTTATAGCTGATTTCAACATTGTACCAATAGTTGTACATGGGTCCATTTTCTAGACGGAAACACTATTCATGCCCACTTTCTTTACAACAAAGTCTCAAGAGTAGATTCAAGAGTTTTCTTAAAATGATGAATGGTTGATGTTTTGGAGGATAATGAAAACTGCAAGGCGAAAATGAAAAATCTGTGTCACACTTTGATTTGATCGGCACTTGAAATGGAACTTCCAGACAAACTGGTCCAATTCGACAAAAATGAAAAAATGAGCCTCAGCCAACTGGTTTCTTCCCGATAATAATAACCCGATAGATGAGTATCGTGTCAGGCTGGAGCAATGCCAGGGTGGACCTTATTTCATCGAGAATCGAAAGTTTTGTAGTGGCTGACCAATGACCATGTTGTTTCTTGACAAGGCCCGTTTCTTGTTCTCCGAGAGACCATGTTGTTTCTCTAAACTTCACGCTTTCGACTATTCAACGTCCAATCAACATCACGAATTCGACGTATATGATAGGTACCTACTGTAGGTGCATATAATTAGAACAAAACACACGTTATTCACCTAGCTGAGTATTCAATTTATTCAGAAGCGAAATTCCTACTTATTGATATAAAAAGCACAGTAAAAATTGGTAAAATCCATCCGTCACAAATGCGTTTTCATATACTAGCAATTTGAACATATTTGAGAATCCCGAGAAAAACCCCATTAAAATATTATGTTGGCGTTTTAAGATATGAAACACGAAAATCGAAAACTTGGAGGTTGACATTTTCAAGACGCCAAGGCCATTAAAATATTTCCTTAGGATTTACTTTCCGCGGATCTGAACGTTCAGATTATTAGGATTTCTGGGCTTGAAGTTTACACCGAAAACACTGACCAACATGATTTAACGATAAAACTTCAGCCTACAGCTCAGGCAACAGCTTATCCAAATCATTCGTAGTTTCCTATGAAGGGTTCTTTGTTCCAAAATACTTGTCGTGGCCACAAATTTTATTTTTATTTTTTGGAAATTTTTTGTATAGAGCCTACTTTTTGTAAGAAATTAAAGAAGTTCGTAAGACTTGCTGTCCAGCACTAAACAAGAGGATGAATAATTTATTGGAGTCTATACAGAGCTGGAACGAAATCGGGAAAATCATGAACCCAACAGTGGAGCATCCACAACCCTCTACAAAAAGCGCCCAAAATACATTTTTGCGGGTGCTCAGGCGATGGTGTTTTTATTTTATTTATTTTTATTTAAAAAACGAAAACGAGATTTTATTCCATTAAACTTCAAATACTATTAGCAAAACAAAACTTTCGACATTTTGGCAGGCCGTCAAGACTACTACTGACAACGGACTCCTCAAAAAGATATCTGTGCGAATAGGTACTAAGACAATAAATAATGCATCCTCCATCCAGTTGCTAAGAACATCTCAAGTAAGAACTTACCTATTATAGGTAAGGTAGAGGTACCAACCTATTATAATTATAATACTTGAAGAAGAAAAAAATGTGACGTTGGGAACATAGCGTGAAAAATGTGTTCGTGGGACCACGATAAGGTACGTGGATGAGTCGAGGTTCTGGAGACGTCTGAGACCATCTGCCAACAAGACTGCAGTACATATTCAACATCTGAAAAACCCCGAGAATGCGGGGTCAAGTGGAAATAGGGCTAACCTGAATATTTGAAGGGGTGATGAACAGAGTGGAAAAACACGGGAGACGTATCCTTAATTGCTTGATTCACATAAACACGCACAAAACACGCGGACGTGATGGACAACAGCGACACCAACGAATAGCGATGCCGGAGCGACACTGAAGAAGAGAAATGGATCGGCTGTTTGTGGGTTGTCGGTGAAGGGAGGGGAAGCAGCTGGGCCGCTCGGACAAGTGGGAGGAGATGTGAGGTGCTGCCTAGCCGCAGCCTCCTGCAGGGTGCCCGACTTGTTTAGGCCACGGAGAGGTCAGGAGAGCTACTTGCTCGGCCGCACATCAGGAATGTCTTCAAGTGCAGGCAGACGGCGTCCTCAATGGGGATGATTCACCAGCAGAAGGGATAGTCTACGTTCGGTGGCCTGCCGAAAACCGTTGATTCGATGTAACAACTTTTGTTTTAAACAAAAATAGGTACATAATTACATTGTTATTTGGTTATAATTATAATTACAGAGGCCATCAACCAATTACGGCCTTAATAAAGGCGTTGCACCATAATCAGATGCCAGTAAAAGGAGCATCGATGGTCCGGAATAGATGAATGGGTCCAGTGATATACCACAAGAACAAGACTGCTGTCGGGATAACTCATAATTTTGTTGATTTGATGAAACAATTATAACAAGGAAATACATAATATTTTATAATTTGGTTGGAATCATTAGTTTTTTCAACACCCTCACACCGAAACGAAACGAAAGCAGTGCTGCGCATGCGCACTGAAGACACCGAAAATGTTGCGAACCGTGACGACGAAAAATACCGGCATCTCACGGTGTCAGCTTCCGTCAATAGTTTTCGCAAGCCACGTAGACCCTCCTGCTGCCGTCAGGATACGTGACCTTGAGGATACGTATGACGCGAAACTGCCCACGTCTGCGGCCTACGTGAAAGTTTCAGTAAACCTGTAAAGTTAACTAAGGGAGGCAGCTGTAGTAGGTACCTCGGTACATACTATTCTGACCCCGACTGAAGGCTCCACTCATTTCAGCAGGTATTTCTTCAATTATTTATTTTTTGCACGTGTGCTGCTTTTAGGCCCTGAAGAGGAATCTCAGACTATGCAGGCTGTCGCCCGTTGCTAGATACCGAAGCGTGATGGCAAGTCTCACATCAGGCGGAATGTTTATATTTCCTGCTGATTTTTTCTTGAACTGCAGCCAATAAAAAATTGAAATCTTCTTCAGACATACGGCAAAAGTTCCGGAATAATCCCTCTCCATCGTCTCTGTCAGGAGTCGACTATTTTCCCTTGTTCTTAAACAGCTGCTGGCCCACCGCCCTCGTCTTCTTTCTTGAGTAACTTGGAATATTAATAAGAACGAAGCTGCGGCCATAGCAGTTTAAAAAAAATGGAGGCATGGTCGGTAGGTGCCGCGGAACACTGCCGAACACTGGCGAACAAGAATGCCCGACCGGTGTGGATGGGGAGGCAAACAAGTGTTTGCGAGCGTTTGACGAACTTATTCGTCAACGCTTGCTTGGTGTGGACGCACCTTTAGAGCAAATGTTGTCCACAAACAAATACGATAGACCACGATAAAGACAGAATACGATAAACGAGATCGATAGGGTCAGCTACCAAACGGAGGGTTTCCGTACCTACTATAGAGATGCAGGTCCGGAAAGCTGGGCTTGATAGTTTCGAAGAGGGGCACCGGATGGGAAAAGGGCGAACAAATAAAGTAGCAAGACAATAAGGTTGATTAAAACTGATTTTAAGGGGCAGTTCAGTGCTACAGTAATGATGAATGGAATCAATTCCAGTTGATCAAAAGATGCAATGCTCATGGAATATTTTCGCGGAGCGGATATAATACGCAGGTTGAGGTTTCATGCGTACGAAAAAGAAACGAAAGGAAGAAACAGAACAGCAACCGTAAAAGAAAACCAGGTAGATAGGAAAATTAGGGATGGTCTGTCATGTAATGGAGCTGAACAATACATAATTATTATCCCCCCTCCAATTGAAGGCCTAGGTACAATTTTAATTTATACCTATCGGCTCCAAGAAAACTAGTGGGTTAAATTATTTATTAATCACACGACAGAAGAGGTTCTCTTCCCGACAAAATGTGTGTTTAAGCGACAGAATACTATTCTGTGCATATTTGCATGCAACGATGAAAAAAGGGAATGAACAAGAAAACAAAACAATTGAACGCCAACATTATTTGTAATGGTACAGGAAGGAAAAATACCACTGCACTTCAAATAAATTACAAAACTCTAATGACAATAAAAATAATGAGGAACTAACGACAATTTACTGACTTTATTTTCATTCCTAACATACTTTCTCAGAAATCATCAACGTCGGGCGATTATTTTTAGTGCCGTGAAAAACATTATTTGGGCGTTGGGATTAATTTTTGTCGTAAAATTCCCGTCCACATCTCATTATTTGTCGAGTACTTTCGAATTAGGTAAATGCCCTTAGTTTCTCTAATTTTGTCGTTCGAGAGGCAGTTGTACACATACCCTTTTGTGGCGTGCAATTATGTATTCCCCGAAACTATTTACGATTTGAACGGAGAACTTCTAAACCCAGACTGAGTCACAGTTCTATCAACAACTATACAGGTAATACTACTACTAGTAAGGATCAAACTATCAATGAGGCAAGGCAGGTAAACTATCGAAGAGGTAACATGTTGGGGCGCGACTGTGTTATCTTTTTCTCCATCTAGTAACTAATGTTGCAATCTGTTGCACAGTAAAAAAAAGCAGTGAATCTTGTAGCTTTGGTCCCCTACACATTCAAGGTGCTTTGGTCCCCTACACATTTTGTTTCTCCCATTCGCAGAGCTTCCAAAAATACGATCAATGCGTTTTGAAAACCATTATCAATAGAAAAGGTGATGTTTATGTGCAAACTATACAACTCAACCATGACCATAAAAATTAATATTGTACATGAGCATAGCAAACTTTCGAGGTTCCACAGAAAACAGAATAGTAGAAAAATCTCACGCCTTTCAGACCACTGTTAAAAGGTACCTACTGTTCTGTTCCTCACTCGTTCCTCAACATTAGGTCACTGCAACACACTGTAGACTATACAACTAAACCTGCCAATCTGGAGCACCTGCAAATTACACCTAGGGTAGGGGCGCATTCCTATCCCACTTTCCACCTTTTCCTCTTCTAAATTTAGCCGTTGCTAAGAAGAAAACAAGGATACTGAAGACAGGATAACATAGGTAAAATTACGTTGTCTGAAACGCTGCAAATTATTACACAACGGTTTATTATTTACCGGTATAGCTACCACCTCTGCGCATAGTGGTTTTCTGTGGTCAACAGCTACCCTCGTGCTCCCCTCAGGAAAGCCCTAAATCGGGTACTCCTAGAGCTGGCCGGTCAATTATTACAGAAATATGCGGTGGATTCAAGAGTTCTATCACAAAATATTTGTCCTAATTCATGAAGCATAATTCACAATATTACCTACCAACAAAATCCAAAATAATCATCATTCCTCAAATGAAATAATATCACGCAACAACCAACTCGATTTCATGCAGCCATGCGTGATCATAATCAGGTGTTCCCTAGCAATGATGTATGGGCTGGATTAATACTGTTTCATTCACGATCTTGTTGACGAAGCTAGTCGGTGCAGACGAACGGTTGGAAGTGCAATGCCCCGGGTGGTCTCAAAAAATTCCCAAGTTCGAGATAAATTTAAAAACGTAAAAAAACGAAACCCTTCCATTGAAAGTTTTTGAGCTACGGCGTTCGGGAAATTTCAACCCCTATTTTTCAGAGCAATTTAAAAGCGTGAAAAAAACTATACTCTTCGATTGAGTTTCGCTGAAAATTTTAAAACCCATATTTTTCAACCATTAGAGATCGCTCACACTAACGCCGTGCTTTGCGGACCAACTAGACCCCAAATGGGACCTACAAACCAAATTTCCTTAATTTTGGTCTAGGGTAACTAAGAAAAGTGAGAAGTACAATCATTCTTCTTTGTACAATGGTTTGGAAGCTAGTAAACAAATTAATCTACAACTGGGCGCATAAATTAACACAAATTTGTCGCACAGTGGTTCGATACTGACTGAACATATAAATAATTCAACTAAAGGAAAATCCGTAAATTCCGGTACGGAAAAGGGTAACAATATTCTGTGGTCAGTAATAGGGCCAAGATAACCTGAATCATTTCCTCGACAGATGAACAAAGAAACGTCAAAATATTACGTTCCTCGCAATCACGTTTAAATTCTCAAACTTTGTGGGTGGTATACGAACAATAGCGGGAATTCATTGCCAAAACGATTTGGCGACCAGAGCGGAACGGGGTGTTGAGTAACCACACGGAAAACGACGTTTCTACGCCAGGTAGATGTTAACAATGAGTTTTGACGTTCTTCTTACATGGTTATGGTACTCTATAATTTATTATGACCCTAGAAGCAGAAGATTCCCTCTATCTATAATCTAGAAACACAATAATCATAATCCGAAGTAGGTTGGGGCAAGCAGAACTGTTATTATTTTGTTTAGAATTATGTAATAAAGGCATATGTTAACCTTATCGATACCGTAAAACAGCGTTTGTAACTTTGTCTCCATACACGTATACTGTAAAGTATCCGACGAACAGCTGGTCTAAGGACCTATATGTCCATTTCTATAAAAACTTACTTTATAATCAAGGGATGGACTAAACGAGCAAAATCTGGGAGCAAAATCCCGTTCACAGCGTTATGTCATTGGTTATCCGACGGCGGCCAACGACTATGGAAATCGCTGGTCTAGTGGTCTCCTAATGGGACCGAAGACTGATTTTTTTTCAGGGAAAGAAAGATATACAGTTACTGATACTGACAAGCAACTGGACATATTTTTAAAACAGCAGATGGCCTCAGCCCCTCATGGGTCATACCTACTAACTGTGCAGTACCTGTACTATATCTGCACACTCTGTCGGCTGAGAATTGTCCATGTATCATCGATATTTCATAGAAATATGCCTCATTTCTAGGTCACTTCACTTATGTTTCCATATACACGTACGTTACTGCCACAGTCATTCAAAAACAATACTAACATCAGTACGTATATATATTATATAGGTATATACTAGCATTACATAACCAAAATAAGTGGGTGAATTTTCCCTCGAGCCCCAGGAAAATGGTAATAGTTCTTTGAAACACATAGCTCCTGGAATATCACGAATAGCTTGGAAAACCATAACTCATACTTTACAATAATACACACAATTCTCATGCTGAACAGCCAATTGATTGCACGGAAGTCATAAAGAATGCGAAAACAATAGCATTTATAGGCCACACATAGCTGCTACACTGGTATCAATATTTACATCTCCATAATAAAAATTAAAACATTGAGTGTCATTAAATCCTTATTCTTTTCACTTCGAGTCTTCCTTCAGAACTTACTTGGGAAATAGTGCGCCGAAACTGACAATGGTTCTCAATTGATGGATGAGCCATGATGTGACGTGAAGAAATTCACATATTAACTATAAATGTATCGAATAAGAGTGTTTGGTTAACTATTGGTGAACTTCGTCGTGTCCCTCCTTTCATTTGAATCCAACCCGAATAATCTCATCGGTTTTTGTTAATAATCATTCTCAGATTAATTTTGTGGCATCACTTCACCTTTATATTCGACCTCCCTTTCTTAAGGTTCGCTCAGCAACCCCTCTCCTCAGTGTATAAGATTTCTTTATTAAACGGGGAGAGTTGGAGATGAGAGAAATCTTGGGAGAGGAAGAAGGTGGAATCAATCTGGACACCTGACTGCTGCGAAGTCTGCTGACGAGAAGGCTCCCTGGGCGTCCTCCCTCAGCTGAATAAAGGTAGGAACGGGTTCCTTTCTCCCAGTCCTAATAATTAGGATTCAACAGTGCTTCTAAAAATATTAATATCTAACGGGTTTTCAAACATAGGTACTTCATGAGTCTTACCATCAACATCAACTTTTCATTTTATCTAAAGGGACATTTTTTTAATAACTCTTTGTGGTTTGATCATTAACCTATAGAATCCACTGGGATAGGGTTAGGTTTTCTCCCCTTCTTAGTTATTTTTTTCACCACTCAAGGGGTTTTCTTCTAACCTGGCTCTATCTCCATGCCTAGGTCCTAAATAAATAAAAATGAAAAAATAATCAAACACTTGTATCTAACTCTTGTGATGGGGGTTCCATTACTAAAAGCCTCAATTTTTGGTTTTTTGTTGTGTTTTTAAGGGTTTTTGTCTCTTTGTAGATTTTTCATTCCAACTTAGTTTATGTTAAGGCTAAAGGGGACGACAAGTGTGCGAGAGAGATTATTAGATTTGATAATTATCAAATGCACAACGTTAACTTCAGAACAATAATTATCAGAGAGACATTCACAAGGAGAGCGGCCATTACTTATTAGTTATTGAGGTTACAAACCAGAAAAAAATAGAGCTAAGAGAACGGGTTTATAAGGCAGCCCCTAAACGGATGGCGGCACTGACAGGTGGCTCACTCTTTTTTCTCAAGTTCAATCTAGGTGCTGCCCCTGTCGTTACCTAGTCGTCCTGGCGCTGCCAAGCGGGCAATGATACAAGAACTGGAGGGACAAACAACTATGAAGGTATGAAGTATGAAGGTCAAAAGTATGAAGATCAAAAAAGTAATTGCATCAAATTTTGAAAAAAGAATACCAAAATTATTGAGCAATTTACAATTATATAATCTATGCATAATTACATTAAATTTTTTTCACTACGTATAAATGAAGGGAGACGTTTGGTAAGTAAACCGTTCCGTAAAAATTTGAAGCATCTACTAACCGTAACAAGTCGCCATAGCGGATTTTCTTGGTTATCCATGAAAATTTATAGCCAAAAAGCTACTTTAATGTTGTTGCTTAGATGTCTAGTTTATAAATGGGTACATACCTACATACCAACTGTAATCAGCAAGTGTGTGAAAATCCACAGGTGTTGGCGCACTTTCCTAATTATTCACCTGCTATTTTCATATTCAATGTATACGTTATATAGGCATAAAACATTAGAAAAATGAATGAATACAACGTTTATAAACTTCCAGTGACGCAGTTTAACTTAATGGGCGAATTTTCCAAGAACCAATTTCAACTAGTTTTCAGTTTTTTAAACCTTTTAGAGATTTTTGAACTACAAATTTTTCAGTTATACTGTGAGTCATTACTATCCGCGCTGTCCCGAGTATACGGTTTTCATATACAGTAATTATTGTTATTCATTACATATACTCCTGAAAAATTGGAAAAATGATTAGATCACGTTTATAATGAAACTGAGCTTCAGCCGCACTGTTACACTCCTCCCCACATGACATACTTCTGGGTAGCAGAAGTATGAGAGGGAAAAGGGGGAATGAAAAGTTGTATGAAGTTCTGTTCAGGAAACGATATCTGAACAACTTTAGGTGAATAACCTCCATCGTAATGGTACTACTTCATTAATATTTTACAGGTGGAGAACAAAGCTCCTACGTACGAGTATTGGCGGATAATGTTGTCAGAGGTTGGAATTATGCTCATCTGGGCAACCTCTAGGTGATCAACCTCCATCGTTACGATGGAACAACTATTGGGACTTGTCAATTGGGACACGGCATCAATCGCCTTCTAATGAGCTCAGTATATTTTAATTATACTGACACTCTAAAGGGGGAAAGTGGGTGGGGAAGCCAATAGATGTATGTATTATCAAAGGTACAGGTTTTTAGTAAAGGAATCCTTCTGGGAAACCTTTGGACTTATCCTTCTGGTAAGCCCACAAAAAGTGGATGGAGTATGGTGAGTTGCTCAGCGCAGCCAAACCACGCTCTGCTACCATGTGACAGAGTGTGACAGTGGTGGTGGACCCTCGAGTCCCCCTCCTAAAACAGCGAGATTATCACCGGTTAAGAAGGGATATCGATTAGGCTTCCGCTCACCGATCCCGTCTCCACCTGACCAAAAAACGACTCGAGAACAGCCGCACTGTTACACACTCCGGTGAAATCGGTGACGGATCCAGTGATCCGGTGAAGTCCGGTGACAGATCAAAATCAGATCTGATCAAACAGATCAGAAGTTCCTTGCGTACTATTATACCAAAGATATATGAGAAGATAATGGTGGCTCAAATCGGACCGTCTACACGCCCACCGAGCAGCACGCGCTTGTTACTGCTGGTACTCCAGCAAATGATTTTGGAGTCATTCCTTAATGGTGAGCAGATCGACTGTGTGCACCTTGCAAAAACGACTGATCGGGTCTCGCACGTTATCCTGCAGCAAAAGCTTGAAAGGATTGGATTCCGTGTACCTCTTCCACGGTGTTCGTCAGTTTTACCTGTTGAACGGCAGGATTTCAGTCAGTGTATGAAACACACTATCTCGCTCCTTCCACGCTACGTCCGGAAGACCGATTTGGGGCCCTGGTTCTTTGTAGATCATCTTTGTAGATGATGTCGGGACCATGTTTGGGGACTGGGTGGCTCATTTATTGTTTCCTGACCTCAAGATCTTATCTGTGATCAGAACAGAGCAGGACTAAGAACGGCTTCAGTTGTCTTTTGCTGCCCTCCACTACTGGTGCTCGAAGAATGAGCTATTTTTGAACATTTCCAAGTTCTTCTTTACCCAATACCTACCTAATAACTAATAACTATTCTATAGGCATAACTAACTGAGCGCAAGAAGTTGATAAAGGATTTGGGAGGTCTTGCTGGACAGACTTTAGGATTAATTAAAAGGAATACGAGAAGTTCACGGATCCGCCATCCCTGACAACTCTGTCTCGGGCCTTGATTCGACCAATCCTCGAAAATACATCCCCTCTCCGTTGTACATGTACGCCAAAAAAATGACTGAACGTATCTAGTGTCGCATCCTAAGATATGTTTCATTCAGAACTGGAAACGGCTGGGATAAGTTCAACAAGCCTGTGTGATGCGGGTGACAGGTCTGCAGCCTTTGGACAGGCGACGACGTGTGCTGGCGGACGTTAAATGCCCATCCACAGACATGGGGCACAGGATTGAGTGGCCAACGCTCATTTCCGAGTTGAACTTTCATGTTCCTCATTATGCTATGTACAAGGCACACACAGACCTTTTTCCTCAGAACTTACATACATACAAAAGATGAACTTACAAATTATCTGTTCAACAGTCAGCTCTCATCAGGAGTCAGCGAGAGTTCAATCGGCTCATTAGTCTGTTGGCAGAAGTCGATAACTCAAGTGTAAGTGAGGAGGGGTTCAAGAAACTGGACAAGTCGTCACTCTAATTTGTTGTTTATTCAATCCAAGTGTATTTTTAGTTTAATATGTATATTATGTATGTTTTCCTCCGGGTATTAATAAATGATTTTCTGTATGCAGGCTAATTAGGTGACATCAATCTACGACCGTATAACTCGAGATGGAATGTTATTCATCATGCCCCTTAATCCGTCTTCTGGCTTGTACAGCTTGACCAGGGAACCTCAAGTTGAAACAGGCTTCCAACAACGATTAAACGCTATGACGTTGTAGTCAGGTCATGCGCCCCGAATGAGCAAACTAAAGGGATGAATTTTAGAGGGCTCAGTCAATTTTATTAGAGAGCCTTCATGAACATACTCAGACAAACTGCCATTCTCGACTCGAGTCACAAGCGGCAATTGATGACCGCCCTGAAGTTGGTTGCATATTCATACTCGAAACATTTCCCTCAGCTCTACCACAGTGTGGAGGAGGAAGGAAAATGATAACAGGTTTGCCATAATTTACTGGTATACAAGCAACAGGTCACACACCATTTCTGGACTAATACCAGTGTTGGGGGGGCTCATGGCCCTAATTTTGTCAGGTCAATAAACAATGAGTCAGTCAGTGTTGGACACAATGTTATGTAGAAATACTAGGTATATTTACGGTTCTAAATCATTACGGTTGGAACAACTAGATATAAGATGTAAAGTGGAAGAATGAAAGTGTACGGGCAGAATACAACTATGTACTTGTGAAAATGTGAAAGAGGGAGAGAGTGGCGGTGGACCCTCGAGAGTCCCCCCCCCCCCCCCTCTATACCAGCGAGATTATCACCGGTTAAGAAGGGGATATCGATTAGGCTTCCGCCAAACGACCCCACCTTCACCGGAACAATAAACGACTCGACAACAGCCACCGTCACATACTACATTATTTCTTATTGCATTGATTAGGCTTCCGCCAAACGACCCCATCTTCACCGGAACTATAAACGACTCGAGAACAACCACAGTCACGTACTACATATTTCTTATTGCCGCGGCCTAACGGTTACCAGCAACTGTGAAGAACATACATACTACTTAACGTTACAACTAATAATGTTGGACTGGACGAGTAGGTTCCTACTTGAGCTGAATTTTACAGTGTTGAATGCTACCAGGGTTTACGTCCAGTATGATGAACTGTGGTATAAAATCAAGGCGGAAAGAAGACGGGGAGAATTTCATTAGATGGAACCTCGACCGCCGTTGACCCTCGTTCCAGACGCCAGCTCACTTGGGGAAAAGTTCCGATTCAACAATTTTCAAGTGTCGAATACAGATTTCTTATAGCTCACCACGAGGGAAATTCGTATTAGTTAGGACCGTACAAAAATAGCGAATAAGTAGGACATACATCTCACGGAACCCGGCGGGGAACGTTAGGACATACAAATGGGACATACTAGGTTGATTTTTTGCAGGACTCAGTTTCGCAATGATGATTGATGGAAACATTTGAAGAGTCTGTGGAAATATCTATTATTTAGCCGGTTTTTTAAATAACCTACATCACACCTGTGACGTCGCACTTTGAGACATCCAAATGGTTGGACGAATGGTTCATGTGTTGCCGCCCTTTGTCCGTTATTGTTCCATCTGCGCCTTTGAAAACTTTATAGGCTGGAACACCTTTGACGTCACACTTTGAGGCTTGACCATTTTTCCATTATTGGTCAACACCTAATACCCATGCAACGCACGTCATCTGCGTCTTTGAGTACAACATCAAGAATCGTATCGTATCTTCCCGACTTCTCGATAAAATAACATGTCTCGCATAAAAATACGAAAAACGAAGAGAAAGTTACGCTTCATCTACAGTATCGACCAATACTATTGGACTCTAACACTAGGGAAATTATTGAGGTTGTGTGCGTCATAACTATCACCTTGTTCGAACTGCCTTCGGGGAAGTGCGCTTTCTAACATTTTCCACGAGGTTCGTTATCCGCTAATGGGGCAATGCAAAGGAGTAAGTGTTCTCGGTCGTGACGTTGTTCGTGCCGTTAGGAATTATCTTTATCGAAAGCACGGGAAGTAGTCCACCGAGAAAAGATTTAACTCACAGATATTTGTAAATTTCATTTATACATACTGGGCGGGGAGTAAAGTTAGTACACGCTTGCGAGTAAATCCCCGCACTTTCATTTTGGTTAATTATTTTCAATAATGAACCTTTGGAGTCGAGCATGAAAAAAATTTTTTAACCCCTCTCAAAATTTGATGGTTTCCGTTTCAAGGTACGCAGAATCCGAAAATGGAATAAAAGAATTTCTGTCCGTTCGCCGTACTTCGCATTTTTCTTAGTTACCAAGAACCAAAATTAATGAAATTTGGTTTGTACGTCCCGTTTGGGGTCTAGTTGGTCCGCGAAGCTAGGCGTTACTGTCAGTCATCTCCAAGGGGTGAAAAACAGGGGTTGAAATTTTCAGAACGCTGTAGCTCAAAAACTTTCAATAGAAGGGTATGGTTTTTTACGTTTTTAAACTGATCTTGAACTAAAGCATTTTTTGACACCACCCGGAGCATTGTACGACCAGCCGTTCGTTTGCACCGAAAAGCTTCGTCAACATGATCGTGAATGAAATGGTATGAATCCGGCGCAGATATCATCGCTAGGGAGAATCTGATTATAATCCCGGATGGCTGTATGAAGTCAAGTTATTATTTCATTTGAAAAATTATGGATCTTTAGGATTTTGTTGATATGTACTTTCGGAACTTGAACACACGTTATGCTTCATGAAAAATAACAACAAATAATTAATGATAGAATTATTGAATCCCGAGCATTTTTATGAAATGTGATTCCCGGGCTGTCTCCAACACTCAATTCAGGGCTTCCCTGGGGGAAGCACGACGGTAAGTACGAACCACAGAAAATAGTGATCTACGCAGATCTATACACGTAAATTATTATACAACGGTTTCTAACACAACGGTTTATTTCACAAAGGTTAATTATTAGTTTATTATTTATGCTTCACGAATAACTACAATCGATTTAGGGGGAGCTTTTCCTGGGGGGGAGCTCGAGGGTACGTATTGACCGCAGAAAACAGTGATCTACGCAGAACGGGCATCAATACAGGTAAATTATTACTCAACGGTTTATTATTTTCCTTATGCTTCATGAATAACAACAATTAATTAATGATGAAATTATTGAATCCCGCGCATTTTTATGAAACTTTAATTCCCGGCCCACTCCAGCACTCGATTTAGGGCTTTCCAGGGTGGAGCTCGAGGGTAGGTTTTCACCACAGAAAACAGTGATCTATACAGGTACAACTGATCAAAAATGATATTATTTATGCTTCAACATAATAATCATTTTTATTTCAATATAATTATGTTAATCAAAATATAAGTTCCTGTCATACAGCTTGGCTATAAGAACGAATTTTCAAAGAAATAGTCGTGCTATTGTGTACCATGAAACCATGTCACTTTCGTAAAATTATATAATTTTTTCCGTGATTTTAGCAATTTTTACAGATTTTTGACCCTTATAAAATCAAATTTGACCTACTCTTTTTTGAGAAAAATATTTTTATCATCTAAATAGTCCCTCCGTCGTGAATACCATCCCCACAACGTCAGGTGAATTAATATTGATTTTAGCCCTAGATACCAATTTTTGATCTCCAAAAATCCAAATTCGACTTCTATTCTGCACGATAAACAACTCAAATGGTATTTTTCTGTCTGCTCACTCTTACATAGCACTTTCAGTGATTTTATAACATTCGTTCGGGTTTTAGCAGTTTTTACCGATTTCTGACCCCCTAAAAATCTAATAAAATTTGACCTCCTTAAAAAAACATTGGGGAGGGAATATTCTTACTCGGAAATGGTCATAAAAAATATACGTCGAATGATATTTCAGTTTTTCTGATAATGCGGGCAAATCCCCGCCTAGCGTATAAATAACGGTTAATAACAGTATTATTATTGTCGTGAGTCCCTCCCGGGAACACTCCACTACAACCTTAAAGCTCTCACCAATATTCCTATGTAAAAATTACCTTCCGCTAATAAACATCTGAGTGGGGAGACAGGCGACAGAATCCGGGGGACACAACCTGGTGCCCCACTACCAGCTCCCAACAGGGAGCTGGAGGGAGAGGACTCCAAGTCCTATATAACCCCGGATCCTGGAGCTTTAGCTTCATTCGACACTTCCTCTAACCAGCTCTCTCTTCTCTCTCTACCTTCCTCCTCCCAGATGCCTGGTGGTATCCGCCGCTCTGGGAATTCACCTCCTACCTTTTCCCCTTATCTACATCGGTGGATATCCGCCGCCTAGATAAGCACCTTCCTTCACCTACATCGGTGGATTACCGCCGCCTAGGTGAATTTCCTTCCTCTCGCCTACATCGGTGGATTACCGCCGCCTAGACGAGATTCCTTCCACTCACCTACATCGGTGGATTACCGCCGCCTAGGTGAATTTCCTTCCTCTCACCTACATCGGTGGATTACCGCCGCCTAGGTGAAATTCCCTCGCTCTCCTCTACTTACTCCTTCACGCCACCGTGATGATAAATTTAAATTCATCACAGTGGTGAACCCGACGTTCATCCAACCTTCTACCCTTCCTCCCTTCTTACCAACTCATGTGTCGCCCCAGTCAAGTTCGGTGTCCTGCATTTTAAATTCACATTTAAAATAATCAGTATAAATTCGCAATTTTTGGCCCACCCGCAACCACACACAGCTCTCAACTCTCCGCCGCATACAAACCCGACGCCGCTAATTGCGAATTTTCAAATTCAACCGCTCAAATTGAATTTTGTTCACAGACACCTCCACCATCGACCCGAACTCGCCATCGCCGCCGCTCCTCCGGCCGTCCCTGCTGCAGCCGCCGACCGCTGCGACTTCTGACGCAACCGACAACCCCTTCACGAGCCTCTCACCACCCGGCTCCACCGCATCCGCCGCCGCCGCTGCCGCCGCCGCTGCAGCTGCCGCACACGCCGCCGCCGACGTCACGACGGCTTCGGCGTCATTCCCGCTGTCGCTACCCCCCCTTCTACACGCACGACCCCGCACTCTGGTTCTTCCAGGTCGACGCTGCGTTTTCTGCCGCCAACATCCGCAGCCAGCGTACCCGCTACTCCCGCATCATCTCTCTGTTACCATATGAGATCCTCCTGCAGACGTCGGACATCTCCCCCGACGCCACGGCCGCCTACGACGACCTCCGCGCCCGCCTCATCAGCTTATACCAACCCTCCAAGATCGCACGTGTCGCAGCGCTATCCCAGCCCCAACATCTCGGCGATTCGAAGCCCTCCCACCTGTACCGTCGCCTACGTCATCAGCTACACGACGTCGTGACGGCCGACATCGCTCGAACGTTCTGGCTGCGAGCCCTCCCCCACCCCATCCAGATGGCGCTCGCCAGCCACCTCGACGGACCGGACGAGCCGCTACTCCGTCTAGCCGACACGGTTTACGACCTCGCCGCGGCCGCCAGCGTCACGGAGGTCGCCGCACCCCGCACCCCCACCCCACGCAGGGACCGATCGCCGTCTAAAGAGCGCCGCCGGCCCCCCTCCCTCCACCGGCGCCGCTCCCTCTCCGTCGATCGCCGGCCAACCCCCTCCTCCGACCACCGACGCCAGCGCTCGGCCGACCGCCGCACCGTCTCCCCCGCCCAGCAACGGAGGGGGAGGTCCCCAAACACGGCGGCCCCCTCCAACTCCGCGCGCCCCACCAGGACCTACCTCCCGGCGGACCCCCCCCCACCGATGTTTCTACCATGTGAACTTCGGTGGGGAGGCCCGCAAATGCCAGCCCCCCTGCTCCTACTCCACCAAGCAGGGAAACGCGGACGCCCGCCGGTAAATCCGGCGGGCCCCCCCTCCTCGCCAACACGGGGGGGACCACCACCAACCCCTCCCCGCCCGCATTCACACCACCTCCACCGAGCCTCGCTACCCCTCCTACGCCGCCGCCACGGCTGCCAACCTCCCGGCCGCATCTGACGGCGCCGCAAAACACACCACCTCTCCATCAACTGACCCTCCACCCCGAGTCAGCCCCTCCAAGCCCGCCTCCAGGGCAGCCAACCTTCCGGCCGCCACTAGCGCCGCCGCTTCCGTTCCCCCACCCCGGAACGGCCCCTCCAAGCCCGCCTCCAGGGCAGCCAACCCTCCGGCCGCCACTAGCGCCGCCGCTACCGTTCCCCCACCCCGGAGCGGCCCCTCCAAGCCCGCCTCCAGGGCAGCCACCCTCCCGGCCGCCACTAGCGCCGCCGCTACCGTTCCCCCACCACGGAACGGCCCCTCCAACCCCGCCCCCAAGACAACCACCCCTCCGGCCGCCACTCGCGCCGCCGCTACCGTTCCCCCTCCCCGGAACGGCGAAAAAACGCCCCGCGTCTCCTTCGCGGAGGGACAACCACCGCCATCGCACCCGCCCATCACCTCGGACGAACCGAGCCCCCCCCCTCCGACAGACCCCGAAACCTCAGCAATTTTACCGCACTCCGCCCCAGCCCACCAACGCCTGTTCCTAAAATGCTCAAAAACGCACGTCCCGTTCCTCGTCGACACAGGGGCGGCGCTCTCCATATTCCCCAATAATATTCTCCGGCGACAGGCGCGTTGTTACCGGCAACTCCTCTACGCCGCCAACGGTACCACCATCCCCTCGTACGGGACGTACCGCTCATCAATTCATATGAGCGGGCTCGCGTACGAGTGGGAATTTACCGTGGCGGACGTAGAGAAAGCTATCCTGGGGGCCGACTTCCTCGCATATTTCGGCCTCCAGGTAGACGTCCGTAACGCGCGCCTGCTCGACCCCTCCACCCAGAAACCCATCCCCGGGTTCATTCATGCGGTGGATCGGCCCCCGTCCCAGTTTGAACAACTCCTCCTCCACTACAAACCCCAGCGCCGCCCCTCAGCTCACATCTCACAGACCCAGCACTACATAGAAACCTCTGGCCCCCCAATATCCGCAAAAGCACGACGCCTCCACCCCCTCCAACTCTCACAGGCCCGCAAACACTTTGATCTTCTCATCAAGGAAGGCATTATCCGTCCCTCCAAATCCCCGTGGGCTTCTCCACTACATATTGTGCAGAAGCCCAACGGGGATATCCGCCCCTGCGGCGACTACCGCCGCCTCAATGCCCGAACAACCCCAGACCTTTACAACGTCCCACATCTTCGGGACTTCTCTTCCCACCTCCACAACACAACCATCTTTTCTACACTCGACATCTCTCGTGCCTTCCATCACATTCACATCTACCCCCCTGACGTTCCTAAAACAGCTATCATCACCCCTTTCGGCCTGTTCGAGTATATCAAAATGGGTTTCGGCCTCCGTAACGCTGCCCAAACATGGCAGCGTTACATGGACAACATACTACGAGGCCTACCCTTCGTCTTCTGTTTTTTGGACGACGTACTCATCGCTTCCCGAGACCCAAAGGAACACCTCGCACACCTGAAACAGGTTCTTGACATCTTCGCCGCCGAGGGCCTCACCATAAACACTCCGAAATGCGTCCTCGCCCAACCCTCCGTCCGCTGCCTCGGCCACCAGGTTTCGTCCGAAGGAATAAAACCCCTACCGGACAAAGTGCACACCCTCACCGATTTCCCACAACCCAACACTGTCTCAGAACTCCGCCGTTTCCTGGGTATGTTGAACTTTTACCGTAGACACATCAAACACGCAGCACAACACCAACAACCACTCATACACGCTATCCCACAACCGGCAAAGAAAAACGATAAACGCCCCATTTCCTGGACCCCCGCCCTCACAACCGCCTTCCAACAATGCAAACAGGACCTAGTTGACGCCGCTCTATTGGCCCATCCCGATCCCCATGCCCCCCTCTCCATCACCACAGATGCGTCCGACTGGGCCATCGGGGCAGTACTCCACCAACACACCGGCGCCACCCCCCAACCTCTCGGCTTTTTCTCTAAAACTCTGTCCCCCACACAAAAAAATTACTCCACCTTTGACAGAGAACTCCTCGCCATCCACGAAGCCATCAAACACTTCCGTGACTTCGTGGAGGGCAGGCAGTTCTCTGTCATAACCGACCACAAACCCCTCACCCACGCCCTCCTCCAAAACCGAAAATCAGCCTCCCCCCGTCGCCTCCGGCAACTCGAATTTATCGGACAATTCACGTCCGATATTCGTTATTTGCCGGGGGCCGACAACTGCGTCGCCGACGCGCTCTCCCGCCCCACCCCTGCGCCGGTGGCGGAGTTACTGCCCTTCCCTTCCCCGCAAACCCTCAAAAACCACCAAACTCCTACTTCCGATCCCGCACTTTCCAATCTCATCTCCGCCTCAAAATTGGAACAGCTGCCTCCCCTCGATCTCTGGTGCGACGTATCGGCCGACACACCGCGCCCGTACGTCCCACCGGAGCTGAGGAGGCAGTTGTTCCTACATTACCACTCCCTCCATCATCCCGGCATTCGGGCGAGCCGGGACCTCATCAAAACGCGGTACTTCTGGCCCCATATGAACACGGATATACGTACCTGGGTTCTTGGGTGCCAGAGGTGCCAGCAATTCAAGGTCTCGGCTCACCCCCATGTACCTCCTCAACCTATCCCCGATTCTCTCCCGTGGGAACACGTCCACTTGGATCTGGTCGGCCCTCTTCCCCCCTCCGAGGGGAAGAGGTATTGCCTCACCATGATCGACCGTGCGACAAATTGGGTAGAGTGTATCCCACTCGCCCACATTACCGCGGACGCCGTCGCCGCGGCCTTCCTCAATCAATGGATCAGCCGCTACGGTTGTCCGCGGACACTCACGGTCGATCAGGGGAGGCAATTTGAATCAGCCCACTTTGCCGACCTGCTCCGTTCCCTCGGGATTCAGAAAATCCGCACCACTCCTTATCACCCCCAATCCAACGGGAAAATAGAGCGGTGGCACTCGGTCCTCAAGCAAGCCATCTCCACATCAGCCACTTCCCCTTCATGGACCAAAACCCTCCCCTACGTTCTACTTAGCCTCCGCACTTCCGCCCGTCCTTCAGACAACACAAGTCCCGCACAACACGCATTCAGAGACCCCATTCGTTTACCGGCCGACATTTTCCCTCCACACAACACCCCGTCCATTAACAGGGAACCGTTACACACCTCAACACCGACAAACGACACCACTTACCCAAAACGCTTTTACACTTCCACGCATATGTACTTGAAAGAGCCCGGCATGCATAAAACCTTTCAGCCCCTTTATGCCGGGCCCTTTCAAGTCATCCGCACAACACCGACCACCGCGACCCTGCTAATGGACGGGAAACCCCACACCGTCCCTTTCGCCCGCTGCAAGCCCGCCCCTGTTCTCCCTCAACCAACGTCCACTATCAGTCTCCCGCCGTCTGTTTGCAATGCAACACCTCTCTCCACCGAATCAGTCTCCCCCGTCGCCGTTTCCGGATTTCGATTCGGATCCGGAAATGGCGGCGATACTCCGGGACGTGTACGTCCCGGACCCGCTCTCCCCCCTACCCCCTTCGCCCGGACCTACTACATCGCTTCCTTTTCTTCCGCAACGGATTTCCGGACTCCCTCCCCGGCCCCGGCGGTGGAAGTACCCCCAGTGGCGCATACTGCGCGAATTTCGCGCAGCGCAAGCCACCGGGGTACACCCCCCTTACGTCCCGATAGATCCCCTTATGGACCCGCTCCTCCACCAATTTCGTCTCACCCTACTCATGCCACCCCCACCACCCCTTCCAAACATCACTCCCCCCGTCTTCAACGGACCCCCGCCCCCCAAATTTCAACCCCCTCTTGCTCCTCCCCCTTTTTCAATTTTCGACCCCCCAATTTTAAATTCTACCCCACCAACACCCCAACCCACCGAGCCCACAACACCCCCCCTTCCCCCATCCCCGCCGGGGATATCCACAATAGTTCCCGCCGGGACGAAAAGGTCCGGGCGCCGCAACAGACGACGGGAGCGTCCCTCGCCCCGCGTCCCGGCGGCCAAGTCCCCCGCCCCGCTCTGAGAAATCACGGCGGGGCCTTGAGATTTCGGGACAGTGTTTGTGTTCCATTATCCCACAGACACTGTACCGAACCTCACAGCCCCGCCGTGGCCACTTCGTCGCAGCGGGCATCATCTACACCCAACCACACACTACACCCACCTTTTCACTACACCAACACACTCAACACACTAAACCACACACAACCCACACCCAGGGAACGGCGGATCTCGCAACCCCGCCCAATTCTGTCTCCCCTGAAACCGTACCTAAAAATTGTACATACCTGTAAATACCTGTACATACCTGTAAATGCTACCTGTAAATAACTTGCACCTGTAAATATCTAGCTATCTAACATACTATCTAACTATCACTCCTCTTGTCATCATCATCATCGAACTCATCACCTTTGTAAATATTGTCACTTCATCATATTTTTCGTCACACCCTCCTTGTACATATGTTTCCCATCATCAAATTTCGTCTGCTTACATCTGCTTACATCTACTTACGTCTACTTATATCTACTTATGTCTACTTATGTCTCCTTATGTCTACTTTTTGTCTACTTAGCCCTACTTACGTCTACCTATGTCTACTTATGTCTACTTATCCTACCTCTTGTATATCACCCTAGATTTAAGACACCTCCGATCACTCTTCTGCCTTCAGCACTGCAATTGTTTGTTTCAGCCCTCAGCTCCTGTATCCTTGCGCCTTCAGCTCCCCTTTTTGTTTCCGCAGCCCTCAGCCACTGTCAACTTGAGCCTTCAGCTACCTCAAACATTGGTTCGAACTGGGGGGACCTCTGTCGTGAGTCCCTCCCGGGAACACTCCACTACAACCTTAAAGCTCTCACCAATATTCCTATGTAAAAATTACCTTCCGCTAATAAACATCTGAGTGGGGAGACAGGCGACAGAATCCGGGGGACACAACCTGGTGCCCCACTACCAGCTCCCAACAGGGAGCTGGAGGGAGAGGACTCCAAGTCCTATATAACCCCGGATCCTGGAGCTTTAGCTTCATTCGACACTTCCTCTAACCAGCTCTCTCTTCTCTCTCTACCTTCCTCCTCCCAGATGCCTGGTGGTATCCGCCGCTCTGGGAATTCACCTCCTACCTTTTCCCCTTATCTACATCGGTGGATATCCACCGCCTAGATAAGCACCTTCCTTCACCTACATCGGTGGATTACCGCCGCCTAGGTGAATTTCCTTCCTCTCGCCTACATCGGTGGATTACCGCCGCCTAGACGAGATTCCTTCCACTCACCTACATCGGTGGATTACCGCCGCCTAGGTGAATTTCCTTCCTCTCACCTACATCGGTGGATTACCGCCGCCTAGGTGAAATTCCCTCGCTCTCCTCTACTTACTCCTTCACGCCACCGTGATGATAAATTTAAATTCATCACAATTATTATCATTGTTTATTTATTCATTTTATTACCAGTATTGTCATTAGGCATTATTTTAATTTATTCATGTTTTTGTTCAACGCTTAATGTGCATAACTGTAGATGAATAATGAGGGGTACCCATGATTTCGGTTTATATTACTTTCCCATTTTCAAATGAAAGTAGATTCCATTCTAAGAATTTTGAGACCAATCGCACTCTCCTACACCGATGACCTTTCGAATTTTCGGCAACGAGTGACGTCATTGCACCCCTCCCGTCTGGAACCTACTTTAATTTAAATATATAAATGGAAGTCACGGGTAATCCTCATTGTTGCATTGGTTTGCGAATTATTGTTCCTCTCTTAAAAGATGAATTTCATAAAATCGTAAAGGAAACATATTTATACAATTCCACTCTTACTTTCTATATCTATCAATTACACCCTTTATTCATTTTACAATTAATTTCCAGACAAGCTGGAAATGAAAGCCCTCGAAAGAGCCTACGGCATTTCTAGGAAAGTGCAGGGTCCACATAGTTAAGGAACAATTACCTTCCCAACACAAGTTCTTCTCTGTCCATGATGTTACTTAATCACATCATAAATGCAAACATATGCAGGTAAATCGATTTTTCCGTGAATTATCACATTTGGCCAGATACAGGTACAATGTCAATACCAATGTGACCATTCGACATAACAATGATAGAAGCGCAATGGGCCTGGGTAGGTTAAACTAGTGTCTGTGTTATTCTGAACAGTATTTGTTAATTTAGTATGGTAAAATATCGACTGAGTCAACTGATTTTATTCATATTTTAAATTCCTATTACAATTATTTTTTAGCTTGTTTGACTTTAGTTCTAATGATTTGTTCAACTTAGCTGAGGACCTACTTTACGTTGATCTAGATCAACAACAAACAGCAATCAAATTTTTTGCAACTCCAATTATACGTAAGGATTCGTTTAGGCGGTGAAATTAAAGGAACATCTGCCACATACAAGAACAACGAAAAACTGTTTACTTATGCCATACTAGAGACACTGGAATTACCAAGACGCCGCACTGACAACAAAGTCAGTCATATCAATAAATGGAGCGATTGGATCACCAGAGCGCTCTGCTAACAGTCGAAGGTATTCGAAGCCTTGGAGTCAACGCTAATCTTAACCCGAGTTGTGAATTTTCTGGCATTATTCTCTCATATCGTCTCGAGCTCTGTTAACTGTTCTACTGTTAACTTTGTTCTACTGTTGCTTTATGATGGATAATGAAATTGTAACTTCCCAGCTGGGACAATGGGATTGAGGGGGGAAAAACCGAAGGAGTCAAAGTGCCCTCTTGCACTGCTCATATACCTGGAATATGGTTCACACTGGTATTCAACTTTTTCATTTTCTGATGTTTCGTAATGTTTTGAAACAACGCCGAGTACCTACCTTACTGCTGAGTGCCGAATGTACGAGTGGTTACACACTAGATAGGAAGAAAATCTAATTAAAGGGTACACCGGTGATGCTGTAAAGGACATGATGGAGACAATAACCCAAGATAACAGTCTGAATAGTCTTCATCTTAATCCTGATAGTTTCTTCAAATTAATATCGTGGACAGTTTAGAGAATTTACAAATTCCAGAGCTGGGATGCTCTGAACATAGGGAAGAAGTAACCCCATTTGCTGCAGGATTGTACATTACTACGAGAATTACTTATCTCGCGAAAGAATTCAAGAAAATACGTACCTACCTAAAAGCCAGAAATCAAACCAGTTTTGGAAAGTGGGCAAATATTATTGATATTTCATGAACTTATGTTTTATGTATATGTAACCCTGATTTTCTGAGAACAACTGATTAACTACTTACTACTCAACTAATTAGGTAGGTACCAATTTTCTAAGGTAAAATATATACCTGTACTACCCACTTAGTAATTTCATTCCATCCTACACCCTTGCCATTTAATGATTACCTATATCAAATAATATTGATGATAACGAATGAAGACTAAAGGCCCCGGTTTCTAGGTTTTTACCTATTTTTTCTTATTATGAAATTCAGAAGCACTTAGTCGAATACTTATTAGTTTCACGTCAATGGGAGATCATATTCCCCCACTGACATGTTCCCCAGTTCTATATTATCATTATTAAAATGTTTCCTCCTAAATATGATTAAAAATCTGCTAACATAATTTCTCCCTTGAGAGGGAAAAACATTAAATCATGTTTAATGTTTTTCCCTCGCAAGGGAGAAATTAGATATAGTTTTTTAATGTCAAGAAAAAATGAAAGCCACAATTTCACTGAACTCTACAAGTATAATGTTGCATTTACTGTACTTATTATAGAACTCGCCATCAACATATGGTTGCTACAACAGAAGGTAGTAACTGTGTAGTAACCAATGAAAAACGTAGCTATTGACTCTTGTTTCTTTCGAGTGCGATATTCTTTATGGTTGCTACAACAGAAGGTAGTAACTGTGTAGTAACCAATGAAAAACGTTGCATGTTGCATATTTGCGTGTCGGAATTCACAGAATGACCCCCAGCCCTAAAACATTAAACATGTTAATACTCGATGGGAAGGAAGGCCGTCAGTGAATGGAGAACTTATTCTGGTGGTCTTATAACATCGGTTGTTCCCAGCGCTACTAGCGGGGAAAACTGCCGGCTGGCGACTACTCCTTCGAGCCAGCTGTACGGGAGGGCGGCCTCTTAGTAATTCCTGTGTCTATATGCCACAAAAACTGCTAATATAAGGACACAAGGAATCCATGAGACTAGGACTGATTCAGCTAGTGGCTGAGAACTCCAAGTTCTTGCAGTAATCTCAGAAGCGGAGATGAACGGGACGCGATAAGTAAACCAGAGGAGCGTTTCCTTTGTACAGCAGAGAGGAATATACATCACCTGACGGAGGTCGCAAGCCGCATACAAATCACCCTTTATAGAGTTCAGCTTCAGCGGAAATAGCCGAGGGGTGTGAGGTGGGATTAACAACTCCAATACCTACTCTGTCCGCCGTCCGTCTATCCATTGTTCGTTAAGAGTACCCCAGGACGGTATGAGTGAGGCTAAAAGATTGAAAACGCTGCAAACTTACACAACGGTTTATTATTTTCCTGTATAGACTACTGTATAGAAGTACTGGAGCTGGCCGGGCAATTACAGTTTCATAAATATGCGGTGGATTCAAGAATGCTACCATTATTTGTTGTTATTCAGAAGCATGACGTTTGCTCAAGTTACAGAAGTTCCTATCGACAAAATTCAAAATAACCATCATTCCTCACATTAAACGATATCACGGAACAACCAACTTGATTTCATACAGCCATGCGTGGTTCTAATCAGGTGCTCCCCTAGAAATGACATCTGGGCTGGATGTATACCGTTTCATTCACGATCATATTGACGAAGCTTTTTGGTACAAACGAACAGCTGGACGTACACTGCTCCGGGTGGTCTCAAAAAATTCTCAAGTTCGAGATAAATTTAAAAACGTAAAAAAACGAAACCCTTCCATTGAAAGTTTTTGAGCTACGGCGTTCGGGAAATTTCAACCCCTATTTTTCACCCCTTAGACTGACAGTAAAGCTGAGCTTCACAGACCAGCTAGACCCCAAATGGGACCTACAAAACAAATTTCATTAATTTTGGTTCATGGCAACTACGGAAAGTGCGAATGACGGAAAGAATTTTTTAAATTCCATTTCGGATTCTACGAATCTTGAAACGGAAACCATCAAATTTTAGAAGACGGGGAGGGGTTTATTTTTATATTTAATTTTTTCATGCTCGATTAAAGGTTCATTACTGAAAATAGGGTGCGTGCAAATAACATGATGCATTAATTAGAATCGCCAAAATTTCGTCACTGCCTTCGGTTTTGTGTTGTTTGAAAACGATCGGCATTATCCTAATCTCCTCCTCTTTTTCTCTGTATGTATCTAAGTAGACCGAGCGCACATTACGGCTATAAAAACCTATAAATCACGAGGAATATGCAAAAGTAGTTCAACTTGAAATGTGCGGTCATCAGAATGTCGGTTGTCTGAGGATGGGTGTATACTATTGTTGTGAGATTATATAATACTAGCCTGACCGCTCGCTTCGCTCGCTATCCGAGATTCGCTGTACGCAGTATCGTGGAACCAACAAACGACGGAAAAATCCCATAGCCTACCGGGTATTTGTGCCCAATTTTATCAAAATCCGTCAAGCCATTCAGGAGTTGACCATGGTCGACCATATTTCCGCTATGGTCAGGGAATTAAAAATGCGCCTACGTTCAACTTGGGAGGCTACCTACCGGATATTGGTGCCAAATTTGGTCGATATCCGTTGAGCAATTCTGGATTCGACCATGGAGGGGCCCATGGATGCGCTATGGTCGACCGCGGGGGTAGTCCGAAGGGTCGATCGTAGATAGAATTTCACGTAGATTACGAATACGCGATAAAAAATAGGGGTTACCATATCAATTAACGAAGTTGACCATGGTCGACCATAGTTCCGCTATGGTGAGGGAATTAAAAATGCGACGTTGCACAACTTGGGAGCCTACTGGATATTCGTGCCAAATTTGGTCGATATCCGTCAAGCCATTCAGGAGTTGACCATGGTCGACCATAGTTCCGCTATGGTCAGGGAATTAAAAATGCGACGTTGCACAACTTGGGAGCCTACTGGATATTCGTGCCAAATTTGGTCGATATCCGTCAAGCCATTCAGGAGTTGACCATGGTCGACCATAGTTCCGCTATGGTCAGGGAATTAAAAATGCGACGTTGCACAACTTGGGAGCCTACTGGATATTCGTGCCAAATTTGGTCGATATCGGTCGAGCCGTTAGGCCGTGGGAAGACAGACAGACAGACAGACAGACTCACAGAGATTCGTTTTTATAATATATAGAGATTATGCACCTATACATCTAGATGGTCCCAATTCACGCTACGCCTACACTACTATAATACGCCCGCCGGGTCGGGGAGCATAACAATATAAACATTTTTGGATGATTCCTAGGATTGTGGGAGCAACGAAATAAGAACAAAAATACAATTTTAACCGCTGCGTGTCACATAACCACTGGGAAAGTAACATGGTCATGGTTGACCCCAGTGTAACCGTACTGATAAAGCGAAACATTCTTCGCGACGTCCTTATGAAGGGCAGCCAGATGAAAAGCCTCTTTACTTTATTTAGAAAAAATGCTGAACATAATAAATACAAATAATCCAACAGAATGCCATGCCAACATTGGCATCTGTGAATAACTTAGGCATTTTGAGATAATTTATTTGAGATAATTTATTTATTTATTTGAGATAATTTATTGTTCACCGAGTGAATATACATAAATATAACAGCTGCTAAGCTGGGTCTTAATTATCGGTCAACTAGTAGTTTCTAGGATAAATATTATTTATCCTTCTATAATATTAGAAAGTTACAGAGGATAACAAACTGGAGCTTTAACCAAAAGAATTTATTTACTCAATGGGCCTTTTTATTGACGATTAGAGTCGAACTAGGTGATGGTGCCAAACAAGGCCTATTTTGATTACAGGTATAAACAACTCTAGAACATCACTTATTAATGGGCATCATTTGACACAGCACAAAGAAATGTACAAGAATTCAACAGATCTCGATTGTATCGCTATGTACTAGCAGCTAATGAGGTCATTAGGTGTTAATGGGGGAGGGGGGGGGTCTAGCTCATTTTCGGCTCGTTAACATCCTGGCTGACTACTACGTACTACTTGTGTTGACTACTACGAGCTAGATACTAGCTGTGTTTTGCTCCTTTACTAGCCTTGTAGCCTTTTTATTCATGCAAGTACAACAAAAACAAATGTACAAATTCTGCATTTCAGGCATCAAGGAACAACGGTTCCGTGTCCGTCTGTGCTCTACCACAATATCATCTTATCGAAAGACGATTCAAACAAGATGAATTGTTGAAGTTATAGACGTGGATTGGACAACATATAGTTTTAAATGAATTTCATCAAATTCCGATCATACGGAAACATGAAATTATCGACATTTTTGTAAATCCAGCTCTATTTAACCGCCTTGGCAGACATTTTCGGTGAATCATGTTTGTTCGGTTCATGAATGCCTTCAACGAATGTCACAGTGGTGTGCAATAACAGCTTCGACGATTTTGAGAGAATTTTTAATGAGGGGGGGGGGGGGGGGGATCAATATTTGTTCTGAAGTAGCCGATGGAAGGATTGAGTTGATCGTACTCGAATCAATTGAATGTCAATCAGCTGAAAGAGGATCTGATGGGTATTGGTGATGCAAGTTTTCATTATAAATTGAGCCCAAGGCCCAAGTTCGCCCGTTCATAATATCCCAATCTTAATGACCTTGTCACTACTATTGCTCCTAGCAGGAAGTTGATGATTTTTTGATGACTGACGATATTTCTCAATCGACAGTGAAATGGTCTATTATACATGAAATTGATGATCAGCCCGTTACAGCGTGGTGTGGGCATTGTGGATGTGCGACGGGGGGGGGGGGGGGGGGGGAGCTAGGTATATAATTCAACAACCTGGAATGATCTAGAACGAAATTCTAGTAAACTGCGATTGATTTAATCGCTATTAGATATTATCGATCGATTGAATCATGATTAGCAACATCCACAAAAATGTATTAAGAACTTTTGGATTCTCATCACAACGGCATTTTGTTAGGACAGCCATGATTAACCCGCAAACCCCAAGTTCATTATATCCGATTCGGATTAACCAGTGTTATGCGTGCAATGGAGAAAAAAATTGCGACCAAACACTGAAGCGCAATACTGGAAATTTTATTTTTTTCAGTTCCATTTTTCAGCTCTCAAAATTAAACTAAATCTAATACAGGTAGACAAACAATGTGATTTACGTCGTATTTTATGATCTCTATCTCAGTGAGGTTCGTTCCATTAATATTTTGATTGACTTCGGCTTATTTATAGCTTTCTGCGTAGCATTAACCTTCCAAGGGTAAAATACATCGCAACTTAAACCCGGCTAAGAAACAGAAGAAAAAAACTATACAGACCTAGATCTGGAGGGAAAAAACGATTGAAAGGGAGATATATGATGAAGGTACGTATGTACGAATAGTGGTATATTTTAAAAATGAAACCTAGTAAACAGAAAACTCGTCAAGAGCTTCTACGTAGTAGAACACATCTTATATAGCAGCAATTACGCCCAAGGTTTCTAATGAGGAAGTTTAAAGGCACTATACCTCTGGAATCTGATGACTGAAATAGGTATATGCACTGCGAGAACTCGATTATATAGGTAGATTTATTTGTTATAAGGAAAACATCCATCTAGCCGCCAGTTTGTTTGCAATTACTGAATTAAAATGTTGACAAGTCTAGGAATCGTGGAAGACGGTAGGAGGAACGGTAGGTACGATGGCCTCGAGGCCGCTATACAGTTCTTGGAAAGACCGTTTGATTGCTCTGATGTCCTTGCGACTTCTATTCCAAAAGCAGTTTGTTTTACTTCCAGGTGGCTGGTCTAGAAATAAATCAGGGATTGAAGTAAAGAACTAGGGATTGGCGCAGGTACCTATATATTAAGCCATGATGGGATGGAACTGCTTCGTGAAAGTACAATACATAGGTACTCGTATTTAAGTGGGTATGTACCTACAACCATCATACAATGTGGCTGCTGTATTAGGTACCTTCGAAATACAAAAATACAACTGAAGCGTTTTACTCAGAATTATAGGATTCAAGAAAGTTCCACGAGTTCGAGGATTCAACGAATACGGTCGCCAACGTGGTACTTTGACCATGCAGGTCTGCTCATCCAGTTGCATCATATTGCTCACTTAAACCGTGATTATTTTGATAAAAGTATAACCCTACTCTACAATCGCCCTTGAGACAAAATTATGAACACATTAACTGAATGAATTAAGGGACAAGTGGTAATTTCGTTGTCATGGTACCTTGCATAAGATACTAATAATATCAATATTATTTATAGATTCAGCTTGATTGTAAGAATTTTAAAAAAATGAAAAATCAATTATATCTCTCACAGACTAGCACAGTCTAGCCTGACCCTCGTTAATTTCAAGAAAAAAGAGCAGTCAGAATACACCTACCTGCTCCCGTAATAGTTGCATACCAATACAGAATATTATTACCTAATATCCTCACATGTTTCCTGATTCTGTGTACGAGAATCCCGTTTCTAAACTGAGATACCAATTGATCTATAGCTATTATCTTCTCATTTCACAGAATTCCTCGTTAACAATAATTTCAGTTTTAATCAACTAAATAATAACTTATAAGGTAATTATAGGAACTTGGAACGCCACTTCCACGACACCGAAAGTCAGTGAAGATAAGGCAGCAGTGGAGAGAAAAGGCTTGAACCTAAAATAGTTTAGACAGCTACAGACGGACTCTGTAACTACATAATCCCGGAACGTAATGAGACTTCTAACCATCTCAACCCAACTTCGATGTTTCTCTGAAGCGAAGTAACTAAAGATTGCTGTCAGTGCGAGAATTAGGTATTTGTGAGTGGTTATCAAAATAAAGGTCAACTAACTATGTCAAAAATCTTTTTTTTCTTCTTCTTAGCTCAGAATTGTATTTAATGCCCTTGGAAATTGGGTTGGATTACGATAATCAATTAAGTCCAAAATGTATGAATTTTTGATAATGTATGTTTTAATTTTATACAAATCTATTTCAGTGCACTGATTATGACTAAGTATCTGATGAGAATTTCCAAATTTTGCCAAAACGTTAGTTTGAAAAAAGAAAGGATGAGCAAGAAGACCAGCCATATGCGAATACAAAAAACGCTGCAAAGTCCTCGTCACATGGGTTTATTATTCTGCTGGACATCCCTACAGAAATGTTGGCTGTTCATTTCCTGTTTCACTCAAGCACAATAATTGAAATAGCTACTTTTGATGGTTTCCACCAATGTTGCTCCCAGAAACTAGAATTGGGGTTCTAATTTTGACAAATTATTTTTGATCATTGATAGTGCCATTTAATTGTCTTGATTCACCTGTTCATACTACTTCTAGCGTTATTATACAAATTTATGGTGATTTCAGACAACTCACCAGATTTTCGACTCATAAAAAAAGAATTTGGGGAGCTGAACCTTCGTTACAACCTCAATTCTTCACTCTTTGGTCAAAATCAACTTCATATTCGGTCTTCTCGCCCTAAAAAACATGGAAAACGATAGGTACCTCACAAGCTCACGTTAAAACCAAAAAGCCCTATTTTTACGCCATTTTTCACCCATAACACTCTTGGGCATATCCCGATCGGGCAGCAAAGTTTGGGGACACAACGGGCCCAAATGGAGCCTGTGTGCGAAAGAACGAATTTTTAGAACGAAGTGTAGAACCGAAAATAAAGGTAGACATGGATGAGACGGCGCGGCGTACGGCCATTACATTTTTGGAATCTACGCACTTGAACCGTTTAGAATGAGGGAGTGTTCCACAAAGTTTTTGCTGAGCGAATACATAGGTGTATCATTCACAGAAGAATAAACCAAAAAAGTGCCCAATTTGAGTTTTCTGCGACAAAAATCGCTCAAAATTGTACGGAATTGAGAATTAGATAAATTTACAATAGGTATTATTTTGAAGACCAACATCAGTGATTTACCGCCATGACTTAAGACTCAATAAATTGTTTTATTTAGTTTTACTTCATTTTTTGGTTTATTATTCTGTGAATAATACACCTATGTAATCGCTCAGCAAAAAATTTTTATAACACCCCCTCAAAATTTTTTCTTTTCCGTTTCAAGGTACGTAGATTCCAAAAATGCAATGTCCGTCCGCCGTACGCCGTCCGCCGTATCACGTGTACAGGCTTCATTTTCGGTCTAAAAAATTCGTTCTTTCGCACACATGCTCCATTTGGGCCCTAGTTGTGTCCCGAAACTTTTCAGCCCGATCGGAATATACCCAGGGGTGTTATGAGTGAAAATGTGTATAAAAATAGGTACTTTTTGCGTTTTAGCAACATGTTAGTAACATGAGCTTTTAAGGTATCGTTTTTCATGTTTTTGGGGACGAGAAGACCGAATATGAAGTCGATTTTGACCAAAGAATAGAAAATTGAGGTTCTACCAGATGTTCAGCTCCCGAAATTGATTTTTTATGAGTCAAAAACCTGGGAAATCGTTTGAAATCACCATCAATTTGTATAATAACACTGGAAAAAGTGTCAACAGGTGGATCAAGACGATTAAATGGTACTATCAATGATCAGAGATAATTTATTTTAAAAAAAAGGAGCGTAGTTTATTCGAGTTTTGGGGGCCAAAATTGGTGGAAACCACCAGAGATAGCTATTTCAATTATTTTATATGAAAGAAACAATAAATAAACAGCCAACATCTCTGTAGGTAGGTATGTCCAATGGAATAATAAACCCATGTGACAAGGACTTTGCAGCGTTTTATTTTGCTTCCGAGTCTGCGAAGCAGCGGAAGCCTTGTGTTCACTTTCGTGAGCCAAAAAATTTTTGTCTTCAGAAATCAAAATTTCCACTTGCATTTTGCGTTTCAAAGCCTACTGAAC